>CM062812.1:607112468-608314871 GCA_031772625.1 Pinus tabuliformis
AACATCTGCACATCATTGAAGTTTTATCGTTCCTCGGAGGTCAAAAGGTTGATCTATCTCAAGTCTCCTTTCATGCTGAAATAAATTAATTATGGTGCATCTATAATATTATCAATTCCGTATTAGCAACATCTTCTAAGTAATTATATCATTGGTGAACTCAATGTTTATATCGGCAAGTGGTTCTAAAGATCTTCTAAAGCATCGATTCCACATGTTTGGGGTAGAGTGGTGGAGCAACAACAGACTAATAGAGTTGCTATGTTAGGCATGCATGCACCTAAGACCTTGATGGTATGCTTGCTGCCCTTTCAAAGCAAAGAGGCCCATGACTACATTCTTAGGGATCAATTCTATGATGACCCTTGTATGCATGCATGATATGAAAAATCTAGAAGTGAGAGGTGCACTGTTATTATCGGTAGTCGAAGAAGTGGAGCTCTCGATCTTGGTTTTTTGGAGAGATGAGGGGACTGTAAACTTAAAATTTGTGTGGAAGATATATAAGAATTAGGTCTAAGTTGGATCTGAGAGAAAAGTAGAGCAAACAATAATATCATCAGTGCACATGACGACACAGAAGAATGGCACAGAAAACGAGGGGTTTGTCTCGGCAACAAAAATTGCGATCTGAAAATGACATAGAAGACTTGGGGTTTGTCTCAGAAGGAGGCAAACATTCAGATGATGCTTGTTGTTGACGTTCATCTCGACACCAAAAACCTGGATCTGAAATTGGCACAGAAGATGGGGAGCTGAGCAGCAGTAGCGGTAGTGGGAGTGGTAATGGCGGTTCTTCCACCAGCACGACAATAGATTCATACATTGGCAGTCTCATCAGCTTGACATCAAAGACGAAATACATTATGAGGGCATTCTTTACACATCTACACCCAAACTCCAACATTGCTTTACAAGATATGCGGTCCTTTGGGATGGTAGTCTCAGGGGATGGTAGTATCTTTTCAAGTTGAGGCTTGATAAATATCAAGTTGGATCTGTTGAGGTAGGAGCCTCCTGTGGGTTTTTGCCTATAGAAAAAATATGGGAGCTGGAGATTCCTTGCATGTTGCAGCTTGCAGAAAATTCAAGTAGCAACCCATTGTAGGTTGGGGCCTACAAAAAATCAGATGTAATAAGGAGTAGGAGCTTTCTTTTACATCACAACAATAATAAAATCGTGGTTTTCTCCCTTTATGGGTTTCCACATATATCTGGTGTCAATATGTGTTATTATTATGTGTTGATATGATGTTTTAGTTTTCTTATTAATTGTTGTTCACATATTCAATCTGTTGATCATCATTTGCTAAGCTACTCATGTAATGGTTTCATTAGTGAGATTGAAGAAAATAATTTAACGTCCATGAATATACTAAACTGATTCCCCCCACCCCCGCCCCTCCAGTTTAGTCAAGTTTTCATCATATTAATCATTATTGTTTAAGTTTATTTTAATGTGAATGTGTTTAGGATTTTTTACTATGAAAATTTTGTTTGTAATTTTATCAATAAAAATGAAATTACAATAATAACAAATTAAATTGAATTGATTTATTATTTTTATTACTTTTTACAATTTACTATTACATCATGATTTCTTCTTATTATTATTATTAGTAGTTTATTTGATCCATTATTTTATGGACACTACATATCTCATATATTAAGCCAACATTTGAATGTTTACACTTATTTATGGACAGTACCACATCTCCCCCATACTGGATTGTAGATTTTACATCCATCTTAATAAGAAAATAAGAGTATAGATGAGTGATTTGTGTGATTTGTTTGTATATTTACATATATTGTGTTTTCTTACAACCGACATCACATTGTATTTTCTTATTGTTTTTATTTATGTTAATTGAGCTGACATGTAAAAGTTTACAAACAAACGTTTACACCATTACAACATTGCCCCCATACTAGTTTGTAGAGCGCCTCTGACACAACAATTAAAGTTGCAACTTGCACATAAATAACATGTTAGCACCAAGTTTGTACCTTTCCTAAAGGTCCAAAGGTTATGATTATCAGTTCATTGTGCAAGGGGTTATGTAATGGCATATGATTTTTTTTTTAATGGAAAGGTGACATAAAGCTTAGAAATATTTGAAAAGATTTTATTTAATTTATATCTAATATTTCCCTAAGTTTTGCAGCAAATCGGAGCCTATCGAATGCCTACAACTAGTGCTACAAAAATATTTTGTAGCGTGCTACGAAATTTTGAAAATATGAGTTTCCAAAATGATTTTCAAGCACCCAAACCATTTTTCAAGAAGATTTACCCTTATTAAACCTTGACATGACATTTGGAAGAGTCTTCAAGCCTAAGAGAGGGATTTTAAATTAAACCCTAAAACAACAATTTGCCCTAAAATGACAGTTTCCAACAATTTTCTTGTTTTAGCCACTATGTTCAAACACATATTTCAAATAGGTGGTGATAAATTTTAAAAAACAAAAAGAGGTTTTTGTTGGGAAGAGGACAATTTAAAAAAATTCTTTCAAATTTTACCCAGACATCATGGTTTGGAAATTACAGAGGCATCTATGAGGCTTATTTTTCCAATTTTGTAATTATGTTATTTTCTTGCTTTAGCCACTATTTTAAAATGCAGTTTCAGAACATATGGAGATGAATTTGTAAAACCCAAAAGAGGTTTTTATTGGTAACATACCAATTTAAATAAGCCTCTATAATGTTTTACCCATATAGCATGGTTTGAAGGATATGAAGGAATATTTGTAGCTTATTTTTCAGGATTTAGATATTTAATTATTTTATGTTTTATTCATCTACTTTGGGTGTAGTTTTCGAGAAGATGGAGATGAATTTTCCAAATCGAAAAGAGGTTTTTGTGGGGAAGGAGTTGATTTAAAAAAAAAAAATCAGTTTTTATACAACTATCACAGTTTGGAAGACCAAAATGCATCTTTGAAGCCTATTTTTTAGAAATTTGCTAGATTTTTCAAAATTTTGTTTCCTATAAAAATGCCAAGTCAACTGCTGAAGGCCACCTCACCAAATTCGACCTGGGGATCAGACTAAAGATGGGTGAAGATGTTTTCCAGATCCATTTATTTTGGATCTTGATGATCATTGTAATTAATAGCTTCCCAAATTTTGTGGATCTCAGATTTATGTATTTTTCCCATATAATGAATGAAAAATAAGGAAGAAGGGTTGGATTTTTAAGTTTTTGAGAAGAAACTATTGCTCTGTTTTGTAATATTTTATGAGTGTTAATTATGTAAAGTGTAGAAGTACATAGTGCTTTCATACTAGAGATTCATGAAGATAATGTTTTGAAGTTTGTCCCCTTTCTCATGTGTATGTGATTCCCTTCTCAATTGTTCATTTATGTGTAAATCTTCTAAGTATTTCAACTGAAAGTAAATGTTGTAGAACTCATCCTTTGTTCGATAATCCATTTCATAAAGTTAAATACTCACAATTTTCCTCTAAAATTACATTTGAAATTCATCCATTGCTAGATGCTTCAAATGTGATAGAATGTTAATATTTTTCTCCACTTTCATACTACAACAATTATATTCACAGATAGAAATCATTTACCTTGCCTTTGTTTCCTGGAGCATTTTATCAATCACTGATAATCTTTATAAACACTCAAATTTGACTCCATTTCCCAATAGTTGATATTTCTTCAACCCTACCCAGCCACCACACTCAAAATCCAAAAACCCTATTGAACATCTAGCCATTATTTGAAAGCACAACCAATTGCTAAACTTAGTGATTGGGTTGTCAAAGAGAGCCCTCTCTAGATTGAAGGGGATAGCCTTCAATCTACAAGATTGGTTTGAAAAGGTCTCCTTAGGACTTCCTTTATCACATCCAACAAGATATTTCTGAGTGATAACATCTTGGAAACCATACAGGGGAACGAAAGGTTCATTTTCCCCAGAACTACGTTGAAAATCAGATCTACATTTTGAGGGTGAATATAAGGTTAGATAAAATCATTGACTTCTATATTTGCTCTGGCGACTCCACAATATAAAGTTTGAGTTCATTTCATTAGAAATTTTGGCATATAGAAGGATCCATACAAGGATCCATCCATATCCTAATCTACCAGAAAACCTAACAAGCCTGAGAAATCTCTTCAGAAAAAGGAATTTTGCAAAAGAAATAGGTACAATTATTTTAGAAAAATATTTATCTCTATCTAAATATATAAAATATATTGAATACATTCAATTTGATCTAAAATTTGAGCATAGCCTGTTCAGTTCAAAATCAGAGTCTAGTTTGTTAGAATCAATCCTTGATGAAACAAATCTAAAACCTTATATTCCTATTATTGTTCAAGGAGTAAGTGTTTCAGAAGAGGATAAAGAAATTTGGTTATAATTTCATAAATTAGAGCATTTGGTTCATCAACTTCAAACAGTTGTTTCTAAATCTCCCACATTTCAGCATCATGTTCCATCATTTTCTGCTCCAGTTGTTTCACCACCATTCTCCATTCCACACTGTTTTGTTCTAACTATTCCTATTGGATCCATTACACCCATTCCATCAACTAGTATAACAACAATTTCTCTTCTTCTGTCATCTGCATTACAGGTTCCTAGTGTTGGTTCAACCTCATCTCACAAAACTATGGCTGCTAGATATGCCCCTATCAAACTTCAAGCTCCTACATGACCTTCCCTTGAATTATGGACAACGTTTACTTCAGGTTGATGTTACAGGACCTCTTACAACTCAACAACTTGTGGAAAAACTGAATTATTTCATGATCTAGAGGAGGTAGATCATGAAGATGTTAAGCTAAGAATTTTTCCACAAAGTCTCTCAAGGGAGGTTAATAAATGGTTCAGAGCTTTACCAGCAGCAAACATTGCTAATTTTCAACAGTTTGAACAACTCTCCCTTACTAGGTGGGAGGTAAAGAAAAACCCTCTGCAAATATTGGTTGAATATGAGAATATATAAATAAACCTAGGGGAGACAGTAAAGGAGCTTTCAGCAAGGTTCAATAGGCTTTACAATTCAATCCCTTCTGATATTAAGCCTGACCTGGTTTATCCTTGCTTCACTATCCTGGTGGTTTTGATGTTGAGCTAGCTTATCGACTCAAAGAGAGGAATCCTAATACTTTGGAGGATATGCAAAACAATGTTATAGGAGTGGAAGAAAATTTGTTGGCAAAAAAAAAAAATATGAAGACTGAGAGAAGAGTAGTATTTAAGGAGGAACCATCTTGTTCATCAGACACTAAATTTGATGTTATGTTAAAGACAATGGATAAATTGGTCATTAAGTTGAACTCTCCCAGAGTGAGCCTCAATCTCAAGTGAGAAATCCCAATTTTAGAAGGCCACCTGGACCTCAGCCTCGCCAGAAGAATCCAGAAGATCAACAAACAGTCTGAGCTCCATTTCCTGAAAATTTTGTTGATGAAGATAATAATGAAGAGATAGAACAACAACAAATAAATTGTTTTGATGATGAAGAGACATATGTATTTTTAACAAAAGAAGAGCATGACAGATCTTTTGAATGTTCATAAGAAAGAGATGGTAATCAACTGATGTTTGATTCATAAATATATTAGCAGGGGTATAATAATGTTGTTTCTTATTTCCAGAGGCAGTATAACCTTTGAGGTAGAAATGTGGTTGTTTCTAAGCCTCCTTCACGGAAACTTACCATTGAACAAAATCAAACCGAGCCCAAGAAAGTAGAGGAGCCTAAGAAATAGTGGAATTAAAGAAAGATGCCTCTAAGAAAGGTGATGAAATCAGAAAGGAAGGAAATGTCAAAGATTTAGAAAAGGTCGAGTCTTTCCTAGTGGGTTAATGCCTCTGGAGAAATTATTTGAGAACAATGATGTCTTTTTCAAACCAAAAATGAATCTTGGCAGTAATGAATCATAGGATGGAAATCTAGGCACAGAAAAGGAACCAAAGGTTGTTAAAATTTCAAATTATTTAAATGAGGAGCAGAGGGAACAATATACTGCTTTATTGAAAGAATTTTATGATGTATTTTCATGGAAGTATGAATATTTAAGAGTCTATGACAAAAGTATAATTCAACATACTATACCCTTAAAATAAAATGAAAAGTCTTTCAAGCGAAAACTAAGAAGAATAAATCCTAAACTATTACCATTAATAGAGAAAGAGGTGAAAAGTTGTTGGATGCTATGATTATAATTTCTCTGATATTTTCAAAGTGGGTTGCTAATCTTGTACAAGTAAGGAAAAAGAATGGGGAGATTTGACTGTGTGTAAATTTAAGAAATCTAAAAAAAGTGTCATTAAAAGATAATTACCCGTTGCCTAAGATGGAGCACATTTTGCAAAGTGTTGTTGGATCTGAGAGGATTTCAATGCTTGATGGTTTCTCAGGGTACAATCAGATATTGGTGCATCCTGAAGACCAAGAAAAGACAACCTTCACTACACCATGGGGAATGTTCATGTATTCCAAAATTCCTTTTGGATTAATGAACACAGGAGCTACATTTAAGAGGGCCATGGACATAGCCTTTGCAGATGAGAGGAATAAGTTTGTGGTAATATATTTAGACGATATCATAGTATATTCAGTGGTTGATTAAGAGCATCTAAAATGTCTTAGATAAGTGTTTTTGAAATGCAGAAAATTGTGTATTTCATTGAACCCCAAAAAGTCACATTTTTCTATAAATGAGGCTAAGATTTTGGGAAATATAATATCTAAGGATGGAATTCAAATTGATATAGAAAGAGTTGAAGTAATAAAGAAACTTGAGTTACCTAGAAGTGAAAAGGAGGTTCAGTCATTCTTAGGAAGACTAAATTTTTTGTGGAGGTTCATTCCAAACTTTGCCGAAATTTTAAGGGTTATTAACAACATGTTGAAAAAGAACAACGAAATCAAGTGGACACTCACAACCAAGCAATATTTTGAAGAAATCAAAACAAAAATCACTAAATCCCATGTTCTTATCAAACCATACTTCTCAAAAGATTTCCTATTTTTTCATTTGCTTAAGAACATACTATCCCAGGAGTCTTATTGCAGAAAAATAAGGAAAATTGGGAGCAACTTATTTCATTTTTTAGCAGAAATTTGAGAGAAGAAAAGCCAAAATACAACATTATGGAGAAAGAGGCCTTTGCATTGGTGAAAGCACTCAAGGATTTCAAATTTTATGTTCTGCACTATCATGTAAAAACGTTTGTTCCTAATGTTGTTGTAAAAGACATCCTAAGTCATCCTGACAATGATGGTCAAGGAGGTAAGTGGATTGCAAGATTATTGGAGTATGATCTAGAGATTAGATCAACAAAATTAATAAAAGGCCAAGGTTTGGGAACATTGATGACTGAAACCAATTGTGATACTTTGGGTATAAATTTTTTCTCAATTTTTCCTAATGATTCTAAAGAAAGGTTGATTCTTAAAGTATCTCATGAGCTTAGAAATCCACCCTAGTATAGTGACATGATCTATGTTTTGCAAAATTTGGAAGCCCCACGAGGGATGGATAAAACCATAGCATGATATCTGAAGCTGAAAAGTGCTCATTTTTGTTGTATGGATGGTTAGTTTTTTTGGAAAGATCCAGCACTAATCCTTTTGAATTGTCTCGTTGAATGTGAAGAGAAATAGGTGGTAAAATAATGTCATCAAGGAAAGCCACAACCAACAAATTCCTTAGGGAATGCTACTATTGGCCAACTCTTTTTGCAGATGTACACAAAGAAGTAGCAACATGTTTTAAGTGTCAAATGTTTGAAGGAAAAACAAAGTTGCTATCATTAGCTTTGAAACCAATCTCAGTTGAAAGTACATTTTAGCAGTGGGGCTTGGATTTCATTATAGAAATACATCCACACTCTTCAGGACAACATAAATGGATATTAACTGCCATAGACTACTTTACCAAGTGGATTGAAGCTATTCCTACAAGATAGGCTACTGATAGTGTAGTGATTCAGTTTTTAGAGAGTATTTTTTCAAGGTTTGGCTGCTCTAGAAAAATCATAACAGATAATGCTCATTCTTTTAAATCTCAAAAAATGGTCAAATTTTGTGAGAGTTATCATGTTACATTAGGTCATTCCAAAACCTATTACCCCCAAGGTAATGGACTAGCTGAGTCGTCCAACAAAAGTTTAGTTAGAATTATCAAAAAAATGTTAGAGGAGAAAAAGAAGGCTTGGCATGCCAAGTTCAAGTTTTAAATGTGGGAAGATAGGATCAACATCGAAAATTCCATTGGTACATCACCATTCCACTTAGTCTATGGCACATAAGTGTTTTTCCCAATTTCCTTAAGTTTACCCATGATGAGATTATTGCAGGAACATGAGGCAGAACCTGATGATTTTTAAATAAGGACTAAACATCTGACTGAAGTACAAGAGGTACGAGAGAAGGTATATCGGTAATCTCAATTATTTCAGGACAAAATCAAATAGATCCATGATAAGAAGGTCAAGGAGGATGATTTTAAGATTCAGGATTTAGTCCTAAAATGGAATGTCAAATTTTAGGAAAAGGGGAAGCATGGAAAATTTGATCATTTATGGAAGGGGCCTTACATAATCACTGCTTCCAGAGGTAAGAATGCTTTCATTTTTGAATATCTAAATGGAGTGTTGTTGAGTGGAGGTCTGGTAAATGGATGCTTCCTAAAACATTTCCTGGTTTAAGAGATATCAATCATTACAGTTCATTGTACATATCCATGTTAAAAGAAGTTTGTAGGATTGTACAACAAATTTGAAGGATTCCAAGCCCGAGGTGAAGGCCATAAGATTTTGATGAGGAGTTGTCACACTTTACAAAAATTTCAGTTTTATGTTTCATTTAAATAGTTTAGAGTGTTTATTTTTCAAAATAAAGCAGAGTGAAATTTTCAAAGTTTTTAGCTCAATGGATTAAGCACGTGGTCAATGTGTTCTTACTACCTCCTGGGGAAACGATATCCCCATTGGATCTAGTTGTTAGCATAAGGTTTTCACCTTCAGTTCAAGGCAATATTATCAGTTCATTTTTGCAAAATCATGGTGATGTAAAGGGGCTATTAAATGTTTGTACAATTTTCTATCTAAGCCTAGGGATATGTCTAATCAAAATTTTTAACCTAAACCTAAGCTTATCTTAAGTTTTGCACAACACATTTGACCTATCACAAACCTATAGCTAGCGCTACAAAATATTTTTGCAGCACGACACTATGAAATATTTTCGTAGCATGAGGATATGAAATATTTTTGTAGTGCTCACTGAAATTTTTGAAAACTTGGCTTTTGAGCTGCCAACACCATTTTTTTGAGTGCCCAAGTGTTTTTTCATAAATTTTTAGCCCTCTTTATCCATGATTTCACAACTATCAATGTTTTAAAGTCCAATAGAGTCATTGAAAATCAAACCCTAATCTGCCCTGTTTACCCTAAAACAACATTTTCTAGCAAATCCATATTTGTAATTTCAATGCGCAGGAAGATCTTTTAGCATTTTGCAGCATTTGAACACAGTTTTTTAAGGTTGGAAAAGGTGTTTTCAACATCAATTTTTTTCAATATGGGTTTATCCGGTCATGTAAAGAGATTTGAACTTGATGGAATGTATTTCAAGGTCTATCCCGAGATGTTGGTTCTTTTCATAAATGCAGGATGGGAGCCAGTGTTCCAATGCTTCAACAAACATAATCTAAATTGGTGCCATGATTTCATTTACTCCTTCGATGTCAGCACTGCTAGAATTAGGACCCTGCAATTCCCTGTGACAGAAGAATCCATTGCTAAAGCGATCGGTTTTCCAACTGAGGGTGAGAGGTGGTTCAAAAAATAGAGGTTGTAAAATGTAGATTTGAATGTTTTCCTAAAGGAGGATTGTTAGAATCAAGATTGGAATGTAGGGGTCCTCCAAAATATGTTGAAGCCCAACTGGTCTACTACACTCAGAACTATTTAGCTCTTCTTCACCTATGAAGGCAAGTATTCTAAAGCCTACTTGTATCATATGAGGTTTCTTTGTCATTTGGCAGGTTTTAACAGGATGAACTTACCATTTTTCCTTCACTAAAGCAAGAAATAGACTTGAGCTAGAACCCCATGATATTTGTCATCATGATCTAATTAAAATATTATACACTGATGTGTTAAATAAGTAGGTGGGGTAGTTGAGGTAGTTGAGACAGAGAAACCTAAGACAGTCTATGCCTAGAAGATTAAGAGAGACCAAACCCTAGCTCAAGAAACCAAAGGAGAATCTAGTCACATCCATGTTGAAAAACATAATGAAAATCCTATACAAAATTCAAATATTAAGGTTTATGAAAGGAGGACTAAAAGTCAACAGAAACTGATAGTAGAAGAAGAAGAGGCAAAGCAGAGAGTAGTACAGAGAAAAAAATGTTGGTAGAAAATAGACACATAGGACGAATAAGATGAAATAGAACCTAGGGTTTATGGAAAAAGACCTCACACTTACCCTGCTAACAATCTGAGTCTAAATTTAAAATCTAGAATGAACCCTAAGCTTAAAGAAACAATGATTATTGATGGAGAGGAGAAGACTATGCAAACTTCAAAGAACAGAAAGAGACAAAGGAAAATAGTGCATGTTGAAAAAAGAAGGAAAAAACCCAAAAGGCTGCCAAAATATCATAGAAACCTACTAGATGGGTGACAAGGAGTCAGAATACGCTAGATCTCCTTGCTCAAGTTGCATAAGCCATGGAGAAATGATCATTTTACTTCATGGGACAAAGAAATACACAAACCCCAATTTTGTTTCACAAACCCTAATGGTGCCACAACATTTTGACCTACCCGATTTAATATTTTTTACAGTAAACTATTTTAATATGTTGTGGTAATATATCAGAGGTTTTTGTGATTGAGGGCGTACAAGTCAACATGACGACATAGAGCCTTGAAAATAGCAGGTGGTTACAGAGGTAGTTACACAGTTTAGATATTATTTACGAGTTCATGCATCAGTTGGCTACAAGGAAGGAAGATGAGTTTTAGCTCGAGATATCAAGCTTAAAAATAAGTAAACAATTCCAAATCCTATAATGTATTATTGACATCGCTCTTGTTCTAGGATACTAGCAGGAGATATGCACAACAGTCCTATATTATGTTTTGACCACTGATATGTGCCAGATTAGAGATGTGAGTAGCTAAGATTATAAGATTATTACTATTTTTGTTAATTAAATTCTTACATTATGTACGTATTTTGTAATAATTTCTACCATATTTTGAGGAACTAATTATCTCTGTTGTATTTTTCGTATATATTACATGAGAAATATGGAAAACAGGTTGGTTTTTGAAGAAAATAATAATCATTGTCTGTGTGTTAAAAGATTTATCAGTATATAATTTTCCAAGATCAGTAGATTTTGACCAATGATATAAAGATTCATGTGATGGTATGCCTTAGTATGTATTCTCTATATTTTTCAATGTTTTCTTCTCTATAATCTGATATGAATGTATGTTCTTCTGAGTATTTGAGTAAGAGTCATTAATTCAGAATTCATTCATGGTTTGATGCTCTGATTTTAAGATATTCAAGTATGCCCATCTCTATCCTCTTAAGCTACTCTAGCATTCATTCAATATTCCCTAATGTAGTGGACTATCTTCCTATTTTCTCCCTTCAACTATAAAGATGACAAAGGTCTAGGATGTGCTATATACCTTGCCTTTATCAATCCTAATCAGACAACCAACATCATGGTAAGTTGACATAAACCCTAGTTTCTTAATTCCATTTCCCGTTGGACTATCTCCCTCAGACCCAACCAAACACTACATCTACATAATACAACTACAAATCTAGCCACTGTGTAAAAGTACAGTCACTTTTTGATTTAGTGATTAGACTGTCAGAGAGAGAGCCCTCTCCATATTGAAGGGACTAGACTTCAATCTGTAAGTTAGAGTGCAAAGGTTACCTTGGAAACTTCTCTCCTATAGCTAAGAGAAAATTTTTAAGTGCTAACATCTTGGCGACCATGGTGGGGAAGAACGACTCATCTTCCCATAACCTATTACTATTGTTTCATATCTAATTCCTAATGATGGACAGAAATCAGGCACACAAGAGAGGTTGTACACCATTCACCTGGCGACTCCACAATACAAATATGGCTTCCATGGAGGGTTACATATATACAAGGTATGCTCCAATGAACCATGAACATATACCATATTTTCCGAATCATATTTCATGCATAAATTGGAAATTATATTTGCCAAAATTTAGAGATCTGAATGGGGATGATGTTGTGCTTCATTTGATATAAATTTAATATGCATGTGTATAAGCTTGGGATTAAGTTTCATGAGGATTTTTTAATGAATATGTTTACGGCTACCTTGGTAGACAAAGCTAGCTCATGGTAAGAGGGCTTACAACCAGGTAGATTATGCTCACTTAAATATTTCCACACAGTATTCATTGAGTATTATGGGGAGTCTCATCCTTCTTTGTCACTATTTCATTTTTTTTGTGAATATTGTGAAGACTTTATTCAATACTTATAAGATTTTTATGGTGATGAGGAGCTTATGCATGAGGATATCATAGAAACCCCTAATTAATTTTCATCCCAACAACAAATAGTAGTTTCTTCTTTGTCTACAATAGACCAAGATCTAGAGTTTGAAATGAATTTTCCTCTTAAAAATGATGAAGAGGTTCAGGTGATAAGTGACCAAGAGAGGGATTATGATGATAAATCAATAGTTTCTATTTTAGTCATAGAAGAAGAGAAAATTGTTTCATATTCTTTGGAAATTGTAGAAAGTATTCAAGATCTCACATTTCTTGAAAACACAAAGTCAAAAAATTTAGAAGGTCAAGATGATGTTTTTGTTGAAGCATGTGAAGAAGAATCCTTAGTCACTCTTGTTCTAGAAGACATGGTTGTTCCATTTGTAGTGTTTAAGGAATCCTTCTTTGACATAAATGATCAAAAATTAGTGTTGCAACCAACAACCTTTTCATGTCCAGAAAAATTTTGTTTGTAACATTATGATAACAATCAGATGGAGGTGTACAAGAAAGTAAATGCAGATGGAGGAGTTTCATATCAGAGTGACAAAAATTGGAAAAACAACTATATTAGTTTTTTTTTTAGGGTCCTTTTGCAACATTTTTGGAGTCAGAAAGCAGACTCAAATTGTGCAATTTTGCCAATATCAGATTCAGATTTCCATTTGAGCTATTTGTTTTAAACATTTTCTTTCTGTTGGAATCCCATGAGGATACAAAGAAATAATATAGCCACCTACTCAATTGTTTACATTAGAAATCTATAATTACTTGATTTAGCAGTTGTACTCAGTAGATTAGAGTAGGTTTGTTTTCAATAAGCTCACAATAGGAGCATTCCTTCAACAGTTTTATTTGGTTTTTAATTTTTCAACGTGTGTTCAATAAGGATTGACCTCAGTTAAAGAGAAGATTATAGGTTCAATTTTAAAGCTTGGGAGCACACTGATATGTTGTTGAATGTTAGTTTTTCTATGCTAATTTCAACTTCAGAATTAAAAACAAATGCTTTTCCATTTCTTCATGTGCATAGGTTTCCTTATGGTGTTTGTGAATGTAAACAGGTAAATTTTATCAAGTTTTATGTGAAATTCATGAGAAAAATAGCATGAAAGTAAAGTGACAAACAACAGCAGGTAAATGTAAAGCAAACCATCAAATTGAACACTTAACACAGTGTTTTGATGAAGGAGTTCACCCCTCCTGGGCTACATCTCCCTGGTCCAGCTTCCATGGCTTGGGCCTCTGTATTAGCTAAATAATGGAAAAAGTGTTATTTGCAATGCTCTACTACTCCTGAAACCTACTTCAATGTGCTCAGAGCACCAAAATCATCTAAGAACACCTTTTCCTGATCCCAATTTGGTCGAATTTTGCAAAAGTTATGGCAAAAAATGTTTTCCCTAGGAAAACTCTAAAACTAGAGGAACTCTAGTTAATCCCGCTAATTTTGGAATTTCCGCTGAAATTGGAGGACTGTCAAATTTGTCGCCATCTTAAGTGCAAGTTTAATTAACGGATAAGCGTGTTTAATTAACAGATAAGTTGGATTAGCACTTAATCTGCGGTTATGTTAAACCGTTAGTCTAGCAGTTATAATAGTGGACACATGATGGCATTGAATGTCAAGTTAACTGACGGTTAGTGCAATATCCGCACAGTTTCACTGACCGTTAGCTGGAGGTTAATGTGGTGTGTTCACATGGGAGCACAAAATGTCATAGTTTGTGGTTACCATTTGAGTTGTTCGCTAGCCATTACCGTCGGATGGAGTGTTCACATGGGAGGAGGTTGGCCTGCAGGCTGGCTCCCTCCTAACCCCCAACTGCAAAACGTTAACACATTAAAATCAACGTGAAACCATAGTCTTGTAAGAACTATGGAGGTGGTGTAATGGTATGTCATGCGGTTTGTTTGATGCAGTTCCTGGGTTCGACCCCCCCGGCCTGCCATAAAATTTTACTGCGTGCCGATATATGTGGTCCTTTGGGGAGGGACACATGGCAGCCTTCGGGCTTGCCTCTTATCCCCTCCTCATTGATCCTTCATAAACCAATAAAATCGAGCTATGTCACCACACTTGCAGACTAGTAAAAACATGACACTTGGCGAAACAAAATTGGACGTTGACCATCTCGTTGACCTACCCAGTCACCTGCCACATCAACAGTACAGACAGCTGACTGTGCAGTGACTGTACTTTTTTTGAAAAATTCCACTGTTTAGCAAAGTGGACAGAATGCGATATCTTCCTCATATGATTTTGGTTTTCAGTGAAACTAGTTGCATTGGGATCGTATCACCGAGACGGATGCGGTCGTTCAAGTTTCGAGAAATTCTGAGAACTCTGATTTTTTAGCTAAATACTGAGCACCTGATCATTCCTCCCCACTAGAATCCTTTGGACCCCAAAAGATACTATCATTTTTTCAGCAGGTGAGGGTAAAACTCCCTCACCTTCTCGATCTGCAACCATTTGGCTTTAGAATAATTTTTTCCCTTCAGCCCCACTCGAAGGTATCCAACATTCCCTCTCTTTGAAGATCTGGTTCTTCGGTCAAGTATGTGATCTTGCTTTAGCTCATCAAGATATTATGGTGAGAAATCATCTATTGATGGTAGTTTAACATGCTCTCTTTGGTCATCAATCAAAGGAGGCTCAAACAATCTCAAATTCTCAACATTAACAACAGAGTATATTTGCATATAGGGAGGCAAATCTAGCTTAAATGCATTGTTACTAATCTTTTCCAGAATTTTTAGAGAACCATAATGGATTGGCTTCAGATTTTTACCTTCCCCTTGAAGTATATATTTGCTAATATATAACCAAACTTTGTCTCCAACATGAAATCTATGATCGACATGGTGTTTGTCATGCCTTGCTTTCTAGCTGCTTTGACTTCTTTCAAGCTGTTCTTGCATTGTCTAATGTATCAACTGAATTTTCTCTATCGATGTCGCTGTGGCCATCGATGGAAACATATTTCTCAAAGATTAAGTCCAATGGTGATCTTGGCAAGTACCCAAAACATGCCTCAAATGGTGATGTGTTTGTGGAAGAATGCTTTACCCTGTTGTATGCATGTTGTATGTAATGCAATTGTTCATCCCACAACTTGGGATGTTTGTTGCAATATCCTCTAAGATGATGAATGATTGTCCTATTGACCACCTTGGTTTTTCCATCTCTTTAGGAATGAAAGGGTGTACTCCTCTTCAACTTAGTGTCCATCATGTCCCACAAATTTGACCAAAAATTCCAACAAATCAAGAATCTCGATCACTTACAATGGAAGTAGGAAGACCAAAATGAACCCAAATATTTTGGAAGAAAAGATGAGTTGTTTGTTCAGCTGTAATTTTCTTTTTACATGGTGTTAGAATACAAATCTTGTTGAACCTGTCTACAACTACATACAAGTAATCATGATCTTTCCTTGACAATGGAAGACCTCCTACAAAATCCATTGAGATACACTCCCATGGAACCGAAAGTGGAGTGTACAATCCTAGTTTCCTATTGCTAGGCTTACTTGTTGAACACAAAGAACATCTAATGAAATGAGATACATTATCAAACATGTGTGGCTAATAACAATACCTTTGGATATTCTCTAATGTATTTCCTACACCAAATTATCCATCAATCAATGAAGTGTGCGCCTCTGTTATGATATTGTTTCTATCTCCCTGTGGAATACATACCTTTCCCAAGTGATACAACAAAACGTTATGTACATGGTAATCTAACTCTTCAATTTGGTTTCCTTGCCTCAAGCTTGCATACACATCTTGAAAGTCATTATCATTTGCATATTTCTCAATGTAACTTTCATGCAAAACAAAATTATGCTCGAGTAAAATAGATGAATTTACAATAGGCCTAGAAATCATATCAGCTACCTTATTGTAGATTCCCTTTTTGTACTTGATAACCAAATGAAACTGTTGTAGAAAACCCATCCATATGAAGTGTCTTGATTGCTGCAACTTTGACTATGACTGTAAATACTGCAATGGTTGATGGTCAGTATGGATAATGGTCTCCTTCCCCATCAAGTAGTGTTTCCATTTTTTGACACTTTGTACCAATGCATAAAGTTCTTTGTCATAAGCGGGATAGTTAGTCACACACCATTAAAAATTTTAGGATGAAATGAAATGGGCTTACCATGTTGCATAATAACTTCTCCCATGGTGTAATCACTAGCATCTGTTTGAATCTCAAATGGATGTCTAAGATCCGGAAGAGCCAATACTACTGTTGAAATGATCTTTTGTTTTAAGTCATCAAATTCTTTCTGTTGTACATCTCCCCAATGAAAGACTTTCTTGACACTAGTCAATGCATGTAGTGGTGTTGCAATGGAAGAAAAATTAGCAATAAATTTCCTCCAATATTGTGTTGCCCCTAGAAAGCTTCTTACCTCTGTAATTGTATTGGGCTTGGGCCAATTGAGAATGACCTCAACCTTAGAGGGGTCTATCTTCAGCTCACCTCCTCCAACAATTTGTCCCAAATACACTAAAGAAGTCTTGCCAAATTCGCACTTTGACATTTTTAAAAACAATTGTTCTTTTCTCAAGACATTAAGTACTTTGTTCACATGCATGACATGTTCATCTCTGGATTTGCTGAATATGAGTATATCATCTAAGTAAACAATGACAAAGTGTGGTGCAGGTAAAATTCTAAGTGCGGACACAAACAATTCCTCTAGCCCGAGAGTGGGTCTAGCCACAAACAAACAATCTATGGAAAATCTCCTTAGGCTAGAACCAAATAAGAGGGCCTACCTCTTAGTGCGCTATTCTGCCTAGTGATGTTCCTGCTTCCTTGTCCCAATTATCTCCTGTTTCCTTCTTTGGACACCTGAAACAAGTAAACAACAGCAAACAACAAACATAATAACATACAACTTGTATTCAACCTACTTAACAGGTCAAGAAACATTGAGCCATAAAGATGCAAATAAACACTTCATGTAGGAAATTAATCGATAGTTTCATTTATATTAGATCAAGAAGAGATTACAACCGATGTCTTGACGTTGTCATTCTCCTCTGACATATCCGAGTTCCCACATACTTCTGCTAGCATTCCATGGATGCCCTCAACAATGGTAGTCTTAAGGATCTTCCCTTTAGTCTTCACACCAAACCAAACTCAAAATTCTCCCTCATACACAACTAGAGAGATAGAAAGTATGGATAACTTTCTAATTACTCCAAAATCAAAACCTCAACTAGAACATAATTAGAACTAAAAGCTAGCTTGTGCTTGGGAAGAAGAGAGGTTTATATATCTTGGATGGAGGGGAGATGGTTCCTCTTCTCATGGGAGAAGGTCTTATCTCTTGAGGTAGTTCCATCCTAATAGGGGAAAGGAGCCCAAACTGACCTCCTTGTTACAAAGAATTTGGTATCTATGGATAAATAATAATTCCCTAGATACGTAGCTATATCTAGAACAACAGTTTAAAGCACTTTAACCTTTTTCTATAAACAATAGATAAGGCAAAGAGAATGAGAGGACCTACTTGTACTTTCACTTTCCTCTTGCTTCCTTTGTATTGATCCTGTCGCTCCTTCCCGTACTTAACACGCTCGAGAAGTACTTGTAAACATCAACAAAAGACAATGAACCAATCAAAGAAAAATATCTATTGATTACAAGTAAATGGAATCAAATACATTCACACATATAAGCATCACAAATCAAGATAAGCATATGGAAAAAGGTGAAAATACTTTATTGAATAGAAGGAAGAATTACAACCATGAAGCCTGATTTGAAGTCACTCCTCCAGCTTTGGTTCCATCCACATCACATCATAAGCATGACATTCTGGCAGCATAACGACACTTACAATAGTCTCAATTCTCAAACTAATATTATCTCCTTACAATTCATCAAAGTCTGGCCCTTGATCACTTAGATGAGTGCTCAATTTATAGGAAGATGGAGGAGGTTTTGTCATCAATGAGGGTATTGAATGGCCTTCCATACTTAAAATTAGTTCCATGGAGGAAGGGATGAGAGGATATGAGGTATCTTAACTCATTCCTCATCCATTTTCAAGCTCATAGGAGATGATAAGTGTGGGAATATTCTAGAAGGATCCAGAAGATAAGAATATTCCCCAAACCCTATGTGAATTTTGCTCAAACTCACCCAGCGCAGGTCAAAGAGGGCCTAAGTGCTCTACAAAGCACCCTGGCATGGACTTAACTTCTCTACAGCGCACCCTTGCATGGGCCTACCTACACTGGTCCCTCTAGAGGTCATTTCAGGATGTCTTCAGGCCATGAAATTGTCTGGGAAGGAGGCATTTAAAAGGTTGACTTGTTTAGGGCATGTAGCAACTGAAATTAGGGTTTGATGATCCCTAAAACACTGATCTGGATGATGGGAGTGATGTGCCCAAATGGATCTATAACAGCTTCCCCCTAAAGCATGAAGTCGAAAATGTAATGTCAAGTGAAATGCTTTATGATGTGATGAGGAGGTTCCGAAGTGGTTGGTGACCTGCATCGATTATAATACATAATATCATGATATTTTGATTTTTTCTCATGAATTGTTGAGGGAAGGCATACCCATGCTCAACATATAAACTTTCATTACAAGTACATAGATAGTCGTCTACAGACATAGACCCATGATCGAAATGACCATCAATGTAAAGCCATTGTATGGATAATTTCGTACATTTCCTGAAATCACAACCTAGATGGATGAAACTAGATCTGGGGTCTTCTATCTCATTCAATCATTCGCTCTAGTATGAGTCTATCCATGCGAATATGTGATTTGAAGTCGAACATGGGAAGACACCGTCTGATTACCAGCCAATGATGTAAGCCATTAACAAATGCAAAAGAAATCACCGATAATGATAATGATCCTCAAGGAACTGCAGTACATTATACATGGTGTGAATGGATGTTTTGATGTTGAACACCATACAAAGTCTTTCAATCGAAGGCCAGTGATGTAAACCTATCGTTGGAAGCGAGAAACATTCCATTGATGTATGCAAGCCTCAAGGTACTGGAAGGGTGTCTCTAAGTCAACTTCTTGGATAATGCGCTGATGTCGACAAGAAGCGACTCGTCGCAGGAGGGCCTTGATGTATCCCTCATCAATGACACGAAATGAGTGTAATGATTTTGGAGATGGAATTTTACTGACGACACAAGGTTCAAGAACGACAGTCATGAAAATGAAGGTTTATGGATTGCAAAGGATGAATTTTAACTTAATGAATTCTCTTGAACATGTCGACAACACTGAAATGAATTGGTTGCATTGACCCAAAATAAAGTGATGGATGGTATGATAGATCAATACTATGATAACCATCAAGCTGATAACCCAACCCAAATAGTCACGCTGATGAAGTGAAAGTGTCATGTTCAAGAGCGAACTGCTACCAAAAGTGGTTTACCCCTTTTTCCATTTTCCCCAGTCATTGCTGACTAGTACCTCTTTATTTTTATCAAGCTTGAGGAGGATAACATATGCTTGTTGTATAATTCCACCCTTCGGGTGAATCCATCGCTATGTGATGTTTTAACAAGTCTAGCGAAGGTGAAACTCGGTCTTGTCACGATTGACAAATTTGTCGCTATTTGATGTTTTAACGAGTTTAACGACAAACATAACTCGGTCCTTTTCATGTTTAGAGAGTTTGAAAAGGGACAAAAAGAAAACTCCATAAGTTCTTTTTCGTATATTTGTCTCTCAATCCCAAAAAAATGTAAAACAATACGAGAGAGAACCTATTGACCATGTTCGATCAACGTATTCCTTTTTCGTAAATAATCTATCTCAGCCGAAAAAGGGTTAAACTTATACTGAGTAGATGTCATTTCCAATCCGTTAACGAGTTGAAAAGGACAAGCGCTCGGCAATCGTTTCATATTTAGAGAGTCTCAAAAGAGCTTAAAGAGAACTCCACTTTGAGGAACGAGTGGTGTCTAGAATAGCAACTGGTTCCGGTGATGTTGGAACTTCTCAAAACATGTTGATTTATGTGAAGAGGCTGGTTAATAAGACCACTCATTGCAATTGTTCCTCAAAAAGGGTAAAACAACCAAGTGAAAGCGTATGATCGGCCAAGCGGATAGTGATGATGGAAGGAGAAAAACCAAGGCTCATCTGACGAAAAAGGCTGATAAAATGGCAATCACGAGGGTTAAAATGGAAATGGGTTCATTTTTACACAAGCTTGAAACAAAAAACTATGCTTTGATTCAGTTTCATTTTTAGACAAGCTTGAAATGAAAAACTATGCTTGAGATTGGTTTACATGCCCCCAGCATGATGACTTGATTCTAGGTGCATGCCCCCCAAGCTCCATTACATTCACCTAAGTAGACTACTCATGGCTATCAGGTGGATGGAATGAAGGTTCATTTACGAGATCAAGTGAAAGACTCGACTAGGATTTTACGAGATCTACTCAAAGACTCGACTTGGAACTTTGCTCCAGGGGACCTTGTTTCATTTTTTTAATGAGCTTGACACAAGACAAGGAACTCTGCTCAGATTCCTTGTTTCATTTTTTAACGAGCTTGACACAAGACAAGGAACTATGCTCATACTCCTTGTTTCATTTTTTAACGAGCTTGACACAAGACAAGAAACTATCCTCGTATTCCTTGTTTCATTTTTTAACGAGCTTGACACAAGACAAGGAACTATGCTCATACCCTTTGTTTCATTTTTTAATGAGGTTGACACAAGACCAAGAACTATCCTCATATTCCTTGTTTCATTTTTTAATGAACTTGACACAAGACAAGGAACTCTCCTCATACCCTTTGTTTCATTTTTTAACGAGGTTGACACAAGACCATGAACTATCCTCATGGACCTGTTACATTTTTTAACGAGGTTGACACAGTAAAAGAACTATCCTCATATTTCTATGTTCGTGACCCATAAGAGGTCATGACTTCCAAGAGGTTCTCATCAGATGGGAGAACAATGCTCTGGAAGGAGAGATCTAGTTCCAATGCCCCCAGTACATAATGTACAACATCATGGAATTGATCATCCATTGATGTAGGCAAGGAATGGGTTTCCACATAATTAACACGTGGCAGGGATGATACCATTGGTACAAAAGGACCATTTAGGGAAGATGGTTGACTGGAAGCCATATTTGGATCAGGAAATGAAATCTAGTCAATGGTGACAATTCTGCCTTCATGAGAGAAATGCATCACTCGAAAGAGTGTTGAAACAATAGCTTCCATGTCATAAACATAGTTGTGCCCTAGAAGTAAATTGTAATCTAAAGGGCCTGGGACTACCATCACATTGAGATAAACAATTTTTCCTCCCAAAGTAATAGGCAACTGAGGAAGGATCCCTAATGGTTGACTGGTTCCCCTGTTAAAAGCCAATAGATTCTGGGTAACAGGGACAAGAGGCGGCGAACCGAGTGCTTTCCAAGTAGTGGAGGAAAGGATACTCACATATGCACCTACATCTATAATAGTGCCAGGTACAATCATATTACAAACCTATACTATGATCTGGAAAGGCACATAAGAAGGAAGACGACATCTTGTCAGTCGATTCCAATCAAAGGAAGTGACTAGACTACTTGGAGGGGGTACTGTAAGAACAGGAGAATTTCCCCCTTGAGTTACGAGAATGAGAGGATTTTCCTCCTGTCTTGATGGAACAGGAGGATTTCCCCCAAGCTCATTGGAATCTGAAGAAACGAAAAGAACCTGAGTGGTATCATATTCACTCTCTTTGGGAAAGCTACAATTAACTGAAGGTGAAATCGAGTCAACTGTTTCCTCAACCTATGATTGGTCAAGTATAGACTCATGGGATTCACATTCAGAGAGGGTGGGTTTGACTGGCGGTTGATTTGGGTCAGTGATCCGGATTTAAACAGGAATGCAACAAATTACAGAGACAACCATAAACACAGAGTTGCAGTGGAAATAATACTTCATTTCATTAATGTAAAATACTGAAATATGCTTACAAACAGAAATGGAAATAAACCAGTTAGGGCGATGGTAGCTTATCTCTGAGAAGAGATGTGGCAGCTACATGCCTCTAAACTACCTTACAATGAGGCTTAAGGGCCTTTTTATTATTGAACAATAAGATCAAACCCTAAACAACCAAAACCCTAACCCGAGGAGATGTAACACCAAGAGTTTATGGGTCCTATTGGGGTGAGTTGGACAGCCAACTTCCTGGGGTCGTGACTTGGTCATATTATCTCTATTTAACGCGCATGATAACCCGTTGGATAGATCTCTCCAAGGAATACAACAAATAAGACAATTTTAGATAGAAAATCGCTGGCGATAGATTTCCAAAAAAACGTCGTTTAGGGCCTGAAAACGGCTCCTGAAGTTTAGGACCCGAAAAAACTACTAAAAATAGTAAACTGTGGTACAATTAAGGAAACTGAAAAACTAAAAGAAGCAATGGTGGGGGTTCAAGTGGAATTGGTGGGTGGTCAATATCCACCTGGATCATTCCTCCCCCCTTGGGAAGCAATTGTCCCCATTGCGTTGAGTTCCTCCATGAGATGAGGAAACTTCTGCTGTACTTGGTCCCTGGTGAGCCACTTGCCCTGGTGAAGGAGCTGGCCTTCCTTGACAACTCGATACAGTTGGATATTTTGCTGGTGAGTGTGCTTGATTTGTGTGTCCATGATCTGATCAGTTGCAGCTTATTCCATACAATCTGTATTTAACTCTGTGGGTGTGAGTTATTCTGCAATGTTGGATGTGTCTAGTAATGGTGGAAAGTATGGCCGAAGGCGGTCCACATCGAACACTAGGTGTAGGCCAAGGAATGGGGGAATGCTAAGCTCAAATGCATTGTCTCCCACAGCCTTGGTAATGGTGTAAGGACCATATCAGAGTGGTCTGAGTTTCTAATAGGCTCTGGTAAGGCATTCCTTTTGCAAATGCAACCGGACTTTTTCACCCAACTGAAACTTGTGTGGCACCCGATGTTGATCATGTCGCTACTTGTACTTGGCATTTGATTTCTCCAGAATGTCATGGACCTATTGGAGAATATGTTGGATGTGCTCAATGAAGTTGTTTGCCTTATCTGTTTCAGACTGGACATGAGCTGAATCTGCATGAGTAGCTGCAAATGGCATGGCCACATCAATGGGACATAGTGGCTAGAATCCCAAACCCACCTGAAAAGGGCTATGGCCAGTCGAGCTGTGGAGAGCCTGGTTTTAGTTGTGTTGAACATAGGGGAGGCTCTCGTCCCATGTGCGTGGATTCTTTGAGTTGTACATGCACAGAATGTGTACGATCATCTTGTCGACAACCTCTGTCTGGCCATCAGTTTGAGGATGGAAAGCTATAGACTTAGTGAGTTTGGTGTCCAGCATCGACTAGAGACTGGAACAAAATGTATTGAGGAACATGCTGTCCTGATCTTAGATGATAGACTATGGGATCCCAAAGTGTACCCACACTCGTTCAAAGAAGAGTTTAGCAGTGGCTTCGACTGTGATATTCTTCTTGCAAGCCGCCATAATGGCCATCTTTGAGAACCTGTTGACGACCACAAAAACACAGTCGTTTCCATGCTTAGTTGAAGGAAGGCCTAACATGTAATCATGGAGATGGATTCCCAAGGTCGACTAGGGGTATGCAGTGAGGTATAGAGGCCTTGCTTCTTGATGGTCGGTTTGGCAATGGCACAGGAAGTGCATGATCTGATGTACTTCCCGACATCCTGTCGAAGATTCGACCAATAGAAATACTTTTGTAGTACTGCCACCATTTTCTCGACCCCGAAATGCCCAGCAGCCCAATTGTAGAGTGCTTCCCAAATCATCTTGGCATGCTCGCTTGAAAGAGCACAAAGGTGACCCAGGTGGCATAACAGGGCATCCTGGAGATGAAAATCTGCAACATGCTGACCCTCCAAGAGTGTCTGGTATGTTTGGCTGAATTCTGGGTCGCTTTTGTAGAGAAGTGGCTAATCAGAAGTCTCGTGGCCACAAGAGTTGAGCACGGTGGTTAACGCCATGGTCGGTGGTCAAACGAGGAAATCTGCAACATTATTGGTGTTGCCCTTCTTATACTTGATATTCAAATGGAACTATTGCAGGCATGTGGACCACTTCTGATGGCGATCATTCTGCAATTTCCCTTGGGTCTGTATGAACTACAAGGGTCGGTGGTCTGTGTGGATGACTGTTTCCTTCCCCAAAATGTAATGCTTCCATTGTCGGTAGCCTTCACAATGGAATACATATCTTTGTCATAAGTGGGATACTTCCAGACTTTGTCTGAAAGTGTCTCACTATGATATGCCACTGGATGCCCGTGTTGAGTAAGGACTGCCCCAATAGCATAGTCAAAGGCATCTGTCTCAACCTCAAATGGTTGTTGCAAGTCTGTTAATGCGAGCACTGGTGCCGAGCAGAGGCGATATTTCAACTCTATGAATGCCTTCTATTGAGATTCAGACCAAAACAATTTTTCTTTCGCTCCTCCCTTGGTGACTTGACTCAAGGGTCAAGTGATATGAGAAAATCCCAACACGAACCTGCAGTAGAAGTTGGCAAGACCTAGAAAGCTGTGGAGCTCTGTCAGAGTGGTTGGAGATGGCCAAAACCAAATGACCTGGATCTTGGTTGGATCCACATGCACCCCCTGTTCATCAATAATTTATCCCAGATACTGAACCTGGGTCATGCCAAAAGTGCATTTCTCCAAATTGGCACATAACTTGTGTTGTCGCAGTGTTTGGAGAACCTTTCGGATGTGCTGGAGGTGCTCTTCCCAACTCTGGCTGAAGATCGGGATGTCATTGAAGTATACCACTACAAATGAGTTGGTGAATGGCCGCAAGATGTCATCCATTAGCCTCATGAAGGTTGCAGGAGCATTCGTCAATCTAAAAGGCATAACCAACCATTCGAAAAGGCCCTCCTTGGCTTTGAAGGCAATCTTCCACACATCGGAGGATTCGATTGGTACCTGGTGATATCCTGACTTCAAATCGATCTTGCTGAAATATTTTCCCCCTTTAGTTGGTCCAGGAGGTCATCAATCCATGGGATCAGGTACCTATTACGGATGGTGATCTTGTTCAACACCCGATAGTCAATACAAAGTCTCCAAGTCCCATCCTTCTTCTGTACCAACATGATCGGGCTCCCACAGGGCGATGAAATCAGACGGATGTGACCTTTCTATAGCAGCTCCTGAATCTACCTCTTTATTTCATCATTCTCTAGAACGGAACACTTATAGATTGGTCCATTGGGTAGCGGTGCACCTGGGGTCAGATCGATGGAGTGCTTGACCTAATAGTGCAAAGGAACCCTTGCGGGGGAGGTGAAGATGTCCTCGTACTCCTCCATGACCTTTTCCATCTGTAGTTGTCGTGCAAAGGGGCCCTATCTAGAGGTCATGGCCACCGTCTTCTTCTTTCCTTGAGGGCATATCATCAAGAAAACAAATTTCTCGGTTTTGGAAATGAGTTTACTGCATTGTTTTGCAGTAACCATAGAGATGGCGGTAGGCAGTGCTACCTCTGGTATCTTGTACAACTTATTTCCCAAAGTAATAATAACAGCACACAGCCTTGATTCTTATACAGCATGTCGCTTCCACAAGTATGGTTGTCCTAATAATACATCACAAACTTCAAGGGGAGAAATGTCACACAATACCTCATCTGTGAAGGGCTTGATGTTCTATGGAAGGCAACATTGCTGGCTCACGTGAAGTTCCCGTCCTTGGTGAAGCCACCCAATGGTGTACGGTTGTGGATGTGCTATGGTCGATAAGCCCAACAGCTTCATGACCTCAGCTGAAATGAGGTTCTTTTGGCTCCCACTGTTGACAATTAACTGTAGCGGGGAGCCCTTTACCCACATCTGGGAGTGGAAGAGACACTCCTCCTCCTCTGGATCTTCGGGTTCCTCCTTCTAGATCTTCATGGTGGCAATGGCGGTGTTGGGATCCACATCGATAATCTACTTCCCTTTTTCATTCCCCTTGTCGGGTCCTGACTCAGAGTCAGAACATCCATCTGATTCTGAAACCTTTAGCTCGGCCACCGGTGACTGCTTGGCTCGACACTCACTTGTGTTGTGAGTGGAGCTCTTATGGAACTCACACCACTTTCCCATGTCCTTTTTCAGCTTTGCGGCACTAGTCTTTTCTTGTAGCTTTGGCGGGTTGTCTTGGGCCACCTCGCCTTAGCTTTGTCCTTTGTTCTCTGGTTTGGGTGCACCTTTCCCTTACTTCGGATTCCTAGATCCAAAGTCTCGCTTCTTCTGTTTAAACTTTTTCTCGACCTTGACGGCATATCAGTATGCCGTGCCAAGCGAGGAGATGTTCAGGAATTCTATTTCTTCCTGGATGTACTTGTGTAGGCAGCCGCAATATTTGAGTACCAAATGCTGCTCCAAATACTTGATACCTAACTTTGTGCGAAGGGTATGGAAAATATTAGTAAACTCTGGCACGTCTTGGTCCCTTCCCTACCACAGCGTGGTCCACTTTATGTATTGATCCTCATAGCTTTCGACAGGGTAGTACTGCTCCTTGATGGCATCCCTGAATGAATTCCAAGTGGGTGTGGCTGAAAATAGTGAGCCTGTACTTTCATCCTTCTACTCGCGGTAGGTTTCCCACTAGTCCTTGACGTGGGGGGCTGCTTTGAGAAGAGTGAAAATAATCTTTTCCTGACTGGAAAAATCATGAACAGAAAAATAACCCTCTAGCAAATTTAACCATTTATCGACGGCATCTGTGTCTATCTAACCCTCGAATATGGGGATTTCAAAATTAACTTGTACCTTAAACGGTGTGGCGTTTCCAGAGTAGCTGTTGGAAGCTGATGCGTCACCCCTGGGTAGCCGCTGAAGGATTTGGGCAAAGTTGTCCATCATCGCATTCCTTTGTTGCTTGAGGGCTTCTTCAAGAAAGATTTTGATAGGATCTCCTGCCCCCTCATCTTTCTTTTCATCCACCATGGGAGGCCGTCGAGATTTGCGAGGCTGGTATTGCAAAGGTTCGACCAGTTCAAGCCCTAACTCCTTATGTCCCGACCTTGTTGAGGACATGCAAAGAAAAACAGAGAAAAAAAGCAGACCGCTCTGATACCACTAATCTGGATTTAAACAAGAACGCAACAAATTACAGAGGCAACCATAAACATAGAGATGCAACGGAAATAATACTTCATTTCATTAATGTAAAATACTGAAATATGCTTACAAACAGAAATGGAAATAAACCAGCTAGGGCGATGGTAGCTTATCTCTGAGAAGAGATGTGGCAGATACATGCCTCTGAACTGACTTACAATGAGGCTCAAGGGCCTTTTTATTATTTAACAATAAGAGCAAACCCTAAATAACCAAAACCCTAACCCGAGGAGATGTAACACCAAGATTTTATGGGCCCCGTTGGGGTGAGTTGGACAGCCAACTTCCCAGGGTCATGACTTGGTCATATTATCTCTGTTTGACGCGCATGATAACCTGTTGGAAGGATCTCTCCAAGGACTACGACGGTTTAGACAAATTTAGATACAAAATCGTTGGCGATAGATTTCCAAAAAAACGTCGTTTAGGGCCTCAAAACGGCTCCAGAAGTTTAGGACCCGAAAAACTGCTAAAAATAGTAAACTGTGGTACAATTAAGGAAACTGAAAAAATGAACGAAGAAATGGTGGGGGTCCAAGTGCAATTGGCAGGTGGTCACCAATATCCACTTGGATCAGTCAGACACTTTATCAAGTAGTGAAGGATTAAGGGATAGTTTCCTGTAACCAGATGGAAGTCGCTGCGGTGAAGCAGGACAGTTATCCAATACTTTTTTGGCTTCATCCAAATAGGGACAAAGGTGAATGGGGTGATTCCCTTCACATAACCTACAGGGAAACTTAAATTTACCCTTATTTCCATGAACTTTACTACTACTAGTTGATGGTGTGTCACCAGCATGATCTCTAGAAGTTGATGACACAAGATGATGTGAACGAGAAGACCATTCTTCTAAGATCTCAGTAATACTGGGAAAATTTCGTATAAGATGGTCTCCTACACAAAGTTTTCATGGATATCGAACTTTGTGACGCTTATCAGATGGTTTCTCATTAGAAGTTGCATTCAAAGCAATGGTTGCTTGGTTTTCCCCCTACTGAATTTTCTTCTTCTTCTTCTTCTTCCTCTTCTTCTTCTTCTTCCCTTTCTTCTTCTTCTTAGCCACCTGGTTACTAGTACCAATACTTTCACCAGCTGAAGAGGAAGAAGGGGAGGAACAAAAAACTAAGGAAGAAGGCAAAGGGTCAACTTTAGGATCAACTGAATGTTGATTTTGTCCAGTTGGAGGAGTACTTGATTGCGTAGAAATCATGACATTTTGAACCAAGGAGGTTGAAAACAACCATACTGGTAAGCCAACGGTAAGTCCCAGAAGGGACAATGTAGCCATATAAGGAGCACCAATATTTCTAAAAGGAGGAAAAGGACTAGGATTCCCATCAAAGGGAATTCCTTGATCGGTGGACTCTAGATTTGTCACCATATGTCTCAACCTAAGATCAACTAAGGAGCGAGCGTGGAGGATGTTATCCGCTGTTAGTTAATTTTATTTTAATCAAAATAACATAACAAAACAAAAGAGGGATGATCTAGGAAAAAGGATTACCAAGCAACTGTGAACTGCAAAATACCTCCCAATGAACCGAGAAGTACGGGTAGGCAATCTCCCTGAATGTTGTGTTTGGTGTATCACAGTGTACAAAGCGGCCGACTCAGTTACCTAAGGATGGATAGCAACCTAGTGTTGTCCTCCCATATATACCTGAAAGTACGTGGAGGTCCAATCTATATTAGCACTGTCTAATGTAAAATCGCACAGTGAGAGCATTCCCATATACTTTATGTACTGTAACACTGCCCTATATACCCAAAGGTACATGGACGAGCTACGATATACTCATGTACGTGGAATGAGATATCACACTCGGGATGTATTGCAGACAAGTTAGTGACAACTGCTATGTTTTACGACGTCGGAACACGTCTCTAGCCTAGAACCTCTAAGTGTTATTCGTTAGGTGACAATGCTCCATTAGGTAAATTGAGGTTAATTTTAAGTTGATCTTGATTAGGAATTTTCCTTTCAAGGTTCACCACGTGATGTATTTTCAATTCCTAGAATGCAACTAACATGATAAGCATTCTTTCCATTCAATTTAACAATGAAAACCTTAGCTAATAGGAATAGAGCAATCAAATTTCTTTCAATCAAACAGAAAAGAGCACAATCTAATGCAATTTCCCTAAATTATTCCTATGAGCACACACAAACTTTTTCAATGCACGATGCAAGTTTTTCTTTTCGATTCCCTTAATTTTATGATGAACAAAAAGGAAACTAATGCACATACAATCAATCAATATTTTTACAAGAACGAAGACTTTAAAACAGTTCTGTTTCGAAGGAAAAGAAGAATTTTACGACACTTTCTTTTGAACAAAGATTAATTGACTATAATCTAACTTTGATGATGAATCGATAATGACAAAGAAATCATTTAAGAAACATTAATCAATCAAGTCAAAGTAGGCCTAGAAAAGGAGATACAATATTGATTTCAAAGACATGATACTCATTGATCATTCAGCAAGCAACTTCAGAAGCAAATTTGGAAAAAATCCAAGTCAAAGGAGGGATGTTTGACCTAAGGAGGATCAGCGCAGATCAAAGAGGGAGTAACTGCGCTGCAGAGCACTGTCTCTCACTCAAGGGTGCTCTGCAGAGCATTGTCCCCTGACCAAGCCTACGCTGGTTCCAGAGAGGCCAATCAAGAGGCATCTAATGACAATTTTTTGATCAAAAACACTTCTAAAAGGCTGAAATACAATCAATGAAAGAAAGTAAGGTCTGTTGGAGTGTCCCAGGATGTGATAAGCTACTTGGAACGAGGATTATTCCCCAGCGAAGTCGCCAATTTGTTATGAAGAATTTGGTATCTACAGATAAATACTAATTCCCTAGATAAGTAGCTATATCTAGAACAACAGTTTAAAGCACTTTAACCTTTTTCTGTAAACAATAGATAAGACAAAGAGAATGAGAGGACCTACTTGTACTTTTGCTTTCCTCTTGTCTCCTTTGTATCGATCCTGTTGCTCCTTCTCGTACTTAACACGCTTGAGAAGTACCTATAAACATCAGCAGAAGACAAATAACCAATCAAAGCAAAAGATCTATTGATTACAAGTAAATGGAATTAGATACATTCACACATATAAGCATCACATATCAAGATAAGCATATGGAAAAAGGTGAAAATACTTTATTGAATAGAAGGAAGAATTACAACCATGAAGCCTGATTTGAAGTCACTCCTCCAACTTTGGTTCCATCCACATCACATCATAAGCATGACATTCTGGCAGCATAACAACACTTACAATAGTCTCAATTATCAAACTAACATTATCTCCTTACAATTCATCAAAGTCCAACCCCTGATCACTTAGATGAGTGCTCAATTTATAAGAAGATGGAGGAGGTTTTGTCATCAATGAGGGTATTGAATGGCCTTCCATACTTAGAATTAGTTCCATGGAGGAAGGGATGAGAGGATATGAGGTATCTCAACTCATTCCTCATCCATTTTCGAGCTCATAGGAGATGATAAGTGTGGGAATCTTCTAGAAGGCTCCAGAAGATAAAAATATTCCCCAAACCCTATGTGAATTTCACTCAAACTCGCCCAACACAGGTCAAAGAGGGCCTAAGTACTCTACAGAGCACCCTGGCATGGACTTAACTGCTCTGCAGCGCACCCTTGCATGGGCCAGCTACGCTGGTCCCTCTAGAGGTCATTTCAGGATGTCTTCAGGCCATGAAACTGTCTGGGAAGGAGGCATTCAAAAGGTTGACTTGTTTAGGGCATGTAGCAACTTAAATTAAGGTTTGATGAGCCCTAAAACATTGATCTGGATGATGGGAGTGATGTGCCCAAATGGATCTGTAACACTCCTTGGCTCCATCTAGCCTAACCATTTACCAGACTTCTATTACGAAGCTTCTAGAGTTGGAAGCTTCGGCTCCATATTTAAAAAAAATTACAAAAGGGGATCGGCGCGACTAGAAAAATGCTCAGTTGCTCCTATCAGTGCTAGGTACAGTTTTAATCCCTGCATATTGGTACGAGGAGGACACGGGTCATTAGCACCGGTCTTGTAAACTGGGAAAAACAGAAGATTTTTGGGAAATTATGCAAAAGGGAATTGTTCTGCTCATGAAGAGGGACACAATGGAAGTTTCTTCAAATGGGAAAGCTTGTAGGGTTCACTGTAGAGGTCCTCCAGGATCGAGGAATGGAGAGTACAGGGACAGTGACAAAATGTTGTGTAACAGATGCTCCCTAAAGCATGAAGGCTGAACTAGAGTGAGGGGTGAAATGCTTTATGAATCAGTGCATGGAACCAGAGTCTATCATCAGAAAACCTGCAAGAAAGTACAGATACATATACATTACTGAAAACTCTATCAAATGATACGTGAATCATGGTATTGACGCAATCATCCATATAATGATCATGTAAATGGATCCAGGCATGGGCACAGCCATCCGATAAAGAGGATCATATTGAAACCAAGGTATGGTCGCAACCATCCAATAATGAGAAGGATCACATATGACAACTCATGGTATGGCCACAGCCATCCATCTGAAAGAGACATGTATATCAGCACAACCATATCACATCGCCTTGCAACCTAGACTTTTGTAATCTGAGCCCAGGGTCTTGCGCTCCAACATGACCCAATCAAAGTACAAATTCTAACATGTGAATAGATGTGTTAACATCGAACATGCTAGAAAATTGCTTGATTACCAGTCAATGATGTAAACTGTTAACAAGCGCGAGAGAAACCACCAATAATGACAATGGTTCTCAAGGTACTAGCAGCACAATTCACAGAATGTGAATAAAGGAACTGAAGTCGAACACCCGTGAAATCACCCAATCAAAATCCAATGATGTGAACTTATTGTCGAGTGCAAAGAACATGCCATTAGGGCATGCAAGCTCTAAGGTACTGGAAGGGAGTCTCTCGGCCAACTTCCTAGATAATGAGCTGAAGTTGATAGGAAGTGACCATGTCGAAGGAGGGCCATGATGTATCCCACATCATCGACACGAGATAAAGGGATGCAAATGATTTTGGATGATACAGAGAATTGGGAGTAAGTGTAACTGCAGAAGGACAACTCTTGAACATATCAGCGACATGACTCGGAGTTTAGCAACTTTTGAATCCATAGTATCGGTGGTCATGATGACGCGGTAGAGATCAAATGGAAGGAAAAAATAAATGGCCCAACCCAGGAAGGTCAAAGATGAAGTGAGGATATCCCAACCCGACTAGAAGCAAAAAGTGTCATGTTCGAGAGTGAGTTGTCGACACAACTGATAAAATTTTCCATTTTTCCCCCACCATTTCTGGCAGGTACCCCAATTATTTTTTAATCGCAAGCTTGAAGGGGATAGCATATGCTTGCATTGTAAGTCCATCCTTCAAATGAATCCGACCTAGTAAGTTTAATGAGCCCTAGGAAGGAGAATCTCACGTCTGTCATGGCGAAGAATTCGATGTCGTTTAATGTTTTAATGAGTCCGAAAAAGGTGTAACTCGATATCCTTTTCATGTTTAGAGAGTTTGAAAAAGACATGGAAAAGAAAACTCCACATGATCCCTTTTCATACATTTGTGTCTCTCAAGCCCGAAAAGGTAGAAAATGATACTTGAGAGAACCGCTTGACCATTTCAGTCAAGGAGTACCTTTTTCGTAAATAGTTCATCCCGGCCCGAAAAAGGGGTAAACACTGGGTGAATGACGTTTTGCAGCCTTTAACAAGTTCAAAATGACAAGAGCTCAACAATCTTTTCATGTTTAAAGGGTCAGAAAAGAGCTTGAAAGCGGACCCCCCATTTTTATTCTCTTTAATGAGCCAAAAAGGGAAAAATACTCGACAATCTTTTCATTTTCTATGAGTTAGAAAAGAGCTTAAAGGCGACTCGTCCTGGAGGAATGAGTGGTATAAAGAGTAGCAACTGGTTCCGGCAATTATGGAACTGCTCAAAACATGTAATGGTCAAGAGGCTGGCTAACAAAACCACTCATCATTGTGGTTCTTCAGGAAAGGAAAAAACAACCAAGTGAAAGCATATGATCGGTCAAAGAGATGGTGGTGATGGAATGAAACAAGTAAGGCTCATCTAACATAAATTAGCTGATAAAAATGGAAATCACAAGATGTAAATTGGGCATGGGTTCATTTTTACACAAGCTTGAACCATGGGGAACTCTGCTTGAATTCGGTTTCATGTTTACACAAGCTTGAAACAAAAACAAACTATGCTTGAGTTAAGTTTGCATGCCCCCAGCATAATGACTCAATTCGAGGTACATGCCCCCCCAAGCTTCATTTCATGCAGCTAGGTGGATGGAATGAAGGTTCACTTTCGAGACCTTGGAAGGACTCGACTAGGATTTTACGAGAGCTTAATCAAAGACTCGATTTGGAAAAGGGAGTTTCTTCATTTTTTAATGAGGTTGACATAGTAAAAGAACTATCCTCAAGACCCTTGTTTCATTTTTTAACGAGCTTGACACAAGACAAAGAACTATGCTCCGAGACTTTGTTTCATTTTTTAACGAGGTTGACAAAATACTGGGAACTATCCTCATATCTATTTCATTTTTAACGAGGTTGATACAGGAGAAAACTATCCTCATCACATTTGTTCATGAACCATGTTAGCCCTGAGATGCAGTGCTAACTTTTTGAAGGTCAAAGAGGGACTCGGTCTGACCTGTTGTTCTCAAAGGGGCCCCACCTGGGTCATTTTTCTTTTTTTCTTTTTTTTCCTCTTACCTGCTCAATTGCTAACCTTCCCATTTCCTTCGTTCACCCTCTAACCCCGACAAAATACTCCCTTTTGGCCTTAACCCCAAGCGTAAAGCGAAAGTACCCATAAAACCTAACCATACGCCCTTGCGCACTCATAAAACACCTCACAGCATCCACGTTGTTGATCTTCTCCCGCCAATCCAATGGCCCACATTCCTCTCGATAAAGGCAACCTACCCGATCGGCCTCCATTATCAGATCACCTCCACCAGATCTGATGGTCCTCGCTCATATTGCATGGACAACTAGCGCGGGAAATACACGCACGATATGGGTGGTTTCTCTCCCTCCTCAATCGCTACGTGTCAGCCGCTGAATGGAATCGTGTGACTTCGGACAATTACCACTAACCGCCCGATGGCCACATGATAAAAATAATATATTACCGCCCAGAGTAAACCACCCCGCCCGTTACCGTCCACGTAACTCCACCGCCCGATAACCATCTGATCTACATGCTTGAAGATCTAAGGGCCCAGACAACTGTTAGCCTCTGCAAAATGATCTCCGCCACACATCTCCTCGATCCGATGACCACCCTCACCGTTCAGCTACCCATGCACTCCATCCCCACGACCAGTCTGACCCTAAAAACCGAATTAAACAGAGAGCATGTCCAAATGGAGAAAAGTACACGACACGACTCAGCAACCGAATTTAATAGTTATGGCACTCCTCTGCCATGATCAGTCCAACTGCCTGAAGGACAGCATAGTACCATAACTAATGGAGTTTTCGTAACAGAGAAAGAAGCTACATTCGAAGATGCTATCAGACAGTTAATAGTGGTTGGTGGTCGATTAAGACCCTCCATCCCTAAATGGTTGAGAGCCATTATAATGATAAATTATAAATAGCCTAAAGATAGATGTAACAAGGGTTGGCATTTGATGTAAGGTTCAACTTCTGGAGACTTGTTGTGGCCACCAACAACCCCCCTCTTTATTTATTGTTAGCAATAACACTAAGTGAGTGGGGACCCTTGTAAAAAATTCAAAAAATCAATCAAGGCTCATGTATTTTACTCCTTAAGAAACATCGCATCGTGCAAACAATGATAGGACATTTCCTTATGAGTAAAAATGATAAACTGCGAGACTGCGACGCGATTTCCATCGCATCGCATAAATTAACAAATGCTCACAATGGAAAACCTTAAAAATCACCGATATTCGATATGCGATATTGCATATCGCAAAATTTCATGAAAGACACATAACAATTTAACGATCACTGCGATCTACGATACTGCGATACTGCGATAATGCGATCTGCGATTTTTGCGATCCGCGATCTTGCGACATCGTGATAAACCAACCTTGCGATAGCACAGCACGACGAAATTGCGAAATGTGATACAGCGAAATGCGATGCAGATCGCAGAAACATTCCATCGCAAATTTCCTGGCTCAATATTCAAGAAAAGTTTTCCATAAACCAAGAACTGGGTACGTGCTTTAATGATAATTAATGAATTATATGCCAGTTGTCAGGAAATATGGTTTTGTGTGATTTGAAGAGTCAGTTCGCGTCAGGTGTCATGTTTTTGTACATCCGTAGAGTTTAAAGCTTTCCTGTCGACTTTTATTATCATTACTCTTTCTTCATCCATGAACTGCAGGAACAAAACAAAACAGAAGCTACACAAAGCAATGTGCAGGAAGCTATGAGAAAAAAGGGTAAAACTCCAATGTTCAAAGACAGAGAAAAGACGCCCGCATGCAACAAAGCCGCAGATTCACAGAACGCTGCTAAGCCATCCATTACAGACCTTTCATTTACAGCCATGGTTGAATGAGTATTGAATGATGCTAATATCAACAGGCAGTTTAATGCTCAAGGTCAAGAGCTCACGAAAGCAGTATTTTCACAAAATTCTGAAGTTTTATACCCGGTGAAGAAAAGGCGCTAAAGGCAAAAAATGCATCAGAGAAGCCCGGATCAGAGAACGGAGGCAGTTTCCGATGTGCGATTAGCGCCTAGCGCTAATCACGCATCGCTGAGAAAATTGTTTGAGAAGAAAAGCCTCTAACTGCACAGTCAGCTATGAACCCGAAAAATGCAAAAAGCAATGGTAAAGAACAAACTGGAAACAGAAAGCTAAAAGAAAAGGCAGAACCGATTCAAAGGTTAACCAAAGTTGCACTTGGATTATTACTGGGCCTACGCAGTAAAACCAAATAGTCAGAAGATGACTCTCGAGTCTATCATCGATTTTGCTGAAAATATGGTGCCAGCTCTTACCATTTCTGTTTGCTTAGCTCAACCAAAAGCGGAAGACAGTCAGCCGACTCTACCTAGGCAAATACTGAATGCTTGCAGCATTAAGGAGTAAATGCAGAAACAGTTAGATATTAGATTTAATTTTTAAAAATAGTTTTGCTTAGAAAAAGGGTGGTCATTTAAACCGTATCCTGAATCTGTGTAATTAAGTTATTTAGTTAGTAGTATTTAAACCCTTCTCATGCATTTAGAGAAGGGTCCAGAAATTTATCAAAAACTTGTCCTCAGAACATGCACTTTTGCACCCTCAGAGGAGGTTTTGGTGAATGAATGGATCAAGATTTATTGATGTTTGCATTTGATATCTACTACTGATGTTGCACTTCTGTACTCTTAGTGGATGTTAGAGCAAGGAGAGATAAATCATTGTCGCTTGAAGCTTATGAGTAGGACTAGTCATAAATGGTAGTTTTATCTCTTGACCATTTCTGCTTATATGTCAAAGTGATATACAGTTTTTAGTTGTTTATGTATTACTACATGAATGCCTGAGTTATCATTTGGCACTTTTGTACGGTGGTAGCTATTTATTGATGCTTAATGTATGAACAGCTCATTATGCGATATGTTTTTCACAACTGTTTTGTATAACTTTTTATGCGAAGTGGTTCATATTTACTGATTTCCTTTCTTATAATCGCTGAATGATCATTATTACCAGTTGTTATTTGAAATCTCTTTAGATCGCATAATAGAAGAATCTCATCCCGAGTTAGTATAGACTTAGATGTTACTGTTTATTAGATTACAATAGCATAGCGTTAGATTAAAGTTTGAATTAGAATATCTTAAATAGGAATTGTTAGATCAGCAACATCAAATTCTATACACACACATAGATTGGGAAACTAGTCCCAATATCCCCAGTCGGACCCGCTATACCAAACAGATAAGGAGCTGCCAACCAAGGTCCAGACCGGGCGGGTATCCCCCTTGTTGTCGACCCGATTTTCGAGGCTTCAACATATTTGGCGCTAGAAGGAGGGCCTGAACTATGAATGGCAAGTAAATCCAAATCTGAATACCATTATGAGAGTAAATCGCCCTCACCATCTCCCCCGACTTCTCCATTACACTTAAATCCAGAGTTAGAAGTCGCTCGAGTATCAACCGCTGCTACTCACCCTAACATTTCAGAACAATCTATAGTTGAACTTCCTGAAGTCGAATCTCTCATTCACAAACTTCAGCGATTTTCCATTTCTCCTCAAAGGTCTGACAAATCTCAAGGCAGCGTGACTTCGTAGTTTAACCCTGCTCATCCCCTGACTCGGCTAAAGAGTGAAAAGTTTGGCGTTCAACCAACCAAATTACCTCTTCCCACCAGGAAAAGAGCAAGGAAATCGCCTAAAGAGTCCGACAGCGAAACTCTTTCGTCAACATCGTCCATCTCAACTTCCTCACTGCGAAGTCAACCATCCACTCCACCACTCCAGATCATTGTTCATCCATCCACAAGAACCCCGACAACTCTTCCTCAATCATCTACAATCGTAGTATCCTCATCCTCCCAGCCATAGGGATCATCTTCTGCACTTTCCTCTGTTAGCAGTTCAACAATGGCTCAAACTCCATGGAATAACCCTGGGGCAGTCTTAATGCCTGCACCCTTGAGTCAAATACCGGCCCATCCTGAGAAATGGCTGCCTAAATTTAATCCCGAGGCAGGCGTGCTAGCAGAAGAGCACATTAACAACTTCATGCTTTCCATTAATCTAAATGGGGTTACTAATGAAGATGTTGTTGTTCGGCTTTTTCCTTATACTCTACAAGGAACAGCCAGGTCATGGTATTTTTCATTGCCCTCCGGATCCATCACAAGTTGGGACATCTTCTAGGAGCAATTCCTAACCAAGTTTGGTGATGACAGGTCTACGGCAACATTAATCAATGACCTATCCAACCTTAGAGTCGAGACTAGAGAGCCTATTAAGGACTTCAATTTATGTTTCAACAAAATTCCTACTGCTTCCCAGCCCAGCGAAGAAGTACGATGTGAATGGTATATCACCGCTCTACCATTGAACATAGCAATATTCGTAGACAGGACCAATAAAACCACCTTAGCTGATAATATGAAAGAAGCAATAGCAGTAGAAAAGCGAATAATAGCCCTTGAAAATAAATCTGCGATAGAGGAACGTAAATCCAAAAAAGTCACCTTCAAGGAAGACTCCAAGAAGAAGCAAGCAAAAGATCCATTCGATTTGGAAGGATTGCAGAAAGTTCTAAAGACCATGTCAAATGAAATGGTCGACATCAAAAATCAAGTAGCAGAAACTTCTTCAAAAAAGCCCTACAGAGCTTTTAAAAGAGGTCCTTCAATGGATTCAAAGCCACCCAATGCCATTTCAAATGTTGAATCCGAGGAAGAGGAAGAGGAAATTGCCACTGAAGGGCAGACTGATGACGAAGAAGTTGTGGAATTACAAGGAATGTGGGGTGTTATCACTGAAAATTCCAATGCCAAATGTCTCACATTTGTTTGATGGTAAAGCACATAAATCCTTTTATGCAGTTTCGTAGCGCAACATGTTTAGGTGGTTTCGTAGCGCATAATTCATATTTTGCACTGGCTGCACTACGAAATTGGGGAAATGAGTTCATTGCCTGATGTTGAGAGGCAATGGCTGCAAGAGTTGGAGAGAGAACTTTTTAGTGATATTGATGAAGCAAGTATCATTAGCCCCGCTCAAAGCACATATATTGACAGGGAATGGGCAGACACAATAGAAAACCTCCTGTATGAGGATTCCCCTATGCATTCTCCGATGGAGAGCACAACCTTGAAGGATTATTCTAATGGAAGCATAGATTATCCCAGTGTTGCAAATATCTCTGATTCATGTTCTGTTTTACAAACTAATTCTTTGCAACAAGAAGCATATGCATCAACTGGTCACCGGCAAGATAATGTTCATACAGGGAGCTCTTCCAAACAGCTGTTAATTCAATGTGCAACTGCAATATCTGAAGGTGGATGCAGAACAGACAGATTCGCGGTTTTGTTTCAAAATAATTTCACCATCAGAACATCATAGGGACTGTGGAGGCAGAGCGGATTTCTGTTGATCATGTTGCACACTTAAAACCCTCAGATGGAGATATAAAGATGGCAGTATGACTTCTGGGAAGAACGGGCTCTTGCCACCTTTTCTTGTTTATAATTTGCAAAAAGTCTTGAAGAACAGAAAGATATCCTAAGGAGCTTGTTCTTGCTGTTGACATAGAGCATTTAAATCTGTTTGCTGGCCTTGCTGATGGTGTTTAGTGTTTGGTGCAAGTTCAGTCAATATTATCAGAGGATGCTAAAATTGGGATATTACTTGAATATCTCGAGATTAGTTTTAATGATGCAACAGTTTTGAAAAGTAATCGACTACAAATGTCCTGCATCCCCGCTTCTCCTGAAAGTCTTGCACCAAGTCACTCTTTTTATTTGGAAAGCAAGTCTTCGATTACATGGGATTGCATTGTCCAAGGTTCTGACATTTGTATTATTGATTGTGCTCCATAGGTTACAATTATGTGCAATAAAGGATGTGCCCCCATGTTGTCTGATCAATCTGAAGGTAATAAGTTCCTATGTAGAGAAGTGCATTCTGAAAATTCTGAATCTCTTCTTTGTCTACTTATGAATGATTTTCTATCCCTTGCATTGGATCCGTTTTATGGGTTTGAAAGGGACTGTCCATCAAAGGTATCTCATTTCTTCCTAAAGTTCAGATCTCTGGTTTATCAGAAAAGTCTGACTTCAATTTCATCTTTGGAGGCATCTAAAAATGTTGAATCATTACACAAGGTCAGAGATATTTAGGAAACTAAGAACAGAAATGCTAGACGGGAGTTTGATCTCTTGTCATCCTTGCCAGAGTCAAATGATTCTAATGTCAAGGATCCCTTAGCTGATGAATATGGCAGAAGTGTGGAGCAGCGAACAGGTGATAGAAAAAATGAAACCCTGAGTGATATTAAAGTTGAGCTACTAAAAGGTTTTGAGGAATGGCGGCCTGAACATAAACCACCAACACAAGATGAGGAATTTTATTTGCTTACTGGAGAAAGTGAAGAGAGTCTTTCTGAAGGGAAGATTGTACAAGCAACTGTTCGTTTTGTCCAAAATAATCGTGTAGTATGTGATCTGGAATCAGGATTGACAGGAATAATTATGAAGGAAGAACTTTCTGATGATAGAGATATTGATCCAATAGAAAAGATCACTGAAGGCAGTATCCTTACCTGTCGGGTGAAAAGTATTCAGAAAGCAATGTACATAGTGGATTTGACTTGCAAAGCGAATGAGTTAAGGAGTGATCATTAGCAGAGTGGACAGGTTAAGGATCGGTTCTATGCAAAAGATGAATCCCTTTTACACAGCGAGCAGGAAAAAGCAAAGAAGGAAAAGGAACTTGCAAAAAAGTCTTTCAAATCCCGGATGATCGTGCATCCACGATTCCAGAACATTTCGGCAGAAGAAGCCATGGAGGTATTGTCCGACGTGCCACAGCTCTTGGCAGGTGATGGTTACAATAACCAATCAAATTGGCGTTGATATAAACCTGGCTGCTTGCCATGAGTGGATGTTTCCCCGCTGCAATTTGTATCAGGACTTGGACCGAGAAAAGCTGCATCCTTACAGAGGGCTATTTTAAGGGCAGAGCGTATTTATTCTCGTAGAGACTTATTGACCACCCTTGGAGCAATGAAGCGGCTTGTATTTATAAATGCTGCAGGTTTCTTAAGGGTTAGAGGGACTGGACAGGCTGCCTCTAGTAATCATGTCATGGATCCATTGGATGATACCAGAATTCATCCAGAGTCGTATGACTTCGTTTTAGCCTCTTATGTCAGGCAGCTATTGAAGCTCCAAGGATTCTTAATCTCTCAAGCAGTGAACACTTTAGTGGACCTTATGGGGAGGATTTTGTCTTCATTGCCAATGAATGGCATACATCTCTTCTTCCTTGTTACTTGAAGACAGTCAGATTTTGTGTTGAGACTGTGTTTTTGAAATTACACAGCAGTTTCGTAGCGCGCTACGAAACTGCTGTAGGTGGTGTTTTCAACGCAAAAAGACAGTTTGGTGATATGTGCGGGAATTTCACAAAGGAGACACCTAAAGGACATCAAAGGGGCCAGATGAAGCCATCACAACCATTCAGATCAAAACAACTGTACCTTTAAAAGGTGGAATGCTTTAACTCAAATTTGAAGTGTTTTTTATAAAGCCACTTTATTACCGGTCATTAGGGTTTTGAATGAGCTACATGCGAGGGATTTTGGCTTGCACACTTGGCTATTGATGGAGCATCCGACTCATCAGGAAGCATGGTGGTGTTCTATATTTTTGGGGTATTAAAGGGACTAAAAAGACATGCTGCTGCATATTCAAAGTGATGGGGGACCAGAACCGGAAAGCAAGGGATATTCCCTAACATCGCTGAGTAGTTAAAGCCTTCAGTATCCAAAGCCAACATGGAGCATTAACTGCTCATCTCAGCCATCTCAGCCAAACGAAAAGGAAACCAGGTGTCAAAGCTGCAAGGAGGAATCCTTCTACGAAGGAGATAGAGTTAGAGTCATAATCAGATTAGAACTCTTTAGAATTTCAATTATCAGTTATTGTATTTAATAGTTTGTTACAAAGCAGATAGGTGTCATTAGTGGCAGTCATCGAGCTCCCCTCATGCTGGAGGAGGAAGCTCCAAGTAGTTAGAATTATGTTTCTATATATAGCTGAATCATCTATGTAATGAGGGTTGGAGATTTTATAAAAACAGAGGACTGTTTTGGCTTATGAAAAAGAGACAGAGTTCAGTAATATATAGAACTGCTTTTCTTCTCAGGATTCATACAATATTTCTATGTTCAAGATGTGTGGTTTTACTTTGTCCTTGATGTTTTTTTACAGTTGTATAAATACACAATCACTCAGAATTCACTTATGCTGCTCTGATTTCCTGTGTGTATTTGTAAACTGTGGTTTTCTATGAGTTATGTTTTGAACATTTAAATGTCACATGCCCTGATTTCTATGTAAAGGCAGTATCATCATTTGCTGAGGTTTGCTAGACTCCATAAGCCCAATGGAAACCTATGTAATTCTTGTCCAGCCTTCATTATTTGTCAATGTTATTCACAAGAGTTAGCCATCTTATTAATAGTCAAAATCAATAATCCTTTGAGAGAGCCCTCTCAGGCTAAGGAGGCTAAGCCTTAGTCAAAAGATTGGTGTGAAATAGTTACTTGAAGTCTTCCTGGGTTGCAGCCTTCCAGAGCATGATTTTGAGATAACATGGGGTTTCATCCTCCCACAAGAAGAAGATCAAGAAGTATTCCCAGTTAGCACATGAAGCAAAAATCAGCTTGATCCTCCCCAAACTACCCCTAAGCAAAAGAGCGCAAGCTCTGCAATAAAAGATAAAGTCGCAACAAATAAAACGACATCTAAAGTGACTCAAACCATCCCAATCCCAGCAGATGAAACAACTCCATCTAAAACACTTATTGTGTCGGATGAAATGGAGTACAATATTATAGATGACATGAAAAAGACTAGGGCTAACATCACCCTTTACGAGCTGAGCAAGTTAAAACATCAACAGAAGATAATGATGAAAGAATTGCACGCCGTGCCAATTGCACCTTTGCCTTCCGCTGTACTTTCCCAAGATTCCCATAACATGGGAAGACCTCCAACTAACGCAATCAATAAAATTGATCCAAATGACATCGCTCTAATTGGAGGAAGATCAATATCTCACACTCCCCCGTTTCTCCTTACTTATGAAATCTTCAATAAAAATGTGCACCGTTTCTTTGGTAGATTCTGGTGCTTCATCGAATATTTTACCCAAATCCATATGTGCCAAGTTAAACGTTCAACCGCAGAAATCCGTTGTGCGCATAGTTCAGTTAGATCGATCTCAAGTCGAAGTGATCGGCGAACTAAATCAAGTAACCATTAGGTTGTCATCCAACCCAAAGGTATGTCAAGTAATTGATATTTTAGTTGCTAACATTCCTGAATTCTATGGCTTAATTCTTAGCAGGGATTGGTCAGAAAAACTCCATGGATACTTCCCAACCGACTGGTCGCACATGTGGCTACCCTACAACGGTAAACCGAATCAAATAAAAGTTGAACGAGAGCTACACCAGAAGTACATAGTAACGAAGCTAGAGGGGGAGAATGAACCAGTAGCGTATAACAGCAGCATTATTGGCAATTACTCGGTAGATTCTTTCCTCGGCAATTTCAATGCTCATGCGTCACCCTATTTGGAACATGTTAGCCTCCTATTACAATAGGTGTAATTTTTCATGATTGACAGTGGAAGTGCCAAAAATGTTCATCTTTTCCATGCTGCAAAAGTTCCATTTTTGAAGGATTTCACAGTTAAGGGAAGGCCAAACAGCTTAATCTTGGCTTCCCTAGGTTTAAATTGCTTGTTTTAGAAGATAGAGAATAAAGATCTGACCAAATTGTTTAATCTTGGCAGATTTTAGCTAGGTAGAGAAACAAGGGTGCTCAACAGCTTAATCTGAGCCCCTAGAAGCTATAAGGGCAGATTTAGATAGGAGGATAGCCAAAAGAAAAGTTGAAAAGCTGGGTTTGCTAGTTCAAGTGCACCCAAACCAAAAAGAAGACAAAATGCTAGGTAAGTAGGTAGGGTAGGTAGTTTTGAGGTGGCAGAATGATGATTTGTGATCCATTTCAAGTTTTCAAGTGCTAAAACAATTCAGATCACAAGTATAAGGCAAGATCCATCTAGAGCAGCTCAAGCGAGGCATGTCTAACTTCCCCTTCTTCCTTTTCCCTAAATCATTCACTAACTTCCCCTAAAGAGGTCAAGATCTGCTTGATATCTCTTAAATTCATCATTTTCCATAAACATTTTCCTAAGTAAAGATCTGCTTTACTTAAGGATGCTCATATTTCTTCTACAAGTCCTATTTCCCCTTTTAAGCCTAAGATCTCTAAACTTAGCGCTTTCTTGTCACAATCCATATTAATTTCTAACTCTACTATGTAAATCCCTATCTATTTTCCCTTCCCCTTACTAAAATATGCTAAATATCTCCTCTATGTATATATCCCCTCCCTCTGGTTGAAAAATAACCATAAGTATGCTTGGGAATTGCTAAGTTTATTTGAAACTTAGTAAGAACCCTCTTTTCCTCTTTAAACCATTTTCCAAATGCATTTGGACTTCTTCCATTGCATAAAATCCCTTCTCCGATGTATAAAAACCCTCCATTTAACTTTGTTTTCACCTTTTAAAGGCATAAAACCCTCTTTCAATGCTATCGGACCCCTTCTGATGCATTAATAACCCTTTCTAGTGCACAAAAATCATCCTCCGATCTATAAAAATTCCCTCCGATCTTCAAAAAGCCCCTTCTGATGCACTTGATCCCTCCTCCGGATCATTTTAAACCCCTCCGATGTCATATTTCCTTCCTCCGATCGGAGAGGCCTTCCCCCGATCGCAATAACCCTTGGCCAAATTAAAAGACATGCCTTCGATGAGTTTTTCCCACCTCCGACGCGATATCGCTATCGGGAGCCTTCCTGCCTTATATTCCCATATATACCCACATGCATGCATTTTATCATTAACCCGCTTTATCGTTATAAACCTAAGTTTTTTATAAAACTTAGGTTTTAATGTAAAAATCCATTTTCACCGTAAATCCATGCTTCTTCCCCTTTATCGCATATATCGCAATTATATATAAACCCCGCCAACGCGATATTGCGACTTAATCACAGCCGTCCATCGCCCCCACCCAGACCAACAGCTCAGATCATTTCGGCGATCACCCATTTCGGCGATCGCACATATATAAAGCCCCGCACCCATGCTCCCCGCCGACGTGAAATGCCGAGTTAATCACAGCCGCTCATTTCCGGCCCTCAGATCAACGGCCCATATTTAGTCGCATCGCTCCCATATATAGCTCCAACTGGCTGGAGCCGAAAGGTTATAAACAGCAGTTCAAAGGGATTTCGGGTCCGCTTATCCATTTTATCAAAATCCGTCGATTGGGAATCGTCGATGGGCCGGACCCGATATCAATAAAGAAGGGGCCTATAATGCATTTCAGGTCCGCAGGGATTTCGCATTTCGGAGGTATTGCAGTTTGGGGATCTGCCGATCGCTGATTTAGCGCTAGCCGTTGGATCTACCTTCACGCGATCCAACAGCCCAGATTAATTCTCAGCTACAGTGATCGCTCCCGCCCCTGCAAAGCTCAAATTTCCTGTGTAAAGCATTTTTTGCCTTATAAAGGGTAAAAGGGCCATTCCTTCATATTTTTTCAATCTGCGCTAGCGCGCGCTCCAGTTCAAAGGGAAATATGGCCATTCCTCGGCCATTTTTTATCGCTCCAGCCCAGTTTTGCTCCGGACAACAAGCACGACCCCAGCACAAGCCATCAGTGAATATTCTACCGCCATTTCTTCAGTATTTCTCCTTTTTTGATAATATTTTCATCGGCCAGCGCCGAAACAATTCTAAAGGCCACGGAAGGCACAGCAGCTGTCAAATCTCGCCATAAGTGGCCATAAAGCGACAATTTTGAAGTGGCAAAGTGTATCAGATCAAAAATATCAAAGCAGCAGTTAAAGCCCGCAACAGGGAAGCGATAAAGGCTTTCATCAAAGTCAAAGAAGCAGTTTTGAGCCATTTAAGGCTCACCAGATCACAGTTAATGCGCGTTAAGGCCACCCAAGAGCAGCAAAGCCGAATATAAAGAAGCAGAACAAGTGTTAAAGCACAGTTATGATAAATTGGCCAGCGCAGAGCTCAAAGGACACCATATTTACTCATTTTGAATGTTGCTACCTCCAGCGCAGCTCAGATAGATATTTCTTGCATTTATTTCAGTACAAATTAGGTTAAGACAGTTATTTAATCAAATCTGTCTCGGCTCTGTTTCTTGTAGATATTTTTCTTATATATACCACCCTGAGCTATGTATTAAGGGTTGGTTGGTTGGTTATTAGTTGAAAAACTCATTCTAGACTTGCGCTGTATATTTTGAGAAATTTTATGAACAAAGATAGCTGGAATGCTTTGCTTTTGAACTGTCTGGTGTGGATTTGATGGCTGAAGAGTTGATTACAGAATTCTAGTGCTACTTCATGGAACAATAAGTCTTTCTTACCTGTTTTCAGTTTCTATGTTTGTAATATCATCTATGTGTCATGATCTAAGTTGCAGGAAGAAAGAATAGTTCAGAGGTTACTTAGTTGTACTCTGTTCTCAATTTCTGTGATTTATCTATGTTTTCCTCTGAATTAGTCCTGAATATGAATACTTATTTGCTCATATTTGCACTAGTTCCTTCATATATGAATGTTGTTTAGGAATCCTTGATTGCTCCTATATAATGTTCACTCACCTTCCCTCTGTTAGCATAATGAGAGCTACTTAGTTGCCTTTCATTCCCTGACCACCATTTCACCCTTATTCCAGCTTGAAATTGTTCCTTGTTTAGCTATCTTGCTCTGTAATCCTTCTTTGCCAAAGAAAACACACCCAACAGCCCATAATCCTTGACTCCATGCCCAATGGTCTGAACTTCTCACTTTTCATCCCAACTCTGTTTGAAAACACCACCCATCCCACCAAAACTCAAAACAAAACCCATGTACACCATAACTAGCCTAAAATCATATCAAAACAAAGCTAAATTATAAAGAGAGAGCCCTCTCTGATTGCAGGTAGGCTAGGACCTACAATCCAAAGATTGGTTTGTGTTTACATTGGCCGTATCCCTTAAGGAGCCAAGGGACAACCTGAGTGATAACATCATTAGCGACTCCACTGGGGACCTTATTCAGAAAATTCCAAAAAGCAACTTAGAAGCTGGCTCCAAAGAGGAAATCTCGTTTTCTGGAGAAAGTCATCTTTTTCTTCAAAACCATTCCACAAGTTTTCACCTTTGTTTTCATATTGCATCGCATAAATTAACAAACGCTCACAATGGAAAACCTTAAAAATCACCGATATGTGATATGTGATATCACATATCGCAAAATTGCATGAAAGACACATAACAATTTAACGATCACTGCGATCTGCGATTTTGCGATACTGCGATACTGCGATCTGCGATTTTTGCGATCCGCGATCTTACAACATCGCGATAAACCAACCTTGCGATAGCACAGCACGACGAAATTGCGAAATGCGATACAGCGAAATGCGATGCTACGATGCAGATCGCAGAAACATTCCATCGCAAATTTCCTGGCTCAATATTCAAGAAAAGTTTTCCATAAACCAAGAACTGGGTACGTGCTTTAATGATAATTAATGAATTATATGCCAGTTGTTAGGAAATATGGTTTTGTGTGATTTGAAGAGTCAGTTCACGTTAGGTTTCATGTTTTTGTACATCCGTAGAGTTTAAAGCTTTCCTGTCGACTTTTATTATCATTACTCTTTCTTCATCCGTGAACTGCAGGAACAAAACAAAACAGAAGCTACACAAAGCAATGTGCAGGAAGCTATGAGAAAAAAGGGTAAAACTCCAATGTTCAAAGACAGAGAAAAGACGCCTGCATGCAACAAAGCCGCAGATTCACAGAACGCTACTAAGCCATCCATTACAGACCTTTCATTTACAGCCATGATTGAATGAGTATTGAATGATGCTAATATCAACAGGCAGTTTAATGCTCAAGGTCAAGAGCTCACGAAAGAAGTATTTTCACAAAATTCTGAAGTTTTATACCCAGTGAAGAAAAGGCGCTAAAGGCAAAAAACACATCAGAGAAGCTCGGATCAGAGAACGGAGGCAGTTTCCGATGCGCGATTAGCGCTAGGCGCTAATCGCACATCGCTGAGAAAATTGTTCGAGAAGCAAAGCCTCTAACTGCACAGTCAGCTATGAACCCGAAAAATGAAAAAAGCAATGGTAAAGAACAAACTGGAAACAGTAAAGCTAAAAGAAAAGGCAGAACCGATTCAAAAGGTTAACAAAAGTTGCACTTGGATTATTACTAGGCCTACGCAGTAAAACCAAATAGTCAGAAGATGACTCTCAAGTCTATCATCGATTTTGCTGAAAATATGGTGCCAGCTCTTACCATTTCTGTTTGCTTAGCTCAACCAAAAGTGGAAGACAGTCAACCAACTCTACCTAGGCAAATACTGAATGCTTGTAGCATTAAGGAGTAAATGCAGAAACAGTTAGATATTAGATTTAATTTTTAAAAATAGTTTTGCTTAGAAAAAGGGCGGTCATTTAAACTATATCCTGAATCTGTGTAATTAAGTTATTTAGTTAGTAGTATTTAAACCCTTCTCATGCATTTAGAGAAGGGTCCAGAAATTTATCAAAAACTTGTCCTCAGAACATGCACTTTTGCACCCTCAGAGGAGGTTTTGGTGAATGAATGGATCAAGATTTATTGATGTTTGCATTTGATATCTGCTACTGATGTTGCACTTTTGTACCCTTAGTGGATGTTAGAGCAAGGAGAGATAAATCATTGTCGCTTGAAGCTTATGAGTAGGACTAGTCATAAATGGTAGTTTTATCTCTTGACCATTTATGCTTATATGTCAAAGTGATATACAGTTTTTAGTTGTTTATGTATTACTGCATCAATGCCTGAGTTATCATTTGGCACTTTTGTACGGTGGTAGCTATTTATTGATGCTTAATGTATGAACAGCTCATTATGCTATATGTTTTTCACAACTGTTTTTTATAACTTTTTATGCGAAGTGGTTCATCTTTACTGATTTCCTTTCTTATAATCGCTGAATGATCTTTATTACTAGTTGTTATTTGAAATCTCTTTAGATCGCATAATAGAAGAATCTCATCCTGGGTTAGTATAGACTTAGATGTTACTGTTTATTAGATTACAATAGCATAGCGTTAGATTAAAGTTTGAATTAGAATATCTTAAATAGGAATTGTTAGATCAGCAACATCAAATTCTACACACACACATAGATTGGGAAACTGGTCCCAATATCCCCAGTCGGACCCGCTATACCAAACGGATAAGGAGCTGCCAACCAAGGTCCGGACCGGGCAGGTATCCCCCTTGTTGTCGACCCGATTTTCGGGGCTTCAACAAGACTATAGACAACTTGTAGCGTCTCATCTTCTTTTTCAGCAATGCAAGCTTCTTTTGTTGTTACATGCTTACTGTCCATTTCTTCTCTGTTCTAAGCTTGTGCCTGTGGCACTGTATTCATGATTTCTTCCATGTTTAACACTAGATAACTATCATCTTATCTCTATATTGAAATATTGAATGTATCAGTGAGTAGGCCACTCAGGTTCCTTCTGTGTCTGATGTAAAACAACTGTCATCTTGTCTTTGCATTGATAGATTAGATCTACAAGTTTCTTTATTGGTTGCAGCTGGCCATCACATGGTTGTGTGTATCTACTGGTGTGGTCAGTATTCTCCATATTCACCTAATTCCCAAACTGTTGAGCATTGGTGGTCTAAAGCCTTCTAGTCTGAGGGTGTTCATGCATGTTTGGAGTGAAAACAGAGTAGAAGTGGTTATCTGGCTTGAATCAAACCATCATCCCTTCCAATAAACTTCTGCAAAAATAATTCAATTTATATGTTACCAGGCATCTCCGAGCTACAACCTAGGAGAGCTTCCTGGAGCCCTAACATAATTGGCGTTGTTGCCAGGGAGAGGAGATTGAAGCTCAGCTTCCCTCGGAGAATGACACAGATCCAACTTTGATGATAGACAAAGTCTGGACACATTTTTGGTTGTAATCATCTATCTGGAGACTCTACTAGAGGTCGAACCTCTTGGAAACTCCACATCACATTTCTAGCTCCGTTTGTGAGGCATACTTAGAGAAATCCTCGAAAATCACTAGCTGAACCAGTACCTGACCCTAAGAAGATTATCAAGAAAAGAAAGACATCACAAAAGGGAACATCAGGATCAGGTAAACCTAAACAATCTTATACATCTCTGCAAGAAAGGCTTGTAACAGAGCACATACATATTGAGAATATAGCCTCTAGCACTAACAATGAAGAAAAATTTTCAGAGATTCATAAGGCTCCTTATTCTTTAGGTCCTCCTTTAGATTTCAGCACAAAGGAAGCCTCCCCTCCAGTCCACCATATTCCTTTAGCCCTGTCAGTCACCCCTCAGCTTTCTATCATCCAGATTTCTAGTACTCTTCCATCCACGACAGCCATGGCAGGTCCACAAGCACCCACCAAAATGGAAAGAATCATAGCTGCTAGGTATGGACCTCTAGTACTACCCACTCCCTTGAATGCAATGCCTGCTTGAGAATATCAGAAATACATGCCTAAGTTCACTGGGACTGAAGGGGTTACAGCTGAAGAACATCTTGAGTCCTTTTATAGTTATGCTGCTAATCTAGACATTAGTGAAGATGATGTGTGGATGAGAGTATTTGTCCAAAGCCTAGATGGAGAGGCTAGAAAATGGTTCAGAGAATTAATCCCTAGGTCTATAATAGACATTGAGGCCTTAGATGATGTTTTCCTAAGGCATTGGGGGGATAAGAAAGATTTGCTCTATTATCATACCGAGTTTGGCAACCTAAAAAGGGAGAATGGGGAGTCATTGTCTGATTTCAATAAAAGGTTTAACCACATGTACAGCAAGATACCAGCTGAAGTGAAACCTACCCTCACCTCTACCAAGCTCACTTATGCTAATGCCTTTGATTCTGACTTCTACCTGCTATTGAGAGAAAGAAGATGTGCTTCTCTGGCTGAGATGCAGGATGCAGCTTTGGAGGTAGAGTCTAACATCATGGTTGCAGAGAAACTCAAGGGACATATTGACCGAAGGAGACAGAGGGGTGAATCTTCTTCATCCTCAGATCCCAAGATAGACAAAATGACCAAGATGATAGAGTCATTGGCCTCTGAAATCTCCAAGCTGAAGGTTGAGCAACATTCAGGGAAAGGAAGGGTTCCTAATACATTTGCTCCTAGAAACCCAAATCCATATAGGAAAGCAAATGAACAATTGCAGATCATGCAAAGGGTCAAAGAGGCCAGTGAAGAATAGAAGGTGAAGACTCCTTTCCAGAACGTAGTCATGGAGGAAGAGCAGTTTGATGAAGTGGATGACATCCACTGCATGGAAGACAAAGGCAGTGCTTCCTTTTTGAAATTAGCCACCTATGAGGAGTCATTACTCAAGGACCAAACCAGCCAAGAGTGGGACAGAGAAGTTGTTTTGCAAACTGAAGATCAGCAAAGATATAACCTGAGGTCAAGGATGAGTAATGTCAAAGAAAGCCCTGTCCAAAGAGTTGTTGTCCCTGCAGAATAGCAAGCTAACAAGCAAAAACGACCAGCAGCTGATCCCAACGTCCTCAAAGCACCAACTCAAGAGGTAAGAGGTCCTGACAAGTCCCCTTCTCCCTTCAGCTTTGAATCAGAAATCCAGAAGCTGAAAATATCTATACCTCTGATGGAACTGGTAAAGAATGAAGCCTTTAAGAGACCCATCCTTGAAGCCCTTGAGCTTAAGGCCACACAAGCATCAAACGACTATGTGAATTTGCAAGATGACAAACCTGCAGTTGTGCTTGGCCCAAGGACTGAACCCTCTGATGATAGCTCCCCATCATTCTATGTCTCTTTGACTATTCATGACAAAACCCTTCACAACTGTCTGCTAGACACAGGTGCCAGCCATAATCTAATGCCAAAGGCTGTCATGGATGAGTTAGGCCTTGACATCACTAGACCCTATCATGACTTGTTCTCTTTTGACTCAAGAAAGGTGAAATGTTTGGGGTTAATCAAAGATCTAGCCATCACCTTATCCCAGCTGCCCATGAAGAGCATGATGATGGATATTGTGGTAGCATATGTCCCTCCTAAGTTTGGCATGCTTCTTTCCAGAGGATGGATTAAAAGATTAGGTGGGACATTGCAGAATGATTTGTCTTATGCTACCATCCCAGTTTTTGAAGGAGAAAGCAGGAGATTATACAGAGAAGCTCTGCTGGCATATATCATTAGCAATGAAAAGAATCCCACTAATCATCCCATTTATGCTCTGGGCACTGATTTTGGAGCATGTATTCTCCAAATTGAAGAATCCCAGTTGGCCTCAGTGTAGCTCAAGAAACCAATATGTGAGGTCATGGAGAAGGGAGGGCCACAGATTTGGGATTTGTTCTTTGATGGAGCTTTCTCTAGGGAAGCTGCAGGAGCAGGAGTAGTTATGGTATCCCCAACACAAGAATGCATACATCTGTCTTTCAAGTTGACTTTTCAGGTCACCAAAAATATAGCATAGTATGAGGCTTTGGTGTTGGGCTTAAATGCCACTAAAGAAATGGGAATCAGAGACATAAAGGTGTTTGGAGATGCCGATCTCATCATCCAGCAAGTGAAAAAAACGTTCCAAGAAAAGTACCCAAGGCTGAAAGCATACAAAGATGAGGTATGGAGGCTCCAAGATTCTTTTAGTAGCTTTTGTATCTCATATATTCCCAGAGCCAAAAATCAGCTTGTTGATTCCCTTGCTATGTCTGCTAGCATGTTCATTCCCCCCATGCCCCCTAAATTGACTTATGAAGTTCAGGTAAAATATATACCATCTCTACCTGATAATGTTAAATACTGGAAAGTTTTTGAAGATGATGATGAAGTCAATAGGTTTCTGCAAGTCGTTGATGAATTCTCTGAAATGAAAATTGATCAAGAGAACGAAGCCGTGGAGGATTGCCATCAGTCCCAGCTAAAAAACGAAATTGGTCAAGATAGCATTGTACAATTGCCTAGTAACCATATACCTAGAGGGTTGGTGCCTCTAGAAAAGTTGTTTGACCATAATGATGTACCCTACAAGCCTGCTCAAAAAGAAAATGAGTCTGCAGTCCATAGACATAACATAGGGAGCCCAGACCATCCAAAGTATATAAAGCTGTCCACCTATTTGTCTGCTGCCCAAAGTTCTGACTACTGCAACCTAATGAAGCAATTTGCTGATGTCTTTGCCTGGGAGTATAGTGACCTTAAGACTTATGACAAGAACATCATTCAGCATAAGATCCCACTAGAGAAAGACACCATCCCTTTCAAATAGAAACTGAGACCCATAAGCCCTCTGCTGCTCCCTTTGATTGAAAAGGAAATCAAGAAATTGTTGGCTACCAAGATCATAGTTCCACTGAGGTATTCGAAGTGGGTAGCCAACTTGGTAGTAGTGAGGAAGAAAAGTGGGGAAATCCGGCTGTGTGTCGACTTCAGAAACCTGAACAAATTCTCTAAGAAAGACAACTATCCCCTGCCCAAAATAGAACATCTGCTGCAAAAGGTTTCAGGGGCTAGAGTCATGTCTTTCTTGGATGGATTTTCAGGGTACAACCAAGTTGTTGTACATCCAGAGGACCAAGAAAACACTGCCTTCACCACTCCTTGGGGCAATTTTATGTACTCCAATATGCCTTTCGGACTGATGAATGCAGGGGCCACCTTTCAGAGGGCCATGGATATAGATTTTGTAGGAGAGAAGGACAAGTTTGTCCTTATCTACCTTGATGATATAACAGTTTACTCCAGTAGTCATCAGGATCATTTGCAGCTTTTGAAGAGAGTGTTTCTGAAGTGCAGGAAGTTTGGGATTTTAGTAAATCCTAAGAAGTAACAGTTTGCTCTAGATGAAGGCACGCTCTTAGGACATATCGTTTTTGCTGCAGGTGTTAGGATCGACCCAGAAAGAGTCAAAGTGATACAAACATTGTCTGTCCCAAGATCAAAAAAGGACGTTCAATCCTTTTTAGGCCAGATCAACTTTGTGAGGAGCTTTATTCCTAATTTTGTAGAACTGGTAAAACATATCACCTCCATGCTGAAAAAGGGATCAGAGATTAAATGGACTGACGCAGCAAGAAAATCTTTTGAAGCCGTCAAAAGAGCTATTATGGAAGCTCCCACTCTAATCAGCCCAGACTATAACAAGGAGTTTCATATCTTCTCTTTTGCCTCCTGTGACACCCTTGCAGTAGTCTTGTTGCAGAAGGATGATGAAGGAACAGAGCACCTAGTGGCCTTTTTCAATAAAACTTTGAGGGATGTTGAGCTAAGATATGACATTATGGAAAAACAGGCTTATGCTCTTATCAAGTCTTTAAAGGCGTTCTGAATCTACATTCTGCATTCCAAGGTGATTGCCTATGTACCTTCTTCTTCAGTAAAGGATGTCCTGACGCAGCCAGATGTTGATGGAAGAAGGGCTAAATGGATTGCAAAGCTCATTGAGTTCAACATAGAATTGAAGCCCACCAAGCTTGTCAAAGGCCAGGGCCTTGCTCAGCTGATGGCTGAAGAAAATTGCAGAATGCTGGACATAAATTGCTTGGGTACAAATTCAGATGTTGAACAGACAAGGGAAGAAATAATGGAACAAGGGCAGAGCCAATCATTGGATGAGAATTTGGCTTCTTGTGATTGGTATTCCAATATAGCTCATTTCTTGTTGAAGCTAGAAGTTCCCCAGGGCCTCAGTCCAAGCCAAGCCAGGACCATTAAGCTCAAAGCAGCCAAGTTTTGCATCAATGAGAACCTGCTTTATTGGAGGGACCAACTGGAATCCTCTTAAGGTGTCTAGACAAAGGGCAATCTGTGAAAGTCATGCACCAGTTCCATTCTAGCATCTGTGGGGGACATCATTACTGGAAAACCACTACCCACAAGATCCTAAGAGCTAGGTATTATTGGCCCACTTTATTCGCTGATGTGTTTTCATTTGTAAAATCTTGTGACAAGTGTCAGAGGTTTGCAGGGAGGCAGCAGCTGAAATCTTTGCCCCTGAAGCCCATACATACCAGTGGCCCATTCTAGCAATGGGGTTTGGATTTCATAGGGGAGATTAATCTACATTCCAATGGCCAACATAGATGGATTTTAGTAGCCATTGATTATTTTACCAAATGGATTGAGGCCATCCCCACTAAGAAAGCTGATCACCAGGTTGTCATGAAGTACTTGACAGAAAACATTTTCACTAGGTTTGGCTGCCCAACCAAATTGGTTATAGACAATGCAGCAGCTTTCGGGGCAAAAGAGTTGGTGGAAATTTGTGACTCAATGGGCATTAAACTAGTGCATTCCACCTCTTATTACCCTCAAGGTAATGGCCTAGTAGAATCATCCAATAAAAGCCTAGTAAGGATAGTCAAAAAGTTGCTGGAAGACAACAAAAGGAACTAGGATTCCAAGCTAAAGTTTGCATTATGGGCTGACAGAGTGACCACCAAGAAGTCCACAGGGAATTCCCCATTCAAGTTGGTATATGGCACTGAGGTTGTATTCCCAATCCAATTGACCCTCCCTGTGGCCAAATTCTTGCAAGAAGAGCAGAATGAGGAAAATGACATGGCAAGGAGGATTAGTGACTTGGCTGAAGTTCATCAGATCAGAGATCAATTGATGGAGAGGTCTACAGTACATCAAAAGAAAATCAAGGAAACTTTTGACAGAAAAGCAAAGATGGACAATTTTCAGGTTGGTGACTAGGTTCTCAAATGGGATGCACTAAAGGAAAAGAAAGGCAATCATGGTAAATTTGATGATCTATGGACAAGACCATTTGTCATCTCTCAGGTCCAGGGAAACAATACTTTCATGCTGCAAAACTTGGAAGGAGAAACTATTTTTGACGGCCCGGTCAATGGGTGGTTTTTGAAAGTTTATTTTGTTTAAGGCTTTCAGGCCTCAACATTGTAAATATGTTCTTTTTACAGTTTTAGTGTAGGCTTATATAGACTCCATGCCCAATGGAATACTAGGCAATGTTTCTGATCTTGTTTTCATATAGAAGGCAGTGGTCTATGGTTCTTGAAACCTCACAGGGAGGATTTCATCCCCAGAAGGATCCAGTGTTAGCCCTGAGATGCAGTGCTGACTTTTTGAAGGTCAAAGAGGGACTCGGTCTGATCTGTTGTTCTCAAAGGGGCCCCACCTGGGTCATTTTTCCTTTTTTCTTTTTTTTCCTCTTACCCGCTCAATTGCTAACCTTCTCGTTTCCTTCGTTCACCCTCTAACCTCGACAAAATACTCCCTTTTGGCCTTAGCCCCAAGTGCAAAGCCAAAGTACCCATAAAACCTGACCATACGCCCTTGCGCGCTCATAAAACACCTCACCACATCCACGCTATTGATCTTCTCCCGCCAATCCAACAACCCACATTCCTCTTGATAAAGGCAACCTGCCCGATCGGCCTCCACCGTCAGATCACCTCCACCAAATCTGACGGTCCTCACTCATATTGCATGGACAACTAGCGCGATATGTATGGTTTCTCTCCCTCCTCAATCGCTACGTGTCAGCCGCTGAATGGAATCGTGTGACTTCGGACAATTACCACTAACCGCCCGATGGCCGCGCGATAAAAAAAAATTATTACCGCCCAGAGTAAACCACCCCGCCCGTTACCGTCCACACAACTCCACCGCCCGATAACCGTCCGATCTACCTGCTTGAAGATCTGATGGCCCGGACATATCCCGCTCCCACCACGACCGTTAGCCTCTGCAAAATGATCTCCGCCACACATCTCCTCGATCCGACAACCACCCTTTCTGTTCATCTACCCATGCACTCCATCCCCACGACCAGTCTGACCCCAACAACTGAATTAAACAGAGAGCATGGCCAAATGGAGAAAAGGACACAGCACGACTCAGCAACCGAATTTAATAGTTATGGCACTCCTCTACCATGATCAGTCCAACTGCCTGAAGGACAGCACAGTACCAGAACTAATGGAGTTTTCGTAATAGAGAAAGCAGTTGCATCTGAAGATGCTATCAGACAGTTAATAGTGGTTGGTGGTCGATTAAGACCCCCCATCCCTAAACGGCTGAGAGCCATTGTAATGATAAATTATAAATAGCCTAAAGAAAGATGTAACAAGGTTTGGCATTTGATGTAAGGTTCAACTTCTGGAGATTGTAGACACTCTATAACTTGCAGCATCTCATCTTCATTTTTAGCAATGCAAGCTTCTTTTGTTGTTACATGCTCACTGTCCATTTCTTCTCTGTTCTAATCTTGTGCCTGTGGCACTGTATTCATGATTGCTTCCATGTTTAATACTAGATAACTATCATCTTATCTCTGTATTGAAATATTGAATGTATCAGTGAGTAGGCCACTCAGATTCCTTCTGTGTCTGATGCAAAACAACTATCATCTTGTCTTTGCATTGAGATTAGATCTACAAGTTTCTTTATTGGTTGCAGTTGGCCATCACATGGTTGTGTGTATCTGCTGGTGTGGTTAGTATTCTCCATATTCACCTAATTCCCAAACTGTTGAGCATTGGTGGTCTAAAGCCTTGTAGTCTGAGGGTGTTCATGCATGTCTGGAGTGAAAACAGAGTAGAAGTGGTTATCTAGCTTGAACCAAACCATCATCCCTTCCAATAAACTTCTGCAAAAATAATTCAATTTATATGTTACCAGGCATCTCTGAGCTACAACCTAGGAGAGTTTCCTAGAGCCCTAACAAACCACACGAGAACATGGCTCCCAAGAGTTCTTCACTAGATGGAAGAACCACTCCCTGAGAGGAATACATGTCAATTGGTACCATAGACAGATTAGGTTCCAATGCCCCAGTACATTATGTACTATACCATATGTGTGATCATCAGTAGATGTGGAGATGGAATGGGTAGCCACATAATTGACCTATGGCAGGGAAGGTACTGCTTGCAAACAAGAGCCGATAGGGGATGATAGTTGCAAAGGAGGTGGCTGGTGACCAATGAACGATAGTTGATCAATAGTCACAATTCGCCCTTCGTGCGGAAAACAAACCATATGGAAAAGTGAATAAACAAGAGCTCCCATGACATAAACATAGTCGTGTCCAAGGAGAATATTGAAATCTAAGGGACCTTGGACTACCATCACGTCTATATAGACGGTCTTTCCTCCCAAAGTAATAGGGAACTTTGGAAGGACCCCTAGGGGTTGACTGGTTCCTTTGTTGAAAGCCAACAAATTCTGAGTGATAGGCACAAGCTGTGGGGAACCCAAAGCTTTCCAAGTACCTGAAGACATGATGCTAACATATGCGCCTTCATCTAATATAGTGCTATGTACTACCATATTATAGGCTTGTACTATAATCTGGAAAGACACATAAGATGGAAGGAGGAAAGTAGTCAATGGACTCCAATCGAAAGAAATGACATAACTTATTGGTGGGGGTATCATATGATTACCCCCATGCCTTGCAGGAGAAGGAGAAGGACTCTCATGAACAACTGGGATGGGAGGGTCACTCTTCAATTCATGAGAATCTGAGGAGACGAGAAGAACATGAGTAGTATGATCATCACTACTCTCTTCGGGAACAGAGTGAACAACTGAAGATGGAGCCAAGTCGACACTCTTTTCAACCAATGGTTGGTCAGAAATAGACACAAGAGAGTCATGCTCAGGAAGAGCAGGATGGGCAAGAGATGAATCCAAATCAATCTCTTTACCAACTAGGAGAGGGTTAGAAGAAAGCCTCTGATAACCAACAAGAAGTTGGGGTTGAGGAGTTGTAAGGTTTTCCAAAAACTTGGAAGCTTTATCCATAAGAGGACAAAGGTGAAGAAGATGCTCTCCTTCACATAACCTATAGGGGAATCTAATATTTACCTTCTTCTTACCATCATTAGTTGAAGGTGTAGCATCGACATGATCTCCAAAGGTTGACGGGGATGGTCAATTCAGGTCTTGAGACCATACCTCTAAGACTTTGGGAATGCCAGGATAGTCTCGAAGGAGATGGTCACTCTTACACAGCTTGCAAGGGAATCTAACCTTCTGTGGAGGATCAGAAGGTTTGTCTATGGGAGGTGCATTTGGAGTAACAGCTGCATGGTTGGCCTCTCGCTTATCTAACTTCTTCTTCTTCATCTTCTTCTTCTTCTTCTTCTTCTTCTTAGCCTCCTAGTTACTGGATTCCAAACTTTCACCAGGCGAAGTAGAAGAGGAGGGTGAAGAAATGGGGGAAGAAGGTGAGAAGTCAACTTTAGAATTAACGTGATGTGATTCAAAAGACGTAGACGTTTGGACAGGAGTCGGGACACTCGGGACCACCGAGGTCAAAAATAACTAGAAAGGTAAACCAATGGTTAACCCAGGGAGGGACAACGTTTCCATATAAGGAGCACCAACATTTCCAAAAGAAGGAAAAGGACCAGGATTCCCATCCGAGGGGAATCCTTGGCTGGTGGACTCTGGAAATGTTGCCATTGGAATCGACCCTAAAGAATTACTAAGGAAGATAACTTTTACCAGGAATATTTCGTGGGAAGTTAATTTTAAAACATTGAAACAAAACTTTGCCTTTTCATGTTTTAAGAGTCAAGAAAAGGGCAAAAGGTGACTCTAGTCGCTTTCGAAGTTAACGAGCTCGAAAGGGAAAGTGTTCTATGATCTTTTAAATTTTAAAGAGTCAGTAAAGATAAAAAATGACTACTTAGTGTACTCTAGGCATAAAGGATTACCAGGTAACCGTGAACTGCAGAATACCTCTCGGCGAACCAAGAATTACGGGCAGACAATATATCCGAATGTTGTGTTTGGTGTATCATGTTTACAAGGCAACAGACTCGGCTTCCTATGGATAAAGGATTGCAGCCTCGTGGGGTCTCCCTTTATATACACAATGGCATGGGGAGCACAAGTCTGTACTAGCACTGTCTACTACCAAAGCAACGACAGTTGCTAGGTTTTAAGACGCCGGAACACGTCTCTAGCCTAGACCTCTAAATTTAAGTGTTAAGTTTCAATGCTTCCTTAGGCTAATTCGATAAATTTTAATGGTTGATCTTGAATTAGGTTTCAATTAGAAGGCCCTACCGCTGTCATATGACAAAACTCCTACATGCAGCTATATGAGAAAAGATATCTTTGTCTTCGATGAATTGTCTACACCAGAGAGGGTATAAAACACAATCAAATGCAAACAAACAAGAAACTGAAAGCAAAATGAATTTTTTCACTACTTTACTTTTTTGAAAATAAACTAATAAAAAACTCTTTCCAATTCCTATTTTCCTAACAAGCGCACTTTAAACAGTCCTTTCAAAAGTAAAGAGAATTATTTTTTCTTTTCAAATGCAAATGCAACTCTAGTCTTCAATGTTGCTAACTAACGTAACATAAAACTAGAATTATGTACTTTTCATGAAATGACAAAATGAATCTCTCATCAAACACTTCAATGAAAAAGTTTTCGAGACAATCAATCCTCAAGCAGATGAAAAGGCACAAAAAATAATTCCTTCCAAACAAATCGCGCAATGACTCTACCAAAAACAAGACAAGTAATGTGATCTATGCTGGAAAATAGATGTTTAAACAAGCAAACGAAACTTTTCAAACTTGTGTGATGGAGATCAAATCAATAAGAGGACTATAAATGAAATGCAAGGAGTAAATTCACCAACAGCTTGACTCACTGAGTTCACAGTCAGCTGAATGGATGACAACCTAGATGCCCTAGGGCTACAAACCATCCAAAGACTCAAGAAATCAAGTAAAAAGAATGCAAGTCAACAAGAAAATAAACCAAGTCAAATGAAGTTTTCTAGTCAGGGAGAACACAATCTAAACAAGCTACAAGGCAGAAATCAAGAGAGCAAGACACACTGGTCGAGATCTGGGGTGAACCCTAATCTTCACCTACAGGCATCAGTGCGACTGCCTAACTGACAACAAGCGCCAAAAGGGGGTCGGTGCGACTGTTTCTAAGTATATCGCGCTGATAGATGCGACTGTCAGTGATATAAGCACGCTGACCGAGGATGCAAGGAAAAAATAAAAAAAAAAATTCAAAGGCTGAGACCAGACTTGCTACTGTAAATTTCAAACCCAAAGCAGTAAACAAGGCAAAGCAGATAGAACTAAAGGGAAATGGTGATACTAGAAAAGTTCACACAAAACCATGAAATTACAAACAATCAAACAAAATGATTGGTTCCCTAGCGGAGTCCCCAATTTGTGGTGCAGGTAAAATTCTAAGTGCGAACATAAACAATTCCTCTAGCCCGAGAGCGAGTCTAGCCACAAACAAACAATCTATGGAAAATCTCCTTAACCTAGAACCAAATAAGAGGGCCTACCTCTTAGTGTTCTATTCTGCCTGATGATGTTCCTGCTTCCTTGTCCCAGCTATCTCCCATTTCCTTCTTTGGACACCTGAAACAAGTAAACAACAACAAACAACAAAAGTAATAACATACAACTTGTATTCAGCCTACTTAATAGGTCAAGAAACATTAAGCCATAAAGATGCAAATAAACACTTCATGTAGGAAATTAATCAATAGTTACATTTATATTAGATCAAGAAGAGATTACAACCGATGTCTTGACGTTTTCGTTCTCCTCCGACATATCCGGGTTCCCACACACTTCTGCTAGCATTCCATGGATGGCCCCAACAATGGTAGTCTTAAGGCTCTTCCCTTCAGTCTTCACACCAAACCAAACTCACAATTCTACCTCATACACAACTAGAGAGCTAAAAAGTATGGATAACTTGTTGATTACTCCAAAATCAAAACCTCAACCAAAACATAATTAGAACTAAAAGCTAGCTTGTGCTTGGGAAGAAGAGAGGTTTATATAGCTTGGATGGAGGGGAGATGGTTCCTTTTCTCATGGGAGAAGGTCTTATCTCTTGAGGTAGTTCCATCCTAATAGGGGAAAGGAGCCCAAACTGACCTCCTCGGCTCCATCTGACCTAACCATTTACCAGAATTCTGTTACGAAGCTTCTAGAGCTGGAAGCTTTGGCTCCATGTTTAAAAAACTTTTCAAAAGAGGATCGACGCGAATGGAAAAAGGCTCAGTCACTCCGATCGGTGCTAGGGATAGTTTTAATCCCTGCATATCGACGTGAGGAGGACACGGGTCATTAGCACCGGTCTTGTAAATTAGGAAAAACAGAGGATTTTTGGGAAATGATGCAAAAGGGAATTGTTCTACTCATGAAGAGGGACACAATGGAATTTTCTCCATGATGGGAAAGCATGTAGGGTTCACTGTAGAGGTCCTCCAGGATCAAGGGATAGTGACAAAATGTTGTGTAACACAAATTCATCTAGAAATGGTCTCAATACATCATTCATAACTCTCATGAAAGTAGTTGGAGCATTTGTAAGACCGAAAGGCATAACAAGCCACTCAAACAATCCTTGTTTAGTTTTAAATGCAGTTTTCCAAATGTCCTCTTCAGCTATTCTAACTTGATGATAAACACTTCATAAATCTAACTTAGTGAAATACTTTTCATACCTCAATTGGTCAAGAAAATCATCGATTCTTGGGAGTGGATAATGATTCTTTACCATTATTTTATTCAGTGCACGGAAATCGCAAACATGCGCCGAGTCCTGTCCTTCTTTGGCACCAAGACAATGGGTGAACCACATGGAGAAGTAGATGGGTGTATGATAACTTTGTTAAGCAATTCTTGAGTTTGCTTCTTGATTTCCATGCTCTCCATGATCAACATGTGCTACATGCCAATGTTTGGAAGTGGAACATCCTGCTGTAGCTATGTCTCATGCTGAATTCCACTCTTGGGAGGTAACCCCTTTGGTTCCTGAAACATATTGTCATGCTTGCTTACCACATCAAACAAATCAGATTTTAATTTGTCATCAAAACATTCAAAATATTCCTAATCAATATCATTATTTTACTTGATCATGAGAAGCACAAAAATTTTACTTGCATTTACCAGTCTCTTCATATGCCCTGCATTAACCAAAGAAATTTTTAACTTTTTGCGATGGGCTCTCACAATATACTCCACTCCATTCTTAAGAAATAATTATTTGTTCTCATGGCGATAAAATACTTCTTTCCTATCATACAAATAAGTACTTCCCAAAATGATTCCTGAGATGTCAAGTGGAACTACATCTAACTCAACTTCATCAATGAACTTTTCAGTAAGCATTTCCTTGTAACCTGTAGATTTTCATTATTGACTATCCAACCCAATGGATATGTCTTATTATGAGGTATAGTTTCAAGGTTAATCTTTTTGACCAAGTCTTCTGAAATTAAGTTTGATTGTGACCCACTATCAAATAATGCATCAATCTTTGTATGATTTGAAATTACCCTTACATGGAACAACTCTATCCTTGATTCTTCAATTGGAGTAGTGTTGTTACTATGTGAGGAACTAGTACTTGCTATAGCTTATTTTCCTTTTGTGACCATGGCTGAAATCTTGGTCTCATCACCAGAATCTAATCCAAGATCATGGTGTGTGGTAGCGGCCGTCTTTTGTTTTCCCTTATTGTTTGGTTTCTTAGGCCTTAGTTTAGGATGTAATTTCCAACAATGGGTTTCATCATACCCAACTTTGGAACAATGTTGGCATATAGTTTTCTCCCCTTCTTTCTTCACACTTGTGTTCTTCTTTCCTTTACCTTTTCCACCCTTCTCTTTCTCCTTACCCTTGAATGGCTTCTTCTTACTACCCTCTTCCTAAACGTTCTTTCCTCTTGCTTCAAGGTGTGTGGCTTGCACACATACCTCATCTAAAATTCTTGGACTGAACATAAGGATAGTATGTTTCAAGTAGGAATGTAAACCCCCAATATATTTCAACAGTGTATCTTGGGAATTCAAGTTTACTCCAAACAACAAAGCCCTCTTCTTAAACTCATGTGTATAGTCTTGAACTATTTGTCCCTTGAGTTGCCTAAATTTTTTCCAACTCATAATCGCTTTTTGCATACAGGCTAAAGGATAAAACTGTCTTTTAATTACAGAAACAAATTTAACCCAAGAAATGGATAACTTACCATGAATTTGCATTTCCTCTTGAGTCTTTTCTTCCCACCAGACTAGTGCTGCTCCTTCTAGCCTCAATGAAGCCAACTAGATCTTTGTGTCATCTTCTTGAAGGTTCTGAATTCTGCAATAAACCTCCAATCTCCAATTGTCAAATCCAATTGTCTAACTTTCTCTGCATTCACCTCACCATTGTACATGGGAAGTTCAAACTTAATGTCCAATTTGAGTAAGGGAGTTTTTTCTCTTGGGGTTTTTGAATGAGTATGAATAGATTTTGTGGGGGAAGTGGAAGATGATGTTGTTTGAAATGTTGAGGATGATGAAGATGATGAGGAATATGATGATGGTGGAGATGGAGGTGGCTTTCCTCCACTACCCTTTGAATCCTTCTTCTCATCTTTTTTATCTCCTGAGCTTCCCTCTCCATGTGGGGACTTAGAACTCTCTTTAGCCATTCTAGTATTCCTCTCTTCATAGAGGATTCTAACCATGTCAATTAAGTCATAGAAATCTTTCTTGAATGCTTCCTGTTCTGAAAGACCTCCAGTCGCTCCTACTCCGGACATGATGGCTTTGGATTCAAGCTCAGCTTTTGGTACTGCTTGTACCTCCTCAATCTCAATTGAAGGTAAAATTTGAGGTGTTTCAAGTGCAGCTGGGATTGGAAATTTGGGTGGAGATTGTGGCTTTGTGGCTCTCCTTCTTCTGGGCATTACATCAGGAGTTGCAACCAATAGTTTCCCTTCTCCTCTCTGCAACTTTAACCTTGTAAGCATCACAAATTTGCAACCATTAAAACCCTACTTGCACAAAACTCAAGCAATCAAGCAAATAACCTTTTCTCTAATATCAACTTGATATGTTGTTGAATGTTAGTTTTGTTGTGCTAATTTCAACTTCATAATTAAAAACAAATTCTTTTCCATTGCTTCATGTGCATATGTTTCCTTATGGTGTTTGTGAATGTAAATAGGTAAATTTTATCAAGTTTTATGTGAAATTTATGAGAAAAATAGCATGAAAGTAAAGTGTTGAACAATAGCAAGTAAATGTACAAAAAAAATCAAATTGAACACTTAACACAGTGTTTTGATGAAGGATTTCACCCCTCCTGGGCTACATCTCCTTGGTCCAGCTTCCATGGCTTGAGATTCTATATTATCTCAATAATGGAAAAAGTGTTGTTTACAATGCTCTACAGATCCTGAAACCTACTTCAATGTGTTCATAATGCCAAAATCATCTAGGAACACCTTTTACTGATCCCAATTTGGTCGAATTTTGCAAAAGTTATGGCAGAAATTGTTTTCCCTAGGAAAACTCCTCTAAAACTGGAGGAACTCTAGTTAATCCCACTAATTTTGGAGTTGCTGCCGAAATTGGAGGACTGCTGAATTTTCTGCCATCTTAACTACAAGTTTAATTAATAGATAAGCATGTTTAATTAATAGATAAGTCATATTAGCACTTAATCTGAGGTTATGCTAAACCGTTAGTTTGGTGGTTATAATAGTGGACACATGATGGCATTGAATATCGGGTTAACTAACAGTTAGCTCAATATCCACACGGTTTCACTGATTATTAGTTGGCAGTTAACATTGTGTGTTCACATGGGAGCATAAAATGTCGCAGTTTGTGGTTACCGTTTGAGTTGGCCACTAGCCGTTACCGTCGGATGGAGTGTTCACATGGGAGGGGGCTGGCCTGTGGGCTAGCTCCCTCCTAACCCCCAACTGCAAAACGTTAACACATTAAAATCAATGTGAAACCATAGTCTTGTAAGAACTATGGCCGTGGTGTAACGGTATGTCATGTAGTTTGTTCAATGCAAGTCCTGGGTTTGACCCCCCAGCCTGCCATGATATATGTGGTCATTTGGGGAGGGACACATGGCAGCCTTCGGGCTTGCCACTTGTCCCCTTCTCATTGGTCCTTCATAAACCAATAAAATCGAGCCATGTCATCACACCTGCAGACCAGTAAAAACATGACATTTGGTGAAACACAATTGGATGTTGACCATCCCATTGACCTGCCCAATCACCTGCCACATTAGTAGTACGGACTACTGACTGTGTAGTGACTATACTTTTTTTTTGCAAAATTCCATTGTTTGGCAAAGTAGACAAAACGCGATATGTTCCTCATACAAGCTCGATTTTCAGTGAAACAAGTTGCATTGAGATCGTACCACCAAGACGGACGTGGTCATTGAGGGTTTGAGCGATTTTGAGAACTTTGATTTTTGAGCTAAATACTGAGCACCTGATCACAGACCAATGGATCAGGCATAGGTTCTATGTGTTCTTTATTTCCTCCTAGGGAAACAATATCCCCATTGGAGCCAGTTGTTAGCACCAAGTTTGTACCTTTCCTAAAGGTCCAAAGGTTATGATTATTAGTTCATTGTGCAAGGGGTTATGTAATGGGCTATGAATTTTTTTTATGGAAAGGTGACATAAATCTTAGAAATATTTCAAAAGAGTTTAATTAATTTATATCTAATATTTACGTAAGTTTTGCAGCAAATCGGAGCCTATCGAATGCCTATAGCTAGCGTTACGAAAATATTTCATAGCGTGCTACGAAATTTTGAAAATATGAGATTCCAAAATAATTTTCAAGTGCCCAAATAATTTTTCAAGGATATTTACCCTTATTAAGCCTTTATGTGACATTTGACAGAGTTTTCAAGCCTAAGAGAGGGATTGTAAATTAAATCCTAAAATGGCAGTTTGCCCTAAAATGACAATTTCCAACATTTTCCCTGTTTTAGCCAATAGGTTCAAACACACATTTCAAACAAGTGGTGATGAATTTGAAAAAACAAAAATAAGTTTTTGTTGAGAATGCGATGATTTACAAAAACCTCTTTCAGATTTTAGGCCTATGTTTCCATATTTGATGCCTATATTTCCATATTTTGTAATTCTATTATTTTCCTATTTTAATGATTATTTTCAAATGCAGCTTTTGAACATATGAAGAATAATTTGTACGGAAGATGAATTTGTAAAAAGAAAAAGAGTTTTTTGTTAGTAACATACCAATTTAATAAGCGTCTCTCATTTTTTACCCATATATCATGGTTTGAAAGATATGAAGGAATATTTTCAGCCTAATTTTCAAGATTTAGATATTTAATTATTTCTTGTTTTAGCCATCCACTTTGGGCACGGTTTTGGAGAAGATGAAGATGAATTTTCCAAATAGAAAAGAGGCTTTTTTGTGGAATGAGGTGATTTAAAATAACCTCTTTCCGGTTTTACAAATATATCACGGTTTGGGATATCTGCATGCATATTTGAAGCCTATTTTTCAGAAATTTGCTAGATTTTTCAAAATTTTGTTTTCTCTAAAAATGCCAAGTCAACAGTTGAAGGCAACCTCATAAAATTAGACTTTGGGATCAGACTAAATATGGGTGAAGAGGTGTTGACAAGGTTAATCCTCTCTGCGGACATAGATGATCCCTCTAGCCCAATGATTGGGTCTAGAAATTGAAGTGACAATCAACTAGACATCTTCCTAGGTTACAATTAAATCTAAGAACGAAAGAGATGGCCTACCTTGTTCTGATGCTATTCCGATTTCCTTTATTGAGGACCCTGAACCACTTGTGTCACGGGCTTGCTCCTGTTTCTCTCAGTGTTTATTTACCTACACAAGTGATCAAGAGACAACAAATCATGCCAAAACCAATAACAAATCCAATAACAACCTACTTAACTGATCAAGGAATGTCAAGCTAAATAATACATGAACATATATATATTTTGGGAAGATGAACCAGCAGTTGTATATTATTATGAAATAAAGGGAAGCTTACAACCAAAGCCTTGATTTTGAAAGGCTCTCCTTGAGTGGTACTCCAAGTCCAAACCAATAACTCTCCAAACACTCCTCCTTTGAGTCTAATGAATAGCCTCTAGGCACAAGCTTAGCATAAGGGTGCAAATAGACATAGACCAACCATTTGGGAATGGGAGAGGCTGAATTTATAGGCTGGGAAAGGGAGTTAGGACTTCTCCAAAGATAGGATTAGGCCCTCATCTCAAGGAGGTAGCTCATAGGGATAAGACCAAGAGGTCAAGTTGGGAGGATTCGACCTCATCTATGTGAAACAACCTCCAACTCGCCGCTCTGGAAGCTTCTATATCACGAAGCTTCTCATCCTCTTTGGGAAAAATAGCTTTTTGGGATCATCGCGGGTATGCAAGGGAACAGATCAATGCCATCATTGGTTAAGTCTAGTGCAATAGGTGACCATCATTGTTTTAAGCCTCATAAGAGCGATGATCCTCATTTTAGGGTTTTAAGAGCTATTTCTTCAGGGAAATCTCAAGGCATTTTCCAATCAAAGTATTAGGAGGGATCTGAGTTGTATACATGAATGAGTATACTGTATAATTGTCATGTTTCAAGCACTTCAGGGTATTTCACAGGAAAGTGCAGGAGGTGTGACAAAATACTGTGTAACAGATGCCCCCTAAAGCATGAAGGCAAAATGAGGTGTGATGGCTAAGATGTTTTACGAGCTCTTGCAAGGACGAGGACACGCATTGTCAGGAAACCTGCAAATCAAGGATGCATATACATATACATATCTGAGATCAAGACATGAATCTATGGCATGGATACATCCATCCGGATGATGAAGACTATATGAAAAGATCCATGGTATGGGCGTAGCCATCTAGATAACGAGGATCATCATAAATATAAAGTCCCACGGTATGGTCACAGCCATCTGTATAGTAGAAACATGTGTACAATCATGAACAACATATAACTCCACGTAACTTGAGTCATATTAGACAAGACCCAGGGTCTTACGCTCCATCCTGCCCTGATCAAAGTACGAATTCTAACATGCGAATGAATGTGTTGAAGTCGAACATGCTAGAACACCACCTGATTATCGGCCAATGATGTAGACTGTTAACAGGTACGAGAGAAACCACCAATAATGAAAATGGCCCTCAAGGTACAACAGTACAATCCATGAATGTGATAATGAAGTTGAAGTCGAACACTCATGGAATCACCCGATCGAAAGCCAATGATGAAGACTTGTCGTCGGATGCGAAGAACTTGCCATTAAGGCATGCAAGCTCTAAGGTACTGAAAGGGAGTTTCTAAGTCATCTTCTTGGATAATGAGCTGAAGTTGACAGGAAGCAACCTATCGAAGGAGGGCAATGATGAATCCCCCATCATCGACACAAAACAAGGAATAAAGTGGAATAATTTTCAAGACTGTAACAGCGACTCAAACAATGTATAGGTAAATAACTGCATATTGGACTTCTCTTAAACACTGGCGACACGACTCCAGAGTGTGGCATCATCTGACTCGACATAGCACTAAAGGTCATGATGACAATATGGAATAGTCAAATGAGAGGCAAAATGGATCACCCAAACTCGGGAGGACAAGTGACTGAGTGAGGATATCCCAAACCCAAGAAGAGCAGAAGAGTGTCATGTTCAAGAGCGACATGCTGCCTATACAAAGGATGTTTCATCTTCATTTCTCCCCGCTATTTCTAGCGAGTACCCCAATTATTTTTATCACAAGCTTGAAGGGGATAGCATATGCTTTTCATGTAAGTTCATTCTTCGAATGAATCCATCCTAGTAAGTTTTATGAGCCCTAGGAAGGAGAATCTCAATCTCATCATGGTGATGAGTCTTTCGTCGTAAAATTTTAACGAGTTCGACGTAAGAATAACTCGGTATCTTTTTCATATTTAGAGAATTTGAAAAAGAGACAAAAAAGAAAACTCCATCATGTCCCTTTCCGTAATTTGTCTCTCGAATCTGAAAAGGTAGAAAACAATATTCGAGAGAACCTCTTGACCATGTCGATCAAGGTGTACATTTTTCGTAAATAGTCAATCTCAGCCCAAAAAAGGGGTAAACATATACTGAGGTGACTTCGATTCATTTACTTTAATGAGTTCAAAATGACAAGTACTCGGCAATCTTTTCAATTTTTGACAGTCAGAAAAGAGCTCAAATATGACTCTAGGGGGGGTTCCTTTTTTGTTTATTTAATGAGTCCAAAAAACAGATAAAATAAAACTCGCAAGAATCAGTCAATAATGATCACTGTTCACTCAAAGGTACCTGTAACTACACAAAGAAACACGCCCATCACTAATATCGAGAAAAAACATTAAAATATTATAAAAATATTAACAAAAATGACTTGCGAAACTTATAAATAACCAAAAGTAATTTTATTTTTTACCATTTTACCATAGTAAGCTCTGAAGTGCATTTGTGCCCTAATTTTCTCGATTTTCAAGTGGCCGTTACAGGAGATCCTAAGTGCCATTTCGCGAACCACCTGCAATAGGTAAGAGGCATATCCCTGATCTTGCATTTTATCACTTTTTAATGCATTTTAAACGGTAATTTATATGCTATAAGGGAGGATTTTTAATTTTTAGGGCATCGGCAGTCATCGCGGATATGGACATTGGACTCGCGATGATCGCATTCGAGCCCAAAGGCTCGCATGATGATATCGCTCTGTTTTTAAAAATAGGCGCGATGGTAGCAAGATGAACTTTTTGGAAGAAAAACCCTCTTTTCAAGAAAAAATATTTGATTTTAATCCATGAAAAAAGCATTAATTGGTGTTAAATGATGTTTTGCAGGAGATCATGGTTTTGGAATGGAAAGAAAGAGGCCATGAGGTCAAAGACCACCAACCAGCTCAGAATCCTGAATGCATAAACGCTCTGAGGAATTGTGGGTTGCTAAAGTTCTTCAGGACCACAGGGTTAAGGGCCCAAATGGAACTTCTGCCCTATTTGATTAGTCTCTGGGATGTAGATTGAGAGATCTTCATCATAAAATGCCAAGAACTAGAACTTGAGGAGACAGATATCTACTTCATCACGAGATTGTCCCGACGAGGGGAAGTGATCCAACTCTTTGGATCTCTCCCGGGAGGTGAAATTACAAGAACTCTAGTCCAGAGGCATTGTCCAGGTGCCGAAATGACCAATGGAGGGAAGGTGAAGATAGCAACAGTCACCAACAACCTCATCTTGAGAACAATTTTGTTCATTATGGCACGTGTATCTGGCATGCAAGCTTTGCATGAGGCTTCAAAATCTGAGTTCCAGTATACTATTGCATGTTTGACTCCTACCATATTTAACTGGTGTGGAGGCCTTTTGACAAATATGAAAAGACAACTAGCCAAGGGGAAGCATGGACACCTGAAGCAATTCGGGTTCAGATCGATACTAGTGACTTTATTTTTAGGGCGAGTGCCCTTATTCTGGTATTAGTGGGTAGAGGTACCAAATCCTACCCCCCGAGATCCGAGACTCGTGAGATGGATTCAATTCATGCCTCGAGGAGGAACGAATCAGCATATGCATTATCCACCACAATTTTTCACTTGTATAGAATGCCAACTAATTGTGGTAGACGACTAAGCTTATGCTAGCATGGATTTTAGGTGGGATCCAGATCTACCTCTGCCACCAGGAGAACAATGGACTGATGCAGGTAAAAACTTGTTTTTTTTATTTTTCAAGTTTTATGATTTTTGTAAAAGTGTAAACTGAGACTCAAATTGTGATAAATGTGCAGATGTGGGACCAGAGAGACAACCGGGCATGTCGCCAATAGCACGACAAGTTTCTCATCAGATAGTGGGCGCAGACTATGAAGAAGGGGCAGACCCCTTAGCTAAGATGGAGCACAACCTGGAGGCAATAACTTGAGGAATCCCAGAGTATGCCACTATTGATGATGTTCCACTGCATTGGCAGAGACACACAGTGGGAGTATCTGCAAGACTGTGTCAGCTGTTAGGCCGAGTGATGAGAGCAGTCTCGTGCTATCATGAGCATTGTGCAGGCTGATATCCTTTCTAGTTCTTTTACACATTTAGTAGGCTTTGAAAGCCAAGTGTCCCATAACACTCTATTTTTTAATATCTTGATGTAAACACTCTAACAGACATGATATATCTATATATATATATATATATATATATATATATATATATATATATATATATATATGCATGTTTTATTATTTCCTACTTATGTGTCCACAATATGATCAGTTTTATAAATGACGCAAATTCCTATCAAGAACAAAAATTGCTAATGCATCTGTTAATGAATTTAAATTACGTGGAATATGTTGATATGTGATGAAATCAAATTTTTTTTTCCAGTAATCTAACACGTAGATACATACACAATATTTGTGGATTTCTTACTGAATAATGATTGTTTAACTGTAACACAATGAGTTGTGAATCCAATTTGACAACTAAATCCCTAATGCCAAGAACAACTGCTTCTGACAAGAGTTCAATGACTACACTGTATTCATCAATATTATTAGTTGTTCGACCAAGGCATATACCTTGTAAGTTAATCAGCGCACCATTAGGGTCATAGAGTACCCATGCTACGGAAGACAAGTTTCATGTGCTACGACAAGCACCATCAGCAAAACCAATGTAATGGCTTGACAACATCTGCAAACCGAGTGGAACACAAGGTAAGCAAAAAAACACATCTCTGCAAAGCAAACAAACACACCAAAAATAAAAAATGCACACTAATGAATTAACACGCTAATGTACAAAATTCATTACATGAATTTCACACATAATACTTATTTAGATACAACCCATTGTGGGGTTATGACAATGCATTTCCCTCATAATCACATAGCTCATAGGCACCTTTTTGTAAGACACGCTTAATGATGTAGGGCCCATGCCACATGGGTTCTAACTTTCCTGCTCCCAATTTATCGTTGGCTTGATTATACAGAAGGACCAAGTCACCTTCAGCAAAAGTGCAGGGAGAAACGGTTTGGTCAAAATGAGCTTTGACACATTTCTTTTGAGCTTCGATGACCATCGTAGCAATGCGACGAGTCTCGTCAAGCCTCTCAAGATACAGTAGTCGTTCCTTTTCAGGCAAGGTATCCGAAAGAAGTTCGATAGCTAATTTGAGTGAAGGGATTTCACATTTGATTGGAAGAGTTTCCTCTAAACCATACACCAGCTAGAATGGAGTGAATCCAGTGGCCGTCTTAGCAGAAGTTCTATAAGCCCAAAGAGCTAAGAATAGCATCAAATGCCAATCCTTTTTGTGTTTCCCAATGGTACGTTGAAGCATAGTAATCAAAACCTTATTAACTGCCTCAACTTGGCCATTGGCCTGTGGATAATAAGGAGTTGAGCTATCATGACGAAGGCCCAACTGAGCAGTGAGCTCTGCCTTCATATACTGATGAAAATGTGATCCATGGTCAGTGACAATGGCTTGAGGAACACTAAAATGCGCTATGACATGGTTAAAAAGGAACTGAGCAACAATAATACTGTCAACATTGTATGTAGGCACCGCCTCGGCCCATTTAGTAAAATAGTCGATGGCAACGATTATAGAACCATTCCCCCCAGCCGAGCGAGGGTTACATGTCATGAAATCAATGCCCCATTTAGAAAATGGGCCAACGGTAACTACCGGGTGTAAGGGTGCAGGTGGGGTGCGCTGCTTGCGGTTGAAAATCTGGCATTCATGGCATTTTTAAACAACTAGAATACATTCTTTGAAGATAGAAGGCTAGAAATAATCAGCGCGGAGGATTTTCTAAGCAGTGGCATAGCCTGACATATGACCACCTGTTGTGACCATCAACAACCCCCCTTTTTATTAGTGTTAGCAATAATATTAATAAATGGGGACCCTTCTAAAAAATCAAAACTTAGCACTTAAAATTGTCTTTTGTTTCAATAAAACATGATGTCAAAGAAAAACTCCCAGCAATATGAATTCCTACCTTTTCACGCTTCATGCGCATGAAAAACATTATAATTGTTTAAGCCTCCTTATGAAAAGCGCTATACAAACCATGAAAGCTAGGAAAACCCTTGTAAGCGGAAAGTCTTGAGTACTAAGCAAAACTTTAATAAACCCGATCTTTAATGATAAGCATCGCATCGCATCGCAAAAAGGGTAGCGGTGGGCATCCTTTACTAAGAAGCTCGAAATGCAAAAAAGCGAGAATGCGAGATCACAAGTCTTACGAACTTATCGCATATCGCAGATTCCATTGACTGCAGTGCTACTTAATACAAAACGCCCAGATATTACGAAATGTGATAAAGCTCTCGCAAATCGCATCTCGCAGCCGCACGATGAAACAAATGATTGTTAAAAATAAAAGGTTTTTGTGATATCGCGATCTGCGATATTGCGAAGCAAATCGCAATATCGCTTTATCGCAAATCTAAGGGCTCAGAGTTCAATGATATTACTTTCTGTCATTCGATGCAAAGAGTTATGAGCATTAATGTTTACTTAATGGCCCATTGATGATATTTATTAAAATCAAATCAAATCTGGTCTAAAGGGTTATTTCACGTAAGGTGATATCTTTGATATGATTTTAAAAATTAAAGGCTTTCCCGTCACCTTATTGTTGTTCATTATTCGTCACCATCCTTATTGTATCTTTGTTCTCTGCTTACTATTTTTAGGAGCAGAATGCAAAACAACACGCATAAAGTAATGGGAAAGAAAGGAAAATCTCCTGCATCTGAAAAATCAGAGATGACTCCGTTATTCACAGACACCACTTGTACCAGGGAAGAGGGGATATCTACTTGGGAAGGCATGTACCGATTGTTAGAAGAAGAAAACCCAAGAGTTATGGAGGTTACAGTTACGCCAGATGGACGTGGGTCATCCGAAGCATCACTAATGGAACTTGCATGCTCGTTCCTGCACCGTATTGCAGCGAGGCCGAAGATACTCCCTTACATGGATATGGTAAAATGGATTATAGACCACGCTGATATATCCGACAGGGAATTCAAGACACGGAACCAGGAGGTCATGGGGTCATTTACCCCAAGTAATTTGAGGCATATGTATCACTTGCCAGAACCCCAAGCCAGTTATAAGAAACAGTTTGTGGAAAAAGTTGCCAAAGAGAATGAGGATTTCGCAGATTGTACGAAGAACTAGTCCGCGAAGGAAGAACCATTAAAGAAGGACAAAAATGGTATGTACGCCACTGGCTCCCTCGATTCTCCCTATTGTTTTGTTGTTCCAATGTTATGTAGGCTATTTGGGAAGCCGAATATAAATAAGTTTTCATCAGTGCCTTTACTGGATGCGGCCACCAATGCCACCATTATGGATTGGGCCCAAATTTTATCAGATAATTTAGCTTCTGCTATTTTGAATTATCAAACTAAAAGAAGTTTTGCTCAGAGGTTTTATCCTCCATTCTTTTTAGCTGCCTATGTCATGGATGCTATTTGTTTCATCTCTGATTTTCCCATCATGGGGTGGAAATGGATAGTACAGAACCCTCTACCTATTCAAGTCTACCATAAAGAACTATGGGAATCTAATTTCATCCCGAATTTCTATAAAATTTGTCATGGAGTAATGCTTCCCATTCATAAAATGTTATATAACACAGATGCTCCAAGATTCTCCCCGGAAGCTGAAATTGACATTCTCTCTGTGGGAAGGTGGTTCGAGGAGGAGTTATTCACCTACATTAGGATATTTGGGAGCATTTCCTCACCTCATGTGCTTCCTTTGTATGTTCCTGACAAACTTATGGCCCGAGAGATAGCTTACCAGACCTATGGTGTTGGGAGAATGAGCAAAGAACTCAAGGATAAGAAGAAGGCCATCTGGCCTCAATTCCCTGTGGTCTGTGGGGCCTTCACATTATTTGATTTGGGACATGCTTTTAAAGAGGTTGATAATATGCTAAGTCTACAGCTACCAAAGTTTCGAGGGAGGCAGTATGATCCCTTGGATACTATCAAGAAATTTACAACGATGGTCAAAATAAAAGTGTTTACTAAAGAAGATGATATTTTCGACGATGTCTTTTAGCAGAAGAGCTCTCTCAAAGAAATTCAACATATGGCACAAATTCAGTTTGACCAAGTGAAGCTTCAAGAGTTTAACCATTACAGAGAACAAAGATTGGCAAATGTCCCATTGGACAAATTGCGTTTTGAACCAATAAGGGAACCCACTCCCAGTATTAGTATAAGTGAAAGTTCAGGAGAAGAAAAGTCTAAATCAAAGTCCGAGAGGGAATCAGTGGAAAAATCCGATGAGCAGTCAAAAAGTGATCACAGTAGAAGTGAAGCAGCAATTAAAGATACAGCTCAGTCTATAGAAAAGCCTGACCAACAGGTTTTGTCCCTAAAACAGGTTGAGACACCTGCCCCCCTTGCAAAGCCAACAAGTCCAATTATAGTAGACCTAGAAAACGAGTGGGAGAATTTCAATGAACTAATCAACACCGAGGAACAGAATGTAGAGCCATTAATAAACCCAAGGGAGACAACCACAGAGATGATAATAGAAGAGGTTATTAATACTCAAGAGATGGAGCATATTCCTGTTGCTCCGTCGTCTGAAATTGTGCTGAAAATAGAGGAGATTCCCCCTCTGGATGTATTTTATAGCCCACAGCATAAGGCTGTTGTCAGGAGACAAAGAAAGAAATGAAAAATAGATACTGTACTTTCTCTAGAGGCTGAACCTTTAGATGTTCTTTGGCAAGACCCAACCACCGATCCAACAGAAAATCTCACCAGGCTCTCTCAAATTGTAGGGGCATATGCTTCTGCAACCATTGATAAAGCATCAGAAGTTCAAATGCTATTAAGAGAAAAGGAGGATAAGATCCTATTTTTGGAACAACAACTATAGCAGGCCAGCGTTAGCCGAGAAGCAGAAGTTCAGTTGGCAAAGTTACAGCAGGACTTCCAACAAATGCAGTTGAGTTATCAAAACAATCTAGCAAATAAAGAACAACAGTTACAGGCCACAATAGAACTGCATAAGGATGACCCTAAAATTGAAGAATTCGTCACAGAAGCCCTTGCCCTCAATGACCAGCTCCTACAACAGGAAGAAATGCTTTGCCAAAGGATCTCGCAATGGAATTCCCATTGTGAGAAAAGCGACTACATTACAAATCAAGTTGTAGACAAACGACTTGATTATGATTTAATTTTTAAGAAAGTTTCTGACTTTGTGAATTGGCAGAAATCGGAGGAAGGAAAAAGAGTAGAATTGCCCAAGATTGATGAATCCCACAAAGACATGCTATTTGCAAAGTGGGATACACAGCTCAAGGAAGCAGAGCATGCGATGGAGGAGGCAGCAACAGCAGCAAGTAACATCATCGACTGCATCAACGAAAACTTGCATAAGGAAAATTTAATATCAGAAACCACTCCAGGATTTCTCCCAAAGGCACAGCAGCTGCAAACAAGGTGGAAGCAAACAGCGGAAAAGAAGGCAGAGTCAATTAAGCAGATAAGCAAGTTAAACTGGGACACTTACTGGAAATATCTGGTAAAACCACATAGCCAGTGTATGACTTTGAAGTGCCTCATAACCTCCACCAAGAAGATAGCGCCAACGCTCACCAATTCCATATTTGCAGGTCAATTGAAGGCTGAAGTCGGCCAACCAACGCTCCTAAAACCCATGTTGGAAATTTTGCAACTTAAAAGAAACGATACATGATTTAGCATAGATTCAATTTTAGTTTGATTATTAGTTCATTTTTGCTTAAAGTGAGGATGGTCGTTTTTGAACCTCCTCATCTATTTTTGTAATAACTATTTTTAGTTTTCATTAGAGTAGTATTTAAACCCCTCTCATGCATTTAGATAGGGGTCCAGAAATTTGTCAAAAACAATTCTTCAGAACATACACTTTTGCACCCTCTAAGGAGGTTTTGATAAATGAATGGAATGAGATTTATTTATATCTAAGTTTAATTTCTGCTACTGAAATGCACTTCTGTACTCTTAGTGGGTATTGAATTATTTGAAGATAAATCTATATTGTTGAAGCTCATGAGTAGGACCTATTATCAATGGTACTTTTATCTCTTAATACTTTTTGCTTATGTGCCAAGTGATATATTATTTTCAGTTGTTTATATATGGAAACCTAAATGTTCAGTTGTCATTTTTGCACTTTTGTACGGTGATAACTATTCCTTTATGTCAAGTATATGAATGACTTATTATGCGATGTGTTTATCATAATTGTTTCGACTAATTTCTTATACGAAACAATCATCTTTAACGTACTCTTTTCTCATAGTAATTGAATTATTTTTATTACCAATTACTGTTGGAAATTATTCTAGATTGCATAAACAAAGTGTTACTCCTGGGATAGTTTAAATTAGATGTTTTCCTTCATTAGAATAAAATTGCACATGTTAGATTAGACTTAGAATAAATCATTCTCCCCATAAAACTTTCAAAAGAGAAAAACATCATCCCCTTAGTGTACCATCATAAACAAATTGGGAAACTGGTCCCATTACCCCCAGTCAGAGCCACTATTCCAAACGGAAAAGGAGCTGCTTTCAAGGTCCGGACCGGGTGGTCATCACCCTTGTTGTAGACCCGATTTTTGGGGCTTCAACACCACCATAGGCACCAGAGTGGCAATCATTCAAAACCCGTTCAACCTCTTCTAGGGTGAGACACCTACGAAGAACAGAGTCCACACTGACCCAATACAATGTATCACCAAGGATCTGATAGGGTTGGGACTGATATCGGATGTGGCGTCGGTCGGAGCAAGAAAACTCATATCGGAAGGTTTGGGTTTGGAGATAGATGATAATATCCCCATACCACGGGTCGAGAGTGTTGATCAGAAACAAAGTTTCATCATGAATTTTCTCAATGAATTTCCTCCTGAAGGCTTTCCTTTTGTAGGAAGAGCCCCATCTCTCACCCTTCCTGAAACTGGTGGACCCATGTTACCACCTGGTTATAAAACCTTAGCTCATTTAGTTTTAGGTACTCCTAGTGCTTCATCATTGTATCATAATCCCATTTGGGCTTCAAATGCTATGCCTACATTTGGTCCGTTCATTTAAAACGCAACCTCTCAAACTTCTATACAAATTATTTTCACGTCAGTTCCTAGTCAGGCTACGATTCCATCGCAACCTATCTTTTCGTTTCAACCGACCCTTCCAATGCAACTGACTATTTTAGGTCAGGTTTTAGTTAGTTCTTCTACCCCTCCATCAAGTGGACAAAATATGCCACCGCTTGGGGGGCGAGATCTGAATACTCCTCTTGTGTTAGGTGAAACTAATGTGAGTGGATTACAAACTCACATGGTTGGATTTAATCAACCTTATTATGGTAGTATTCTTAACCCTGTTGGTCCATCTAGGTCAAGAAACATCTAATATAAATAGGCTTATATGGCTCAGATTCCACTCCAACAGGCTTATGTCCCATATGGTTCGCAAGCCTTGGTTAATCCGTCTTACATTCCTCAAGCAGGAGCTTATGTCCAACCTGGTCAATTCATTATTCCTGGTGGGTATGGTCAGATTCAATTCAGAAATTACCAATACCCACAAGGTATATCCCATGGAATTGTCCACCAACCCTTGCAACAACAAGGACAACCTTTGCAGTAACAAGGGCAACCTTCACAGTAGCAAGGGCAACCTTTGCAGCAGTAAGGGCAGACATTGCAGTAGCAAGGGAAACTATTACAGCAACAGGGACAACCTTTGCCACAGTCTCAGTAGCCTTTGCAGCCACAAACTCATTTTGTACAACAATCTACTTAACCTTTGTAATCATAAGGCCAACCTTTGCAACAGCAAGGTCAACCTTTACAGCATCAAATTCAACCTTTGCAGCCACAAGGTCAACCTTTGCAACAGCAAGCTTTATATGCGTATCCACAAGGTCAACCCTTGCAAACACAAGATCAACCCCTGCAGTAGCAGGGTCAATCTCCTTATGCCCAGGGTCAACAGGTTCAACAACCTTACAACCCATATGCCACGTACAATGCTTATCAGCGGCCTATGGTAGGACAATATCCAATCTACCCTAGACCAAATCCACCTTATGGTCAAGGTAACCCTCAATGGGGACAAAATCAGGTCCTGTATGGACAAAATCCTCCACTGCGGGGGCAAAATCCTTACCAGCAAGGATGGAATCTGCAGTTTGGGTCTCCTCAAAGACCCTATATGTCGTTTAACACGCAATTGCATTTCTTGGCTACGTTGGAGCTGCCTGGTGTCTCAAGGCTCACGAATGATCATATTCTTCATTCGCCTTACTGGCCTCCGGTTCCAACTAAAATTTCAAGCGATTGCCCCAAATTCGAGGAAAAGTCTAAAGAGGACCCACAAGCCCATGTGATGACATATCACCTATGGTGCTCCTCCAATATGTTGACAATTATATCCGCCTTTGCCTCTTTCAGAGAACTCTCACAGGTGCTGTCAGAAAATGGTATATCGAGTTGCCTCGAGGTCAGGGAAAATTTTAAGAACCACCCTAAATTTATATGTATAATAAATGGGCTAATCCCCATGATACATAGGAAAAATGGGAGGTGATTTTATCAATAATATAATATGTATATATCATTTTTTTGGAAAATCTCTCACTAGATTATATTATCTTGTACAGTGATGGAGAATCTCTCAATGAATTATAAAATCTTGTAAGATCTTGGCAAATCTTTTAAAGAATAATAAAACATTGTGAAGTCTTGGCGAATGTTTTGTTAAAGTATGAAACCATATATGATAATAAGAAAACATATTCATTAAACTATAATATACTAACATATATGTTTGGAAAAAAGAAGCATAATTTTCTCTTCCTACAAACAATGTTCCCAGTTTCAGTGGTCGTGTTTGTCAATGTTCTTACAATACACTCTTTCATATCCTTCTATTAGTTTTGATAATATTCCACAACAAAGTTCTTGTAGGTGTTGATATTGACAACGAGTTTTGTCAAGGTAGGAGAGATTAATATTTTCTCTACAACTTTTGTCACGCTGCCACTTTTTTCAAGTTATCAATTTTCTTTCTTATTCCATAGACTCCAACTGTGAGATAAAAAAAACACATCAAGTTTGTTTACCCCGCCAACAAGTAGCAAGCCCCAACTATACTATATAAGAAAGTATTAGGTATCCCAAAGGCTTGAAGGGGATCTAATTGAAAGAAGTGACCATTGTGAGAAGCCTTCCAATCAATATATGAATATATAAATGTAGATTATTATTATTTTAATTGGAAATCTTCAATAAAATAATAAAATTTAATTATGTCTCTCCCAATCTAAATTGCTTATTAGCATAATTCACTACCCTCATAGGTCTCGCATTTTTTAACAGCGTTGTAACATGTAGATTAATTTCCTTTTTGGTGAACAATCTCCACCTTCTAGGAAAATATGGTGCAGTGGCTTCAACCCCTACAGATCATTAGGACAAACTAAGAATAGCACAGAAGATGAAAGGTTGTACAAACCAGCTTATTTTTCAAACAACTAATCCAACATCAGTACCTAAACTTTTTCATGAAGATATCATATTGAGAATTTTTGAAAAATGGTGAAAAATCTTCTACGAGGGTGATGCGAAAAGAGTGATAAGGTTTCATTGTTTTGAATTTTTTTTGTTAAATCAGAAAAAGTTAAAAACCAAAATATTAATGGAGATATTGGTATTTTTTACTAAATTTTGTGAAGTGACTAAATGTAGCTTTAACCATTCACCTTAAGATGTTTTTACAATATAATTTCCTAGGTCTATTTAATATCTTCATTATCATATAAACCAACCTATATCCATCTTAACTCCACATCTACCACTCTTAGGGGGATGAAATCTATTTATCCCTATGAGCACTTGGTAGACCCAGAATTAAGATGGATCTAAGATGATAGAATTTCCCCTTTAAATAGTCTATGCTCACATGAATACCATGGTATTACCATGGATCAATACCATGGGTTATCATAAACTTGGAGCTTAAAAATTACTATTAGTAATTTATAAAAACTAATAAAATTAATAATTGATTTTTATTTTATTTTTTATTTTAACCAAGTTAAAATATTTAACATACATTAAATTACAGCATCCATTTTTACTCTTGATCCACCAAGCCCTGAGAGGGATCAAATATTTTTTCACTCTATGCTAGTTTGCATATCACGATATTTGATCCCTCTCGAGGCTTAGTAGATGCAGAGTAAAAATGGATCTATGCTGGTTTAATTCCCCCATTTAAATAGGCTACATTCCACGTGAATACCATGGGTCAATACCATGTGCCATTTTTATTTTTATTAGTACTAATATTAGGGTTAATAATGTTTTTTTGCATGGTATTAAGAATAATCTAGCCCATGGTATTTGGCCCATAGTATTTTACCCATAGGTTTCACCTAAATATAACGCATTTTTGAGTGTTTGTAAATATAAGGTGACTTATGGAGTAAATATAAAAAATGTTTTATTTGTTTACCATACCTCTCGTTTATTTATATTTTTATTAATTTACCATACCTCTTTTACAAATATGGTATTTGGCCCATAGGATTCACTTAAATAAAACCTCTTTTTTGAGCCTTCATAAATAGAAAGAGGGTTATGGACTAAATATAAAAAGAGGTTTTATTTATTTACCATACCTTTTGAGTAAGTATAAAAAAAGGTTTTATTTATTTACCATACCTCCACTTTATTTATATTTTTATTTGTTTACACCCTTGCATGTATATAAGGTGACTTATGGAGTAAATATAAAAAATGTTTTATTTATTTACCATACCTCTCATTTATTTATATTTTTATTAATTTACCATACCTCTTTTATAAATATGGTATTTGGCCCATACGATTCACTTAAATAAAACCTATTCTTGAAAATTAGGGTGAATGGAAGGTTGTAACTCCTAATTTCAAGGGCTAAATTTACCTTTTTTACCCTCTCCCTTAAAATAAGGTGGGTTGTTTGAGGCGATTTGTAAAAATGTACTATGATACAAAACATTCGCCCACTAAAAATTTAAAACCCCTTAATTTCGCCTAAGGGCGAACATTCGCCTCTAAAATTTTCCATGCTCGAGGTACCTATGATGACTTCAACTCTCTAGTTATGGCCTTTCTCACCCACTTCCAAATTCCGGTTCGGTATGAAACTGACACTCATTTTCTAACATCCCTTAAGTAGGATACCACGACCCGCATTTCCGATCATATCCATGAATGGAGACATCGGCGTCGCCTCATCAAGTTCGAGATTGCTGATGAGTTTTTGACTGAATGGTTCACAAAGTCATTCATTAAGAAGATTGCTAAGGATATAACTATGGGTGGATGTGTTACTGAAGAGAAAACTATTGCCCGTGCTCCATTTTGTTGAAAATGTTAATCCTCTCTGCAGACAGAGATGATCCCTCTAGCCCAATGAGTGGGTCTAGCAACTGAAGTGACAATCAACTAGACATCTTCCTAGGTTACAATTGAAACTAAGAACGAAAGTGATGGCCTGCCTCGTTTTGATGCTAGTCCGATTTCCTTTGTTGAGGACCCTGAACCGATTATGTCACGGGCTTGTTCCTATTTCTCTTAGTGTTTATGTACCTGCACAATTGATCAAGAGACAACAAAGCATGCCAAAACCAATAACAAATCCAATAACAACCTACTTAACTGATCAAGGAATGTCAAGCTAAATAATACATGAACATATATATTTTGGGAAGATGAACCAGCAGTTGTATATCATTAGGAAATAAAGGGAAGCTTACAACCAAAGCCTTGATGTTGAAAGGCTCTCCTTGAGTGGTAATCAAATTCCAAACCAATAACTCTCCAAGCACTCCTTCTCCAAGTCTAATGAATAGCCTCTACGCACAAGCTTAGCATAAGGGTGCAAATAGACATAGACCAACCATTTGGGAATGGGAGAGGATGAATTTATAGGCTGGGAAAGGGAGTTAGGGCTTCTCCAAAGATAATATTAGGCCCTCATCTCAAGGAGGTAGCTCATAGGGATAATACCAAGAGGTCAAGTTGGGAGGATTCGACCTCATCTATGTGAAACAACCTCCAACTCGCCGCTCTGGAAGCTTCTAGATCACGAAGCTTCTCATCCTCTTTGGGAAAAATACCTTTTTGGGATCATCGCAGGTATGCAAGGGAAAAAAACGATGCCAACACTGGTCAAGTACAGTGCAACAGGCGACCATCATTTTTTTAAGCCTCATAAGAGCGTTGATCCTCATTTTAGGGTTTTAAGAGCTATTTCTTTAGGGAAAGCTCAAGGCATTTTCCAATCAAAGTGTTAGGAGGGATCTGAGTTGTATACATGGATGAGTATACTGTATAATGGTCATGTTTCAAGCACTTCGGGGTATGTCATAGGGAAGTGCAGGAGGTGTGACAAAATACTGTGTAGCAAGAGGTTTTTCATATCCTTTCATTTTGGATCTTGATGGTTATTATAATTAACAGTTTCCACAACATTGTGGATCTCAGATTTATGTATTTTTCCTATATAATGAATGAAAAAGAAGGAAGAAGGGTTGGATTTTCATGTTTTGGAGAAGAAATTATTGCTTTGTTTTGTAATCTTTTCTGAGTATTAATTATATCAAGTGTAGAAGTACAGAATGATTTCATACCAGATATTCATGATGATGATGTTTTGAAGTTTGTCTCCTTTCTCATGTGTATGTGATTCCCTTCTCAGTTGTTCATTTATGTGTAAATCTTCTAAGTATTTAAACTAAAAGTAAATGTTTTGGAACTCATACTTTGTTAGATGCTTCATTTCATAAAGTCGAATATTCACAATTTTCCTCTAAAGTTACATTTGAAATTCATCCGTTGTTAGATGCTTCAAATGTAATATATTGTTAATCCTTTTTTCCACTTTCATAATGCAACGATAATATTCATAGACAAACATCATTTACCTTGCCTCTGTTTCCTGGAGAATTTTATCAGTCACTGATAATATTTATAAACACTCAGATTTGACTCCATTTCCCAATAGTTGATATTTCTTCAACCCCACCCAACCACCACACTCAAAATCCAAAAACCCTACTGAAGATATAGCCACTATTTGAAAGCACAACCAGTTGCTAAACTTAGTGATTAGGTTGTCATAGAGATCCCTCTCTAGATTGATGAGGCTAGCCTTCAATCTACAAGATTGGTTTGAAAATGTTACCTTTGGACTTCCTCTTTCATAGCCAAGAGGATATTTCTTAGTGATAACATAACATTTGATAAGAATAAATCAATTATTATTAAAAATTGTGTAAAATAAACTTGATCTAAATGGACGTTGAAACCAAATCTTCTTTTTCAAGTAAAGATATTTAAAACTTTAGATTTCTTTAAGGATTTTTTTATAAATTATAACTTTAGAATAACTTGAACCCAAACAAGGAAAGATTAATATTTTGACGTCAAGGGACTCCCATTTTCTCAAAATAAATTCATGTTTGATGATATCATCATAACTTTGTTGGGTTGTGTTATATTCTTTCCACGACTAGCCCACGTAGTTAACCGGGGAGTTAGAAGGGGGGAGAAGCCCCCCCTTTGTTGCACCGATTGCATAGCGGGGGGAGTCATAGGGGGTTTGAGGGGTGCAGGTAACCCCACTCTATGGGGTCCGAGGCAGTGCCCCAGAAAATTTTGGTTTTGGACTCTATGTTAGGTTGGGTAGACCTACCTATGGTTTTATGCATGATTTTCGCACATGGTTTTGGACGCGATGGATTTCGGTCCATGGTTTTGGACACAATGGTTTTCGGTCCATGGTTTTGGATGCGATGGTTTTCGGTCCATGGTATTGGATGCTTCGGCATGTATAAAAATGTATTGTAACATTGAAAGGAACATAATGAAAAATCAAGCTAGTAGTCCCAGTTTTGGGACCCAGGGGAAAATCTTTGTGTATATGTGTTTTATGTGTTATTCTCTCGCATTGTTTATTTTCTGTGTTTTAGAATTCATATGCAGGTAATTTCTGTACAGGGTTAAAAATTACATTTGGTATCAGAGTTGTTTTGGCTTCAAGGGGACGCCTTTGTTGCTGAGGGGTTTCGCTCAGGCCTGTGGTAAACCCTGTTTAGTGGGAGATCTGCGAGATCGATTCTGGTGGTGAAAGAAGATGGTGAGCAGTGGAAAGATAGAGATTAAGAAATTTAATGGTCAGAGTTTTGAGTTGTGGAAACTCAAGATGGAGGATCTGTTGGTGGATAAAGATCAGTGGATCACAGTAGATTCAGGTACTAAACCAATGGAAGTGTCCGATGAAGAATGGAAGAAGTTGGATCGGAAGGCAAAGAGAATAATACGATTGTGTGTCTCAGATTTAGTATTGTTGAATGTATCAGGGGAAGCTAAGGTGAAGGCTTTATGGGACAAGTTAGGGACTTTGTACCAATCTAAGTCTCTGGTGAATAAACTGTTCCTACGGAAAACGTTGTATAACCTGAGGATGAAAGATGGAGACTCGGTGACAGAGCATCTGAACGCATTTAATACTGTGGTAAGTCAGTTATTATTTGTTGATATTAAAATTTCAGATGAAGATAAGTGCATCAGTTTGTTGTGTTCTCTACCAAATTCGTGGGATAGTCTGGTTATTGCAATGGGTAGCAATGCAACTGCCTTGCAGTTTGATGAAATAGTCTCATCCTTGCTGACGGAGGAAATGAGACGGAAAAATATGGAGAGCCAAAATGGTGATGCCTTGTCTGTACGAGGATGGTCCCAGAACAGAAACAAAAATAAGTCATCGAGTGGGAGGTCCAAATCTAGAGGGAGATCTAAATCTCTAAGAAAACCTGTAAAGGTGGTGTGCTGGAAATGCAGAAAGGAAGGGCACTACAAAAGGGATTGTAAATCTAAAGCTCTTGATAAAGGAAAGGGATCTTATGATGCTCCTTCTGCAAAGGCGAAAACCACCTCAGATGAAGGTAGGGATGTGTACTTGGCTTCTTCAAGTACACATGTATATCATGAGGAATGGTTGATTGACTCAGGTGCATCCTTTCACTTCACTCCCTATAGAGAGTGGTTATGCGAGTATGAGAAATACGATGGTGGTGATGTCTTCTTAGGGGATGATAAGAAGGCTAGAATCGTTGGTCATGGAAAAGTAAAGTTGAAGTTGCAAGGTGGAAGGGTTAGAACACTTCCCAGTGTTCTGCATATTCTTGCATTGGACAGAAATCTGATTTCTATAAGCAAGCTGGATGATGCAGGTGTAAAAATAGTGTTCGAGAAGGATACCTACATGATGGTTCGGGAGGCACTGGTATTGATGCAGGAAGTTCGAATTGGAACTCTGTACAAGCTGCAAGGTAGCACTATTGTTGATGGATGCAATAATTCCATGGTTCCTGAAAGTGGAGCAGAAAATCTAGTGGTCTCTGGAGAGAAGACCATGTTGTGGCATCAAAGGCTTCGACATATTGGAGAGAAGGGCCTTCAAATACTTCATGGTAAAGGTATGGTCAAAGGTATGAGTAATAGCTCTCTGGATTTTGATTTCTGTGAAAATTGTGTATATGGGAAGCAGAATCGGGTGAGTTTCCCCTCTGGTGGTAAGAGGGCGAAACAGATATTAGAGCTTGTGCATAGTGATGTGTTTGGACCTATGAAGGTTCCATCACTGGGTAAGTCTGTGTACTATGTATCATTTATAGATGTCTTCTCAAGGAATACATGGATATATTTCCTTAAGAAGAAATCTGAAGTCTTTGACAGGTTTAAAGAAGTTAAGGCTCTAGTGGAAAACCAAACAGAGAAGAAGATAAAGGTGTTGAGGACAAATAACGGTAGAGAGTTTTGCAGTAAGGAATTTGAAGAATTCTGTAAGAAGTGTGGTATAGCATGGCAGAAGACTACTCCATATACACCTCAGCAAAATGGAGTTGCAGAAAGAATGAACAAGACATTGATGGAAAGGGTAAGAAGCATGCTCAGTAGTGTCGGGTTAGGATAGGAATTCTGGGCAGAGGTGGTGGAGACAGCATGTTACTTGGTCAACAGATCACCTTCATCAGCGTTGGAGGATAATATTCCACAAGAGTTATGGACTAGTAAGAAACCCTCTCTTTTACATCTAAGGGTATTTGGATGTGATGCATACGTACATGTTCCAAAGGAGAAATGAACCAAGTTGAATAGGAAATCTAAAAAGTGCATCTTTATTGGGTATAAGGATGGTTTAAAGGGTTATAAGCTTTGGAACCTAGTAACAAGGAAGGTTGTGCACATTCGAGATGTGGTGTTCAGAGAGGTGAAAGATGTTATTAAACATGAAGTCCAACCAAAGGAACCTGAGAAGATAGATTTTGAGCTAAAGGAGGAAGGATCAGACTCTACAGCAGAGGAGGAATCAGAAGATGAAGAGCCACAAACTCCAGGTGTGAGAAGATCAGTTTGAGAAAGAAGGCAGACAGAAAGGTATAGTCCATCTGCTTTCTGTTCAAATTTTTCTTTATCTATTATTGATGATGATCCCAGAACTGTGAAGGAAGCAGTAGATTCAGAGGATGGAAAGCTCTGGAAAGAGGCCATGATTGATGAAATGACATCTTTGCACAAAAATGAGGCTTGGGATCTGGTGGAGTTGTCGGCTGGAAGGAAACCCATTGGCAGCAAATAGGTGTTCAAGAAGAAGACAAATGTAGAAGGAAAGGTGGAGAAATACAAAGCTCAGTTGGTAGCAAAAGGTTATTCCCAGGTGTCGGGAATTGATTTTGGTGATATTTTTTCTCCCGTTGCCAAGGTAACTTCTATTAGATTACTTTTATCTGTCGTTGTTGTTTTTTATTTTGAGGTAGAACAGATGGATGTGAAGACAACATTTCTTCACGGGGATCTAGAAGAAGAGATCTACATGAAGCAACCTGAAGGATTTGCGGTGAAGGGTAAAAAAGAACTAGTATGCAAGTTAAAGAAGTCTTTGTATGGGTTAAAACAGTCACCAAGGATGTGGTATCAGAAATTCGATACATTTATACAAGGACTTGGCTTCACCAGAAGCAAAGCAGATCACTGTGTGTATTTTAAATTAATTGGTGACCGTGTTATTTATCTGATCTTGTATGTGGATGATATGTTTTTGGTTGGAAATGACAAAGAAATTATCCAGGATTTGAAGACCCATTTGTCCTCCAAATTCGACATGAAAGATCTTGGTGCTGCAAACTATATTTTGGCATGGAAATTAAAAGAGATTGGAAAAAGAGAAAGCTTTGGTTAAACCAGAGGAAGTATGTTGAGACAATATTGCAGAGGTTTAATATGTAGGATAGTAAACTGGTGAAGGTTCCTATTCCTGTAGGTGTAAATTTATCTGTTGAAAAGTGCCCCAAGACACAAGAAGAGGAAGAGGACATGTCCCGTGTTCCATATGCAAGTGTAGTCGATAGCCTGATGTATGTGATGGCCTGTACTAGACCAGACATTGCACATGCAGTGGGAGTATTGAGCAGGTTTATGTCAAAACCAGGGAAGGAGAACTAGACAACAGTGAAGTGGGTTTTCAGGTATTTGCGTGGCACTAATGATTATGGTTTGTGCTACCAAGGAAGACCAAGATTAGACAGAGTGTTGGATATTCATGGCTTTGTTGATGCAGACTAGGCTGGAGATCTGGATCAAAGGAGATCTACAAGTGGGTATGTGTTTAACCTATTTGGAGGTGCAGTCAGTTGGATGAGTAAGAAACAATCTGTAGTGGCACTATCAACTACAGAGGCAGAATACATGGCAACCACTCATGCAAGCAAGGAAGCAGTTTGGTTGCAGAGATTGTGTTCAAGTATCGGGTTAGTACAAGGATCTATAAGGATAGACTGTGACAACCAAAGTGCAATTTTCTTGGCAAAGAACCCTGCATATCATTTAAAGACAAAGCACATTGATGTTCAGTATCACTTTGTGAGGGATATGATAGAAGACAAAAAGGTGTTGTTGCTAAAGGTGGACACTTTGAAGAATACTGCAGATGCATTGACAAAATCTGTGAGCTCTAAGAAGTTCTCTTGGTGTAGAAAAACAATGGGCATTACAGGGCTAGATAAATGACTAAGCTCACTTGTGGCCCCCTATGGAAAGAAATCAACAAGTGGGAGAATGTTGGGTTGTGTTATATTCTTTCCACGACTAGCCCACGTAGTTAACCAGGGGTTTAGAAGGGGGCTGGAGCCCCCCGTTTGTTGCGCCGATTGTGTAGCGAGGGGAGTCATAGGGGGTTTGAGGGGTGCGGTAACCCCACTCTATGGGGTTCGGGGCAATGCCCCGGAAAATTTTGGTTTTGGACTCTATGTTAGGTTGGGCAGACCTACCTATGGTTTTGTGCATGATTTTCGCACATGGTTTTGGACGCGATGGTTTTCGGTCCATGGTTTTGGACGCGATGGTTTTTGGTCCATGGTTTTGGATGCGATGGTTTTCGGTCCATGATATTGGATGCTTCGGCATGTATAAATATGTATTGTAACATTGAAAGGAACATAATGAAAAATCAAGCTGGTAGTCCCAGTTTTGGGATCCAAGGGAAAATCTCTATGTATATGTGTTTTATGTGTTATTCTCTCGCATTGTTTATTTTCTGTGTTTTAGAATTCATACGCAAGTAATTTTTGTATGGGGTTAAAACCTACAAACTTATCATAATTATTGGCAAAGATACATATATATTGTCACTAAAAGTCTTTAGCATAAAGAAAATGAGTCTGTGAACTATATAAAGACATGACCAATTTGATGTTTCCTTCCATCTTACACGTCTTTCATGCCAAATTTATCATCAGTGGTGATCTTGAAAGGCATCAACATAAGATTCCCTACCATTAATTCCTTTAACATAATTGTCAAGTACACCTAAAGTAAGGAAGTTAGGTTAATACCATAGCATTTTCTACCCCTTTACAAGCAATGTCACCATTAAGGTCGAATGCATGGAAATTGTTGTAAAATTGTTGTTGGTTCTAAGGTGGTACCTTTTGGTTACATATCTTTCCTCTACATTAATACTCTTTAGAATATTCACTAGCATGATCATTTCCCTATGGTGGCCAATACTACTTCTAGTCATGGTTAAATGGACCCTTTTCACCAAGTTATCATAGGCTACTTTGTACCCTATAATTCAATCCCACCACTTTCTTCAAACAAGTCACATGAAAGATTAGATGTATCTTGGAGGGCACTGGACAAACTGATTTGTATGTAAATTTTATAGTGCATTATAGGATCTAATAGGGGCCATAGATCTCCAATGTAAGCTTCTAGTGGTGTTTTTCTTTTATAGATGTTTATCAACGGGGTTGAAGGTGAAGAAACACCTAATCCATTTCTGCAAAAGAATATTTTGAATGGTGTTGGTCAGCTTATTTCTTCATTTTATTTTGGCCAAAAACCAAATGGCTTCTTTGGTATGAAGTGTGTTATATTCTTCATGAATATTGAATGTGCTAAGTAAATATGAGGCCACTTCCTAGAATTTTTTGGCCATAGACAAATTCATATGAGGTTGTTGACCATATGAGAATTCCCTTCATGATCTATATCTTTCATTTATGAGTTAATGATTTGTATTCATTAAACAAAATGTGAAATACAAAACTTGATAAAAAAAGGACTATGAACAAAAAGAAATAATTGCAAAGAAATAAGAAGAACATAATGAGATTGATAACAGAGTTCACTCAGTGTGAGTTATGTCTTTGGGTCTGCATCCAATGGACTGGCCTCTTCAATTGCGACACAAAATGACAAATTTACATCAAAATCCTCAATCTCAAATAATGTTTCTCTGCCATGTAGTTGCTAAGTGAACCTAAGAACCTTTGTGAAAAAACTCTCCCTCCTTTTGATCTCCAAAAGGGGAAACGATTGATTTTTATAACATATACAGTTTGAATTAGTGCCTTAAAAGATAGGGTTTTGGACCTATATACACCAAAACCAGTTGTGGCGCAATGGCTAGTTGGGTCAGTTATAAAACATTGGGGCCAACAAACCTGGGGTCAAACCCACAGGTTATTACCATCATTTCTTTATTCATAGCGCATAAAATTTATTAATATTTGTGGTCGAGCCAATTACAATATTTGTCACATGGTGTATTCATTATTCATTGTCTAGCAAGTATGTTCATTATGGGGAAGTCACAGGGTCAAGCTGGCGGACCTTCCCCATTTGGAAAGTAGTTGTAAAAATTTTAATAAATAAAATTTTACAGTGTATGAACCACAATTGGCATGATGGTTATGTTGACGGTCCTAGACCCACTAACATTCAGGGGGTCTCCCTGATATGAAGTCCCAATTAGACCTCACAACATTTGGTGTAAGAGCCCATCTGGAATACGACCTAGTTTCCAAAGCAATGGGTTTTAATGATGTGCCTTAGCTGTAATAATACATAGAGTGGTGTATTTGTGACTTTGGTGAAACAAGTGTATGATTTTGTGGAGGGTAAAGCGTATGGCATGAAAGGTTCTAACATGATGAGAGGAAAATGAGTGCGCCCTTTAGAAGCGTGTAATTGTACATAGTGTGAAAGGAACACACGAGCATAAAAGACATCACAAGTCAGCTTGAAAAATAGTTCACAAGTTAACTATGACAAAAATATACACAACACACATTCAACAATATTCATACTAATGCAAACTAAATAGTTCATAAGCATTAGTGTATGTTAAACAACATATATTGCAAACATAACAAGAATAGTCCTACTATATTCACAACATATGCATGAATTTTTTTGGCTCTGAGCTTTTATTAAAGTGAAAGTTCCAATCATTTATATACCATTGACAAACCACTAGCCCCAATAGTGGAACATGAAGTCTACACCTGCTCCTCCAAAGAAAGATACTCCCTCTATGCTATGTATAAGCCAAGGATCTCAATAAAACTCCCCAGCTCCTGATCCCAAAATCCCTTTACATGAGTTATGAGGAAATCTTTATAACAAAAGGGGTAACCATTCATCTCCCTTTTATGACTCTTGGACTACCCTCATGACTCTTTAACTTCTTTACAAAATGACTCTTCAACTTCATTACAACATGGCTCTTCACATTCTACAATTGACACTTGGAATTTCACTTACAAATTAATTACAAAATATTATTACAATATACACATACCCATAAAGGAAAAAATTGGGTAGATCCAACTAGATAGCCTAATAAGACAAAACAAGTTAAGCTTGAGTTTGGGGAAACTCCAACTCAGCCACTTCAACTTGTTGTTTCTTAGTCGCATAACGATGTCAAGCTTTATACTGTGTGATGACTTTCCCAAAATGTGTGATGGTATCAGGATGGAAGCGGACTCTAGCCTCCATGGAATCCAAGTACACTGATTTGGAACCGGTATGATTTTCCTTATTTAGCAGGAGAATCATAGTATTGATTTGGACAGGGCCACCAATGTAATTATGCATATTATTCCTGATCACTTCAAGATCTTCCTTGGTGGCGATCTATCTAAACTGATCCAAGTATTCTTCAATCTCCTACCTGGCTTGATTCCTACGTTTGGCTTCAGTGAGTGAGCCAACTGATGGGATCTTATGCGATTTCACCATGAAATCCATGTTGTTGTACAATTGTGCATATGAGGCCTGAATATTGGCAATGAATGAGGTGATTTGTTTGTTATTCTGGATGATTATCCAAACCTTTGATTTCTCCAACTCTATTTGTTTCCCTATTTTATTTCCCAATTCAAGTGGTGCCCTTTGTATTGCATTGACCATTCATGCATGACAACGATAGTTGTTTGAACAACATTAAGAGTTTTTACATGATCTTTACACTTCTTCTACAAGTCGTGCAAGTGGACATCTTCCTTATGCACAGTAAAAATATCCTCATAAATATTTTTCATGGTATCTCCCAATGTCGATACTTCTCCAAGTATGGTTGCCTTCAGTTCTTCCAGATACACTTGTGTGGGAGTTGTGTTCTGAACCTCTGCTCATAGATATTCAACTTCTTGCCTCACAGTCTGCAACTTCTTTTCCAAGTGTTTTCTCGCAGCCATCAGATACTCAGTGTTTGACTTTTCTACTCCAGCGAAGGCCAAGTTAGCTACCATCATGGAATTTGGATTCCTCCTGGTGTTTGTCATAATCACCCTTTCTCTGATGAATGTAGGAGACACAAGTTCATCCATAAAATGTTTCTTCCTTGCTTGTATAATCTTCTTATGAAGTTCTTCATAAGTTAGATTGTATGTGTCCATGACCGGACCATCATCAAAGGGAACAATTTCCTCTTCTTCGCTTGGAGCTTTCTCTGCTGTCAGAGGAGGGGGACACTAAATGGTGACCTGTTGATTGCTCGACATCAAATCAACATCTTGGTTATGCGGCTCTGGTTCCACCTCCATGTCTTGAATCACAATCAACTCTTCAATTTCTCAAGTGAGCTCCTTGTCTTGCATCTATTTTCTCTCCTCTTTTAGTTGTTGGTACTGCTCTTGTTCTTCGGCTTGTCTTCGTGCTGCTTCTTCTTATTCTATTCTTCACCTTTATTCTTCTTCTTTCTTATGGTTTTATTCCTCCAATCTTCTCTGCTCTTGTTCTTCCCTCTACTTTTGTTCTTCTTCCTGCATCCTCTATTTCCTCTTATTCTTTTATGCCATGGCCACTATCAGAATGATTAGTTCTGCTTTCATCTTGTGGCTTGTATCTCCCCCTGGGCTATGTGAAACCTTCCTCTTACCCTTTTCGTGCACTGGGTTGTGTCTTTCTGTTGGTACTACCTCTAGAGTGACTTCCTTCTGCGAAGTAACCTGTGATGTTCCTGTAAAGTTGACTGACTAGTGGAACTTGGAGGCATTGTAAGAATTCTTCATCTCCTCCTCCTTAGGCCTATAAAATGTCCTACTTTGCCACTGGAAATGAATCCTTGCATAATGGTCTTTACAAACATTCCTTGGATCAAACGGATTGAATTTCAAATGATCGAATGCAAATTTCTCTATCTCCTTGCCTTCGGTGTCTGCAACTTTCAATTTCTTGATTTCGTACAATCCAATTTTCATAGGAAGATGCAAAAACTTTTGTCCATGAAACACTCGAAGGAAAGTGCCATCTGGTGAGGCAAACTAATCTGCTACCCTTGACACTACTTCCATTGCCCCACATGACATGCAAGGTGATTCTTCCTCAAATATTAACTTGTACAGCGAAATGAGGAAGTGATTAGTCAACTTTTCCATTACTCCTCTATGGCTTCACTCTGAAAGCAACGTGCTAAAAATGTGTGTGGCAGACTCTCTTGGTGTCCATGTCCAATTCATGTCAGGGAATGAATTCATGAGTGAATATTGCATCTAGTAGTTAGGTAGGCATGTAGAATCTGGCTTGCTTTCCTTTGGGAGGATTCAGGGAATTAGCTACATGGATATTTAGTTATTGAGCCAATAAGTCTGACTAGTTGAATGGTCTTCCTTTGTTCACAACTTGGTTCAGCAAAAATTCCCACCCTTTGGGGAAGGTTTCAGTACTTTTCTAACCATAAATTCTGTAACATAGAACTATCAAAAATTGATATTCCCTCCTGAGATATTTTTTCTAATAGGTGTTGGTGGGACGTGTCTGATGGAACATTGTTAGCTCTTTCACCTAGATTTTGACAATATCCTTTGTGCTCAGGTAGCTAGTGGTTGCATAGAAGTAAGAATCCATGAGAGATTTTGGCTCTGGAAAATGATACATGAGATGGTAATCTGGTGCCATAAAAGAGGCAAGCCTTTGTCCACTGACACTGCTAGAGTCATAGTCTTCACATATGCATGAGACAGTATCCAAATGACAATGTCTACACATGGGAAAGTCGAGAACCTGCATGAAACCTTATGTAAGCTTGGCCTTTGGACATTTATATACACCTATCAGTCTTCAAGATCTGCTTTGAAGCTTCTTGCTGAGAAAGCTTCATTCACTTTGTGCCATGTGATATCTGATTCCTTTTCTATGAACAGTAGAGTATCTAAGAAAATTGTCAAGTTCACTAGAGTGCTCTCAACTGCCTCCCCAGTGCTGCTTTCTATAGTGTCCTTTGAAGCATATCTCTTTGGTTCCATGACGAAAGTAACTGATGAAGAGAGGTGCTCAACAATTGCAATACCCGTAGGAGGAAAATTCACACATGGAAAACATGAATTAGCTTCAGCAAAATGATTTTCAAGGAAAGATCACAGTAGCAACAACATGAATGAACGGGAAAATTACACAATTCCTGTGTTGGGGGAAGGGACTGGCCTCCTAAACTAAGCATTAAGCAGTCTCAACAGCCAAGGGAGTAGCTTGAGGCTTGAGACTGCACAATGCGCAGTCTCAACCTGGGCAGGCTTAAGGAGACACTGCGCATTGCGTAGTCTTAGTGGCCAAGGGTCAAGCTTGAACCCTGGAACTGCACAATGCACAATTGGGCTAGCCATGTACTATGCATTGCATAGTCTCCGAGGCCAAGCATCAAGATTGAGCCTTGTACTTGCACAATTCCCAGTTAAGCAAGGCAACTGTTGGCCAAGTGAAGGGCGAATATGCCCGAAAAGAGTATGGGAATTTGGAATATCTTAGTGATGGTGAAAGTTAGAGTGCATATCTAACTAAGGATAGATAGATCAATGAAAATCAAGTGTAGAAGATCAACATGTAGAAAAAAAGCAGGCAGAAGGAGTCATCGAAAAGACTACCACTAATGGGGAAAAAAAAAACCAATGTGACACTTATAAAATGAGAACGACGAACTGAACCAACACTTGTACAATATAATATAGTTTAAAACACCAAAAATCATGAAAATAAACAAGAAAAATAATACTCACATAAGTGAAACGACAAAAAGCGACAGAAAAAACGGCAAAAGATGACAAAAGAAAAACTCAACCAGAAAAGCGTTGTAAACTCCACTAAAGGATCCTTGATCTCCTTGGGAAGGCTAGAGATCCAATATAGAAGGTGAAAATGAGCTCTAGGGGCATCTATTATATATATCGAGCTTGGTTAGGGTTTATGATGTGCATGCCTAAAATCAGGGGAAAAGAAACACTTGGCAGAAAGTCCAAAAATATCAACTGTGCCACTCTTCGGGAAACTAATGATGACTCCCTATTTTCTAGGGATTGATTTTTTATTTTTTGGGAAACTATCCATTCACACTTCCAATAAGTATTGCGCACTTCCCAACCACAAGGGACTGGACAACTTCTTGACTCAGTGCATTGCACAGTTTCTAAGAGCAAGGGAGGCTTTATGCAATTTTTGAGCTCAAGGCCAAGCTATCTCCCAAAATTGCGCAGTTTCTTAGCTCAAGGCTGGCCTGCCTATTTGGATTATGCAATTTAGATCATCAGGGTTGGCCTGCCTTCCAAGCTTGCATATTTTTTGGAGGGAAGCCCAACAAAGCTGCAAATTCAAGGCAAAGACTTGCTTATGATTGAAAAAGTTCAGATTTGGATCAAAACAAGGAATCACAATTACAACCATGAAAACATAATTATTGAACATGGCATGAATACTTGATGACAGTAAATGATAAGCTCCTATGGGTGGAAGGGAGGCTCCAAAATCAAAGCATGGGAAAAAATTTGGAGGGTGGTTGTAGCAGCTACAATAGGTTAATACTTTTATTTTCCATCGGAGGTCATGGGTTCAAAGCCCGCTGAAACTATTTTAAAATCATTGCAGGTTACAATAACTTCAAATAGAAGTTTCCACTTATACATAGTAAGAATCAATGCTTGGTGCAACGATGAGTTGTTAGGTTTTTACCAAAGAGGTCGCAAGTTAAAACCACTCACTTGACTCTTCCGCAAATGGTAGGAGCATTTTTTTCTAACTTGGGTTGCCATGTGGCACGAGTTGATTGTTCTAGATGTCACATAATCAAATTCCAAGTCTTACTTAGTTACACAGTCACCTGCTAAGTTAGTTTCCACATAGATGCCACGTCATTGCCTTTGCCACATGTCCTCTCCCACTATTGCCATGCCACCATGCCATGTTAGCCTCTTGTTATGTGTCTTCTTCTAAGTCTCCCAACTGTCCTCCATATAACCTGCCACATGTCACCCTCTAGGACTTCCACTTGTCACCTTTTTCCTTCCTTTTGACCATTTTTGCAAAACTTCAGAATATGATCAATTTCTCATACAAAGTTCGTTTGATATTGTTCAAGTTGCATTAGGAAGATCTTGTCGAGATCTCATCATGGTGACCTTTTCATATTTATTTGGGACTATTGAATTTCGAGTCCTCTTAGATCCTCCCAGATCAATTCTCCCCATTAGGAAGCTTTTGGACCACCAAAAGTTGAATTACTCAACAAATAGGTGAGGATATTGATCCCTCACTTTCACTATCTCAATCCATTGTTCTTTGCTTGGATGCATTCCATTAAGGCCCACTCAAAGATACTCCATATTTCCGCATCATGAAGTCCTCATTTTCATGTCCAGAATGGCCTCTTCTTACAACTGGTTCAGATACTCAAGATAAAAATCATTGACGGAGGGAACTTGAATACGCTCATCTTGATATTTAGTCATTGGAGGCTCATATAGTTTCAATTTCTCCACATTTACAATTAAATACATCTACACGTAAGGCGGTATATCTAGGTAGAAATCATTAGCCTTAATCTTATCTAAAATAGTAAATGGGCCATATCAAATTGGTCTGATCTTTTTACCTTCCCCTTTTAACTTGTGTTTGCTAATATGCAACCAAACTAGATCACCAAATTCGAAGTTATGTTCCATCTTATGTTTATCATGCCTAGCCTTGTGTTGGGCTTGTCTCTTCTTTAACTATTCTTGTACTCTCTGATGCACCATTTTGGGTTTTGTCTTCATCTCTATGCTCATCATAACCAATATCTTTCCCGAAAATCAAATTCAATGGAAACAGTGGAAGGTACCCAAAACAAGTTTCGAATGGTTCTGTATAGAAGAATGAAAGGTTCAATTGTATGCATGTTTCACATACTCTGAGCAAATTTCCAATGGTCCTCTTGAATACCTTTGTTTGTATTTCAATCTGTGGATGAAAAACAATACTTCTCTTCAGCTTGGTGTCCATTAATCTCCACAAACTCGACCAAAATTCTCCCAAAATGTGGGAATCTTGATCTAAAATAATGGAAGTGGGCAATCCAAAGTGAACCCAAACATGTTGAAAGAATAAGTGTGTGGTCTATTTAGTTGTCACTTGCTTCTTACAAGGCATAAAAGTACACATTTTTCTAAACATATCCACAATTACAAACAAGTAATCATGACCTCTTTTAGCCATAGGAAAACCCCTTACAAAATCCATAGAGATGTTGTCCCATGGATGAGAAGGAGTTATAATAGTTGTATACATACCCGATTTTCTATTAGTGAGTTTACTAGTGACACAAAATACACACCCTTTTACATATTTGAATACAATTTCCCCCATTGAAGACTACTAAAAAAATATTTGTAAATTAGCTACATTTTTTCCTACCCCAAAATGCATTGAAACAAGAGAAGTATGAGATTCTTTGATTACTTGAATTCTTTCATCTTCTGGAACACATAGTTTGTTAACATGATAGAGTAACTTGCCTTGAAAATGATAATTATCCACTTGTGAATGATGAGTTAACCTCTCATATACATCTTTGAAGTCAACATCCCTACCAGCTCAACATAACTATCAAGTGTTAATGAATGTATAATACAATAGATGCATTGATAGGAGGTCTAGATAACATGTCAACCATTTTGTTATTTACACCCTTCTTATATTTCATGACCAAATGAAATTGTTTTAGAAAACCTATCGACCTAAAATGTATTTATTGTTGTCGCTTTGTTAGTGGTTGCAAGTATTGTAATGGTTGATGATCCTTGTGTATTATTGTTTTTTTTTCCCATTAAGTAATGCTTCCACTTTTTAACACTTTGTACCAATGCATACAACTCTTTATCATATGTAAGATAATTAAAAACAACTTTAAAAAAGGTCTCGGAGTGATAACAAATTTACTTACGCTGATGCATCAAAACTACTCCCATGGAATATCCACTTGCATCGATCTCTATCTCAAATGGTTGTTGGAAGCATGGAAATGCTAACACTAGTGTTGTGCTAATATTTTCTTTCAGTGTATCAAAGGTCTTTTGTTGCTTGTCTCCCAATTGAAAGAGTTATTTCACACTAGTCAAAGCATGTAAAGGAGATGCAATAAATGAGAAGTTAGGAATAGATTTTCTCCAATACTAGATTACTCTTAAGAAGCTCCTAACTTCTATTGATGATGTAGGAATGGGCCAGTTTACAATCACTTCAACTTTAGAGGGAGCTATTTTCACTTCACCACCACCTACTATGTAACCCAAGTACACTAATGATGTTTTTCCAAATTCCCACTTTCACATTTTCACATACAACTTGTCCTTTAAAGTATCTAATACTTGTCTAACATGCTTGACATGTTTATCCCAAGTTCTGCTAAATACAAGAATATCATCTAAGTATATAATTACAAAGTCATCAATGAATGGTCGAAAAACATCATTCATCACATGCATAAAAGTTGTTGTGGCATTATAAAGCCCAAAAGGAATCACTAACCATTCAAATAGACCCTTATTTGTTTTGAAAGTGGTTTTCCAAATATCACCTTTTGCAATCTAAATCTAATGATAACCACTTCACAATCTAACTTAGTAAAATAATTTCCATATTTTAACTAACCTAACAAATCATTGATACAAGGAATATGGTATCGATTCTTTAATGATAATTTTTTTGCTGCACGAAAGTCAATACACATTCTCCATGTACCATCCTTCTTTGGTTTTTAATTTTTTAACTATGGTCAGTCTTTATAATTATTGTTTTTGGTCCATGATGTACTTGTAACAAAAAAAATTGTAAAGCATGTTCTTCATGCTCTTTTCAAAAGAAGAAAATTGAATTTTTAAAAATATAATTTTTGGCTCCTAAAGAAGCCATGTCGACCTCCTCCTAGTCAAGTTGGCCCCTTAAAGTGTTCAAGTCATCTTTATCAAGAAAGGAACCCATTCAGCCTATTGGATCTCTATATATAAGATATATTCAACCTCTTCTCAAGCACCGATTCGGATTTGATCATAAAATACATAATATCTTCTCTTGAACCATGTAATGAGACAAGAAAGAAGGATGCATTTCTCTTTTTGTTGTATAGGACTGAATATTTGTGGTAGCCCTCTATGCTAGATGAATCGCTATTGTATGAGACCGAATCTCTGTGGTAGCCCTATGTGCTAGACGAATCTATGTACTAGACCAAATTTCTAACGAAGGATTGGATTCTGAGGAAGGCGGAGGGCATAATTCTAAGCAGACATAATCATACCAAATTTTGTGGAAAAATGAATTGACTAGGATGGAGTTGGACTATGTTTGACCAAGTTTATTTGATGATCAGTTTGACCTTGTAAATGAATAGGATGTCTAGATGTATCTCTTGTTATAAACAAGAATTTCTCTAAGGAAAAGGTTGTTGGTTTTTTCCCCCATTTGGGTTTTCTCAGGGTAAATGTTTGTGTTCATGTGTAGTTGTCTCTTTATGATCCTTCTGGCATATTATTTTAATGTTTAGCTCCTATGTGAAACTTCTTTATGATGGTAAGTGAATACAAGAAAAGATTAACCTAACTAAAATCATAAGTAATTTTCAGTTTAGAGGATACCCTAAAAATCAACATTTGGTACTATCACAATAAGATATCCACATGAAGAGGAACTAGTCATGATGAATCCCTTTTCAAGCAATTATTGAACTTACTTTTTATCTCTACATTCTCAATTATGTAAATCTTGTACTTACCAACATTAGGAAGAGGGGCACTTTCTTGTAGTTGAATCTCATGCCGAATCTCCCTCTTGGGAGGTGATCCTTCAGGTTCCTATAACATTTCATCATAGTTAGAAATTAGATTTATTAATTCATCCTTATGAGAAAGATCACAACCCTTAAAAGCATCAGATTGCTCAACATCTTTTTCTTTCACAACTATAAGTACAAATTTCTTTCTAGCATTTATGAGCCTCTTCATTTTCCTTGCACTAACAAGTTATAATGTGGTCTTAATCCTATGTGCTCTTACAATAAACTCAACCCCATCTTTGGTGAGGTGATATTTTTTCTCCTCCTTGAAGAATATGGATTTCCTTTCATACAAGTAATGGCTTCCCAATACAATTCCACAAATATCAAGAGGAACCACATCTCATTGAAACCCATTAACAAATTTTGAAGTGATAGAAAATTTAAGTTTACATTGTTTGGTTACTTGTAGCTTTGGATCATCACATACCCAACCGAGAGGTTAAGGTTTCTTGTGAGCTAATGTTTCTAATACCAGTTTCTTGAAAATTGCATCAAATATTAGATTTACTTGGGAACCAATATAAAAAAATATTATCAACTTTCATATGCTTAATTATCACCCTTATGTGAAAAATCTCACGTCTTCTACTTTCAGGACTAGGATATGGAATAGAACTACTAGAACTAGCATGCAAAGATGTTTTTACCTTACACCCCTACTGTTGTGATCTAAGCTTCATCCATTGAATCAAATCCCAAATTTTATTGCATTATGAAAAGAGTATTTTTTTCTCCTTTTCCTCCAAACCTTTTAGGCCTTAGTTTAGGATGTAGCTTCCAACAGTGATCATCATCGTGCCCTCCCGTTTTATAATGAGAGCATGTAGGATTTTCCTCTTCTTTCTTCATTGTAGCAAGCTTATTGCCTTTCCCTCTTCCTTTGAATTTTCCTTCTTAAAACTTGAATCTTTGCTTCTTTTTTAAATCACTTTGCACATTCTTTCCCCTAGACTCAAGATGAGTAGCTTGGACACATACCTCATCCAAATTAGTTGGATTAAATAAGAGAATAATATGGTGAATGTAATTGTGCAATGCATCGATATATTTTAAAAGAGTTTCTAGATTATATAATGGAATATTTAAAGCCAATGCCTTCTTCCTAAATTATTTAGTAAATTTTTGCATGCTTTGTTTTTTTCCTTGTCTCAAAATTTTCCATTCCATGATTGTTTTATGGGTGTATGCTAAAGGACAAAGCTATTTATTTAATGCATTAGTGAATTTTGACCATGAATAAAGGATCTTAACATTCTGTTTGCTACCTTCTTCAAGTTTACTCTCCCACCAAACCAACGTTATACCTTCAATTCATAGATAGGTCAGCTAAATATTTTCCTCTTCTCCAACAATATTCTAAACATAACAATAAAATTCTATTTGTCAAATCCAATTATCTAATCTCTTTACATTAAGCTTGCCATTATACATTAACAAGTCAAAGTTGACATCAAACTTCAACAATGGCTTCACGAGTTCAAAGCCCATCTATGCTATTTTAAAATCTTTGTAGGTTGTAATAAATTCAAATAGAAGTTTCCACTTATACATAGTAAGAATCAATGGTTGGTGCAACAATAACTCGTTGGGTTGTTGCTGACGAGGTCGCGAGTTCAAACCATTTTCCCGACTCTTCTGGAAAGGTCAAGAGGGTTTTGTTCCAACTTAGGTTACCGCATTAAACCACTTGATTGGTCCACATGTCACACAATCAATGCCTAAGACTTAGTCAATTGCACAACCGCCTACAAAGTCAATTGCCACATAGATGCCACATCATCGCCTCTGCCATGTATCCTATGTTGGTGCTACCACGCCACCATGTCACGTTAGCCTCCTATCACGTGTCTTATTTTGGTCCTCCCATGTGTTCTTCATACAACCTGCCATGTGTCACCCTTTGGGACTACCACATGTCACCTATATCCTTCCCTTTTGCATGTTTTTCCAAAACTTCAAAATGTGATAACTTTCTCATACGAAGTTTGTTTGAGCTCGTTTAAGTTGCATTGGAAATATATCATCGAGCTATTCATCATGGGAACCTTTTCATCTTGATTTTGGACTATTGAATTTTGAGACATCTTGGATCCTCCTAGATCACTTTAAAACTTCTTATGGTTTCCTTGACAATCCTCCCTCTTTCAAGTGCTTCACATGAACAAACACAACCAAATAATAGATTTCTTCTTGGTCTACCTGACTCGAGTGAAGGGATCTCTCTCTGATTTCCTCAACTAACACACTTCAAGCCTGGAATCTATAGTCCAAATTCTAATCATAGGTTTAGAAGTTAACAAGGTTGTGGTTCTTAGGTTCACATGTTCACAAGGATTATAGGTTCATAGACATAGTTCAAGTATTTTTTCTATATTTGTCTCTAATTGTTACCATCCTCCAAACTCTACTCAAAATAACTAACTCAAAATTGACATGTTTTCTACCCACAAGTGTTGCTTCACACAGGAAAGATACAAGTTCCCCTTTTTGGGATGTGAAGTCAACCAAGACTTTACTGTGAGGTACGTAGCCCATGCTTGGGTGGCTCCAACACCTTCTCCCCCATCCTCTCATAACTACTTGGGTAGTTGGTAGTTCAAGAAGAACATTAGGGTCATAACATTAAATTTAGGGAAGATGGGAAACTTCCCAATTTCCCTTACAGACTTCCTAATTAGTCAATCCTTCCATACATCAGGATTCATATAAGATACTCCTTCTTCTTCAACTTTAGTAGTTTATAATTAAATCAAAATATTTACAATAGACAATCTTGGAAATATATCCATGTTGGCTCTCCAACATTATCATCCTTTAATTACATTGAAAAACTTGGGGATTAGAAAAAGGAATGTTACATTAGAATCATAGTGGAGAAGATCCTTTTCATTTATGGCAAATCCTAGAGTTTGTGACTTGAAGGGAATATTTTGGAAAGTAATATTTAAAATGATGGATGGTTGAAGTCAAAAATATTATGGTCTATATAGTAGCCTCATATATTTCATATAAATAGAGCTTGCTTCAAGCAACTACTAATAAATTTAATCTCATAAATAATGTAAGTTACTAGTATCTTTGATCTCATAGAAGAGGAAAACTAAAAAATAAATGAACTAGGCAACCCATCATAATCATCACTTTTAATTAAGAAATATAATAATGAGAAAGCATGGTGAGTAACATAAATATTGTGTGAATATAGCTAATTCAAAGCTCATGAAAATGAAGTTTGGAGGACCAAGTTTAGGGGGAAAAAACAAATAAATCCCAAATTATAGCTTACAAAGCGTAGTTGCATGATAACCAAAAGTTTACAAATAACTTCCCTAGTAGAGGGAGACAACATTGTCAATGCTCCTAATAGATTCCAAAGACAACAAAACTTAACCTTCCTCTACCTTTCCTTGCAATATCAACCCCACTACATATCCCCATTTCAAATGTTCTTTGAATACCCAAATTTTATCAAAACCCTAAACTTGTGGTTATAGAACTTTCTATTTAATTCCTTGGTCACTATCAATATAAATTTATTAATTAAAAGTGTTAACATAGTTATTTACAAACTTTATTAGTTGAAAAAACAATACAAATGTGTACTCATAACAAGGGCTTCTAAATATTGGTAATTGAAGGTCTAATATTTGGTAAATACTCGAAGATTGGATATAAATATACCATGAATTGCTCAATTTTGGAATCACATAAATATTGTGAGGTATTATAGCATGAGGGAATTTGATTAACATTTCGGCATAGCAAGAAGTCATAGTTGAAGAGTTTAAACATAACTTACTGGCATTTTATCTATACAACTTTGGTAGCTTATTGATTGAAGTGTATTCGAAAGATTTGATGGTGTTTATGTTTAGTTGATTTTGAAAGGAAGATCCATGTGCTTAAACAACACACATAAGTGATCATAAAGAAATATGAATTAAAAAATGAGTAAAGGCATGTGGGATGATTAACTTGAATATTGTGGATGAACACTCTTTTACATTTCATTGCTAAGATTATTAATCTCATGATAGTGAATATAATGGAAAACATGAAGATTCTAATCATACCCAATAATAATCTCAATTATCATTTCAAAAAATGAAAGCATGTAAACTTGAAATAAATGATTATCACCTCTCCTCTAAGATGACTTTAAAGGTTGACTCATATTCCCATTTTATTGTGCTTCCAAACATGAATTTCAATTATTTCATTTTTCCTTCCAAGGAAATCCTACATTATGGCCACTACAACCTTTTGTGGTACATGGTTGCAACGTGTAACTATCTTCTTCAACATCAACTATCTTCTTTCTTTTCGCATTTTGAGAATATTCTTATGTTGCACCAACAACATCTGTCAATTTAAACTCACCTTGCCTATTACACTAATTTAAGGTTTAAAGATATACTAAGAAATTATGAATCATTTTTAATAAAGATACGTAGTAAAGATATAGATATGTATGATGAGATATGTCTAGGCTTAAAATTTCCACAAGTAATAAAGCTTCTTGTTATGACACACGACTTGAAATTCATATATAAATTACAACTTACACATAAACAAAATTTAATAAAAATAAATTAATTATTATTAAAAATATATAAAAATAAAATTTAACTAATTAAGTCATTGAAACCATCAATCATCTTTTTAAATTAAAAATATTAGTTCAAAATTTTTAAAATACATTTATAAATTATAACTCTATAACCTAAACTAGGAAAGGTTCAACTTTGACATGAAGGGACTCCCTTTTCTCACAGTCATTTCATGTTTGTCAATATCGTCCACAAACTTAGCATAATTATAGGCAAATATTGTCAATATCGTCCACAAACTTAGCATAATTATAGGCAAATATACAATATATATTGGCGCTCAAATTCTTTTGGATAAAGAAAATGAAACCGCAAACTTTATAAAGACGTGACCAATTTGATGCTTCCTCCCATCTTCCACGTCATTCATCCCAAAATTTTGACTGCAGTGGTGATTTTGGAAGGTGTCAACATAAGGTGGTCCCTACCACTATAAATATTTCCTCTGAAAAATCCATCGCGTGCGCCTCTACTTTAGGGAAAGCATCCTCCGCGTGGCATCGGCGAAGCTCGTCAACAATGAACCCCACACGAAGCATCCACAAAGATGGTCAACAATGAACCCCACACGATTTATGGCCACAACGTGTGGTCCATTGCTCGAAACGCGGTTCATTACAGGCCAGCCCCGCGATTTCGATTTTGTACGAACTATTAAATGCCATTGGTGGAGTTAGTATATTTGATTGGTTGGTGGAGTTTGTATATTTGACTGGTAGTTGTCAAATTATTATCTGATTCATTTAATATTGGATTTGTATATGTTGAGAATATCAAATTTTTAGTATGCAAAGTTTATTCTACGAGGGATTTGATCTCTCTGCGCATGACATATCACTCGACAGTAATAATGCTAATTTTTTAAATTATCAATATTATGTATATATTTGAGATAAATTTTAAAATTTACATTACGTTTTTTTGTTTGGCATGATCTTATTATTCTTTTCTTTAATTTAGTATATGTTGTTTATCTTGAATGGTTTGCACAAGTGTGTTTGAATGTTTTGAGTGGTTTGTGTGTCTGCATTGAGGAAGCCTATGTCATTGCCAAGGTTAGTCATTTCCATCATCGTAAATTAAGGGAGGCCTTTGCGGATTATTTTATTTTTTAGGGTTTGATGTTTCTATTTATGAATTGTTTTGTTTCTATATAGGTATTTGCATTTAATGTTAATATTCTTTTGATCTATTTTCTCACCTTCAAAACTTTTTTACACTCCATTTTGATTGTTTTGTTTTAATTTTAGTTCCCTTTAATTATTATTTTTGTTATAGGATCTTGACTCATTAATAAGGCCTTGAATCCTCTTTATATATATACATATATATATCATTTCGTTCCTTGTCTTTGGTTGACTTAGATTGTTTGTTTCTTATTAATGTTTGCTACTATCTTTCTTAATTAATTTTTTTAATAATTAGTATACATTATAATATTATTATTCTTGAATATTATTTGATATTAATAATCATTATTAAAATATTATTTTTCATAAACTAGCCGTTATTAAAAAAAATTACCCTCCCTTTTGATTGTTTTGTTTTAATTTTAATATTTTTTATGGGGGTAGATCTCACATCAAAACGTAAACATGTAAATGTAAACATGTAAATGTAATGTTTAACATTTAACATCTATTAGTATGTATAAACACAGTATATATTTAAAATATAAAGAGGTTTACTAACACTCAAAAAAGATGTATGGTAAATAAATAAAAATATAAATAAACTAGAGGTATGGTAAATAAATAAAACTTCGTTTTATATTTATTCCATAAACCTCTTTATATTTATGAAAACTCAAAAAATATGTTTTATTTAGGTGAAGTCTATTAATACCATGGGTCAAATACCATATTTATAAAAGAGGTATGGTAAATAAATAAAAATATAAATAAACTAGAGGTACCGTAAATAAATAAAACATCCTTTTATATTTATTCCATAGACCTCTTTATATTTGCGAAAACTCAAAAAATATGTTTTATTTAGGTGAAGCCTATTAATACCATGGGCCAAATTATTATTAATACCATAAATAAATAAAAAAAAAAATTATTAACCCTAATATTAATATTATTAAATTTAAAAACTTTGGATTAATACAATATTAAATTTGTTATATTATGATATATATTAATATATCATGATATATATTAACTCTAGATATATATGGGAGGGAAGAACAAATACATAGAGTGATAGAGATGGAGAGATAGGGGGAGTGACAAGGGAGAGATGGAGATAAACTTAAGGATAGGGGAGAGGAGGAATGAAGAAAGAGAGAGGGAGATGAGTGAGAGAGATGGGGAAGAGAGAGGAAGGTAGGAGAGAAAGGGAGAGAGAGGAATTTCAAGAGAGGATGAGAGAGGGAGGGAATAAGAAATACGTAGAGAGTGACAAGGGAGAGATGGAGAGAGAGAGTATGTTTAGGGGTGAGATAAAGAGACAAATAAAGAGAGAGAGGGAGAAGGGGGAGGGGGAGGGGGAGGAGGGGGGGGGGGAGGGGGAGGAGGGGGGGGGGGGAGGGAGGGGGGAGGGAGAAGGAGAGGGGGAGGGATATACTAACATAGTTGAGAGAGAGAGAGAGAGAGAGAGAGAGAGGATAACAAGAGGGAAGAGAGATAGAAGCGGGGGAGAGGGAGAGAAGGGGAAGAGAGAGAGAGGGAGGGAGAGGAGGAGGGAGGGATAGATAGATAGATTGGAGAAATAGAGTGTATGTTTTGGGGGTGATATAGAGAGACAAAGGGAGATAGAGATATAGATGGAAAGTGAAGAGAGGGAAGAAGAGAGAGATGGAGAGAGAGAAGGAGGGACAGAGAGATGGATAGATATGGAGTGAGAGAGCATGTATGTTTGGGGGGTTGAGATAGAGAGACAAATATGGAGATATGGAGGGAGATACATATATATAGATGGAGGGGGAGAGAGGGAAGAATATTTATTGCACTAGATGCATTGATTTCAGTTTAGATGCATTGATTTTAGTGTAGATGTTGATTTCTAATGACATTTAATTGCTTGCACTAGATGTATTGATTTCAATGTAGATGATTTCTAATCCTATTTGATTGCTTTCACTAAATGCATTGATTTTAGTGTAGATGGTGATTTCTAATCCTATTTGATTGCTTACACTAGATGCATTGATTTCAGTGTAGATGTTGGTTTATAATCCTATTTTCTTACTTGCACTAGATGCATTGATTTCAGTGTAGATGTTGGTTTATAAACCTATTTTCTTACTTTCACTAGATCCATTTATTTGAGTGTAAATGTTGATTTTGAATCGTATTTGATTGCTTGCATTAGATGCATTGATTTCAGTGTAAATGTTGTTTTCTAATCTTATTTGATCTCTTGCATTAGATGCATTGATTTCAGTGTAGAAGTTGATTTCTGATTTGATGTAATTGGATGTATGATGATACATTAATTTAAAGTGATTGGATCAATATTGTGCATTGATTTCACTGTAAGCATAAAAAATTATTGACAATGTACATTGATTTTTATGTTATAGAAATTCAACCTATTAATATTGGAGAGAAAGAGAGACAAGGTATGATGTTTACTACAATATATTGAGCTAAAGATTTACATGGGTTACGATTTAACGTGTCCTTTTCATATAATTGATATGAAAAGATGACAAAAGTAACAAGGGTGACAATAAGAATAGTAGAAGAAAATAGTTTGAGATTAATCACAATGAAATACTATTTGTAATTTACTATATTCTTATTATTCACATTTTCTATCATTCAACACTATTACATTGTCACTTTACATTCAATTTTTTTTTCATCATTAAAGTTCTTCACAATATTTATCATCTCAACAAACTGAGCTAACTAAGAAAATTTAAAATTAAAATGACCAGATTAATCTGAGACATATTTAGCATATTTAAAATGATTATATTTAATATTAGATGATTTTACATATTATTGATAAAATCAATCATCTGTTAGTTAGATTTTCTTTGGCTGCACACGACTGAAACCACCCTAGATCCATCTTAACTCTGGATCTATCAAGCGCCGAGAGGGATCAAATCTCTCGAGGTACAAACCTTTCCTCAAAATTTTCACTCAAAAAAGAGGTTTGCACCTCAAGAGATTTGATCTCTCTCGGCGCTTGATAGATCCAGAGTTAACATGGATCTAGGCTGGTTATTTTTGATATAGGATCTTGACTCATTAATCTTTATATAGGAGTTGTCTTTAATGCGACTTTTTAGACTTTCTGGTGCCAGAATCCGACGGAAAACTTTGAGGTGAAATCTTGATTTGTGTTATTTAAACTGGTTTTTTTATTGTATATATGGCTTCAAAACCCTCAAAAATCTCTAGGGCACTGTTATTTTTAAAAAATATTGAAAAATTACTCTGAAATAAATATATAAAAAAAGAGTGGTGATGCAGAATCAACACTTTTCATTTTCGGGCTATTTTTTTCATGTTTTTTTGGGGTCTTTTAGATAGAGTTCTCGTTTTCAGGTAATAGTTCTCGTTTGATCAATAACTTTGTTAAACATCATTCATCAAATGCATAAAAGTTGTTGGGGCATTGTAAAGCCCAAAAGGAATCGCTAACCATTCAAACAAACCCTTCTTTGTTTTGAAAGTGGTTTTCCAAATATCACCTTCTGCAATCTGAATCTGATGATAACCACTTCACAATCTAACTTAGTAAAATAATCTGCATCTTTTAAATAACCTAACAAATCATCGATACAAGGAATAGGGTATCGATTCTTTACCGAGATTTTTTTTACTGCACAAAAGTCAACACACATTCTCCATGTACCATCCTTCTTTGGTTTTGAATTTTGTAACTATGGTTGGTCTTCATAATTATTGTTTTTGGTCCATGATGTATTTGTAAAGAAAAATTTTGTAAAGTGTGTTCCTCATGCTCTTTTCAAAAGAAGAAAATTTGAACTTTTAAAAATATAATTTTTGTCTCCAAAAGAAACCATGTCAGCCTCCTCCTAGTTACGTTGGCCCCTTCAAGTGTTCAAGTCAGCTTTGTTAAGAAAGGAACCCATTCGGCCTAATGGATATATATATAGGACATATTCGACCTCTTCTCAAGCACCAATTCAGATTTGATCATAAAAGACATAATATCTTCTGTTAAGCCATGTGAAGGAGAGAAGAAAGAAGGATGAAGATGAAGGATGAATTTCTCCCTTTGTTGTACAGGATCGAATCTTTGTGGTAGCCCTTTGTGCATGACATATATATGATGTACATGACCGAATCTTTGTGGTAGCCCTTTGTGCTAGATGAATCTTTGTTGTACGAGATTGAATCTTTGTGGTAGCCCTCTATGTTAGACAAATCTTTGTACTGGACCAAATTTCTAAGGAAGGATTGGATTTTGAGGAAGGAAGAAGGCCTAATTCTAAGCAGACCTAATCATACCAATTTTTTTGGGAATATGGCTTGACTAGGATGGAGTTGGATTATGTTCAACCAAGTTTATTTGATGGTCAATTTGACCTTGTAAATGAATAGGATGTCTAGATGTATCTCTTGTTGAAAACAAGAATTTCTCTAAGGAAAAGGTTGTTTGGTTTTCCCCCATGTGGTTTTTCCTAGGGTAAATGCTTGTGTTCATGTGTAATTGTCTATTTATTATACTTTTGGCATATTTTTTTATTATTTAGCTCCTTTGTGTAATTGCTTTATGATGATAAATGAATACAAAAAAAGATTAACCTAACTAAAATCATCAGAAGTAATTATCAGTTTAGAGGATACCCTAAAAATCAACATTTGGTACTATCACAATAGGAGATCCACATGGAGAGGAACTAGGCATGATGACTCCATTTTCAAGAAATTCTTGAACTTAACTTTTATCTCTACATTCTCAATTATGGACATCTTGTACATACCAACATTAGGAAGAAGGGAACTTTCTTGCAATTGAATCTCATGTTGAATCTCCCCCTTGGGAGGCAATCCTTCAGGTTCCTGGAATATTTCATCATAGTTAGAAATGAGAATAACTAATTCATCCTTATGAGAAGGATCGCAACCCTTAAAATCAGTACATTGTTCAACATCTTTTGCTTTCACAACTATAAGTAAAAATTTCTTTCTAGCATTTATGAGCCTCTTCATTTTCCTTGCACTAACAAGTGATAATTTAGTCTTCATGCTATGTTCCCTTACAATATACTCAACCCCATCTTTAGTGAGGTGATATTTGTTCTCCTCCTTGAAGAATATGGCTTTCCTTTCATACAAGTAATGGCTTCCCAATACAATTCCACAAATATCAAGAGGAACCACATCTAATTGAACCTCATCAACAAATTTTGAAGTGATAGCAAATTTAAGTTTGCATTGTTTGGTTACTTGTAGCTTTGCATCATCACATACATAGCAGAGAGGATAAGGTTTCTTGTGAGGTGTTGTTTCTAATTCCAGTTTCTTGAAAATTGCATCAGATATTACATTTACTTGGGAACCAATATAAAAAAAATATTTTCAACTTTCATATGCTTAAGTATCACCCTTATGTGAAAAAACTCGCTTCTTCTACTTTTAGGACTAGGAGATGGATTAGAAGAACTAGAACTATCATGAGAAGATGTTTTACCTTGCACTCCTACAGTTGTGATCTAAGCTTCATCTCTTGAATCAGATCCCAAATTTTGTTGCACTATGGCAATAGTATTTTTCTCTCCTTTTCCTCTAAACCTTTTAGGCCTTAGTTTAGGATGTATCTTCCAAAAATGAGCATCATCGTACCCTTCCTTTCTACAATGAGAACATGTAGGCTTTGCCTCTTCTTATTCATTGTAGCAACCTTCTTGCCTTTCCCTTTTCCTTTGAAATTGACTTATAAAAATTTAGATGTTTACTTTTGTTTGAAATCACTTTGCACATTATTTCCCATGGAATCAAGATGAGTAGCTTGGACACATACTTCATCCAAATTAGTGGGATTAAATAAGAAAATAATATGGTGAATGTAACTATGAAATGCACCAATATATTTTAAAAGAGTTTCTAGATTATATAATGGAATATTTAAAGCCAATGCCTTCTTCCTAAATTATTTAGTAAAGCTTTTTATGCTTTGTCCTTTTCCTTGTCTCAAATTTTTCCATTCCATGATTTCTTTCTGGGTGTATGCTAAAGGATAAAACTATTTCTTTAATGCATTAGTGAATTTTGACCATGAAGAAAGGATCTTAAAAATCTTTTTGCTACCTTCTTCAAGTTTACTCTCCCAACAAACCAACGGTGTACCTTCAAGTCGTAAATAAGCCAACTGAATCTTTACGTCTTCTTCAACAATCTGCTAAACATGACAATAAACTTCTATTTGTTAAATCCAATTATCTAATATTTATGAATTAAGCTTGTCATTATACATTGAAAAGTCAAAGTTGACTTCCAATTTTAACAATGGCTTCACGGGTTCAAAGCCCACCTATGCTATTTTAAAATCATTGCAGGTTGTAATAACTTCAAATAGAAGTTTCCACTTATACATAGTAAGAATCAATGGTTGGTACAACAATGACTCTTTGGGTTGTTGCTGACAAGGTCGTGAGTTCAAACCATTTGTGCGACTCTTCTAGAGAGGTCAAGAGAGTTTTGTTCCAACCTAAGTTAACACATTACTCCACTTGATTGGTCCACATGTCACACAATCAACGCCCAAGACTTAGTTAGTTGCACAGCCACCTACGAAGTCAATTGCCACATAAATGCCACATCATTGTCTCTACCATTTGTCCTTGGTTGATGCTACCATGTCACTGTCACGTCAACCTCATATCACGTTTATTCTTTTGATCCTCCCACGTGTCCTTCATACAACCTGCCACATGTCACCCTTTGGGACTACCACATGTCACCTATATCCTTCCTTTTTGCATGTTTTTGCAAAACGTCAGAATGTGATAACTTTCTCATATAAAGTTTGTTTGAGCTCGTTCAAGTTATGTTGGAAAGATATCACTAAGCTCCTCGTCATGGCAACCTTTTCATCTCAATTTTGGAATATTTAGTTTTGAGGCATCTTGGATCCTCCCAGATCACTTCTCCACTTCCTATGGTTTCCTTGAAAATCCTTTCTCCTTCAAGTGCTTCACATGAACAAACACAACCAGATAGTAGAGTTCTTTTTGGTCTACCCGGCTTGAGTGAAGGGCTCTCTCTCTGGTTTCCTCAGCTAACACACTTCAAGCCTGTAATTTGTTGTCCAACTTCCAATCATAGGTTTACAATTTCGCAATGTTTTCATTCTTATATTTGTGCGTTCACAAGGATTATAGGTTCACACAAATAGTTCAGGTCTTTTTTAAAATATTTTTCTCTAATTGTTACCATCTTCCAAACTCTACTCAAAACAACTAACTCAAAAGTTGACATGTTTTCTACCCACAAGTGTTGCTTCACACAGGAAAGGTCCAAGTTCCCCTTCTTTGGATGTGAAATCAACCAAGACTCTATTGTGAGGTACATAGCCCATGCTCGAGTCGCCCCGACACCTTCTCCCCCATCCTCTCATAGCTACTTAGGTAGTTGGTAGTTCAACAAGAACATTAGGGGTCATAACATTAAATTTAGGGAAGATGGGAAACTTCCCATTCTCCCTTACAGAATTCCTAAGTAACCTATCCTTCTTCTAAGTAACCTATCCTTCCATACATCAGGATTCATATAGGATTCTCCTTCTTCTTCAGATTTAATAGTTTATATAATCAAAATATTTACAACAGACAATCTTGGCAATATATCCATATTGTCTCTTCAACATTATCATCCTTTAATTACATTGCAAAACTTGGGGATTAGAAAAAAGAATGTTACATTAGAATCATAGTGGTGAAGATCCTTTTCATTGGGTGCAAATCCTAGAGTTTGTGACTTGAAGGAAATATTTTAGAAAGTAGTATTTAAAATGATGGATGGTTGAAGTCAAAACTACTATGGTCCATATAGTAGCCTCATATGTTTCATATAAATAGAGTTTCCTTCAAGAAACTACTAATATATTTAATCTCACAAATAATGAAAGTTATTAGTATTTGTGATCTCATAGAAGAGGAAAACTACAAAAGAAATGAACTACGCAACCCATCATAATCATCACTTTTAATGAAGAAATATAATAATGAGAAAGCATAGTGACTAACATCAATAGTGTGTGAATATAGCTAATTCAAAGGTAATGAAAATGAAGTTTGGAGGTCTAGGTTTAGGGTGAAAAAACAAATCAATCCCAAATTTTAGCTTGTAAAGCTGAGTCGTATGATAAACAAATAAATTCCCTAGTAGAGGGAGACAACATTATCAATGTTCCTAATAGATTCCAAAGACAATAAACCTTAAACTTCCTCTACCTTTCTTCGCAACCTCGACCCCACTGCATATCGCCATTTCCAATGTTGTTTGAACACCCAAATTTTATCAAAACCCTTAAATCATGGTTATAGAGCTTTATATATAATTCCTTGTTCATAATCAATATAAATTTATTAATTAAAAGTGCTAACATAGTCATTTACAAACTTTATTAGTTGAAAAAATAATACAAATGTGTACTTAGAACAAGGGCTTCTAAATATTGGTAATTGAAGGCCTCGTACTTGGGAAATGCTAGAAGATTAGATATAAATATACCATGAATTGCTCAATTCTGGAATCAAATAAATGTTGTGAGGTGTTATAGCATGAGGGAATTTGACTAACATTTGGGCATAGCAAGAAGTCATAGTTGAAGAGTTTAAAACATAACTTATTGGTATTTTATCTATACAACGCTGGTAGCTTATTGATTGAAGTAGATTTGAAAGATTTGATGGTATTTATGTTTAGTTTATTTTGAAAGGAAGATCCATGTGCTTAAACAACAAGCATAAGTGGTCATAAAGAAATATGAATCTAAAAAATGAGTAGAGGTATATGGGATGATTAACTTGAATATTATGGATGAACCCTCTTTTACATTTCATTGCTAAGATTATTAATCTCATGATAGTGAATATAATGAGAAACATGAAGATTCTAATCATAACCAATAATAATCTCAATTATCATTTCAAAAAATGAAAGCATGTAAGTTTGAAATGAATGATTATCACCTCTCCTCTAAGATTACTTTAAAGGTTGGCCCATATTCCCATTTTATTGTGCTTCCAAATAGGACTTTCAATTCTTTCGTTTTTCCTTCCGAAGGAATCCTACATTATGGTCACTACAACCTTTTGTGGTACATGATTGCAACTTTGACATGAAAGGACTCTTTTTCCCAGTGATTTCATGTTTGTCAATATTGTCCAAACTTAACATAATTATAGGCAAATATACAATATAAAGAAAATGAGACTGCAAACTTTATAAAGACCCTACCAATTTGATGCTTCCTCCCATCTTCCACGTTATTCATGTCAAAATTTTGACTGCAATGGTGATTTTGGAAGGTGTAAACATAAGATGGTCCCTACCACTGTAAATATTTCTTCTGACATACTGTCAATCTTCAACTGAATCTCATGTAGTGGGCCATACTGTACAACTGTTAGGTGTCATACTTTACCTCAAATACATTTTAAAACATAAAATACGTCCTGTAGGATGTCAAATTCCAGGGCTGCTGCCAACCATGGACAGTGATGGACGTCGACTCCCACTTGCTGCTGCTTTAATTTACAGTGATGGACGTCGACTCCCACTTGCTTCTTATGTGGATGGATGCCACCTGTATTGCTTAATAAATTAACTTATCAACCTCAGGAATCAAATCATGTCTCGGGTTAGTGGATGCAGTTGCTTTTGCATAAAGATTGGGCCCCACATATCTGTGGTCAGCATATCTTCTAAACGATGCAGGAATATATGGTCGGTGACTCAACCCTCAATAATGCAGTGAACGAAGGAAATTAGCAGCAACTTTCCTGATTTCACAATTTAATAATAAAACAAAAGTATCCTAAATTTCATTCAATTGAAATATATATCGACTTGGTTCGTTCAGCGAAAAACAAATCCTCTGAATTAGTGTCTTCATTTGTTCTCATCGATTCGCTGGTAGGTGGTCTTGCACTAGTGAGATCATTCAGACGAAAATATTGAGGTTCACCGCTCATTCCCAATCTCTGTAAAACGTCTTGGATCTCGCTTGCTTCTTTCTTCTTCTGTATCCGATGGCGGATATCACATGCATCGCCTCTTCTTCGTCTTCATCCACCAACACTGGCCAGGTTTATGACGTTTTTTTGAACCACCGCGGTCCCGACACAAAGAAAGGCCTCGCCAGCCATATCTACCGTAGCCTTATTGTCCGTGGGTTAAGAGTATTTCTGGACCAGCCCGAATTGCGTAAGGGAGAGGACATCCTTTCTCAAATCGAAGAGGCTATTCGAACCGCCTCAGTGCATGTTGCAATATTTTCTCCAAACTATGCCCAATCAAGATGGTGTCTTGAGGAGCTCGCACTAATGGTGGAATCCGGGTCCACAATTATTCCGGTCTTCCATAATGTCGATCCTTCGGAACTTCGCTGGACGCGGAGCGGAGATGGAGTGCTCGCTGGAGTCCAGAGTATCCTCCGCTGTATCTCTCCGTGTCTACTGGGCGAAAAGGGAAGGTATGCTCGAGACCTGCAATTGCTAGAAAACAAAACAACATTGGATCCTCGTACCAACAAAAAGAAGCCACGATATGATTCTAGCACTCTGAAAAAATGGAGGGATGCTCTCTATCTTGTCTCCAATAAAAGCGGTTTTGATATGAACGCATACGACGGGTAAGCGCCATACTTTCTCCACTTTTTTTTCTTAGTTATTTAATGAATAATAAGGTATATCATACTATATTTTCGGAGACGTTTCTCAATCAATATATCGTGCATATCGTTCAGTGACGAAGGGCAGCTAGTTGATGCGGTCGTCGAAGAAGTGTGGCGAAAGGTTAGGAAAACACCTCTTAATGTGGCCAAATACCCTACTGGCCTCGTTGAGAAAATAGAAGACGTGGAAAGAATGGTGCTCTTGCAGCAGCAAAGCCAGAAGACTAAGGTTGTGGGAATTGTGGGTCTTGGCGGTGTAGGGAAAACGACCCTTGCAAAAGAATTCTTCAACAGACACACATCAAATTATGATCGATCTTGTTTTCTGTTTGATGTGAGAGAAACCGCAGCCAAGAGCTCTTTAAGTTCATTGCAGACAAAACTTCTTAAAGACTTGGCTCATTTGCAGGACGTGCAAATAAGCAACACCGATGAAGGCATAGAGAAGCTCCGAAAGCATCTCTCATCCTCCCCCCGATCTCTGATAGTCTTAGATGATGTTGATCATATTGATCAACTTGACGCATTGTTTTCACCAGTGATAGATACCATTCAGGCCAGTAGTTTAATCTTGGTTACTTCTCGCAATAGGGATGTACTTACAAGCTCGGGAATTCTAGACGCGTCTATTTACAAGCAAACAGGCCTTAACCGGCAACAGTCTAGAGCACTATTCTGCTCGCATGCCTTTGACCAGAGTTGTCCTGTGACGGGATTTGAACAACTGGTTGAAGATTTTTTGGATTTCTGTGATGGATTGCCCTTATCTCTTAAGGTCATCGGAGCGGCTATTCGTGGAAAAGATTCTGAGTTTTGGAAAAGACAGCTAGACAAAATCAGAAGAATACTTCCCACGGATATTCATAGCAAGCTTAAAATTAGCTATGATGGTCTGGATAAAGAGGAGCAGGAGATCTTTTTAGACGTCGCTTGTTTTTTTATAGGAGAAAACAGAGATACCGCCATCACAATATGGAACGGATCTGGCTGGGACGGATGGCTGGGTCTCCGTATCTTAGAGAACAGATGCCTTGTAGAGATCGACAGTGAAGAGTGTATAAGAATGCACGACCACCTCCGCGATCTCGGCAGAGATGTAGCAGAGAAGGAACATCCGCTTCGGCTTTCGCGACCAAATGTCAATCTTCTCCGTACTCTTTCCCCCTCATCGCCTGTACGTATGTTGAAGCTCTCCACGGATTTTCAAATTAGCATTGCCATATCTAAATTGCCTTTTTGTTTTGAAATTTTTTAAGAAAAAATCATGTTTTTAACAGCTCCGAGTGAACAATTCAGGTGCGAGGAATTAGCATGGATTATGGAAATGGCCGCGAACAATTTTTCGAAAACATTAGGGGCAACTGCAACCTAAGCAGGTTGGAACTGCTTAGGGGTGAAGGTTCTTTTGTTGAAAGCATATTCAGTGCAGGGGAGTTACGACAACTGATATATCTCCAATGGAAGAAGTGTCCGATCTCCTCAATATCTTTGCAAATTCCAACACTCTGGAAGGCTTTGAATTTAAGAGTGTTATACATACAGGGGAAGGCTTTGAAAACACTCTGGCAACATGAATCTCAGGTAGTACAAATTCTAATTTATTTGGACAGACATCGATTTATAAAATTTGCGTCTTTGTTTATCACAATGTCAAATAGGTGACATTTACAGAGGCAAATCAACTTTAATGTTTTTATGTACACATTGCAGGCACCACTACAGTTGACGGAATTGTATATTGATGCTCCCCTTTCAAAGGTTCCACAGTCTATTGGTAAACTGAATCAGCTCGGAAGAATTGTCCTGAAAAATGGTTATTTTAAAACTTTACCAGAATTCTATGATATGCATTCATTGAAACATATCAGGTTACAATACTGTACAAAACTGATGTTGCTGCCGGATTCAGTTGGGATCTTGACGGGCCTACGGACTCTCGACTTTTCCGGGTGCTCCAGCTTGGAGCGGCTCCCAGACTCGGTGGGGCAGCTGACGGGCCTCCAGAGCCTCAACTTGCAACAGTGCACCAGGCTGCAGGGGCTCCCAGACTCGGTGGGGCAGCTGACGGGCCTCGAGAGCCTCAACTTGCGACATTGCACCAGACTGCAGGGGCTCCCAGACTCGGCGGGGCAGCTGACGGGCCTCCAGAGCCTCAACTTGACACACTGCACCAGCCTGCAGGGGCTCCCAGAGTCGGTGGGGCAGCTGACGGGCCTCAAGCAACTCGACTTGTGGTGGTGCTACAACCTGCAAGCGCTCCCAGAGTCGGTGGGGCAGCTGACGGGCCTCAAGGCACTCAACTTGACACGGTGCTCCAACCTGCAAGCCCTCCCAGAGTCGGTGGGGCAGCTGACGGACCTCGAGGTACTTGACTTGAGCGAGTGTTCCAACCTGCAAGTCGTCCCAGACTCGGTGGGGCGGCTGACAGGCCTCGAGGTACTCGACTTGAGACGGTGCTACAACCTGCAAGCCCTCCCAGACTCGGTGGGGCAGCTAACGGGCCTCCAGAGCCTCAAATTGGAACAGTGCACCAGCCTGCAGGGGCTCCCAGACTCAGTGGGGCAGCTGACGGGCCTCCAGACACTCGACTTGGAAGACTGCACCAGCCTGCAGGGGCTCCCAGACTCGGTGGGGCAGCTGACGGGCCTGCAACTCTACTTGAACGGGTGCTCCAGCCTGCAGGGGCTCCCAGACTCGGTGGGGCAGCTGGTGAGGCAGCTGCGGGGCTTCCAGGAACTCTACTTGAACGGGTGCTCCAGCCTGCAGGGGCTCCCAGACTCGGTGGGGCAGCTGATGGGCCTCCAGAACCTCAACTTGGAACACTGCACCAGCCTGCAGGGGCTCCCAGACTCGGTGGGGCAGCTGACGGGCCTCCAGGCACTCTACTTGAACGGGTGCTCCAGCCTGCAGGGGCTCCCAGACTCGGTGGGGCAGCTGACGGGCCTGGAGAAACTCTACTTGATCCAATGCACCAGCCTGCAGGGGCTCCCAGACTGGGTGGGGCAGCTGACGGGCCTCGAGGTACTCGACTTGAGACGGTGCTCCAACCTGCAAGCCCTCCCAGACTCAGTGGGGCAGCTGACGGGCCTCCAGAGCCTCAACTTGGAACACTGCACCAGCCTGCAGGGGCTCCCAGACTCGGTGGGGCAGCTGACGGGCCTCCAGACACTCGACTTGGAAGACTGCACCAGCCTGCAGGGGCTCCCAGACTCGGTGGGGCAGCTGACGGGCCTCCAGACACTCGACTTGGATGACTGCACCAGCCTGCAGGGGCTCCCAGGCTCGGTGGGGCAGCTGACGAGCCTGGAGAAACTCTCCTTGAAAGGGTGCTCCAGCCTGAAGGGGCTCCCAGACTCGGTGGGGCAGCTGACGGGCCTGGAGAAATTCTACTTGAACAGGTGCTCCAGCCTGCAAGGGCTCCCAGACTCGGTGGGGCAGCTGACGGGCCTCCAGACACTCGACTTGCATGACTGCACCAGCCTGCAGGGGCTCCCAGGCTCGGTGGGGCAGCTGACGGGCCTGCAACTCTACTTGAACGGGTGCTCCAGCCTGCAGGGTCTTCCAGACTCGGTGGGGCAGCTGACGGGCCTCGAGGTACTCGACTTGAGACGGTGCTCCAACCTGCAAGCCCTCCCAGATTCGGTGGGGCAGCTGACAGGCCTCCAGGAACTCTACTTGAACGGGTGCTCCAGCCTGCAGGGGCTCCCAGACTCGGTGGGGCAGCTGACGGGCCTCCAGAAACTCGACTTGAACGGGTGCTCCAGCCTGCAGGGGCTCCCAGACTCGGTGGGGCAGCTGACGGGCCTCCAGACACTCGACTTGAACGGGTGCTCCAGCCTGCAGGGGCTCCCAGACTCGGTGGGGCAGCTGACGGGCCTGAAGAAACTCTACTTGAACAGGTGCTCCAGCCTGCAGGGGCTCCCAGACTCGGTGGGGCAGCTGACAGGCCTCCAGGAACTCTACTTGAACAGGTGCTCCAGCCTGCAGGGGCTCCCAGACTCTGTGGGGCAGCTCACGGGCCTGGAGAAACTCCACTTGAACGGGTGCTCCAACCTGCAGGGGCTCCCAGACTCGGTGGGGCAGCTGACGGGCTTGGAGAAACTCCACTTGAACGGGTGCTCCAGCCTGCAGGGGCTCCCAGACTCGGTGGGGCAGCTGACGGGCCTCCAGACACTCAACTTGGGAAACTGCACCAGCCTACAGGGGCTCCCAGACTCAGTCGGGAACTTAACGAGACTCGAATGGCTTAACTTGTCTGGGTGTTCCAATTTACAGATGCTGCCCAATTTTCGGCATTTGAGCTCGTTGGAGGAGCTTCACTTGTCTGGATGTTCCAATTTACAGATGCCGCCCAATGTTCAGCATTTGAGCTCGCTGGTGAAGCTTTATGTGTCTCACTGTTCAAAACTGCAATGGGGTGCTGGAGTAGTCGAGTCCCTGCGCCATCGACTGGGAAATGGCTTCATCGAAGAAGGCGGCGAAAACATTAATGAATAAAGCTGCAGCGAGTCAGATGGCCACGGTCCTCGCCACACCCCGCAAAGAGCGCTGTGTCATTAATCTTCATAGAGATGTAATCACAGGCAAAATGAATTACACAATGTACAGAATGCTCTACATTTTACATCATGTTGAGCCATAATAACATTCGAGTTTACGGTGCATATAACATTCGAATTTATAGTGATTTTTTTAATATTTATTTTTTCTTAAATACAACGCATAAATATAAATTTTGTTTTTTAAATAATTTTCATTAATAAATTTAATTTTATTATTATTATTCAATTTATATATTATTAGATTAATATAAATTTTTGGATAATATATTTTAGTTATTTAAATATTATTGGTATAAGAAATAATAATTAATTTTTCATATATTTTTTAATTTCCAATTTTAAATCTTTTAATTTATATTTCAATTATTTATTCTTTTAATAAATTTCAGTTTTAGTATATATATATATATAATACTAATTTATTATATATTTGTTAATTTTTTTAAATTTATTTTCTATTTTAAATATTCAAAATCCTTAATATATATTTGAGTTGCTTATATATATATATATATATATATATATATATATAAATGTCTAAGTAATTAATTGAATGAATAATATATACAATTTTCAAATCTAATATTGATGATATCCTATAAATAATAGTGATATTTATAGATGGCATCAAATATTAAGTGAGCAAGAACAAGATTTTCATGAATGATATTTCTCATTTATGTAGATTGTTGTACTTGCAAACCAAACATCTACAACTAATTAACCAAATAGACAACAATATTGATGATGACTAGTTAAATTTACTCTTGATCTCTTTTACACTAATACTTATATTTATATGGATAAATATAAATAAACAATTTTGTAAAATATAATTAGTTTAATATATAGCATTTACCGAAAAACATTTAACAAAATTAAATTCTATTAAAAAAAACAAAAACTAAACATATGTAATTTCTCACCTCATCCTTCACCTCAAGTAAGATCTATACTACAATGGAGAGGATAACAAACTATATTTCAACCACCTAAAGTAGATCCAACAACCTTTCAAAAATAAATGAATTATATTAGTTTTATTAAAATTAATTCAATCTTAGTATTAATTTCAAAATATTGGTTATTGAGTGTTGTCTTGCTCAATGTGAGGAATTAGACCATTGAGCCATTTTGAAATATTATCTATTATGTTCTTTCAAAACATCCACACAATGTGAAGAAATAGATCATTAAGCCATTTCAAAAGATTGACTGGTGGGTGCTTTCAAAAGATATACCCAATACAAGGAAATAGGATGTTGAGTCATTTCAAAAAATTGCCCACTGAACACTTTCAAAAAGTTTAGCCCTATTCATTAGGCCTCTTTTGAAGATGTGAAGTCAAGCCGCTTTGAAAAATAGAACAAGGCCATCAAGCCGACTTTGAAAAAACTCATCAACCAATTTCAAAGTATCACCCAATTGGTGCAACGGGCAAGCTAAAAGGAGATTTCAATCCGAAATGCAATCCTCCAATAATTTTCTTTTTTTTTCCACAATTGCTATGAAATGATTTGGTAGCATCCATTTTCTAATTAACTGTGTAGTCTCTACATAATGATTTGGTAATGTTGTTTGCTACAAAATGATTTGGCAGTACGCTGTCAAATTTCTATACAATGATTTTGGGGAAGATGAATCGACTTAGCTCTTTCCCATTCCAACTCTCAACGTCCCTGACTTGCTACTCAATATAGTAAACGATTTACTTTGCCTTTCTTTACCGAAGTTTGCAACATTAGTTCAAACTTGACAGTCGAAAAACCAATCTAACCGAGGTTTTGACCATATTCAAAATATGGTACTCTATTTCAGTTTACTAGCGTTCAATTTGCTAGAAAAAATCCACTCATTCACTATTCCAAAAAGGAATGAGAATTACTCCAAGGTATTTGAAACCGATACAACAAGAATACAAAATATAAATGAACAAATCACACAACGACTGCAGCCATAATGTACAAATTATTAATGTAAATCGATTCAACAAGTTACAGCCTCTCAAAATGATCAAACACACAGGAATAAAAATGCAATTAATATCAATTCATAAGAACAAATATATTTGGTTTAATCATAGGGTTTTGATTCAATCTCAAACCATACAAACTCACAGTGCCATTTGTTGTTCATTTACGCCATTCACACAAAAATACCTTCTAATTCACACAGATTGGCAAGTACAGGTGGGTCTGCAACTTCAAAATTATAGTTACACAGAGAAACAACGAGTTCCTCTATTCTTCTCCCTCGGGAGATTCTAGACACTCCTCTTTATTCCCCCAAAAGAAAAAAACTATGACAAACAAGAATCATGGAATGTGAATCATTTCCCCTTCTCCACAATATAAGGGAACTGAAAACTAAACTTACGTTAGAAAATAACTTCTCCAACTTATTTGTAAAAAAAATCAAAACTCACTCCTAAATTAAACTTTTAAAATTTCTTAACAAAAATGTTGGGTGTGTGTTATATTCTTTCCATGACTAACCTCACGTGCGGACCTACCTATGGTTTTGTGCATGGGTTTTGCACATGGTTTTTGGCATGATGGTTTTCTGTCCATGGTATCTTGTAGATCCGGTCAAGGGAACTATGGTTATGTTCTAATCCAGGCTTAATGGATTGGGGTTTATGAATGCTTCAGAATGTATATATATGTGTTGTAACAATGAAAGGAATATAATGAAAAATCAATCTGGTAGTCCCAATTTTGGGATCCAGGGTAAAATCTCTGTGTATTTGTTTTGTGTTTCTCGCCATTATATATTTTCTATTTTTAATAATTTGTTTGCAGGTAATTTTGGTACAGGGTTAAAACCTACATTTGGTATGAGAGTTGTTTCAGCTTCAAGGGTATGCCTTTGCTGTTGAGGGTTTTTTCTTAGGCCTGTGTTAGACCCTGTTTAGTGGGAGATTTGCGGGATCGATTCTTGCGGTGAAAGAAGATGGAAAGCAGTGGAAATATAGAGATCGAGAAATTTAATGGTCAGAGTTTTGAGTTGTGGAAACTCAAGATGGAGGATCTACTGGTGGATAAAGAACAATGGATCGCAGTAGATCCGGGTACTAAACCAACGACAATGTGAGATGAAAACTCATCGAAGTTGGATCGGAAAGTAAAGAGCACAATACGACTGTGTATCTCAGATTTGGTATTGTTGAATGTATCAAGGGAGGTTATGGTGAAGGCTTTGTGGGAAAAGGTAGGGACTTTGTACCAATCTAAGTCTCTGGTGAACAAACCGTTCCTACGGAAAAAGTTGTATAACCTGAGGATGAAGGATGGAGACTTAGTGATAAAGAATTTGAACGCATTTGATACTATGGTAAGTCAATTGTTATTTGTTGATATTAAAATTTCAGATGATGATAAGTGCATCAGTTTGTTGTGTTCTCTACTAGATTCGTGGGATAGTATGGTTGTTGCAATAGCTATCAATACAACTACCTTGAAGTTTGATGAAATAGTCTCATCCTTGCTATCAGAGGAGATGAGATGAAAAAAACTGGAGGGCTAGAATGGAGATTCCTTGTTTGTGTGAGGACAGTCCCAGAATAGAAACAAAAATAAGTCCTCGAGTGGGAGATCTAAATCTCCATGAAAAACCTATAAAGGTGTGCTAGAAATGCGAAAAGGAAGGGTGCTTCAAAAGGACAGTAGGTTTAAATCTCCTAAGAAAGGGAAGGGATCTGATGATGCTCCTTATGTAGAGGCAAAAACCACCTCATATGAAGGTGGGGATGTGTACTTGGCTTCTTCTTCAAGTACACATGTAGATCATGAGGCATGGGTTATTTACTCATGTGCATCCTTTCACTTCACTCCCCATAGGGAGTGGTTATGTGAGTATGAGAAATATGATGGTGGTGATGTCTTCTTAGGGGATGATAGGAAGGCTAGAATCATTAGACGTAGAAAAGTCAAGATGAGGTTGCAAGGTGGAAGGATTAGAACACTTTCGGGTGTTCTGCATATTCCTGCATTGAGCATAAATCTGATTTTTGTAATCAAGATGGATGATGCAGGTGTAAAAATAGTGTTCGAGAAAGATACCTGTAAGATGGTTCGGGGAGCACTGGTATTGATGCGGGGAGTTCGTATTGGAACTATTTACAAGCTTCTGGGTATACTTTTATTGATGGGTACAATAGTTCTGTGGTTCCTGAAAGTGGAGCAGAAAATCTAGTGGTCTCTGGAGAAAAGACCATGCTATGGCATCAAAGGCTTGGACATATTGAAGAGAAGGGCCTTCGAATACTTCATGGTAATGGTATGGTAGAAGTTATGTCTAATTTCTCTCTAGATTTCAATTTATATGAACATTGTGTATATGGGAAGCCGAATCATGTGAGTTTCCCCTCTAGTGCTAAGAGGGTGAAAGGGATATTAAAGCTTGTGCATAGTGATGTGTTTGGACCTGTGTAGGTTCCATCACTGGGTAAGTTTGTGTACTATGCATTATTTATAGATTTCTTCTCAAGGAATACATGGATATATTTCCTAAGGAATAAATCTGAAGTCTTTGACAGGTTTAAAGAATTTAAGGCTCTAGTTGAAAAACAGACAGAAAAGAAGGTAAAGGTGCCGAGGATAGATAATGGTGGAGAGTTCTGCAAGAAGGAATTTGAAGAGCTATGTAATAAGTGTGGTATAACATGACAAAAGACTACTCCATACACACCTCATCAAAATGAAGTTGCAGAAAGAATGAACATGACGTTTATGGAAAAGGAAAGAAGCATGATTAGTGGTGTCAGGTTAAGACAACAGTTTTGGGCAGAGGCGGTGGATACTGCATGTTACCTGGTTAATAGATCACCTTCATCAGCATTGGAGGAGAAGTTTCCACATGAGGTATGGAATGGTAAGAAACCATCGCTTTCACATCTGAGGGTATTTGGATGTGATTCATATGTACATGTTTCAAAGGAGAAAAGAACTAAGTTGGATAGTAAATCTGAAAGGTGCATCTTTAATGGGTATAAGGATGGTTTAAAAGGTTATAAGCTTTGGAACCCAAAAATAAGGAAGGTTGTGTTCAACCGAGATGTGGTGTTTAGAGAGGTGAAATATGTTATTAAACATGAAGTCCTACCAAAGGAACCTGAGAAGATAGAGTTTGAGCTAAAGGAGGAAGAATCAAACTCTACACCAGAATAAGAATCAGAAGATAAAGAGCCACAAACTCCAGTTGTGAGAAGATTAGTTCGAGAAAGAAGGCAACTAGAAACGCATATTCCATCTTATTTTTGTTCAAAATTTTCTTTATCTATTACTGATGATGATCCCAAAATTGTCAGGGAGGCAGTAGATTCAGAGGATGGAAAATTTTGGAAAGATGCCATGGTTGATGAAATGGAATCTTTGGACAAAAAAGAGGCTTGGGATTTGGTGGAGTTGTCGAGTGTAAGGAAACCCATTGGAAGAAAATGGTTGTTTAAGAAGAAGATGAATGCAGAAGGCAAGGTGGAGAAATACAAAGCTTGATTGGTAGAAAAAGGTTATTCCCAAGTGTCGGGAATTGATTTTGGTGATATTTTTTCTCCTCTTGCTAATGTAGCTTCTATTAGATTACTTCTATTTGTTGTTGTTGCTTTTGATTTTGAAGTAGAACAGATGGATGTGAAGACATCATTTATTCACGGGGATCTTGAAGAAGAGATCTACATGAAGCAACTTGAAGTTTTTGCGGTGAAGGGTAAGAAAGAATTGGTATGCAGGTTAAAAAATTCTCTATATGGTTTAAAACACTCACCAAGGATGTGGTATAAGAAATTTGATACATATAGATAGAGACTTGGCTTCAAAAGAAGCATATCATATCCTTGTGTGTATTTTAAATTAATTGGTGACCATGTTATTTATCTAGTCTTGTATGTGGATGATATGTTGCTGATTGGAAATGACAAAGAAATTATCCAGGATTTGAAGACCCAATTGTCCTCCAAATTCGACATGAAGGATCTCGGTGCTGCAAAATATATTTTGGGCATGGAAATTAAATGAGATCGGGCAAAGAGGAAGCTCTGCTTAAACCAGAGGAAGTATGTCGAGACAATACTGTAGAGGTTTAATATGCATGATAGTAAACCGGTGAATGTTCTTATTCCTGTAGCTATGAAGCTATCTGCTAAACAATGTCCCAAGACACAAGAAGAGGAAGAGGACATGTCACATGTTCCATATGCAAGCGTAGTCGGTAGCCTGATGTATGCAATGGTCTGTACTAGACCATACATTGCACATGCAGTGGGAGTATTGAGCAAGTTTATGTTAAAACCAAGAAAGGAGCATTGGACATAAGTGAAGCCAATTTTTAGGTATTTGCGTAGCACTAGTGATTATGGTTTTTTCTACCAAGAAAGACTAGGATTGGACAAAGTTTTGGACATCCAAGGCTTTGTTGATGTAGACTAGGTTGGAGATCTAGATCAGAGAAGATCTACAAGTGGGTATGTGTTTAGCCTATTTGGAGGTGCAGTCAGTTGGATGAGCAAGAAACGGTCTGTAGTGGCAATTTCAACTACAGAGGAAGAATACATGGCAGTCACTCATGCAAGCAAGGAAGCATTTTGGTTGCAGAGATTGTGTTCAAGTATGAGGTTGGTATAGCGAGCTATAAGGATAGAGTGTGACAACCAAAGTGAAATTTTATTGGCAAAGAACCCTACTTATCATTAAAAAACAAAGCACATTAATGTTTAGTATCACTTTGTGAGGGATATGGTTGAGGACAAAAAGGTGTTGTTGGTAAAGGTTGACACTTCAAAGAATGTTGCAGATGCATTGACGAAGTCTGTGAGCACTGAGAAGTTTTGTTGGTGTAGAGAAACAATGGGTGTTCCAGGGCTAGACCAATGACTAAGTTATCCTGTGGAAAGAAAACAACAAGTGGGAGAATGTTGGGTGTGTTTTATATTCTTTCCACGACTAGCCTCATGCGTGGGGGGGAAGTAGCCCCCCTGCACGGGGTCCGTGGCAGCGCCCCATAATTTGTCTTTGGACCCTATATTAGGTGGGCAGACCTACCTATGGTTTTGTGCATGATGATTTTCTTCCCATGGTATCTTGTAGATCTGGTCAAGGGAACTATGGTTATATTCTAAACCAGGGTTAATGGATTGGGGTTTATGAATGCTTCGACATAATATATATATATATATATATATGTGTGTGTGTGTGTGTGTGTGTGTGTGTTGTAACATTGAAAGGAATATAATGAAAAATCAATCTGGTAGTCCTGGTTTTGGGATCTAGGGGAAAATCTCTGTGTATTTGTTTTGTGTTTCTCGCCATTGTATATTTTCTATTTTTAAGAATTCGTTTGCAGGTAATTTCTGTACAGGGTTAAAACCTACAAAAAATCCCCCCCCCCCCCAGCATTACCATGTGACCATCCCATCACATTGGTAAGCTCTTATCTAGACTTCATCAAATTTTGTGCTCGCCTAATGCACCTGCATGAAGCTCCCCAGGAAAGAAATATTTATGAGCTCCTGATCATAAGGTCTTCTACAGAATAACCTGCTTTATGTAGAGATGAAACACTCATCCAAGTAGAATCCTCAACTGAACGACCTTTCCACTTCACCAATTACTCCAAATATTCCTTTCCTCTTATTTGCTTTGCAACTTTGTGTCCAAAATCATTTTAGCCTCCAATGTTTTTTCCATAGGCATTTGTTTTACCCATTGTTGCTCACTGACTTCGTCACTGTCTGCATTTAATATAGATGAGTGTTTGTCACCAACTAGATAAAGGTACAAATCAGTTACGTTGAAAATAGGTGAAATACCTATACATGTAGGTAAACTCTAGTTCTTAAGCATTTGTAGTAAACTAACCAAGTATCTTGCAAGGACCTATTTTCTTCATCTTATTTTTATTATACTTCTTTCCTGGAAATCTCTCCTTTCTTAGGTGAGCTAAGGCTATGTCTCCTACTTCAAAGTTCACTTCCCTTCTTTTTAAATATACATTTTGCTTCTATTTGGAGTTGTTGACTTGTAACCTCTTCTTAACTTGGTCATGCAACTCACTCATTTCTACTGCAAAATATTCTCCTTCAACACTTGTGTGTTCTAATATGCCTAAATCTCATAGTTCACAAACTCCCTTAGGATGCATCCCATACAAAATATGAAATAGGCATTTCCCTGTGCTCTTATTTGGTGAATCATTAAATGTGAACTCAACTTGAGCTAATACACGATCCCATTGCTTGGGTTTACCACCCACAAGGCTTCTCAATATGTTCCCAAGACTTCTATTCACCACTTCGGTCTATCCATTAGACTGTGGATGATAATATGAGTTGAATTTTAACTTGGTTCTAAGTTTCTTCCATAAGGTTCTCCAAAAATGCCCTATAAACCCTGTGTCCCTGTCAGAAATTATACTCTTCAACAAACCATGTAATCGAACAATCTCATTGAAAAACAAATTAGCCACATGTGTAGCGTCACTATTTTTGTAACATGGAATAAAATGAGCCATTTTCATAAATTTGTGCACAACTACAAGTATTGAGTCATTACCTCGCTGAGGCTTTAGTAAAACCAAAACAAAATCCATACTCACTGAGTCCCATGGTCTATAGGGAATATGTGAAGCAGTATATAGTCCAACATTTTGACTCTTTCCTTTTGCATGCTAACACATCCTACACCTACTCACATATTTTTACACATCCACTCTCATATTTGGCTAGAAATAAAAATGGTTCAGCTGCCCAAGTTTCTTATCAACACCAAAATGTCCTACCAACCCTCTATTGTGATTTTCTTGTATCAAGTTCTCTCTCATAGAACAATTGAGAATACATAGTCAGTTTTTCTTTAATAACAAACCATCTTGCAACATGATCTCTTTCCATGGGCTGCTATCTTTGTTTACACGATTCTTGCATGCATCAAAAGATTCTTGAAAATGAACATCAACTTCATACAAATCCTTCAAATAATCAAAACCTAAAAGTTTCACTTGACTCTCTTACATGATCAAACTTCTCCTACTTAAAGCATCAACTACCTTGTTTGCTCGTCCACTTATATGCTCCATAACAAAGGCAATAATCTGCATAAATTCAACCCACTTGGCATGCTTTTTATTCAACTTTTGATGATGCATTATATAGTGTAATGCAAAATTATCAAAGAACATAACAAACTCCTTAGGCATTAAATAGTGCCTCCAATGCTTCAAAGCTTGAACCACAACATAGAATTATTTGTCATAAGAAGAGTATTTATGTTTTGAGTCACTTAACTTCTCGCTGAAATATGCAATAGGTTTATCTTCTTGGCTTAGTACAACTCCAATGGTTGTCCCACTGACATCACATATTACTTGGAAAAGCTTATTAAAGTTGGGAAACTTCAACACTAGTATCTAAGTGATCCTCTTCTTCAATAGTTGGAAACTTTCCTCTGTTGTTGTCCAACAAAATGGTTGTCTGTCCTTCTTAATTGTATCTATGTTAGGTGCACAAATACCACTTAAGTTTTTGATAAACTTCTGATAGAAGTTGGCTAAGCCATGAAAACTTATAACTTCGAAGATGCTCTTGGGTGAAGTCCAATACACAATTGCCTCTATTTTCTCAGGATCCATTTTTAGTCCATATTTTGAAATGACTAAACCTAAGTATACTGACTCAGGTTTCATAAAAGTACATTTCTTCATGTTAATTAGCAACTTTTCTTGTTGCAATGTCTCCTGAACATATCTCACATATCTAAGGTGCTCTTTTTTAGTTTTATTGAAAATTAAAATATCATCTAAGTAAACAATAACAAACTTACCAATGAACTCTTTCAAGACTTCGTTCATCAACCACATGAATGTATTGGGTGAATTTTTTAGTCCAAATGGAATGACTAGCCATTCATACAATCTGCCATTGGTCTTGAAAGATGTCTTCCACTCGTCCCTTTCTTTGATCATAATTTGATGGTAACCACTTTTTAGATAAATCTTTGAAAAGTAAGTTGCTCCACTCAAACAATCCATCATATAATCCATCAGTGGCAATGGAAACTTGTATCTAATCATGATCTTGTTCATTGCTCTGGAATCTGTACACATCCTCCACTCTCCATCCTTCTTTGGACTTAGTAATGTAGGCACAACACATGGACTCAAGCTCTCTCTTATCAACCCTTTATATAACAACTATTGAAATTGTTTCCCTATTTCTTCATTTTCCTTTGGTATCATTTGATATGCAACCTAATTTGGAAGGCTTGCTCCCGATATCAAATATATGTGATGGTTTATGCTTCTTTTGGGTGGAAACTTTCTTGGAAAATCATCTACTACAATAAAATTAAATTCATGCAACATTTCCTAAATTTCAATAGATAAATTTACAATTTCAACGTGCACAAGTATTACCTTTGGTTTGTAGATTACGCCATAACTGAATTCCTCTTTCTCCACCTGTTGTAGAAATTATTTACCACTTAACAAAAGTGTTTTTGGGATGATTGTTTTAGTTGCACTCTCTTATTTCAATGGTACAAGATTAGGTTTGATGCCATCATTTTCAAACTTGTAGCAATTTATCTCTCCATTATGTATCACTTTCCTATCAAACTGCCATGGTTGACTGTAACAACCCTCGTAAAAAATACATGTAATAAAAGTTAATATAGGAAAAATAATAACCATGGTCATGGGACACGTATTCCAAGCTGAATGTTGTGAAAATTATCCTAGTGTGGGTGTTCATTTGGTTTATTATGGCTATAGAAATTGGCAAAGGAAATAGCTAAGGCTTTGGAAAGGCTAAGTGACATTTATTGACATTTATTTAAGAAAATAATGGAAATTAGGAGAAAAGGAAGCTGAAAGGTCACAGGTTGTATGTGAGGAGGAAAATGAAGGAAAATAATGGAAAATGGAGAAAATAGAGGCCTCATTAATAAAAAAAGTCTTATGAGGATCATTTCAAGGCTTTTAATCAGTTCAGTTTTGGAGCTCTCATTCTATTCTCTCTCTCTCATACTCTTATACACTTACAGTTTCTTGGAGCATTCTTGGAGGAGTATGTCATACTTGGGATTTGGAGAAAGAAGGAAAATAAAAAGCAGGATAGAAAAAGAGGACATCAGGATCAGTAGCTACAATGGGTTTTGTTTGCAGGTACCTAGTTACATGTATGACTTCCTTACTAGTTTTGGCATGCATGGCATATGCATGTTGTTTCTTGGTCATGATCTATCATTGGCATGGAAGATTTCCTAGATTGACGGTGGTTTTGCCTAGTCTTGACATTTCCTGGATAGACATAGTGTTTTGGAAGTCTTTCCCTTTTTCTTCCTGGTTGGTTCTCATGTTCCTTTGGTTGTGGGTTGACTTATTAGTTCCTGGAACCTTGGTTGGACAAATTCTTTGGAGCCCTGTAACAACTTGGGTTGAGTTATTAGTCTTGGAGCCTTGGTTAGAAAAATTCTCTTGAGCCCTTGGTGGGTTTATTTACTAGTCCTGGAGCCTTGGTTGGATAAACGCTCTAAAGCCCGACAACAATTGTGGGTTGAGTTACTAGTCCTGGAGCCTTGGTTGGAACAAATGCTTTGGAGCCCTCGATAGCTTGGGTAGAGACCAATCTGGTGATGGATAGTGATGTCTGATGATGAGGTGGAATCATTGGTTGAGGGTTGAGGTGGTTTTGCCTCTGAAAGCCCTGGTTTGATTTTGATGGATTTGTTCTATTAGAATCCACATTCATGCTTGGAATATGGCATGGCGGTGATTGGTTGAAGAGAGACTTGGTTCAGCAAATCTATGGTTGGGTGGAACATTGAAGTCTCGAACTTGGTTGGCCTTTGCATTCATCAATAAGATCTCTCTTTCTCCTTGGTATTTTATGGGTAAATATAATTGTTTATATGTGGCTTATATGGTTGTTATATCCTTGATATTTATGTTGGTTATATGCTAGTTATGAATGAGTTTTATGACAGTAATAATATATGGCTCTCATCATGTTTTGGTTAATCACTAAATGTACAATGAATATATGTCTTAGTAGATGGTAATTCAGTTATTGCAATGAGGAATCAATGATTCTTAGTGATTCTCAGATAAGTATGAGACCCCTATGTTCAAATCTATTGTTTAAACCTGTAGAATGTATATTTGTGACATGCTTGACGAAATTCCTGTCATGGCTAGTAGGGGTCCAGTCAAGTCCTTGTTCAATTATTATCATTTGTATCATTGTTTTGAGGTTACCTTTCATTTCTGGAAGTTTCATGGAGCTCTGTGTAGTGGCCTGAGCCTTGGCCCTTAAAAAATGGCACAAAATCCAGAGTTTCTGGCACAAAACTACCTGGAAAAGTCCCCAATCGCATGCATGCCTTGTTGTGGGAGCGACTGGAGGGTCCCAGTCGCATGCATGCCCATGTCAAGGGAGAAACTAAGGGGTTGGAGGGCTCCTGGGAGTTCTTTTGTAGGTGTAGAAGGTCAGGTTGTCTGTGTTCTATCAGTTCCACTTCCGTAACCATTACATAGGGAGTTGAATCATATCATAGTAAATCTTCGTCACATGTTTACCCTGGTTTCCCATTTACTTGGGTAGATGTGGGAAGAGGGTGTTACAGAGTGGTACCAGAGCATGGTTTCGTTCTCCTTGGGTGATGTCTGGTTTCCATTCCTCTTGGATGAATGTGTTATCATATGTACATGTCGGTTCATATAGGTCCTTGTGCTTGTTTCATATGCATGGTGTTGGTCATGATTGCATTAGTGTCGACATATGAAAGTTGATGGTGTCGTTGTTGACCATATTTGTTGTGAGTGTATGTCGGTCATGAATTGGTTATGTGTGTCAGTGTTCATATGTAGTTATGCATACATTGGCACGATGATAATTGTCGTGCATGAGGTCATGGCATATGGTTGGTATGGTCATGCATTGATGATTGGATAGTGATCTAAACGATGAATAAATGTTGATATAATTGAGTTTATATATATATATTTCACTAATATGGCTGGTCTTGTAAACGAGATATCCTCCCCGAACTATACTAAGGTACATTAGTTTGTTTATGATTTGGTTTAGCTAACATAATATACCTTGTAGGAAGAAGAGATCAAAGATGACTAGAAAGATGGTAGATTACAGAGATTCTCCCTACAAATCAGATGAGTAGCGTGGTGTTGGGAACTCTTCTAACCTAGCAGGCACATTGAGGAGTTTGAAGGAAGAAATAAGGAGTTGTAAAGCAGATAAAAACATAATCATGCAGGCACATGAGAAAGAACTAGAAGTCAATGCAGTAATTATTTAGAGTCTATCAGAATTCCAGTGGCAGGGACTACTTCAGATCAACTATGGACAGGAGGATAAGACTAATGGGGCATATCGTAAGAGATCACATAGTGGGCACAAGTCATACAAAGATGACATGATCAGGGATGACATGTTCTTGGATACACCAGACACGAGAGGTGATGGACACAGGTACTATTATAGTTCTAGTTCTAACAGGTATCATGGTCATCATCGTTATCATCCTTACAGGAGGAGTGATAGGGGATATTTTCCGGATGGGTTCAAGAAAGAAAAGCCACCTACCTTTGATGGGGAAATGAAGAAATCACAGGGTGTAGAAGCATGGTTTCTTGGAATGAATAAGTTCTTCAGGATACATGATTACTCAGAGAAAATGAAGGCCATAATAACTACATTCAGTCTTAAAGGTAAAGAAGATATATGGTGGGAAGATGTAAAGAGTGTCAGAGATAATTATGAGGAGGAGTTGACCTGGAGTAAATTCGAGAGACTATTCAGGAAGAAGTACCTATTAGAGAGGTACTATGATGATAGGGAAAAATAGTTTTATGAGATAAAGATGGGATCAATGAATGATGAGGAGTACATTATCAGATTTCTGGAGTTATTGAGGTATGTGCCTTACCTCAAGGAGGAGAAGGCCACGATTAAGAGATTCATCAGTGGGTTTTCGATAACATTTAAGGGTATGAGTGAGTTTGATGAGCCTAGATAATTGGAGGATGCCATACAGAAGATAAATCATTATTATGAGCAATCAAAGCGTAGATCTGAGACTAAGCTAGAATGGAAAGGTAATAATAAGAATAAAGGGAAATGGGACAAGAAACAGGCAAGGCCTTAGGAAACAAGTAACAAAGAGAATGCAACGCTACACAAGGAGTTCAATGCATCTGATAGAGGACAAGAATTTGGTCTGAGCAGAATAAGGGTGATGATAGGAAGCCCATACAATGTTGGACTTGTGGCAAAGATCATCATCAAAGAGATTGTCCAAAACATCAGGGTGGTAGACCACATATTTACAGTGCCCAGGAGGCACAAAATATTAGGGATGTTGGACATAGTGCTCCTCAGATCTATGCAATGTTGGATAATAGGCAGGAAGATCACTAGGTGTATATCATCGAGATAGATGGTAAGTTTTGTGATCAAGATGTTTCTATTTTGATTGACCCTGGATATAATTATAGTTATGTTAATCCTGGCCTGGTGGATAAGTGTGGTTTGAATAGAGAAGTAAATGAAAAGTCTTGGTTAGTGCAGTTGGCTATAGGTACAAAGAAGAAAGTTCATCATTGGATAAGAGCTTGTGCATTTGAGTTGAATGGTATACCTACATCAACACATTTGAATGTATTACTGTTGGGATCATATAATATGATTTTGGGTATGGATTGGTTGTATCTCCATAGGAACAAGGTGGACTGCTATGACAAAGCCATTAAGTGTTTGGATGATAATGGAGAACAGAGAGTCTTACAGGGTAAGAAGAAAGAAACATTAGTTAGGATGGTGACAACTATCCAGGCAAAGCGCAGTCGCATAAAAGGGTGTGTTTTATTTGCAGTACATATTTCTATTGACAAAGGTAAGGAAGTTGAGGATGTGGATGTTTTGAGAAAGTACTCGGTTTTACAACAATTTCAAGATGTATTTCCCGCAGATATTTCAGAGTTTCTGCCTCACAAAGAAGTAGAATTTTCTATTGAGTTTGTTAGGTCCCTATACTACTAGTGTAGCCCCTTATTGTTATTAGTACAACCCCCTTATTATATTGTTGTGCCCATGTAGTCCCCATGTTGTTATTAGTGTGCCCCATAGAAGCCCACTATTGTTATTATTGTGCCCTTACATTATTATTGTTATGTTGGCTTTGATTATATTATGACCCCTTAGACTCCTATATATAGAAAGGAGGTATTATCATTTGTATCATCCAAGAATTGTTCATTTGTGTAATGTAAAGGAGGTTTCCCCCTCGAAGAGGCTGAATTCTAAGGTGCTGATCTATCTTTTCTATCTTTTTGTGAGCTGGTTTCATAACATTTGGTATCAAAGCTTTGGATTCTAGGGTTTCACTGCTCCAAATAGGTCATCGTGGAATTTGCGCTATAACTTTTTTCTGCGACTTTTCAAATGCTAAAAAAAAACCCATTTGGGCCAAAATCATTATGAACCTCATATCCAAATGTCAGAGCTTTTCGTGCTATATTTGCGGAGATATGATCTGAGGAAGTCCTGAATTACATTCCACACAGGTGACCTTGGGAAAATCGTCATAACTTTTGCTTTGAGCATCAGATTGCAATTTCGTAAGATGTTATAGAAAGAGGATAAACTGTAGTGTCCTATGGATATTTTTTAGACCCAAAGGTCAAAACAGTGACACATGTCACTTCATACAAGTTCGCTCTTCTGAAAAGGTATATAATCAGGTCATCTTGGGAGATTGTGCATAACTTTTGCTTGGAGAATCTAAATTCAATCAGACTGGTGGCATTGGAAAGAGGACATAGAGGACTACTGCAGGTCGCAATTTTAGAACTTAAAGATCCGAAACTACAAAGTTACAATTGTTTCAAGATCAAGCTCCTAAAATCAAGAAAAAGCAAGATGAGGAAGTTTGATGGCAAGGATTCGGTAAATTGGATACTACAGATGGAGAAATATTTTGATCTACATGGTGTACCACTATTAAAAAAGGTATGTATTGCATCTTCATATTTAGAACAAGATCAATTTCTATGGTATAAAGGGCTTTGTTCTCTTAAACAACTTGTTACGCGGTCAATTTTCACGGAGGAAATTATAGCACATTATGAGAATACAAAGAGTAACACATTCTTTAGAGCAACACCACAACAATTGGAAGAAAAAAGAGAAAAAGAGCTTTGTTACAAAGTGGAAAGCAAAATTATGGCAATAAGGAATTCTACCCCTCACAACTATAAATATGGAAGTGTTGTTTCTCCTAGCCTTCCACAACCTACAAGGGTTACACCACAACAATTGGAAGAAAAAAGAGAAAAAGGGCTTTGTTACAATTGTGATAGCAAATGCACTAAAGGTCATAAGTGTGCTGAGAAGAAATTATTTTACATAGAGTATGAAGAGGAGGAAGAAAAGGATCAAGAAACATCAAAAGAAGAGGATATACGCCAGGACTCAAACCCAGAGAAAGAAGAAATGAATCCGACCATATCTTGTAAAGCATTGGTAAGAATTACCACTCCTCAAACTCTCAAGATAGGACATATCAAGAAGTGAAAGATCACATCAAGAAAAAAGAAATGAATCCAATCATATCTTGTAATGCATTTTCCATAATTACAACTCCTCAAACTATCCAGATAGAAGGACATATCAAGAAAAAAAATGTTCAAGAAGTGAAAGATCACATCAAGCATCAAGAAATGAATATGATCATATCTTGTAAAGCATTGGAAGAAATTACCACTCCTCAAACTCTCAAGATAGAAGGACATATCAAGAAGAAAAAGGTACAAGCAGTGAAAGATGACATCGAGCATCAACAACAAGTTCTCCAAATTTTAAAGGATAACACCACTTTGGTGCAAAATCGAATGAAACAACAAGTAGATCAACATCGTAGTGAAAAATGTTTTGATGTAGGTGATTGGGTATTTTTACTGCTACATCTCAAGCATGTTGGGTTGTGTTATATTCTTTCCATGTAGTTAACAGGGGGTTTGAAGGGCACCCGTAACCCCACTTTATGGGGTCCAAGGTAGCGCCCTGGAAAATTTTGGTTTTTGACCCTATGTTAGGTTGGGCGGACCCACCTATGGTTTTTTGCATGATTTTCGCACATGTTTTTTGGACACGATGGTTTTCGGTCCATGGTATTGGACGCGATGGTTTTTGGTCCATGGTATTGGATGCTTCAGCATGTATAAATATGTATTGTAACATTGAAAGGAAAATAATGAAAAATGAAGCTGGTAGTCCCGGTTTTGGGATCCAGGGGAAAATCTCTGCGTATATGTGTTTTATGTGTTATGATCTCGCATTGTTTATTTTCTGTGTTTTAGAATTCGTATGCAGGTAATTTCTATACGGGGTTAAAACCTACATTTGGTATTAGAGCTGTTTTGGCTTCAAGGGGATGCCTTTGTTGCTGAGGGGTTTCTCTCGGGCCTGTGGTAGACCTTGTTCAATGGGAGATCTGCGAGATCGATTCTGGTGGTGAAAGAAGAGGTGAGCAGTGGAAAGATAGAGATTGAGAAATTTAATGGTTAGAGTTTTGAGTTGTGGAAACTCAAGATGGAGGATCTTTTGGTGGATAAAGACCAGTGGATCACGGTAGATCCAGGTACTAAACCAACAGGAGTGTCCGATGAAGAATGGAAGAAGTTGGATTGGAAGGCAAAGAGCACAATATGATTATGTGTCTCAGATTCAATATTGCTGAATGTATCAGGGGAAGCTACGACGAAGGCTTTGTGGGACAAGTTAGGGACTTTGTACTAATCTAAGTCTCTAGTGAATAAACTATTCTTGCGGAAAAAGCTGTATAACCTGAGGATGAAAGATGGAGACTCGGTGACAGAGCATCTGAACGCATTTAATACTTTGGTAAGTGAATTAGCATCTGTTGATATTAAAATTTCAGATGAAGATAAGTGCATCAGTTTGTTGTGTTTTCTACCAGATTTGTGGGATAGTCTGGTTATTGCAATAGGTAGCAATGCAACTGCCTTGCATTTTGATGAAATAGTCTCATCCTTGCTGACGGAGGAGATGAGACGGAAAAATATGGAGAGCCAAAATAGTGATGCCTTGTCTGTACGAGGGCGGACCCAGAACAGAAACAAAAATAAGTCATTGAGTGGGAGATATAAATATAAAGGGAGATCTAAATCTCCAAGAAAACCTGTAAAGGTGGTGTGCTGGAAATGTGGAAAGGAAGCGCACTACAAAAGGGACTGTAAATCTAAAGTTCCTAACAAAGAAAAGGGATCTGATGAGGCTCCTTCTGCAGAGGCAAAAACCACCTCAGATGAAGGTGGGGATGTGTACTTAGCTTCTTCAAGTACACATGTAGATCATGAGGCATGGTTGATTGACTCAAGTACATCCTTTCACTTCACTCCCCATAGAGAGTGGTTCTGCGAGTATGAGAAATATGATGGTGGTGATGTCTTCTTGGGGGATGACAGGAAGGCTAGAATCATTGGTTGTGGAAAAGTAAAGTTGAAGTTGCAAGGTGGAAGGGTTAGAACACTTCCAGGTGTTCTACATATTCCTGCATTAGCCAGAAATCTGATTTCTATTAGCAAGTTGGATGATGCAGGTGTAAAAACAGTGTTTGAGAAGGATACCTGCAAGATGATTCGGGGAGCACTAGTATTGATGCGGGGAGTTCGGATTGGAACTCTGTACAAGCTGCAAGGTAGCACTGTTATTGATGGGTGAAATAGTTCTGTGGTTCCTGAAAGTGGAGCAGAAAATCTAGTGGTCTCTAGAGAAAAGACCATGCTATGGCATCAAAGGCTTGGACATACTGGAGAGAAGGGCCTTCGAATACTTCATGGTAAAGGTATGGTAGAAGGTATGAGTAATAGCTCTCTCGATTTTGATTTCTGTGAAAATTGTGTATACGAGAAGCAGAATTGGGTGAGTTTTCCCTCTGGTGGTAAGAGGGCGAAACATATATTAGAGCTTATGCACAATGATGTGTTTGGACCTGTGAAGGTTCCATCACTGGGTAATTCTATGTACTATGTATCATTTATAGATGACTTCCCAAGAAATACATGGATATATTTCCTTAAGAGGAAATTTGAAGTCTTTGATAGGTTTAAATAATTTAAGGCTCCAGTGGAAAACCATACAGAGAAGAAGATAAAGGTGCTGAGGACAGATAATGGTGGAGAGTTTTGCAGTAAGGAATTTGAAGAATTTAGCAAGAAGTGTGGTATAGCATGGTAGAAGACTACTCCATATACACCTCAGCAAAATGGAGTTGCAGAAAGAATGAACAAGACGTTGATGGAAAGGGCAAGAAGCATGCTCAGTGGTGTCGGGTTAGGACAGGAATTCTGTGTAGAGGCGGTGGATACTACATGTTACTTGGTCAATAGGTCACCTTCATCAGCGTTGGAGGATAAGACTCCACAAGAGGTATGGAATGGTAAGAAACCCTCTCTTTCACATCTAAGGGTATTTGGATGTGATGCATATGTACATGTTCCAAAGGAGAAACGAACCAAGTTGCATAGTAAATCTGAAAAGTGCATCTTTATTGGGTATAAGGATGGTTTAAAGGGTTATAAGCTTTGGAACCCAGTAACAAGGAAGGTTGTGTATAGCCGAGATGTGGTGTTCAGAGAGGTGAAAGATGTTATTAAACATGAAGTCCAACCAAAGGAACCTGAGAAGATAGAATTTGAGCTAAAGGAGGAAGAATCAGACTCTACAGTAGAGGAGGAATCAAAAGATGAAGAGCCATAAACTCCAGCTGTGAGAAGATCAGTTCGAGAAAGAAGGCAGCCAGAAAGGTATAGTCCATCTGCTTTCTGTTCAAATTTTGCTTTGTCTGTTACTGATGATGATCCCAAAACTATGAAGGATACAGTGGATTCAGAAAATGGAAAACTCTGGAAAGAGACCATGGTTGATGAAATGGCATCTTTTCGCAAAAATGAGGCTTGGGATCTGGTGGAGTTGTCGGTTGGAAGGAAACCCATTGGCAGCAAATGGGTGTTCAAAAAGAAGACAAATGTGGAAGGAAAAGTGGAGAAATACAAAGCTTGGTTGGTATAAAAAGGTTATTCCCAGGTGCCGGGTATTGATTTTGGTGATATATTTTCTCCTGTTGCCAAGGTGACTTCTATTAGATTACTTTTATCTGTTGTTGCTGTTTTTGATTTTGAGGTAGAATAGATGGATGTGAAGACAACATTTCTTCACGGGGATCTTGAAGAGGAGATCTACATGAAGCAACTTGAAGGCTTTGCGGTGAAGGGTAAGAAAGATCTGGTATGTAAGTTAAAGAAGTCTTTGTATGGGTTAAAATAGTCACCAAGGATGTGGTATTAGAAATTTGATACATTTATATGGGGACTTGGCTTCACTAGAAGAAAGGCAGATCATTGTGTGTATTTTAAATTAATTGGTGACTGTGTTATTTATTTGGTCTTGTATGTGGATGATATGTTGCTAGTTGGAAATGACAAAGAAATTATCCAGGATTTGGAGACCCAATTGTCCTCCAAATTTGACATGAAAGATCTTGGTGCTGCAAACTATATTTTGGGCATGGAAATTAAAAGAGATCGGGCAAAGAGGAAGCTCTGGTTAAACCAGAGGAAGTATGTCGAGACAATACTGCAGAGGTTTAATATGCAGGATAGTAAACCGGTGAAGGTTCCTATTCCTGTAGGTGTGAGGTTATCTGCTGAACAATGTCCCAAGATATAAGAAGAGGAAGAGGACATGTCCCGTGTTCCATATGCAAGTGCAGTCGATAGCTTAATGTATGCAATGGTTTGTACTAGACCAGACATTGCACATGCAGTAAGAGTGTTGAGCAGGTTTATGTCAAAACCAGGAAAGGAGCATTGGACAACAGTGAAGCGGGTTTTCAGGTATTTGCATGGCACTAGTGATTATGGTCTGTGCTACCAAGGAAGACCAGGATTGGACATAGTGTTGGATATTCGTGGCTTTGTTGATGCAGATTGGGCTGGAGATCTGGATCAGAGAAGATCTACAAGTGGGTATGTGTTTAACCTATTTGGGGGTGCAGTCAGTTGGATGAGTAAGAAACAATCTGTAGTGGCACTATCAACTACAGAGGCAGAATACATGGCAGCCACTCATGCAAGCAAGGAAGTAGTTTGGTTGCAGATATTGTGTTCAAGTATGGGGTTAGTACAGGAAGCTATAAGGATAGACCGTGACAGCCAAAGTGCAATTTTCTTAGCAAAGAACCCTGCATATCATTCAAAGACAAAGCACATTGATGTTCAGTATCACTTTGTGAGGGATATGATAGAAGAAAAAAAGTTGTTGCTGGTAAAGGTGGACACTTTGAAGAATACTGCAGATGCATTGACAAAATCTGTGAGCTCTGAGAAGTTCTCTTGGTGTAGAGAGACAATGGGCATTTCAGGGCTGGGAAAATGACTAAGCTCTCTTGTGGCCCCTTGTGGAAAGAAAACAACAAGTGGGAGAATGTTGGGTTGTGTTATATTCTTTCCACGTAGTTAACAGGGGGTTTGAAAGGCACCTGTAACCCCACTTTATGGGGTCCAATTTTGGTTTTTGACCCTATGTTATGTTGGGTGGACCCACCTATGGTTTTGTGCATGATTTTCACACATGTTTTTTGGACGCGATGGTTTTCGGTCCATGGTATTGGACACGATGGTTTTCGGTCCATGGTATTGGATGCTTTGGCATGTATAAATATGTATTGTAACATTGAAAGGAAAATAATGAAAAATCAAGCTGGTAGTCCCGGTTTTCGGATCTAGGGGAAAATCTCTGTGTATATGTGTTTTATGTGTTATGATCTCGCATTGTTTATTTTCTGTGTTTTAGAATTCGTATGTAGGTAATTTCTATACAGGGTTAAAACCTACAAAGCAAGATATTTATGAGAAGGAAATGGTTGCAATACTACATGCACTTAAGAAATGGCGACCTTACCAAATGGGAAGACACTTCAAGGTAAAAATGGATCATGATAGTCTTAAATACTTTTTAGAACAACTATTATCTTTAGAAGAACAGAAAAATGGATCACAAATATGTTGGGTTATGACTTTGACATCATCTATAGAAAAGGGAAGAAAAATTTTGTTGCAGATGCACTCTCAAGAAAGGATGAGGATGTGGAAGCATTGTTTTGTGTTATTTCTATTATCCAACCAGATTGGATAAATGAAGCAAGGGATGAATGGAAGAAGAACGAAGAAGTATGGCCACTCATTCAAAAGTTGCAGAAGATCCCAATTCAAACAATATTGCCAGAACTTGAAGAGGAAGGAAAAATAATATTGGAACCTGGAGTAGTCATAGAAACAAGAACCTGACAACTACGAAATAGATCAATTTCAGAGTATCTCATCAAGTGGAAGAACTTACTCGCTGAAGATTCCACATGGGAGGACAAGAATTTATACAGAAGCATCAAGAACTACTCAAGTGTTGAGGACAACACTTTTTGAAGGATAGGGGCATGTTAGGTCCCTATACTACTAGTGTAGCCCCTTATTGTTATTAGTACAACCCCCTTATTATATTGTTGTGCCCATGTAGTCCCCATATTGTTATTAGTGTGCCCCATAGAAGCCCACTATTGTTATTATTGTGCCCTTACATTATTATTGTTATGTCGGCTCTGATTATATTATGACCCCTTAGACTCCTATATATAGAAAGGAGGTATTATCATTTGTATCATCCAAGAATTGTTCATTTGTGTAATGTAAAGGAGGTTGCCCCCTCGAAGAGGCTGAATTCTAAGGCGTTGATCTATCTTTTCTATCTTTTTGTGAGCTGGTTTCATAACAGAGTTGGTACTAGGGGTAGCAACAACATCAAAAACACCATACATGATGATCACTCCAGAGTTGGTAGAGCTGAAGTTGTAGTTGAAGGAAATGCTTGAAAAGTGATACATTAGCCCAGGTGTATCACCATGGGGCACACTGGTAATTTTTGTGAAGAAGAAGGAGGATACTCTAAGGTTGTGCATTTATTACTGGAAGCTGAACAAATGACCATTAAGAACAAGTAGATGCGAGGATTGATGATTCGTTCAATCAGTTGAAGGGAGCAGTAGTGTTCTCGAAGATTGATCTGAGATCCGGTTATCATCAAGTACACATACAGGAGGATGACATTTACAAGACATATTCCTAGACCATGTATGGACATTATGAGTTTGTTGTAGTTCCATTTGGTTTGACTAATGCTCCAACTACTTTTATGTACTTGATGAATAATGTGTTGTGTCCTTATTTGGAATTTTTTTTTATTATGTTCATTGATGACATCTTGATATATTCTAAGAGTGAAGAAGAGCATGCCGAACATTTAGCAGCAGTATTGAGATTGCTAAGAGAGCATTAGTTGTACGCTAAGTTTAGAAAATTTAGTTTCTTTCAGACAAAGGTACATTGCTTGGGACATGTGGTTTCCAAGGAAGGCATAGTAGTAGATCCAGAAAAGATAAGGGATATCATGGGGTGGGCCGCTCCTAGGAATGTGGATGAGGTAAGATCATTTATGGGGTTAATAGGTTATTACAGGAGGTTCATCAGGAACTTCTCACAGATTGCATATCCCATCACAACATTACAAAGGAAAGGTAAGAATTTTCAATGGACAGAGGAATGTGCAACAAGTTTTTAGCAGTTGAAACAATTGTTGACACATGATTTAGTGCTAAGGATTGTAGATCTAGACAAAGAATTTGTGGTATGCAAGGATGCTTACAAAAGAGGACTTGGTGGAGTTCTTATGCATGAGGGACATGCAATATGCTATGAGTCACGAAAGATAAATGAGCACGAGCAGAATTATCTGACACATGATCTTGAGTTGGCAGTGATCATCCATGTATTGAAGATGTGGAGGCACTATTCTCTTGGCAGGAGATTTGTACTGGTGGGTGATCACAGTGTAGTGAGGCATCTATTTGACCAACCAAATTTCAATTCTGGGAAAGCTAGATGGTTGGACACGTTCAACGAGTTTGACTTTGAGATCAGGTACATTAAAGGTAAAGAGAACAAGGTTGCAGATGCTCTTAGCAGGTGGATATAAGTGAACCACTTAACAACTTTGAGTTCTTATGAGACATATTTACAGGCTCAGGTCTTACACGTAGGTCAGCAGGATAAAAAGTACATGGAGTCCTAGCACATGTTACAGCAGAGTACAGGTACAGGTGGGTGAAAACGTGAAGTTGGGTTACACTTTTGTGAGAAATTCCCTGGAAAATTTCACAATCTCAATTTTTCGGCCGAACCAAAATTTTCTTCAGTTGAATTTTCTATATTTATTCAGCCGAACTATTATACTAACATTTTGTCGAATAATTGGCCTTTTAGATTAACGTTGACCGTTAAATGGATTTTTTTCTAGAGTTGAAAAATCGGCAAAAAAATAGTTCGGCCGAACTAGTTTTTCATCCAAAAAAATGTTTATATATATGAGGTCCCTGGCATTGTTGTAGAATATTCTGCGTTGTTAGTGTGTTATTGTTATTGTGTTGAGTGCTACTATTTCAGATGGCCCGTCGGTTCGTTGGAGGAAACGATCAAGTATGTGCATGAATTGTTCTTTTTTCCACATTTTTTTTAATGTTTTTTTACAGTTTTTTTAATTTTTTGTTGGTTTTTTTGCAAGGTTGGTTGGTGCCAGAGGAATTTTTGTGCGAGGTTGGTTGGTTGGTGCCAGGTTTGGTTACACCTCGTCATCGTTGGAGGAATTTTGTCAGCTTCCTCAGCCTCCTCGTCTGGACCAGGTATGTTGATTTGTTAGATTCTAAGAGTAATTTTAGGATTACGCACCATCAACCATTTACAAACATTGTCACCATATAATTATGGAATCTAAATTTTATGTTCATAATAATATTTATAATAGTCATATAGAAAATAATTATTTTGACGTTTTGAATTCTGAATTTTGTAAGAATTTTCTAGTTTTAGCATCAAATTGATTAGATTGATTGAAAATTTGATTTTCCTCTTACATTGCACCTCAATTTTTTCCCTTTAAAATTAAATTGTAAAATTGTTTAAAAACCTATTAAAAATGCTTTATAGTAACCTTTATTTGCATTTTTCATTTTCATTAGAACACAATAATATTTACTTGGATTCTCAGTATCCACATATTGGAAATTTTTTATGTTGCCTTTTGAAGAAATTTTTGGATATCTAGATCCGAGAATTTCTTTTAAAAGTATTTCAACACATAGTAGATCAAGGATATTTGGATGCTAAATTTCCAGATCCGACCTTCAAAGAAATATGTATCCACCTAATATCTAGATTTGGACAAATATTAAATGATATTTTTTTGAACTTTTCAGTTTTGTAGATTTAGGATATCCATATCTGACTCTTTCTCTAATTTATGATGTTTTCGAAGACCATAAATCTAGATCCAAATTTGATTTTATTATGACTTAATGATTTTTTTGGATTATGGGTTTTTCCAATTTATCCCTTCAAATGACAAAACTAGCATATACAATAAGGAGAGGAAATCATTTTTAATACCTTTTTGTGATCATAAAAGCAATTCAAACCTAAAAATAGGTGATGGAGAGCTGGTAACTACCTTAAATAAATGGTGTGACCTAACTACCAGCTGCCATTGTAACTCCTATTATGCTAAATATCTTTGCAAGATAACTCACAAACAGCGAGCGCTCCTCTTGTCTATTTTTATCCTTACAATAGCAGCGATCCGTCTGCTAATAATTAACCTCTTTAAGCACTACTTTTAGCCTTTAAATTCACACCTTCCTTTATCTTGAATGCACACAAAGAAAACAATAGCACTCTCATACCTTTCTCCTTGTAATTTGTGTTGTTATGGGGTGAATGACACTACTTTTTTATGCCCAAAAGAATTAAGGGATAGGGGCCCTCATTTGCTGCTAGGAATATCTCTCCCCTTTTGGCTGCAACAACATACATTCTTATCCACATTTCTCTCAAAAATCTGGAGGAAGTGAAAAGTTTAGCTTATTTTTTCTGTATTTAGCATCATTTTAAACAACAACTTACTTCATTGATATCATGGCATGTGTTAAAAACTCCCCATGTTCAACAGCCGGGAGAAGAGCCAACACCCTTCTCACCTTTTGACAAAAGCACTTAATTCCAAGACATGAAAGTGATACTATAGATGAGCCACAATATTGCAACAAGAATGCTGCAACTCCCAATGCTACCAACTTTAATTATCAACCCGAGATTCGTACAAAATTAAAAGGTGTCGACACTATATGTGAAACATACAATGTGTCCTTCTTTCGCTGTCATAATGTAATGGAGTGAATGTAATCAAATCCTAAACTAATTGCAGAAATGGAAATACTCGAAATGGAAACTTTAACCTATTGCAAGAAAGAAAATAAAAGGAAAGAAAACCTATTCTAATTTCATAAAGAAAAGATCATGAAATAAATATCAATCATTACATTTCAAAGAGTTTAGATCCATTGACAAAGTTCATTGGATGTGGCAATCAAGAAAATCATTATTGTATTATCCAATTCATAAATATGTCATTAACCCAAATTGTTGAGATGTTTTGCAGGGGTAAAAGGGCAAGTCCTAAGTGGTGTTTATTCCTCCTCAACCATTGATTTAGAGCCTAAGGGTTATGAGTCAACCCTAAGGGACAAAAACCAAGATTTTTGAGCAAATTTGGGCAAGTATATACATGCTGGAAGAGTTCTACAAGAAGCTGCTACAGGAAGTTAGAGGCTGCTACAAGATGTTATAATTCACCGTAATGACCAAGCAAATCAAATCCAAATTGGATGGGAATTTTTTTTTTTTATTGAATAGGATGTCTTAGGTCTCCATTCCAAGTGGAATCACTCAAAAATACCTCTGTTAACACATGCTAAAAAATAACAGAAAAATACTAGTCTAAAATCTAGAAATTCGAGAACTAGTGAGCTAGTTAATCTATCAAATTCCTAACCTAATCAAGTGAAAATGAAATGGGATAAATTTTTTCATTAACCTAAATGTTTTTATGGTATAATTAAAGTGGAACCAACTCAATAGAAGCTCATTAGCATGTTCTAAAAATAGCAAAACATTACTACTATTTGCCACAAGGGACTTCCAGAAATTTAGATTTGGGAATAAGCAAACTAATCCAAGTAGCTCAATGATTACTATGACCTTCCAAAGCTATTCCAAGGAGGAAATGATGCTTGTGATCCTGAAAAATAACTTACTTCAACCATTTAACCCAATCCTACAACAAGAAATCATTAATACTAAATGCAAAAATAGAAAAAGACAAGAACAAGAGATGCATGTGAATAAGAAGTGAAAGGAAGAAAAATAAATGATACAAAAGGGCTTTGATGCTCCTGGGATGGCCAAGCCCAAGGAAGCTCAGAGTCCTATGAAGGAGACCAAGATTTAGAAGATGAACATGGAACAAATCTTTATTATTTCCATCAGTATAATTACATCCCTGCAAGAAATGAAAGTGGAGCTTCAAAAATACGAGTTCTCCCCACAAGAAGACTAATAAAAAGCAACCCCTAGAGGAAAATTTGACTTGGTACTTATACAAAATGATTAAGAAGAATTCCCCATGAAAGGAGGAAGCTTTCCCCTCCAAAATCCCTCAAATAATGGATCTGGTTCCCAACACTAGGAATCTGCATTAAATGATAAGGAAGACATTCCTAGATTTTCTCAATCATTGGAGCTCCAGAATTTGTGCATGATTTCATGATATCGAGTTGATTTACTATTCAATATTGATCATCATGTAGTAGGGAGAAAGTCCCTAAATTATCTCCTCCTCCAAATCTTCATAATCTGCCCAATATTCTCACAATATTCTACGAAAATAAATAATATTAGGCACAAATATGCAATTATCCATAAACCTTCCTAATGAACATATTAAAGTTAAAAATACGTTATCTAATGAAAAAAGAGAGGTTTAATGTGTTGAAGGATGGTCAGATGGGCCTTAATTTCTGTCTAATTTGGAGGGCCATCATACCCCCTGCTGAAAGTGTTTCTCATCCTCTGAGAAACTTAGTGACCTCATTGTGCCTCATTCATGGCCCTGGTGGCCTCCGTGATTTGTTCTATAGCTGTTCAACACTTTCATGGAGCAACTTTCTGCCTTCTCGTAGAAAATTTCTTTTAGTTGTTGTTGCGGCCTTAGAATTCTGCTGCCCTAACATGGGGGATAACCACCCGGTCCAGACCTTAAGACAACTCCTTTTACGTTTAAAGTGGTGGCTCCGAATGGGGATAATGGGATCAGTTTCCCAGTGTGGGTTTTAAGATGAGAGTGGGTGGTTCATGAGTGTTTGCAATAGAATAATGATAATCTAAATGACTTATTCTATCATGCAATTCTCTAACTAAATTATTCTAATATAAACCCGGGTATTCCTGTGTGGTATGTGATCTACAAAGATATTTGTTTAACATGTGATAATAAAGATCAATCATGCATAAACAGAGATGATAACGTACAAAGATATTTTCTTTGACTAAACAGTTAGTCAAAAAAATTTATAAAATATATCGCATATATGATGAGTTATATATGAAAATCAAAAATTTATAAAATATATCACATATATGATGAGTTATATATGAAAATCAACAATTTTAGCTAGGCATCATACAATAGTGCAATTAAAGCTTAACAAAGAGTAAATCTCACATACAATTCATGAAAGTAAAGTGTTGTCACTAATTAAACGAAAACATAATCAATCATACAAGATAATAGTACCATATGTGCGAAGTCCTGCTCATTTGATTAATGACATGGATTAACTCATTTCTTCAAATCAAATTATCTTGCAAGAATACAATAGTGCATCAACAAAGGAAAATAATCTGATATCTAAAAGAAACGATCATGTTCCATAATTTCACCAAAGCATTCACAAACTTACAAAAGTTCATTCTTTGCAAATGTTTTTGATAAAATTTTGGACCCTTCTCTAAATGCATGAGAAGGGTATAAATACTATTCTAACTAATGTGAAAAAATAGATTATACAAAAATTTGAGGAGGTTTCAAACAACCTTCCTTCTAACTAGTTAACTAACTCTAAAAATAAACAGTGGCTTGATGAGCAGAGGCTAAGATGATGATTTTTTGTCTTCCAGCTTGTCCTTCAAATCACATATATCAGTCATTGGTTTGATTTGAGGAGGTGCCCCAAAATGTGTCCTGAGTTGTCCTGCAAAAATCACATCGGTGAGAGGTGGCAACATCCACTAAGTCTAATGAAGCGAGCAATTAAGGGTCATGATTTGGCTGTGTGGCTTGACGAGGTATTGCCAATACGAATCCCAGTTGGTCTTGGTCAATTTTGTGATTGCTTCCCTTTGAGTCTCTGCCTTTTCCTGCCAGCTTTTATGTAGAGCACTTAAATCGGGCATTTCTTTTGGATTTCCTTCCATTATCAAGTTGGTTGCAAATAGAGTATGGTTCAATGCCTTGATTATATCCTTTGACACCCCAGCTGCTCTTGCCACTGCTAGCTCAACTTCCTTGATTCTCACGTCCCAATCCGTGAAAAGAATGTCTTTGTGTGTCTCCTCAATCTCAGGCAGATTAGCTTTCCTTCCGCCTTTTGTTTCTTTCCATTCAATGACTATGAGATTCTGGTCTTCAAATCAGTAAACTTGGTTCTCTGGTCGATCGCCTTATCTGTCAGCTGGTTGCTAGTGGTCAGATAAGGAGTAATCTCATCTTTTGGTAGAAGTGCTCTTGCTATTTCACCAGGAGGGAATTTAGTTCCAACGCCTCTTTAACGAACTCCTCGATAGTAGGAACATCCTTGTATCTTTCCATGGCTTGCTTCAATTCTTGGAGTTGCATGTTTTTGGCCGATATATTGGCTTCATGGCTTATCTTCAGGACCTCCATGCTATGTTGCAATTAGGCAAGCTGCTCAGTTGCTTGCCTATTTACACTTGCATTTTCTGTTTCGAGCTACTGCTCAAGCTGTGCAATCCTCTCCTCTTTTTCTCTCAACAAAGTAGAGACTTCAGTAGCCTTGTCCATGGTGGCCGTTGCATATGCTCCCATGAAGTGTGACAATATCATCAAGTTCTCAACTGGGTTGAAAGGAATTTCCCTCCAAACTATGTCCATCAGCTCATTTCTAGGTGGGAGCTCAGGTGTTTATACCCTTTTCCTTTTCCTCTACCTCCTTACTACAGCCTTGTGGAGTGGGCTATAAAACACATCAAGTGGAGGGATTTTGGTCACTTTCAAGACAACCTCTAATGTGGGCAGAGCAGAGATAATCTTAGTCTGTTGGGACGTTGTCGCTTGTTCCTCCATAGGCTTGGATTGCTCATCCATGGAATTGGACTACTCATCCATAGTCTTGGACTCTGTATTTTCCTCAATATGCAGAGGAGTTTGACATTCTATTATTTCCTAGGTATCTGTCATTTTGGGAGTGTCTTATAGTTTCTTATTAGACTGATCCCACTCCTACTCCAAACTGCTGCTTTTTACCTCTGAACTGATTTCTTTAGGTGGGGTGCTCATAACCTCTTTCTCGGCGGACTTCCTGCTGGACTCTGCTGTATTATCTGTGTCTTGGGCCTTCCTTATATCTGGTGTTTTCTCAGTATTTACCTGAGATTCTATGCGAGAAATAGGCCCTTCGTTGTTAACAGTCACACTTGGTGTAGGCTTATCCTCGAGCTTTAACAAGTGCATTGGGATTACTTCAAGCCTTTCGTTTTTGAATTCCTGAAATCTTTCAAAATCTTCAGGACTAAGATTTTCCCTTGCCCATTCGAACGATTGTTTGAAGGATTCGGTTGATTGTAATAGGTCTTCAAAATCGTTAGCCTCATGGTTGTATGGCTTGATCTTTACCGCAGTAGTGATGTTATAGGCTATCTTTTCTGGATCAAATTGCCTTGTCGGCAAAGTATGAAGCCTGAGGCCTTCCATGCTTACTGACTCCTTTACTGCATGATTAAAATTTTCTAACGAAAAATAACCGCACTTGATAGGAAAAGAGGGCCATAATAACTTCTTGCTTTCTTTGAGAACTTTAGTTAGGCCTCTTCCCACGGTCTAGTAGGCGATTTCTCTTGCCAACAATTTATTAGAAATATACAAAGGGAGGACATGTGGGTCTGATGTGTTACCAAAAACTCTAATGTAGGTGAACCATTCTTCAATAAAATATTTTCCGACAGCCAGAAGGTCTGTAGCTGCTTCTTGGGAAAACCTGGGGGCTTTCCTATTGAAGAATAATTGATGCAGCGACAAAATAATAGCATGACATATTCTATAGAAATGGGGTATATAATGGGATTCCCACATTTGCTTATGACTGAGATGGATAGGGTAGGGGTCCTGTAAGGTCCATTTCCAACCCATGGTTGGAAATTTGGTGCAGAAACAGATGTAATCCATAATGTAGGCACTAAAATAGAACGGAGGAAGGTTGTGCGGGGAAGACGATCTCTTCTGTCGATATTCAGTGATGATGGTGGCTAGGTTATTCGATAAGATGGTGGCCCAATTCATAATGTGGGAATTAACACAGGCATCTATCAGAGGGATCCATTCTATGGAAAACTTAGTATTATTGGGTAACCGATATAGTCTACATAACATAGCAGCTGCATAATTGTAGGGGTTTTCCAAAGAGGTTATAACATACATACCCGTTTTCTCGAATTTCAATTTGTTCTCCAATACTCTCCAATCTTGAATCACCTTGAGGGGTTCTTGGTTCTTCTTCGTGAAGTTAGCCACAAATGTCTTGTCATATATGTCCTGAGGGTCAGGTATATGGTACATTTGCTTTAGGTCCTTTGCTCTGAATGACCTCATGAGTTCCATTCTCGAATTCCTGAACTGCCTATCTTCAATTGTGAGGTTTTCCACCACCCACCTAATGATATCAATGTATGGGAGGATTTTGGCTCTCGCTCCTATCCTATGAAGGAAAGAACAAGCAACATCCTTGAATTGGAGTCCTGAAGGTTTTATAGAGTCAGTTGTTGCTTTTGTGACAACAACCTTGGGACGTTCATCCTCGAGTCTGTTGTATATGACCTCCCAAGCTGTTGCTCCTCCGTCAATGCTGCAGACTGTATTAGATAATATAGGAACCATCTTTGTAGACTCGGTCTCTACAACATTCTACTTTTTATGTTTCTCCATCACCTTCCTCAATGACATGTCTTTTGTATCTTGCCTGAAATGGACAAGATATATCAGTGCAGACGGTATCGAGCAATTAAGACTGAAAGCTCTTCTGAAATGACTTTGGATCATGGGAAAGGTTTAAATGAGCTACTCAATGTTAACTACCCATAACTTGGAAAATCATTACCTCTCCTCGGGCCGCTAAACATTATTATCCTGTCAATCCATTCATTATTATATTAAAACGTAATTATTTCACACGCTTACCGCTCTTATTCGCACATTGCAATATTTAAAAGGATGCAATATAGCATTGCCTGCTCTATAAGGCGAAATGCGATTGTGATTGCCGCAACATCGCATTTCACAAATTGTCAATGGATGTCGTAGTGGCATAGCTTAATTATTTACAATTTTTGTGAAGTGCGATTTGTGAAATAACTAGGTGCTTTTATCGGGATATCGCAGTGGGAGGTTTGATCGCGCATCGCCATTTTTTAAAAGTGTTTTATGACCATCACATGGAAAAGCGTGATTTTCAATTTGTGATGAGGATCACATTCTTGGGTTGTTTTGCAAGGTTTTTCAAGGCAATTTCTTAGAGTTAGGTTTATTTTATTCTAAAACTAAATTTTTTAAAAAGGGTCCCCATTTATATCTCTAACCTTAGCTATTGCTATACGTAAATGGGGGGGTTGTTTCGTAGTACAACAATTGACGATTCACTTGGGAGAACTAGTTATCTCTGAGTAGTTTTTTGAAATTTCTATAACTTTCAAAGTAATTAGAGTTATAGGAATAATAATTACATGAGTTATAAAGTAAACAACATTTCTCAAGAATCATAATCACTTACTCAATCTATTTATTCAACTACTTTACTCTTGTAATGATAAAAATACAAATGTTTGCATCAGTCAATAATAAGATTTAAAGTGATATAGTAGGTATCTTCTACATATTAGTTTTTTGGTGTTTACTCATTTATCACAGATAGAGCCTCTGCTGCCAGCAGGCGTTCATAGCCTCGACAGGGTTAACTTTTAACCAACAATGATTCATTGTCCCATCTGAAGCAATTTTCAAAATTCAAAATGATATTCACTTGCTTTGAATCTCACTTGGATCTTGTCTCTTTTTCCTTTTTAATATAATCTTTTCTTTTAGGTTTCTTAAAAGACATTGTCTAGGCTTGGTAACCTAATAATAACAATGCCATTCACTGGTTGTAACTAAACTGAACAAGCTGGCTCTTGATGAGACCCCTTGTCTTCTGATCGATGAGATCATTGGCTTTTACCCTGTTTTGATTGTTGACATTATGATGCATGTGTTGTACTTGATGGCAACCCACTTGTAGTAGAACAACTCACTTATATATGGTAACTAGATGAATCTACAGAAAAGATATCAGATGTGACAGAATGCATGACAGTTGTGACAAATGTAGGGAAGTTCAAAGGAATCAGTTCAGAAGTAATGTACAATGGCAACTCTCTCAGATGACAGTTCATAGTGCAACAGGTTAACAACAAAGAATTGTAGATCATACTACAAAGAATGAAGAAAGAGAGGTATACGCAGGTTCACCTTGACCAAGATGCGTATACATGCAGGTTAACTGACCACAAGTAGCGTATACATACACACACACTTTCACAGAAGGAAAAGCACATATATCTTGGAAAACTAAGTTTTTGGTCCAAGGTATTTGGTCCATGGTATTTTGATCCATGGTATTGGTCCAAGGTATTTGGTTTGAGGTATTGACCCTGTTATTCTCCTATACCAATAGGTGTCATATTTCATGATTGACTTGATGAGCTTTGTAATATGTTCATACCTTTTCTTGTTGCAAAGGTTTTCCATATTTTCAAAAAAATTAAAAAATTTTAAAAATGTAAAGAGGGTATACCCTAAAAGAAAAATCAAAGGGTGAAAAGAATAAAATGGTCAAAAAGTGAAAGAAATGAACCCCAAACAAAAATAGACCAAGAAAGTGTGCAAGCTTAAAAGCCAGTACTATTTCATTTTCTGTAATAAGCAATTGTGTGCAACTTGTCAAACTGATGCCACAGTTGATGAAGAGTCAAATAGCTTAAACTTGGCTCATTCATTTTTGAATTTCAAGTTTTAGAGATAGAGAATAAATATCTAACCAAACAGTGTAATCTTGGTAGATAAGTAGATAGGTAGAGTAAATAAAAAAGGAGCTCAACAGTTTAATCTAAGCTCTTGGATGTAATAATTGTAGACTTAGGTAGGATTGCCATGTAAAAGAAAAAGAAGATTGATAAGGGTTTGTCAGTCTAAGTGCACCCAAATAAAGAAGAAAAAATGTCAGGCTAAAGTAGGTAGGGTAGGTAGATGATGTTGCAGAATGATACTTATGGTGAAAAATGCTTCCAAATGTGTTGATCTTCACTTTTATCACTAGTGCAATGCATACATTACACTTGATGCAGTTCAAGAAAGGCAAGGTTAAATAACTAACTTCCATTCACATTTTCCCTGAAGATTTGACTAATTCCCCCTGAAGTACTAAGGTCTTTGAAAATCAAGGGGGCTCAGAGAATTTCTTTGACTTCTGGAGGGACCGAACCCTCTGCCCAATGATTTAAAAGCCTAAGTGCTCATACATCATCCATAAATCATTCATTTCATTTCATAAAGTTTGCCTAAGTAAAACCCTATTTACTTAGGAAAGATGTAAATATTTCTCATATAACCCCTTTTTTTTCCTTAGCCTAAGTTTAAATGTAAATTTTTAACATTTTAACTTAGCGCTTGTTCATTATATTTATTCATATTAACTTTTAACATTTCTTATATAATTCCCATATAAGCTTTACCCTTTCCCGTATTATGTAATTAAATAAAACCCCCACATTACTATATACCCCGCCCCCCGGTTAGTTATAACCATAGTCATAATGTAAAATAGGGATTAATAAACTTATTTGAAGTTTGTTAATAACCTTCCCCGCCGCACTATAATTGGAATTAATTAACCATCTGGGTTAATTAACAACCAACCCACTAGCCAATCAAAATAGTCCCGAAACGATTAAAACACTTTTTATCGTACCGGGCCCGCCTTAGTTAACAACCCGCCATGTCCGACACCCGTCAACCATCCGATCTTAGCCTTTTCATCCGACGGTTGATGATCATATCGCGACCACCCTTTTTGCCTCGTTTTAACTTGCGATCGCCCACCGGTTTTTCGCCGTACCTTCGCCATGTGTCGCGCTTCCAATATGCTCGCTAGCCCTCCGCCCGATACCACTTAACCCTAAAAGCAGTGCAGGGTAAACTGCTTACCACCCTCCACGTAACGACAAAACGTCCCATCACACTGACGTCACCCGCCTAATAAATGCCAAAAAATACCCGCTGAACCAAATTTCGTTAAAAGAACAAAAAAACGTCATTTTCACTGTAACGCATTGCGAACTGTGATCCATGCAAGATAACGTCCAGTCAACCGTCCGAGCGTTCAGTCTACCACCCGGCCAAGAAACTCCAGCGTCGTGCTTTGTAGCTTGCCAACAAACCTACCATTGTACGACTTTCCTCTTTAAATACAGGTATTTATCCATTTTGCCCATAACCCTGTAATTCCAGTTTTCCACTGAAAATTCTACCTAAAAAAGCCAAAATTCAAGTCTAAGCAGTCTATAATTACCATAAAAATACCCCTAAACCTACTGTCTAGTCCAATTTTCCACAGAAAGCCTGAATTCGAGTTTGAATACACAAGGACCAAACATGGAAGCTCCCATAGCCCTGAATGTCGTGCCCATGAATGCACCTCATAAAGATTTAGATTATTTATCCTTGGCCGACAAAGATTTTCAAATAAAAGATTTGTCTGGTAATATGAACCATCTTCAGGCCTTTTGCCAAATTAGGGACAACTATCTAAACAACTCTGATATTTTTGGATTATGGGAGTCTAACCTTCCCATGTATTTCCTTCCCTCAGTTCATGTTTTCCCAGACATCATTCATCAGTGCTGTGCTAATTATGACCTTGTCCATAGAGCAGTTATGTCCTCATCCCAAACTGTCCTTTTTCTGATAACTGCTAAATCTCTCAATGACATGTTACAGTTTCATCCCACTGAGCCCCTTGTTGCCCTTTCCATGGGATATCTACTTGAAAAAGCTTCTCAATTGCCCAAATTAGAGATCGCCCGTATTTCTCAAATGTTCATGAAACCACAGTACCAGCCTACAAGCCCACCTCCCTATCTACAGACCTTTTTCACTGAAACTGGCCAACTTATTGTTCAAATGATATCCTTGGTATTGGGATTCAATTCCAGTGAATTTGTTGATGATACCACCCTAGTTCTGTTATCAATATTTACTCCAGGATAATCTCCTGCTGTCAAATATGACTATGCCACTTTCATTGCCAACAAAATCCATGATCAATTCATGAATTTGGATAGAGAAGGGGTTTTCAAATACACATCTTTTATATACCACCTTCTGTTATATCATCAGCCAGACAACTTTTCTTTCCCCATCAGGAAATTGGACTCAAAGGGGAATCAAAGGCCTGTGATCTTTTGGAGCTCAGTCTTCCATAAAACCTATGAGGGCCCTTATACTTATAATGAGTTCATCGATTGGTTTGTACATCCAGTATCCACTCTGTTGATAGGAGCTCCCCCTCCTAGAATCTTTGGTGGCATGAAAAAGATTCTGCAGCTCTCTAAACAATATAGGATAGGTGACTGGTACCTGTACCAAAATCACGCAGAAATCAGAATATATGGGTGTGAACTTTGCCCTTTCAAGCTACCTAAATATGTGCCCATGAGATTATTTGCACTAGAGTATTTCAGACAGATCATAAAGGCAGATTTAGACCATTTTTGTAATGTAAAGAAGAAAGCTAAGTTGAGAATCAAAAACCAGTTAGGCCCTTATGTCATCCATTCTAGGGATGCATGGCAAGAAGCTGAAAAGATTTTAGGAGATCACCTTAAATTGAAGAAGAGTTTTTGGTGGGTGCCATATGACTCAAATAGTTTCATAAGTGACAGAAAAGTAAAGAACAAGCTATCATTTTATGTACATCATAGGATCCCAGAAATTGAACAGTATGCAAATCAGGATGAATGGATAGAAGGGACCCTAATAGAAGAAATTAGTGAACAAGAAAAGATGGAAACTGTTATGAAAGATCTTGAAAAAACCCTTGACCTGGACTCTTTTGGACAGGTATCTTTCAAGCTACCTCAACAATCAGGGATTGGAACATCTTCTGTCGGAACTTCTCAGCAGTCGACATAGAAAACCAACATACCAGTTATAGGGACTTCCAAGGGAAAAGAAGTAGAGACCACAGACCAGCCTACAATGATAGATCAGCCAGGAATGTCCAAGGAACAGAGTCAGGGGAAAATTCCTCCAGCCGAAACTAAAGCAACAGAAATTCCTGCATTACAGACTCCTCTAAATGAGGAAATGAACAAGAAGAGAGATAGAGAAACTACTACACCAATCAGTGGACTTGCTGAACAACGAGGGGCAAAGAGACAAATATTGAATCCTCTCTCAGAAGAGGAGATCATTGAAGAAACCATAGATAGTCTAAGAGAAGAAAGAGCAATCAACGAGAAAACTCCACCATTGGGAGGAACCTCAACTAGCTCACAGAGGCAGGAGCTAGAAAGGCAGTACAGTATGGAAGTATCATCCACCAGGCCACAAAGCAAACATGCTTTAGACATCAAAAATACATTGACAGAGATAAAGGCCAGGAATGATCCTGTAAGGATTTAAATTTACAGTCAATATCTGAAAATGGCCCCTGCAAACCAACAGAGATTAATGTCAGCTTATGACATTAAAGAAGGTAAAATGTTGATGAGTTATTTTAAGCCAAAGGTGCAGCAACCCCAGTCAACAGCAGACTATATCAAGACAAATTTGGAGGTACTAGCCAAAGATATTCATCCTATTGACCAAATTGAACTTCACAAGCAAACTGGGGAAATGGTCTACTCCACACTGGCTGATAAAGCAATGCTGGCCCATAAATTGCAAAATTCCTTGGACAACACAACAACTCAGTTACATTTGGAGAAAGACTCTTCTTTGGCTAAGGATAACAGAATCAAATCTCTAAAAGAAATCATTATTGAATTGGGACATAATCCCAAAGATGTTAAAGGCATAAAGGCATTAATCAAGAAGAAATAGGAAGACATTGCTTCCCTGAGGAAACCGCTGAAACTGCCTCCTTCCATGCATCCACAGACTGCAGAAGTTGTACAACAGAAATCTGAAGAGGAGATGATGGACCTGCTCATGAAGCTTAACGAAAGATTGAATGATATAGAGCAGGCATTAGAAAAAGCACTGAAGGAAAAGTAGGAAGAGTCGACCTCCCAGCCTCCTGAGGTCATCCCCATAGTCCCAACTGCAGTCCCCTCCACACTTGGAACAACATTGGCTCCAAATGTCCCCGCAGCTACAGCAGAGGCAATCACAGGTACATCAACAACAGGAACACCACTAGGGAGCAGTACTAATATGAGCAGAGAAGAATTAATAAAGGCCATGGAAGAATTGAGGTTACAGGTTACAGAATTGAAACATGTGAAAGAGCAATAGGCTAAGGCAGAAAGAAATTATGACATTTCCAAAATAGGTGTTGTAGAAAAGACAAGGGAAGTTAAAGTCTTAGAAAATAAAGTGAAAACCTTAGAACAGGAGCTCACTTTTGATAAGCCCTTGGCAGAGATCAGGAAAATCATTTGGGCCAACATCATTCAATCCATAAATGATGTTTGGCCATCCATCACAGTGATATATGAGCAGATTGACTTAGTGCAAGTAGCACATAAAGAAATTCAAAAGACAAGAGCTCTGTTGGGACAGATGCCTGAACAAGCCAACCGGCTTATACAATTTTTGAATAACAAAAATAGGGAACAGCTAGAAGCACTGGGCATCCCAGACAGGACAGACACCATTCTGGAAATCAAAAGGGTGCTAACCAAGAGGACTTTAATGCAGAATTTAGAAAGGAGGTGCCAAGATATGCAAGTAGAAATCAATTCCTTTACAGAAAAATTCACAGTTTTGCAGAATAAAGGGTTGCCAAGTCCTTTGGTCATCAATGACAAATTAATGAAGCACATTGATTATGTAGATAAATTGAATAAGTATGCTAGAGATCAAGGTAGCTCATCAACAAGTGCATCAGGAGCAAAAGCACTCCCCACAGGTCGAGTTCTCTATGACAACTTGGAGAACTTATTTTATATTGAGCATGAGGTAAAACACTTGTTCCAACTTCAGCCTAATTTTTTCAGATACACAGAGACTGATGAAGCTTTAAGGAAACTTCAAAAACACAGAATTCCTGAGAAATAATGGTGGGAAAACATGTTGGAAAATTTGTAAATTTATCTTTGGTATCTTTGGTAAAATGTAAATTTTGGGCCATTTACCATGGTAAGATAAAACAGGTCAAAGTGTATCAGAGCAGATAAAGAGTATCAGTAAAACAGGGCAGCTAGCACGAGGTTACCATGAAAGACAACAACAAGCCAAATTCTAGGGCCTGCCTCCAGCACACTCAGCAATAAAGGGAACAACACAACATCAGTTCACCTTTCTCCTATCTTCGAGACTAGTTGTCTCTATTTTCTTGTAAAATATGTTTAGTCATCACTAGAATATATCTCACTCTGTTATGAGATATTTTGTGTAAAATATTTTGTATAAATACCCCCTCAGTTGGAGTATTGAGGGGTGGATTCATATACATTGTTGTAATATTGGTTTTTTGGAATAAAGTGTTGATTGGATCAAATTTTCGTATGGCTTGCTGGATGAAGAATTGAAGCTAAAGACTTTTCACAGATTTCTTGAATCAAACACCGGATCAATAAGTCATCTATACCTTGTGTTTTATAAGTTTTCCTTGTTTCTTATATCATCTGTGTTCATATCTGAATGATAAACAAAAATGATTAATTCAGAATATGCTTGATTGCACTCTGTTTTCAAAAGTTATCATTCTCCATGTTTTCTTCTGAAGTAGAATAAACAGTGAAATCTTGATTGCTCCTGTTTTCTATTTCATTCACTTTGATTATTGCTTTAAGAATACTTAATTACTTTTTAATAATAATCAATTCAATTCCCCCTTTCAGATAGGTTGAAGGATTCTTAACTGCTTTTCACCCATCTGAAACCATTCCATCTACTCTAAGTCTCTGTTTGACCATCTTGCTCTGTAAAACCATCTTTAGTTAAGAGACCAAGTCTGGTTAAGCCATCTTACTTGACTCCATTAGCCCAATGGCCTAAACTAGCCAGTCCTACCCCTCTGCTATTGAATCTCACCAACCAAACTCAAACAAAACACCCAAACTTCCCAACTAGCCTAATATCTTTCAAAAACAAAGCTAAAACTTAAAGAGAGAGCCCTCTCTAGATGCAAATTGGCTAGAATCCATGTCTAAAAGATTGGTTTGTGGTTACCTCAGCCTCTCTTCCCCTTCTTACAACTTCTGGGAAAACTTGAGTGATAACCTAGTGGAGACTCTGCTGGGGACCTGAAATATTTGTCTGTTACTATTGTCTCTTTTCTAAGCTATAGACAGAGCTTGAAGTTAGCCAGGTAGCCTTTGAAATGCTTTTGCTTTGCAATTGCAGAAGTAAATGAATGCTACTTTAGTCTATCTCTGGTGTAGCTTATAGATTAGGCATTTAGTTTCAAACTATTGATCATTCCCTCTTTTCAAATAAGTCTTTAAGAAAGTTCAAATCCATATCTTAAAAATCTTAGAGAAATTGTTGAAGTTGTATTGTCACACCCATTTAGAGAAAAACCCAAAAATATACCTAGAAACCTGGCTTCAAAAAGGACTCGTTACACCAGATCTAATCCTAATCCAAATCCACTACCAGTGTTCAAAAACCCTAATCTGATTCCTAGGATTCTCAGAAGACAAGAGAGCCGGGACAGTTCTGCTAGTTCTCGGCCTCTATACAGATCAAGATCTTGTCCTGTGAAGTGGATTTACCTTGAGGATAAACCATTTGATGAATGGTTTGAAACCCATTTATTTGTAACCTTTTCGGAATCTGAGTTAGCCCACATAGTTCATGATCCCATATTTCTTGAAGATTTACAGCTTGAAGTTGTAACTTCACATCTTGATAGACATTTACAGAACTCCATTCAATCAGAGCTTACCTCTGAAGGAACACCAAACCTTTCTATGATTACTACTACTCCTCCAAGTCCATCATCAACACCTCAGACTTCCCAACCTCAAGCTACCCCTTCCACTCCTCCATCCACAACCCATATTCCCATTGTTATCCCAACTACACCAGTTGTTACACCTACTCCTCCAACCATGGCAAACAGGTACACTCCCCTGCACTTACCTGCCAACCCAGGGGCTATGCCCCAAGACTATCAGAGTAAAATCACAACTTTTGATGGCACTGGCACTTACACAACTCAACAGCATACAAAGAAAATGACAGACTATTTTGAAATATATGAGGTTGATGCTGATGATGTTAGAATGAGAGTATTTGTTCAAAGTTTGACTGGAGAAGTTAGAACATGGTTTAGGGCCCTCCCTGCAAACAGTATCAATGACCTACAAGCTCTTTACCAAACATTCTTGAATAGATGGGAAAAGAAGAAAGACCCTCTCCACATTTTGTCAGAATATGAAAGCCTAAAAAGAGGCACCCAAGAAACTGTCCAAGATTACTGTACCAGGTTCAATAACGTTTATAATGCTATTCCTCAAAATCTAAGACCTCCTCCAGATTTGGCCTTGATCAAGTTCCCTGATGGATTTGATTCAGATATGGCATATCAACTTAGGGAAAGAGCTCCTCGAACCCTAGAAGAGATGCAAAGTATAGCTGTCAGTGTTGAAGCCAACCTAATATCTAAACGAGCTAGAGCCCGAGCTGAAAGGAGGATACCTTTCAAAGAGGAACCTTCTGCCCTTGAACAGAAATTAGATGCTATTATCAAAGGAATGGATAGGCTTGGTGATAGAGTAGAAACAATTGAGAGAAAATCCCCTTGGGATGGTCAACCAAGAAATACTGGGAGAAATCCAAACTTCAGGAAGAATCAAAACCCTAATACTGGAAAGACTGGGCCTGACCAAAACATTAGGCCCCCATTCTAGGAAAATTATGCTGAAGCCTCAACTTCTGATGAACCAACAGAAGACACTCAAATTAACTTAATGGGACTCAACAATGAACAACAAGTTTTCTTGACCCAAGAGGATCAAGAAGCTCACATGCTTAAACAATTCCATACTTAGTTAGGTGAATCATTTGACTTTAGGGAGGGATATGATACAACTATTTATGAAGTCCACAAGCAATACAATCTGAGGAGTAGAAGAATAGATGTTCCTGAAACCAACAAGCAGAAAGATACCAAACAGTCCAACAAAGGTAAGATCAATACTACTCCTGTACATATTCTTTCCAGAACAAACCCTAACCCAAATAACCCAATCATTGAAGATGTATCCGATAATCAACCACATCACAGACAATCTTCCACTTCTATTCCTCCCAAAGGAAACGTAGAAGAACCTCCAGAAATTGATTTGGAAACAACTTCAGCCCATAACCCCACTCCTGAAAAGGAGAGAAACACATACAATACTGCGGAAAAAGAGAACCATAGTCCGAAATACAAGAACTCAAACTGAAAAACCTTTTAATCTTGAGAATAAAGTAGGAAAATTAAAGATAGTTGTTCCATTATCAGAATTAGCCAAGCATGATGTCTACAGAGGTCAAATCAGTAGATCACTTCACATTTCTGTGAATGAAGATTCAGTGAATGTTTTTTATGACCAGCCTGAATTGATTTTTGGCCCTGAGGTAAATGGAAAATCAGTAGATGGAGGTGTCCCTCCTTTCTATGTAAGTCTGAACATACATGATAAAATACTTCATAATGCCATGTTTGATTCTGGTGCTTCTCATAACTTAATGCCTAAATCTGTAATGGAGAAACTAGACCTAGACATTACCAGGCCCTACAAAGACCTATTCTCTTTTGACTCAAGCCAGGTCAGATGTCTAGGATTAATCAAAGACTTATGTGTATCACTAGTTCAATACCCTGCCAAAACCATTTTAATGGACATAGTAGTAGCTGATATTCCACCAAAGTATGGCATGTTATTGTCTAGATCTTGGGGTGCAAAGCTTCAAGGATCTTTACAATTGGACATGTCCTATGCTACTATTTCAGTATTTGGTCAACCTAAGAAATTGTACAGGGAAACTTTGATGAAGTATGTGGTAAGTAGCCGGGATAAACCTCAAAATTTCCCAATCTACTCAATTCACTCTGACATGGATTCTTTCATTCTCTATAATGTTGAAATCGATCCTCTAACTGAAGTAAATTTTTTAGCAATTGAACAAGATGAAATCACAAATCAAAAGTCTAGTGTTCAAATTCAAGAAATTTCTGAGAACAATAATACATTAGATAATCAAGAGAAACCAGAAGAAGTTAAAGAACCAGATCTTCCTATTAAACAAATCCCTGAGACTCCTGATAAAAATTATGAACATGAGATACTTTGGTACTGAGAATTTGATGGTTCAATTAATAAATTAGGAGTAGGAGCAGGAATTTGGGTGCATAACCTAGAAAATGATCACACGGAAGGCCATGCCTACAGATTAAAATTTAGATGCACTAATAATATGGCTGAATATGAGGCTCTGTTGCTAGGACTTAAATTGGTCAAAAGTTTAGGTGCAATTAGGGTATCAGTCTTGGGAGATTCTGATTTAGTCATTCAACAGATAAAAGGAAATTTTCTCACAAATGATTCCAGATTAAGAATGTACAGAGGAACAATGATTGAGATTCTCAATACATTTTTAGAAACTCAGCTTGCTAAAATTCCAAGAAAACATAATTTGCATGCTCACAGCTTGGCAATGTTTGCCAGCACTTGTAAATTACCATTTGAGCCCAATCATCAGTTCATAGCTGAGATTAGACACAGGCCAGCCATACCTGACAATGTAAAGAACTGGCAAGTGTTTGACAATGATATTCAGATTAACAATTTTTTAACATTAGAGGAAGAGTTTTCTAGCACTAATATAGATATAGATACTGTTAGTGAGTTTAATCAAATAGATCAAATAGAAACAGACATTTCAGCAGAAAGTGCAACTCAAATGCTTCACCCAACAAAATTTACCAACAAAGAAATGCAAGATCTTAAAGAAATGGACATTGATGAAATTATTGAAGGAGAATCTGAAGTTATTAATTTGAAAGATAATCAGTTGCCTAAAGGATTAACCCCTTTGGAAGATCTCTTTGATTTCAATGATATTCCAAAGAAACCCAAGATGCAACCTCTAAAAGCAGACATTGAAGACTATAACTTGGGAACTGAAGAAAATCCTAAAATGATAAAATTATCCAAATCTTTGCCCCCTGAACAAAAACTCAAATATGTTGAATTAATGAAAGAATTTCAAGATGTTTTTGCCTGGAGCTATGAAGACCTAAAATCTTATGATACCTCCATAATTCAGCATACAATCCCTTTGAAGGAAAATAAAAAACCATTCAAACAAAAGCTTAGAAGAATTAATCTTGTACTACTTCCCTTAATTGAGAAAGAAATCAAACGAATGTATGAAGCAGGGATAATTGCTCCTATCAGGTTTTCTGAGTGGGTGTCTAATTTAGTACCTACTAGGAAGAAAACTGGAGAAATCAGATTATGTGTTGGCCTAAGGAATGTAAATAAGGTTTCTTTGAAAGACAATTACCCTTTACCTAAGATGGATCACATTTTACAAATAGTAGTAGGTGCCTCTAGGATTTACTTTTGGATGGGTTCTCAGGCTACAACCAAATTCTGGTTCTTCCTGATGACCAGGAAAAAACTGCCTTTACAACATCATGGGGAACATTCAAGTATGTTAAAATGCCATTTGGACTTAAGAATACAGGGGCGACTTTTCAACGAGCAATGGACATAGCCTTAGCAAAAGAAATTCATGATTTCTTGGTTATATATCTAGATGACCTGACTGTTTTTTCCAAATCAGATCAGCAACATTTAGATAATCTAAAACATGTGTTTTTAAAATGCAGGCAATATGGAATTTCTCTAAATCCTAAAAAGTCCCTGTTTGGTCTAAAAGAAGGCAAACTCTTGGGCCGCATCATCTCCAAAGATGGCATCAGAATTTATTCTACTAGAGTAGAAGCCATTCTGCAGATACCCCACCCCAGAAATGTCAAAGAACTTCAAGCTTTCTTAGGAAATATTAACTTTTTGAGAAGATTTATATATAACTTAGCTGAATTAATTAGACTGCTTAATGATATGTTGAAAATGGATGCAAAAGTTAAATGGACAGTAGAAGCCAAACAATCATTCGAAGAAATTAAAATGGCTTTGACTAGAGCACCGATCTTGACAAGTCCAAAGTTTGATAGAGACTTCATAATATTTTCATTTGCATCAGAACACACCATTGCTGCTGTTTTACTACAAAAAGATGATCAAGGATGTGAGAAACCCATAGCCTTTTTCAGTAAAGCACTTAGAGATGCACCTTTAAAGTACAAAATCATGGAAAAACAAGCTTATTCACTTGTGAAAGCTATTAAAGACTTTAGAGTCTATATATTGTATTCCCATATAATAGCCTATGTACCAAATGCTGTTGTCAAAGACATCTTGACCCAAGATGGAATTGAGGGCAAGGGAGATAAATGGATTGCTACTATATTGGAGTATGATATTGAAATAAAACCTACAAAGCTTATAAAAGGACAGGGATTGGCCAAACTCATGACTGAAACAAATTGCCAAGCCCTTGATATTAATGAGTTGGATAATGAACAGGAGATGGAGACTCCACAAATCAGCCAGGCCTTCTTAGATTCACAATGGTATGCTGATATAATTTATGTATTATTAAACCTGCAAGCTCCTCCAGGGTTATCCAGAACAAAGAAAAGGTTTTTAAAGATGAAAGCTTCAAAATTTTGTATTTTAGATAATGCTTTATTTTGGAAAAATCATGAAGGTATTCTATTAATTTTTTTAGCAAAAGAAGAAGCTGACAAGGTTCTTAAAGAATTTCATGCAGGGGACTGTGGTGAACACCTTTATTAGAAATCAACTACAGACAAAATCCTCAGAGCCGGATTTTACTGGCCAACCTTGTTCACTGATGTAAAGAAATTTGTCATTGCTTGCCACAAATGTCAAATTTTTGAAGGCAAGAGGAAACTGTTACCCTTACCTTTGAAACTAATTTCCACTGAAAAGCCATTCCAACAATGGGGTCTGGACTTCACTGGAAAAATTCACCCCCCTCTTCCGGCCAACGTAAATGGATTTTAACTGCCACAGATTATTTCACCAAATGGATAGAGGCCATTCCTTCCAGACAAGCCAATGACACAGTCATTATAGGATTCTTAGAAACCAACATACTATCTAGATTTGGCTGTCCTGAAAAGATCATCACTGATAATGCTGCTGCCTTCAAATCCAAGAAAATGATAAGTTTTTGTAATAAATACCATATCACTTTGGGCCATTCCACAGCCTATTACCCTTAAGGTAATGGCCTAGCTGAGTCTTCCAATAAAAGCCTAATTAACATCATTAAAAAATTATTGGAAGAGAACAAAAAGAATTGGCACAAGAAACTTATTAATGCATTATGGGCAGACAGACTTACTATAAAGAAATATATTGGGACTAGTCCTTATGAACTAGTGTATGGTATGGAGGCTGTATTTCCTTCATCTCTAGGAGTTCCAGTAATGAAACTACTTCAGGAAGCTCAAGTGGAGCCCAATGATATTCAAAGGAGAATTAACCAAACCATCCATTTGCAGCAGACTAGAGAAGAAGTGTATCAAAGATCCCAAGTAGTACAAGAGAAAGTTAAGAAAATTTTTGATAAGAGAACCAAGGCAAAAGATTACTACCTTGGAGACAAAGTCTTGAGGTGGGATTCCAGGAGAGAAGACAAAGGAAAACATGGGAAATTTGATTTCCTATGGAAGGGACCTTTTATTATCTAGGCCTTACAAGGGAACAATACTTACTTTTTGAAGAACCTAGATGGTACAGAAACAGATGAAGGGCCAGTTAATGGTCGGATGCTGAAACACTACTTTGATCCAACTTTTTGATGTATTCTTGCTCTAACATGTATATACTATATCCTTGGTAATGTCATAGTTTGGATTGGATGGTAACTTGTTGAAGTTGAAGCCCGAAGAGAAGGCCCTAAGCTTCAAAAGTGTACTGTCATATATATAATAAAGCAACCAACAGAAGGAGATTTCTGAGCATGGTCAAATTCATTCAGAAGGCCATCTGACCTGCTGTTCTTGACTTTTCGCCAGGAAAAGCCATCCGCAAGTGGAGCCAGTGTTATGCTCCTATACCAATAGGTGTCATATTTCATGGTTGATTTGACGAGCTCTGTAATATGTTCATACCTTTTCTTGTTGCAAAGGTTTTCCATATTTTCAAAAAGATTAAAAAATTTAAAAAATGTAAAGAGGGTATAACCTAAAAGAAAAATCAAAGGGTGAAAATAATAAAATGGTCAAAAAGTGAAAGAAATGAACCCCAAACAAAAATAGACCAGGAAAGTGTGCAAGCTTAAAAGCCACTACTATTTCATTTTCTGTAATAAGCAATTGTGTGCAACTTGTCAAACTTATGCCACAATTGATGAAGAGTCAAACAACTTAAACTTGGCTCATTCATTTTTGAATTTCAAGTTTTAGAGATAGAGAATAAATATCTGACCAAACAGTGTAATCTTGGCAGATAAGTAGATAGGTAGAGTAAATAAAAAGGAGCTCAACAGTTTAATATGAGCCCTTGGATGTAATAAGTGTAGACTTAGGTAGGCTTGCCATGTAAAAGAAAAAAAAGATTGATAAGGGTTTGCCAATCTAAGTGCACCCAAATAAAGAAGAAAAAATGTCAGGCTAAAGTAGGTAGGGTAGGTAGATGATGTTGTAGAATGATACTTATGGTGAAAATGCTTCCAAATGTGTTGATCTTCACTTTTATCACTAGTGCAATGCATACATTACACTTGATGCAGTTCAAGAAAGGCAAGGTTAAATAACTAACTTCCATTCACATTTTCCCTGAAGATTTCACTAATTCACCCTGAAGTACTAAGGTCTTTGAAAATCAAGGGGGCTCAGAGCATTTCTCTGACTTCTAGAGGGACCGGAACCTCTGCCCAATGATTTAAAAGCCTAAGTGCTCATACGTCATTCATTTCATTTCATAAAGTTTGCCTAAGTAAAACCCTATTTACTTAGGAAAGATGCAAATATTTCTCATATAACCCCTTTTTTATCCTTAACCTAAGTTTAAATGTAAATTTTTTACGTGTTAACTTGGAGCTTGTTCATTATATTTATTCATATTAACTTTTAACATTTCTTATATAATTCCCATATAAGCTTTACCCTTTCCCATATTATGCAATTAAATAAAACCCCCGCATTACTATATACCCCGCCCCCTGGTTAGTTATAACCATAGTCATAATGTAAAATAGGGATTAATAAACTTATTTAAAGTTTGTTAATAACCTTCCCCGCCGCGCTATAATTGGAATTAATTAACCGTCCGGGTTAATTAACAACCAACCCACTAGCCAATCAAAATAGTCCCAAAACGATTAAAACATTTTTTATCGTACCGGGCCCGCCTTAGTTAACACCCCGCCATGTTCGACACCCGTCAGCCTTCTGATCTCAGCCTTTTCATCTGACGGTTGACGATCATATCGCGACCACCCTTTTTGCCTCGTTTTAACTCGCGATCGCCTGCTGGTTTTCCGCCGTACCTCCACCACGCGTCGCGCTTCCAATATGCTTGCTAGCCCTCCACTCGATACCACTTAACCCCAAAAGCGGTGCAGGGTAAACCGCTTACCACCCTCCGTGTAACGACAAAACGTCCCATCACACTGACGTCACCCGCCCAATAAATGCCAAAAAATACCCGCCAAACCAAATTTCGTTAAAAGAACGAAAAAAACGTCATTTTCATTGTAACGCATTGCGAACTGTGCTCCATGCAAGATAACGTCTAGTCAAGCGTCCGAGCATTTAGTCCGCCACCCGCCCAATAAACTCCAGTGTCGTGCTTTGCAGCTTGCCAACCAACTTGCCATTGTGCGGCTTTCCTCTTTAAATACATTTATTTATCCATTTTTCCCGTAACCCTATAATTCCAGTTTTCCACTGAAAATTCTACCTAAAAAAGCCAAAATTCAAGTCTAGGCAGTCTGTAATTACCATAAAAATACCCCTAAACCTGCTGTCTAGTCCAATTTTCCATATAAAGCCCGAATTCCAGTTTGAATACACAAGGACCAAACATGGAAGCTCCCATAGCCCTAAATGTCGCGCCCATGAATGCACCTCATAAATATTTAGATTATTTATCCTTGGCCGACAAAGATTTTCAAATAAAAGATTTGTCTGGTAATATGAACCATCTTCAGGCCTTCTGCCAAAATTGGACAACTATCTAAACAACTATGATATTTTTGGATTATGGGAGTCTAACCTTCCCATGTATTTCCTTCCCTCCGTTCATGTTTTCCTAGACATCATTCATCAGTGCTGTGCCAATTATGACCCTGTCCATAGAGCAGTTATGTCCTCATCCCAAACTGTCCTTTTTCCCATAACTGCTAAATCTATCAATAACATGTTACAGTTTCATCCCACTGAGCCCCTTGCTCCCCTTTCCATGGGATATCTACTTGAAAAAGCTTTTCAATTGCCCAAATCAGAGATCACCCGTATTGCTCAAATGTTCATGAAACCACAGTACCAGCCTACAAGCCCACCTCCCTATCTCCAGACCTTTTTCACTGAAACTGGCCAACTGATTGTTTACATGATATCCTTGGTATTGGGATTCAATTCCAGTGAATTTATTGATGATATTACCCTAGTTCTGTTATCAATATTTACTCCAGGATAGCCTCCTGCTATCAAATATGACTATGCCACTTTCATTGCCAACAAAATCCATGATCAATTCATGAATTTGGACAGAGAAGGGGTTTTCAAATACACATCATTTATATACCACCTTCTGTTATATCATCAGCCAGACAACTTTTCTTTCCCCATCAGGAAGTTGGACTCAAAGGGGAATCGAAGGTCTGTGATCTTTTGGAGCTCAGTTTTCCATAAAACCTATGAGGGCCCTTATACTTGTAATGAGTTCATCGATTGGTTTGTACATCCAGTATCCACTCTGTTGATAGGAGCTCTCCCTCCTAGAATCTCTAGTGACATGAAAAAGATTCTGTAGCTCTCTAAATAGTACAGGATATGTGACTAGTACCTGTACCAAAATCACACAGAAATCAGAATATATGGGTGTGAACTTTGCCCTTTCAAGTTGCCTAAATATGTGCCCATGAGATTATTTGCACTAGAGTATTTCAGACAGATCATAAAGGCAGATTTAGACCATTTTTGTAATGCAAAGAAGAAAGCTCAGTTGAGAATCAAAAACCAGTTAGGCCCTTATGTCATCCATTTTAGGGATGCATGGCAAGAAGCTGAAAAGATTTTAGGAGACCACCCTAAATTGAAGAAGAGTTTTTGGTGGGTTCCATATGACTCAAATAGTTTCTTAAGTGACAGAAAAGTAAAGAACAGGCTATCAATTTATGTACATCATAGGATCCCAAAAATTGAATAGTATGCAAATCAGGATGAATGGATAGAAGGGACCCTAATAGAAGAACTTAGTAACAAGAAAGGATGGAAATTGCTATGAAAGATCTTGAAAAAACCCTTGATCTGGACTCTTTTGGACAGGTATCTTTCAAGCTGCCTCAACAATCAGGAATTGGAACATCTTCTACCAGAACTTCTCAGGAGCCTGCATAGAAAACCAACATACCAGTTACAGGGACTTCCAAGGGCAAAGAAGTAGAGACCACAGAGCAGCCTACAATGACAGATCAGCCAGGAATGTCCAAGGAACAGAGTCAGGGGCAAATTCCTCCAGCCGAAACTAAAGCAGCAGAAATTCCTACATTACAAACTCCTCTAAATGAGGAAAGGAACAGGACGAGAGACAGAGAAACCACTGCACCAATCAGTGGACCTGCTGAACAACCAGGGGCAAAGAGACAAAGACTGAATCCTCTTTTAGAAGAGGAGATCATTGAAGAAACCACAGACAGTCTAAGAGGAGTAAGAGCAATCAGCTAGCAAACTCCAGCATTGGGAGGAACCTCAACTAGCTCACAAAGGCAGGAGCTAGAAAGGCAGCAGAGTATAGAAGTATCATCCACTAGGCCACAAAGCAAACAGGCTTCAGACATAAAAAAGACATTTACAGAGATAAAATCCAGGAATGATCATGTAAGGATTCAAATTTACAGCTAATATCTTAAAAAGGCCCCTGCAAACCAACAGAGATTAATGTCAGCTTATGAAATTAAAGAAGGTAAAATGTTGATGAGTTATTTTAAGCCAAAGGTGCAGCAACCCCAGTCAACAGCAGACTATATCAAGACAAATTTGGAGGTCCTAGCCAAAGATATTCATCCTATGGACCAAATTGAACTTTACAAGCAAACTGGGGAAATGGTCTACTCCACACTGGCTGATAAAACAATGCTGGCCCATAAATTACAAAATTCCTTGGACAACACAACGGCTCAGTTACATTTGGAGAAGCCTCTTCCCTGGCCAAGGATAACAGAATCAAATCTCTAGAAGAAATCATTATTGAATTTGGACATAATCCCAAAGATGCTAAAGGCATAAAGCCATTAATCAAGAAGAAAGAGGAAGACATTGCTACCCTGAGGAAACAACTGAAACTGCCTCCTTCCATGCATCCACAGACTGCAGAAGTTGTACAACAGAAATATGAAGAGGAGATGATGGACCTGCTCATGAAGCTTAATGAAATATTGAATGATATAGAGCAGGCATTAGAAAAAGCACTGAAGGAAAAGCAGGAAGAGTTGACCTCCCAGCCTCTTGAGGTCATCCTCATAGTCTCAACTGTAGTCCCCTCCGCACTTGGAACAACATTGGCTCCAAATGTCCCCGCAGCTACAGCAGAGGCAATCACAGGTACATCAGCAACAGGAACACCACTAGGCAACAGTACTAATATGAGCATAGAAGAATTAATAAAGGCCATGGAAGAATTGAGGTTACAGGTTACAGAATTGAAACAGGTGAAAGAGAAATTGGCAAAGGCAGAGAAAAATTATGATATCTCCAAAATAAGTGTTGTAGAAAAGACAAGGGAAGTTAAAGCCTTAGAGAATAAAGTAAGAACATTAGAACAAGAGCTCACTTTTGATAAGCCCTTGGCAGAGATCAGGAAAATCATTTGGGCCAACATCATTCAATCTATAAATGATGTTTGGCCATCCATCACAGTGATATATGAGCAGATTGACTTAGTGCAAGTAGCACACAAAGAAATCCAAAAGACAAGAGCTCTGTTGGGACTGATGCTTGAACAAGCCAACCGGCTTATACAATTTTTGAATAACAAAAATAGGGAACAGATAGAAGCATTGGGCATCCCAGACAGGATAGACACCATTCTGGAAATCAAAAGGGTGCTAACCAAGAGGACTTTAATGCAGAATTTAGAAAGGAGGTGCCAAGATATGCAAGTAGAAATCAATTCCTTTACAGAAAAATTCATAGTTTTGCAGAATAAAGGGTTTCCAAGTCCTTTGGTCATCAATGACAGATTAATGAAGCAAATTGATTATGTAGATAAATTAAATAAGTATGCTAGAGATCAAGGTAGCTCATCAACAAGTGCATCAGGAGCAAAGGCACTCCCCATAGGCCGAGTTCTCTATGAAAACTTGGAGAACTTATTTTATATTGAGCATGAGGTAAAACACTTGTTCCAACTTCAGCCTAATTTTTTCAGATACACAGAGACTGATGAAACTTTAAGGAAACTTCAAAAACACAAAATTCCTGAGAAAGAATGGTGGGAAAACATGTTGGAAATTTTTTAAATTTATCTTTGGTATCTTTGGTAAAATGTAAATTTTGGGCCATTTACCATGGTAAAATAAAATAGGTCAAAGCGTATCAGAGCAGATAAAGAGTATCAGTAAAACAGGGCAGCCAGCACGAGGTTACCATGAAAGATAGCAGCAAGCCAAATTCTAGGGCCTGCCTCCAGCACACTCAACAATAAAGGGAACATCACAACATCAGTTCACCACATCAGTTCACCTTTCTCCTATTTACGAGACTAGTTGTCTCTATTTTTTTGTAAAATGTGTATAGTCATCACTAGAATATATCTCACTCTGTTATGAGATATTTTGTGTAAAATATTTTGTATAAATACCCCCTCAGTTGGAGTATTAAGGGGTGGATTCATATACATTGCTGTAATACTAATTTTTTGGAATAAAGTGCTAATTGGATCAAATTTTCATATGGCTTGCTGGATGAAGAATTGAAGCTAAAGACTTTTCGCAGTTTTCTTGAATCAAACACCGGATCAATAAGTCATCTATACCTTGCGTTTTATAAGTTTCCTTTGTTTTCTTATATCATCTGTGTTCATATTTGAATGATAAAAAAAAATGATTAATTCAGAATATGCTTGATTGCACTCTGTTTTCGAAGGGTATCATTCTCCATGTTTTCTTCTGAAGTAGAATAAACAGTGAAATCTTGACTGCTGTTTTTTATTTCATTCACTTTGATTATTGATTTAAGAATACTTAATTGCTCTTTAATAATAATCAATTCAATTCCCCTTTTCAGATAGGTTGAAGGATTCTTAACTACTTTTCACCCATTTGAAACCATTCCATCTACTCTAAGTCTCTCTTTGACCATCTTGCTCTGTAAAACCATCTTTAGTTAAGAGACCAAGTCTGGTTAAGCCATCTTACTTGACTCCATTAGCCCAATGGCCTAAACTAGCCAGTCCTACCCCTCTACTATTGAATCTCACCACCCAAACTCAAACAAAACACCCAAACTTCACAACTAGCCTAATATCTTTCAAAAACAAAGCTAAAACTTAAAGAGAGAGCCCTCTCTAGATGCAAATTGGCTAGAATCTGTGTCTAAAAGATTGGTTTGTGGTTACCTCGGCCTCCTTTCCCCTTTTTACAACTTTTGGGAAAACCTAAGTGATAACAGACCCTATGTATTTGGTCCAAGGTATTGGTCCTAAGTGGTTTTGGTCCATGGTATTGAGAAAGCCTAAAACTATAAAAGGAGGAGAAGATCATTAGGCCAAGTGTGCAAGAATTGAATACCTGATGAAGTGTGAGATCTAGTATGCAGGTTATCAGCTTATGGTGCTTTGTTTGATCTGAACCAAGGATGAACCTTAGCAGTTGATGGAGGATAAGATCTAATGATGGATCAGGATCTTAAGGCTTGAAATGAATTATCTTTATATGGTTTGATCATGTTTACTCTAGATATGAATACTGACGCATGTGTTGTTCTGTAAATGTTATGATCTGGGTATGCCTGAAGTCTGGAATAGTTGCAAAATTATGAATTAATATTTACAGACATATACGCTGGTTGGCTTTGATAAAAGCATGTATAAACGCTAGTTCAACACATCTAAGTGGCGTATACATTATGTAATATGATATTTGAAGTTACAGGTGGATCTGACTGTTGTTGCAGAATTCTGGGTTCTTCTTTGTGTTCTGGTGATTGTAGTTTGATGACAGTATACTGAATGTTCAGATTGATTGATTGTGATTTTCTTCAGTGACGATGGGATTTAATTGATTCAGTTATGGGTGATTCAGAGATTTATGATTGAGTTTCAATGATTGGTTAATGCAGATGTATTTGATGGTTGTAGTGCAATGGTGATTGATTTTGAGCTTCAATGTTGATAATGGGTCCAGTATGAAAATTAGCTGAAACGATGTACCAGGAGCATCCAATCTGAAAATTTATGAAACGTGGTCCCTAGAGGAAGAGAGAAGGTTGTAGCCTTTTGTAGGTCGGCACCTACGTACTAGTAAACATACCAACTAGTACAAGAGCTAGGGGGTTGTAGCTCCCTTCTAGTAGAAGCTGGAGAACGAGAGAAGGTAGTAACATTCTACAGGTAGAAGCCTGTGTACTGGTATGAGTCTGCACCAGTACAATGTTGTAAACAAATTTTCTTATTATTAAAAGAAGACAAAGATGACAGTAGTAGGTGGTTTTCACCCACATTGGGTTTCCACCTTAAATCTTGGTGTTCATGTGTGTTGCTTATGTGTGATGGTTCATTTAGTTATTAACTACACATGGTTACTGTTTAATGTTTAATAAATTACTGATGCACAGATTAAAAATCAACATCTGATGAATTAACTGAATCATTAGCTTGCTCGATATATGCTTGTTTCCTTAAACACAATTGCGTGTACACATGGGTTACCTTCATTGAAGTAGCGTATATAAATTTGAGTATGAAAAGAAAAAGGTTATTGAATTGACTAATATTGATTCACGACCCCCCCTCTCACTATTATTTCCAACAATTGGTATCAGAGTAGGTCCTTTGGTAGAAGCTTGATCTCTTGAAGGAGATCCGTAGTATAGAAATTTTGAATAATATAACACTTATTCACAGAGATTATCCTGATTATACACTATTTGCAGAATGCATGCATAATACATAACCTCCTCTACCATTGATCATCAATTTGCGGAATCAATAAACAATCGCATGCGCACATTGAAACATCAATCACACATATCAACACAATATGTAATGGGGAAAGCATACAGCTGAAAACCCCAACTATCTGTATATTATAATGATAGAGAACATGTAACAATACATAGTACAATACTCCTCACAAGTACTCAGTACTATCTTCACCTGCTACACACAAACTAGCTCAGATCTAAACAAGTCATGGGTTCAAATCTCCTCCACTGTTTTCCTGCCTCTACTGCGCAATCCAAGTTGAGAATGGATCTAATCCAAGTTAGAATTCCCTTGGTTTGTACTGCACAATCCTCATTGGAAATCTCAATCAATGATTGTGCAAATCTCATGCACAGCTATAGTCACAACTGATAGTAGTCTCACCCTTTCACCCACCTCTAACACTTGTCTCCACTGAACTGTCCATGCACTGAGTTAAATGATGTATTCTTTAGTTGATTTATGATTTAATAATTAGTGAATTAATTAATAATTAATTCACACCACTCATCACTAGTGTATTTGTCAGTTAGACTAAATACAACTAGTTCAACTAAGTCAAACTAAACACAACTCCATCAACTCCTCAATCAACTCCACCAAACTCAATCACTTGAGTTCTAATTAAAGTCCTTCATGCAATAGCTCAACTAACCCATAGGAAAAGTGTATTTCCTTCTGGCAGTTGCATGTACCACATCCGTAGCTTGAACTGAAGTGTTGCAAGAGGATAAGATAATGTTTATAGTCCAAATATTATTAAGATTTAATAATATTCGACTGTTCTATTTTTAGACTGGAAGTCTAAAAATAGACTCCGCCCATATGTCTAAAAATAGAGGTCCATCTATTTTTACCAACATGACCAATCATCCATAAATAGCATCCTACAACTCATAGACCATGATCCATATGTCTAAAAATAGACATAGTCTAAACATAGATTTTGCGCCAAAAATAGCCTGCGGGCCCACTTAGTGAAGGCGACTTCTTTTCACTAAGCTCCATCATCTTGTTGCATTTTCAACATGTAGAACAATGAGAAAGAAGCTAAAGAAGAAAGCATCTCAGAAGAAGAAGACATCTCAAAGTAACTATGACAGTGGGAGAGTCGATTAGGGATTATGTGGAAGCAACTCTTCAGATTCAGAATCACCTCAGAATGAAGATGAACAAACAAAAGAATTATCATGTATGAATTTGTTATCCTCTGGTGATACATTTCTCTGTCCATTTGAAGATGATGAAAGTGATAGTGAAACAACTTAATTTGCTCTTATGGGTGAGAGAGAAAGATATCAAATAGAGGTAGAATTTAAAAGGCTCACAGATAAAATTAGAGATCAACAAGATCTATTGGACAAAAGGGAGTGTGCCTTCAAAAAAGAAGATACCAGACTAAAAGCTCAACTAGAGGGAGGAAACAAGGAAAAGGAAGATCAATGTCAAAAGTTTCAGGATGAAGTGACATCATTAAGAAATGAAGTAAATAAAAGGAGCACAACAATCAAGAAACTTAAAGATAGATCCAGCTACTATGAAAGTCTTGAAGGTAAGATCCTCTCTCTAAAAGAAGATCTTGAAAAATCAAATAAGCAGAATGAAGAACTACACCAAGCTCTTGAAGAACAAGAAAAGGAAGTTCTCGAATTAAGGCAACAAATGGAAGAAGGAAGAAAAGCTGAAGAAATCATGAAGAAACAATATCTTGAAAAGGAAGAGCAATATCAGGTTGAGGTAAATATACTAAAAGGTAAATTAGAAGAAAAGGAAAGCTTTTACGATTTCAAGATAGTACTAAGATTTTGGATGATATTCTCAGTAGTCAAAGGTCTCCTACCATCAAAATTGGTCCTGGTTTTCATGAAGGTGAATCTAGCTCACAAAGTGAGGCAAGGAACTCTAATGCAAATTCTGAAATGCTCAACAAAGAGATGAGAGGTCAATCCCATCAACAACCAAGGAAAGAAATTTTTCAAAGAAAATCTTATACTCCTAACCATGGAAGTGATAGTCAGTTATTTCCTCAAATGAATAATGTTGAATGTTTTATGTGTCATAATCTTGGACATGTTGCAGCGAGATGCAGAAGTAGAATGGTTCAAGATCATCACACAGAAAGATCATCAGCTTCCAGGTACTTTAAGGGATATTGTTTTTCTTGCAATATGTTTGGTCACAAAGCCATTGACTACTATAGAAGAAATATGAAACATGTACGATGTTATGCATGTAACAAGTTTGGACATATAGCAAAGGAATGTAGGAGAAAATTTTGGGCACCATACTAAAAGGAGAAAATGTCATCACACTCGAAGATATGGAAGTTCTGGGACAGTCTCAAAAAAATTGATGTGATATGATTCAGACAATTATCAGTTATCTTTTCTGTCGTAGATGACTACAGTCTGTGGATGTTACTTAGAAGTGTTTTGATCCTCACAAGTTGTTGATAACTTGATGTATATCTGATTGATGATGATGCCTTGATACTTCTTACTGATATATGCAATGATCAGATCTAACAATGAATAGGTGGAACAGGTTCAAGGGGAGAACATGCTATGCTTCTAACAAAGCATTGTTGGCATTATGTTTAGAAGTCTTTGGTACCTAATCAATGATGATGAGGCTTATGTGGCTAAAGTGTTTAATTGATACATCTTGCTATGTGACGTTTATGAGTTGCCCATGATGAAATCTCAGATGATACTTGAATTGATTGAGGTTACATAATTATTATTTAGATCAGATTTATGGATGATTGTGGATGACTTTTTTATATTGCTTACATGGTGATCTTCATAAGGACAAGGAGAAGTACAAAGCTTGAGTACACAACTTCATTATTTGATGATAAGCCACTCATTTCTTTTATACTAGTGTCATCATGCCTTCAAAGATGCATATGGTGTAGTTATGATTCAAGATTCCTATAGTTCTCACATCGTTGAGGATTGTTGTTGTTGATGATATCAAGAAAGCTGGACAAATGACCATGCACTCATGGTTTGCTAGATACATAATTGATGGACACACATTATGTTGGATACATGGATGATTACTTAAGTTGCATATTGTTGACTGGCCAAGAGAATGGTGTTATTGCAGGTCACATGAAGACATAGCTATTTGAAGACATGGATATTCGAAGACATGGCTTACTTAATCACATAATGATGATGATAGGTTGATACTCACATGTGTTGATCATCATGGTTGATGCTTATCAGATGTGGGATGTTCCCTTGTGATGATACATGGTTGATATATTGAAGGTTCTTGTGGAAAGATCATGCAATTTTTGATGATGATGATGACTATGGTGTTTTCACATACATATGATATGATGTGAATGATTTTGTGCTATTACTTGGAAATATGACATATGCTTAGTTGATTCATGGAAGGTTATGATAAGGCTCTTTCTACTAAGGAAACAAAACAAGTTGATCTTGATGAGATCAAGAGGATGAATTGATATCTATATGCAGACATACTTTGTCACAGGTCGATGATATTTACACTGTCATATCTTGGGAACTAATGATGGACATATACAGGTTACTAGTCTGGATGCTATTGAAAGATGCTTATGGAGCAGATCATACATGGTGTATGATAGTTGTTGGTGACTATCATGGTCTTGTTTAGATATTTGGTCTCTGTTATAAATGTCATGTATATCATTCGATGTAAAGGTCATATCAAGACCTATGATGTAATAATTTGTCTCTGTCTGTTGTAGTCTTTTGATGAGTCCCTTTTGGTCATATGATGTAATTTGTAACCCCACTATGCATGGGAAGGATGATGTAATAATTGATACATTTCAGTCATGTATAAATTGGTATATCCCCACTTGGTTGGGAGGATGAGTCAAATTCGGTATATCCCCACTTGGTTGGGAGATTGATATATGTATGAGTCATTGGTGATAGGAAGGTCAAAGTCACTTAGTTGAGTTATAGAGTCATGTTATTCTTTTGGAAAATATTTGCAGACTTTGCATGTGCTCAGGGGGAGCATGGATGATATAGTGCATTGCAGCATGAACAAAGGGGGAGTTTAATCAGAAAATTCAGCATGTGCTTAGGGGAAGCATGATCAATGTTTATATTCAGCTGTTCCGATATGAAAGTTTTCTTTTTGATCAGCCCCTTTCCCTTCATATCAAAGGGGGAGAATATCCTGGTCTGCCCTTTGCCCTTGATGTCAAAGGGGGAGAGTATTTTGGTGTTGCTTGTTATCTCTAATAGTTTCTACAACTTGCAGTAATCAACACCAACATGGTTTCCATCAAGTCCAAAGGGGGAGATTGTTGGCATTATGATGCATGTGTTGTACTTGATGGAAACCCACTTGTAGCAGAACAACTCACTTGTATATGGTAACTAGATGAATCTACAGAAGAGATATCAGATGTGACAGAATGCATGACAGTTGTGACAAAATGTAGGGAAGTTCAAAGGAATCAGTTTAGAAGTAATGTACAATGGCAACTCTCTTAGATGATAGTTCACAGTGCAGCAGGTTAACAACAAAGAATTATAGATCAGATTACAAAGAATGAAGAAAGAGAGGTATACGCAGGTTCACCTTGACCAAGATGCGTATACATGTAGGTTAACTGACCACAAGTAGCGTATATGTACACATGCACTTTCACAGAAGGAAAAGCATGTATATCTTGGAAAACTAAGTTTTTGGTCCATGGTATTGGTCCAAGGTATTTGGTCCGAGGTATTGACCCTAAGTATTTTGTCCAAGGTATTGGGCCTAAGTGGTTTTGGTCCATGGTATTGAGAAAGACCTAAAACTATAAAAGGAGGAGAACATCATTAGGCCAAGTGTGCAAGAATTGAATTTATGATGAAGTGTGAGATCTAGTATGTAGGTTATCGGCTTATGGTGCTTTGTTTGATCTGAACCAAGGATGAACCTTAGCGGTTGATGGAGGATAAGATCTAATGATGGATTGGGATCTTAAGGCTTGAAATGAATTATATTTATATGGTTTGATCATGTTTACTCTAGATATGAATACTGACACATGTGTTGTTCTGTAAATGTTATGATCCGGGTATGACTGAAGTCTGGAATAGCTGCAAAATTATGAATTAAGATTTACAGACATATACGCTGGTTGGATTTGATAAAAGCGCATATACACGCTAGTTCAACACATCTAAGTAGCGTATACATTATGTAATATGATATTTGAAGTTACAGGTGGATCTGATTGTTGTTGTAGAATTCTAGGTTTTGCTTTGTGTTTTGGTGACTGCAGTTTGATGACAGTATACTGAATGTTCAGATTGATTGATTGTGGTTTGCTTCAGTGACGATGGGATTTCAGTGATTCAGTTATGGGTGATTCAGAGATTTATGATTAAGTTTCAATGATTGGTTAATGCAGATGTATTTGATGGTTGTAGTGCAGTGGTGATTGATTTTGAGCTTCAATGTTGATAATGTGTCCAGTATGAAAATTAGATGAAATGAGGACTTCATGTGTATTGTTGTGTACCAGGAGCATCTAGTGTAAAAATTTATGAAACGTGGTCCCTGGAGGAAGAGAGAAGGTTGTAGCCTTTTGTAGGTCGGCGCCTACGTACTAGTAAACATATTAGCTAGTACAAGAGCTAGGGGGTTGTAGCTCCCTTCCAGTAGAAGTTGGAGAATGAGAGAAGGTAGTAACCTTCTGTAGGTAGAAGCCTGTGTAATGGTATGAGTCTGCACCAATACAATGTTGTAAACAAATTTTCTTATTATTAAAAGAAGACAAAGACGACAGTAGTAGGTGGTTTTCACCCACATTGGGTTTCCACCTTAAATCTTGGTGTTCATGTGTGTTGCTTATGTGTGATGGTTCATTCTGTTATTAACTGCACATGGTTACTGTTTAATGTTTAATAAAGTACTTATGCACATATTAAAGATCAACATATGATGAATTAACTGAATCATTAGCTTGCTGGATATATGCTTGTTTCCTTAAACACAGTTGCGTGTACACGCAGGTTACCTTCATTGAAGTAGCATATATAAATTTGAGTATGAAAAGAAAAAGGTTATTGACTTGACTAATACTGATTCACCCCCCCCCCTCCCCTCCCCTCAGTATTATTTCCAACATTGATATGCAGTTTTGGTAATATTAGTTAATTATCTCCCTATGATCATGGTAAACAAGCTCGTAATGAGAATTTTTATCTTCTAAGTTTTGCATATTTTAGAATTACACTCTGAAAAAGGAAAATTATATCAGATGGGGTGAATCATTGGCTCTTTTAAGAGTTTTGGATGATAATGATAGAGTTTTAAGCTACTGATATGCAGAAAGTCCTTACTAGGTTAAATATTCTTTTCTTGATTGATAACAAAACATTCATACTTTATAAAGATAAGAGTTTGTTCATAGAATAATTTTTTTTAAGCAAGATCAAGTTTTTCCAAAGAAATCAGGTCTACTTTAGTACTCAAATGTACTAATTATTTCTTTTAAATTTTACTTACTTATAGAAGCAAAAAAATAGAAATATTATCAAAGATTTTATTTTGAAAAGCCAAAAGTAAATACTACTTAACCTTTATTTTCCTAAGAATCTTAAAGGCGATATGATACAAAATTGGAAGAGGTCATCTTCTAAGAAAAGTATTTTTTCAAGATTTTTCCATTAACGGGCAAAGAATCCTTCTCACCTGACAAGTCTTGTAAAATAAACATTGATTGTTCAATTTTCTCAATGATTTGAAAAGGGCCAAGCCATAGTCTTTGGAATTTGGTATGTCTACCTTTTTCCTCGTGTGCTTTGTCCCATTTCAAAACCAAAGCACCTACTTCAAAATTTTTGACTAGTAGAGGTTGTATCAAAAGAGGCTTTGACTAATTGTTGATGATGGAAGTGGGTTGCTTTAGCCTTTTCTCGTTCTTCTTCAAGCTTAAGAATCTGAAACTGTCTAGCTTGGAGAGAAGAAGAAGGGTTTTCATTGATGAATTGCACTAGGGAAGGAGATGGGATTGTTATGTTTGTGGGAAGAACAACTTCTTTTCCATAAACTAAAGCAAAAGGAGAAGAACGAATAGAGGCCTTCTGTGTAATTCTGTCTGCCCATAGAGCAAATGTTAATGCTTTGTGCCAATTCCTATGATTTTGGTCAATAGTCCTTTGGATAATTCTGATGAGGTTATTGTTTGTTGATTCTGCTAATCCATTACCTTGTGGATAATAGTTGGCTGAATATTTTAATTTAAAACCTCGCTTTAGAGCAAATTCTACCATTGTATTTCCATAAAAGTAAGATTCATTGTTAAACATTAACGCTGAGGGTAAGCCAAACCTGGTAATTATGTACTGTTCAATGAAGTCCATAATGCTTTCTGTATTAGCTATTTTTAGTGGGATAGATTCTACCGACTTTGTAAAATAATCAGTAGTTGTAAGGATGTATCTATGCTGTTTGGAAGAGTTAGGAGCAATCTCACCAATTATGTCTAATCCCCATTGTTCGAATGGTTGTTGGATGTTTACTGGTTGCAAAGGGAATGTTGGCTTCCTTTCTCTTCCGGCTGTGGTTTGACAAGTTTTACACTTTCTTGCAGATTCATGTGCATCCTTAAATATTGTTGGCCAATAATATCTTGCATGCAGGATTTTGTGAGCTGTGGTATTTCCTATGAAATGTCCTCCAGCTGGTCCATCATGTAATTCCCGCATGACCTTTCCAGCTTCAGGTTTCTCCAGGCATCTTAGCAATACTTAATCATAATTTTTTCTAAACAATACATCATTAACTAATTCATACTGATTTGATTTCAACCTTAAATCTCGCTTTCTTTTATAATTAAGATGCATAGGAGCATACCCGTTCTTCAAATAAAATTTCAAATCAGCATATTGTGATTGTGTATCATTGAATATTACCTCTGATATTTGCACTTCATTACCTTGATCTTCTTCTGCTGATAACTGGGAAGCTCTTGTTAACATCCTGCAAAAACCTTGGCCCCTAAAAATTTTAGCTGGCCGGATTTCTACATCATATTCTTGAAGTGTAGTAACCCAATTGGTTCTTTTCTTCCGTACTTCTCTTTGGATTAATAATTGTCTTACTGCAGGGTAGGGTACTACTATCTTTGTATGGGATTTGAGAAGAAAAGGTCTGAAATGTTTCAAGGTTTTAAAAATAACAAATTCTTGTTTCTCGACACCTGAATAATTTAACTCGACACCTTGCTAGCTAGAACTGAAAAAAGAGATGGGTGCCTCGATATTTTCATCGTTCAAATGTGTTAAAACTACTGCATATGATGTATCAGATGAAAACGTATATAATACAAAGGGTTTGAGAAATTCAGGGGTTGTCAATGAAGGAGCATTAATAATGGCTTTTTTAATCAACTCAAATGCCTCCCTTTCATATTTTCCCCATTTGAAAACTGCGTTTTTTCATATCATTGCTTGAAGGGGTAGGACGATCTATGAAAAATCTGGAACAAATATTTTTCAAAAAAAATTGGCCTAGGAATGATTGCATGGTTTTTTTTTTTTGTTTTTTTTGTTTTGTTTTGTTTGTTTGTTTTTTTTTTTTTTTTTTTATGTGGGAGAGGAATCCTTTTGATCTCTTGGACTCTATCAGGATCAATGTAAATTCCTTTCTTGGACACTATAAACCCAAGGAGTTTTCCTTCTGGTAAAGCAAAATATTTTTTTTTGGGATTTAAGGAAATGCTATATTTCTTGCATCTTTCAAAAATGTGCTTCAGGTCACTTAAATGATTGTTCCTATCCTTAGAATAGACTATGATGTCATCTAAGTAAATAACAACTGATTTATTAATTAGACCTTTAAAAGCAATATCCATAGCATGTTGAAATGTAGCACCTACATTAATGAGTCCGAAAGGCATCTTCTAATAGGCATATGTTCCCCACTTGGTCCTGAATGTTGTCTTTAATTTGTCATCTAGATGCACAAGAATCTGATTATATCTTGAGAATCCATCTAGAAAAGACGTTAATTTAGAACCTGCAACTGATTGCAATATCTATTCTGTTAGAGCCTAGATTTGTCTCAGGCTGAAAAGACAAGGTTCTAGGTCCACATCAAACCAAGCTCAGCCTCGTAGCTAGCCCTACGAGGACAGGAGAGGGCTCTCTCTGGGTCTATCTCGGCAAAAGGTCTTCAAAGGAGCTGAGATGACTTATAATGGATATTGATTTTAGGCTAGTAAATGGATAGGTAGGTTTGATTTAAAATTTTTTGGGGTTTTGTTGGAGAAAAGGGAAAAAACAAATTTGGGCTCGGGGATGAGACCAGATCTTTGCAGAATTCAAGTTGGGGCAAGGTAGGTAGTAGCTTTGATGCTTTTTGATCATATGTATGGATGGATCAGAATGACAAGGAGCTGAAAAGGGCAAGGGGAAACAAGGATCCTCTCCAGACTGGTGAAAACATATAAAACTAAACAAATTTAAAGGCAGAGCACTGAAATCAATGGATTCTACCTCACTTACTCATTCATTTAGTTTCAGAAGCAAAAGAAGGGAATGGCATACATTAAAACATTAAAGAACTTACAAATAACTGAGAGAACACACCATCAAAACTGAAAACCACAAGAATCCCAACAGATTCTGCAAAACCCTGGTCTTTCCTTTGCCAAAAATGCAGAAGTAAATGTACAATAGAGTGTCAAGCTTTTCCCAAGAGTCCAACCTTTGCTAATGACTGAAAATATACATAATATAGACCATGCCAACCCATCTCCTAACCTCTAGGGGTTGAGCTCCTCCTTCTAGGAGCAGTTTGAACTAATTCCAAACATAGAGCTGAAAACTAGGCATCCAAACAACCTGCCTCTAAAAGAAGGGAAACTGATTCATTTCATTAAATTTTTGCTATTTTGTGAATGAATCATCTAGAATAGGTAAAGAAGTTCCAAAGTTACATCATATACATCAAACTACATCAAGATAAGTCAAGTATTACATCAAAAGGTGAAACTAGTTAAAACTGGCTGAATTTCTGAGCTGGAAGATGAAAATTTGACCAAAAATCTCTATGCGCCGCCGCCCTGAGCTCTATGCGTTGCGCGCCTTTCAGCCTACTTTTGGGGCACTTCCCGGAATTGAAATCAAGCTCACGATAGCTGGTTGGAAAGCCCTGGATGTCTGCTATCCAGCCCAAGTGGAATTTCCCAATTTGGAGCTCATTTGCCCCTTCAAAATGTCATTCTCCTACAAGTACTTCCTGCTGGTGCAAAAGGTGGCAGAAAGGTGATTTTCATGGTGTTTTTGACCCTTTTGATCATCCAGAACTTGATGAAATGCCTTGGCCATACTAGAGCATGCATAACTTACCATGAAAAATCCAAAACTATAAAGTTTTCCTCCAGAAAGTGTCCCAATCATAAGCGCGCGCGTCGACGCGCTACGCGTTGGGCTGAAAAACCTGTTTTGCAAGCCAATAATTTTCAAAATGACAAAAATTTCTCCGAATTTGCTGAAATTCGAAGCGAAGACCCTCCATCATGTATCATGCCCAGCCAACGAAGCCTTGGCCAAAACTCGAAGTGGATCAGGCCTCTTTCGCCGTTTTAGTGCTCTGCTCAACCTCTCTCTTCAAAATCTTTATTTTTTCTTTACCGACGTGCATGCGAGCCCAATAGTGATGTTTCATATGACGGAGCATGTCTTTGTCTCTATTGGCCTTCGCCAACAACTCCTCCAGATGTCGATTGATTTTCTCAAGCCAAAATTTCCGCTCAAAAGGTGACAAATCGCCATGTCATAAATGATAAACAGTGTGCAGATGACAATGGCCATAACAATGACAGCAGTGATGTAATGGATAAGAGAGAGCGTGAGGCTAAGGTTAATAATGAACATGGACACCACTGCAAGCAGTTGGAGGAAATTTGGCATGAATCTGGACGAAGGAGCGAAATTTTTTGGCTCTGAGATTATACACGTAGCGCGCTTACCCAATGCACTGTGCGCGGTATGTGCGTAGCGCGCATGCAATTTTGCACAGGCCGGTGAAGCCCAGTGTGTCGCGCACCTCTTGTACGTAGCGTGCCTGCTCTGTGCGTAGCGCACACTTCCACCTCCACTCCACGACTTTGAAAACGTTTCAAACTTGAATTCAACACTCTAACTCAGTTTTGCTTTGGGAAATTTGTGAAAATGATTTGTTTTCAATGCTTTATATGGGTTGTAAAATATCTCATAAACCATAACCCACTTTTATAATGTTTGCCTTTTTGGCACTTTATCATTTAATGCAATTCTATCTTTGGCTTTTCACTCTTTTTCTGAATCTTGGACTGATGAAATGTCTTGATTTTTGCAGGTATTTTGGCATTTGGCTTTGGCAAAGATCAGAGGCTTGCTTTGAAACTTCTTATGGTGAAACAAATACATCAATATTACAAAAAATAAATTTGACAGTTTCTAGTTCAAAATAGAGTTTTGAACTAAAAATGTCTTCAAATGTTTTTGAGAATAAAAATATGAAATGGGAACCTTTCGAAACCAACCTCATGGCCTGCGAGCTTTTATTACATATATCAAAAGATTTGAAACCCTAGACTCTAGGACTAAAGACTCTTCTTAACGAAAATAATCATTTATGACCATGATGACGTGACTTGGAATTTTAATTAGCCCTGCAGGTACAAGCATGAGGAAAGACAAGACGACCAGACCCTCTCGTCAGTCAATGGCATGCCCCTAGCGAAATGCAATGAAGTGGAATGAGCGAGACACGTAAGCATGATATGCAAAAAGTGAACAGATCTCTGATGGAGGGCTGTAAGGAACGACTCTAACATATTCCATGGTAGGCAAACGAAAGTTATATTTTTGACAAGCTTTATTCAGATTCTTAAAATCGATACAAATCCTAATATCACCGTTATTTTTCCTTACAGGCACTATATTTGATACCCACTTAGAGTGTCTAACAGTGAAGATTATTTTGGCTTTCAGAAGCTTGGTTCAATTCGGATTTGATTTGACTCTCAAGGTTTGGGTGAATTTTTCGAAGCTTCTGTTGAACTTGCTTTTCATTCGAATTCATAGGTATGGTATGTTGAATTACAGAGGTATCGTAGGTCTTGAGATCTGCGTAATCCCAGGAAAAGACACCTTTGTATGTTTTCAACAACCTAATGAATGATATTCTTTCTTCAGATGATAGGCCAAGACCTAGGTTGACATTTTGAGGTTTTTTGGTTGACCCTAGGTTTACTACTTCAAATCTCAAAGTAAAACTTTGAGTTTTGGAGTTGGTAATTTTCTTGAATCTATCCTTTAGATCATAGAGATCTTCCATCTTAACTACAAACTTCGGGATTGGGTTTTGATCCTGATTATGTTTAATTTGCAGATCATGCTCATGTTCATCTATAATTTGTTCCTCATACGACCCTTCTGATGTAAGGAAATTAACTATATCCGCATCGTTATTGAATACTCTCCAATTTGTTACATTATCGGGAATAGATGGCCTAACTATTAATTCTATTGAAAATTTGTCTGGACTGAAATCTTCTGAGGGTATAAGTTTGGATGCAACATTAGCAAGTAAGTCAGCACTTGCGTTTTGTAGTCTAGGAACTGAAGAAATGTTAAAAGCAGAAAAATGAGAAGTCATATTCTGGGCTAATGATTGATAATGTTTAAGGTGCCCAGAGACACAATGAATTTTATTTCTTACCTGCTTCACAATTATTTCAGAATCACCATAGACTTGCAGATATTTGACATTAAGACCAATGGATTTATACAGTCCTTGGATCAATGCTTCATATTCAACGATATTATTAGTGCACTGAAATTCAAGTTTGCAGACTAACATGATTTTCTCTCCTTGTGGATTGATCAAAATGCATCCTACGCCTGCGCCGTCTTCATATTTGGAACCGTCAAAATAGAGAGTCGAGAACAAAGAATTATTTGAAATTTTATCTACTAAATTTACAAACTTGCAAGCATCTGTTTCTGAAATTTTTTCTATTTGAGACACTACGACGTTATCTGGAAAGGGAGACCTCTGAGCATTAAAGGATCCCAAAAATGACATGGCTGAGTAATTTCCAATGATGTTATTGGTGAAGGCAACAGATTCATTACTTCCCTCAAGGTCAGTGGCTGTATATTTCATGAATTTTTCTCGGTATACCCTGATTTGGTTTGGTTTACCATTATGTGGCAACCACATGTGAGACCAATCAGTTGCGAAGTAACTGTGCAAATTTTCAGACCAATCCCTACTTAGAATTAAACCATAAAATTTAGGGATATCAGCCACTAAAATATCAATTATTTGTGAAACTTTTGGATTAGAGGAAAGCTTAACTGAAACTGATGTTATTTCTCCAAGAACCTCTACTTTTGTCCTGTCTAATTAAACTATGTGTATTATAGATTTTCGAGGTGTAATATTCAATTTGGTGCACACAACTCTTGGCATTATATTTGAAGAGGCTCCTGAATCAACAAGGCAATAATGAACATTTCTGTTGAAAATTTCATAAGTGAGCAGAAATGGAGGAATATGAGAAATAGATCTATCACTGATTAGGACTAAATCTGAAGGATCTACTTTGTTTGAAGATGATGGAGGTTTTCCCATATCGTAGGCAACTTCAGTAACTACAACAGATGGTAGAGGGGATACAAGAACTACCTTTAACTCTCTTAATAGAATTTTCTGTTGTTGCTTGAGTTTGGTGAGTTCATGCAATGAAATGTTTGCTCTAGTATTTTTCATGTCTTCGACTATGTTGTATTCCACTGTATCTGAGATTACCAATGCTTTGGAAGCATTTGGAGGATCTAGAGGAATAGGGTTGCTTTTGCTAGTCTTAGATTTTTGACTTACTATTTTCTCCTTTACAGGAGTAGTAGTTTTTTGTTTCTGATTTATAGACATGTCAGGAGAGTTTTTACTTCTTGTAGTCACTGGCATAGCTTGTGCTTCTTCTTCAGTTGGTAGGATGAAATCCCACATTCCATTTAATTCAACTTCTTCTTCTGTTTCGTCTTCCTCTTCGGCTGGTGAATCTTCTTCTGCTTCTTGATCAGACTCAACATTTGAAATGGTGTTTGGGGATTGTGATGCAGAAAAAGGATTCCTTTTAAACGAGTGAAAAGGTTTCTTGGGAGCAGAGGATTCTGCGACCTGATTTTTGATTTCAACCATTTCGTTAGACATCATTTTTAACACTTTCTGAAGGCCTTCAAGATCGAAAGGGTCCTTTGAAGCTTTCTTCTTAGAATCATCCTTAAATGTTACTTTCTTTGACTTCCTCTCGTCTGTTTGTGATCTCTTTTCTAAAGCTATAGTCCTTCTTTCTACAGACAGGGCTTCTTTCATGTTTTCTACAAGGGTCACCTTAGTGGCTTTATCTACAGAAATTGCAATATTAGAAGGAAGAGACAATATGTACCATTCTATTTGTACATCTACTGCAGGTTTTGAGGCAGCTGGGATTTTATTTAGAAACTTGTTAAATTTGGAGTTGAAGTCTTTGATACTTTCATTTGGATTAGATTTTAAGTTAGAAAGATCATTGATCAAGGATGCTATGGTCCTGTCATCACCAAATTTTGCAAGAAATACTTCTTGAAAAGTATCCCAGTCCCTAATTGAACCTGCTGGAAGGGAGAAATACCAAGATCCAGCGGATCCTTGGAAAGTATAAGGAAACAGTTTGATTACAACATATTCATGTGCAAATCCATTAAGATTCATCGCTCACATAAAGTTATTTAGATGTTCTTCGGCCAGAAGACCATCGTCAGGATTGTACTTAGGCAACCATTTTTCTGAGTTTGCTGGGAGTGCATTTGGATTTGCAACTAGGACAACACCAGGATTTGTCCAAGGTTGAGCAGGTTGATTGGCCATAGCTTGAGTTGGAGACTGAGAAGATGGGAAGGTCAGTCTAGAAGTAGGTATATATGGCGAAGAACTTACTACTGGGTTAGTACTACTAGTGGTAGTACTAATTGGAGAAGTGGATAGTTGAGAAGTTGTGGATTGAGTAGAAGTGAATGGGGAAGTGAATGGATGGAAAGGTGATGTGATCTCGCTGGTATCCGATTCAGATATTGGTGAGGTAACTTTCCTATGTCATGGAGAGATGGGGAACTCAAAAGGGGTTACCCCAAGCCTTTCACTTTGCAATCTAGTTAATACACCAGTTTGTTGTAATAAGGAAGTAACACTTTCTTCAGAAACTTCGGGCCTCTCTGGTTTCTCAGCTGAAATGGATATCTGTTCCAATTTTTGTATCAAAGAATGGAATTAGGGAGACTCGGGAGTGTAATCTAGAGAAAGTGGTCATCTTACTACTTCAGGAGGCAAGGGAGATGTTTCTACAACTTCATATTTTTGATTAGAAGGTTCTGAACGAGATCTAGAAGGTGTAGAAGTTGTGGAGGGGTTTTGACTCTTATGAATGTTTTTCAATTGATATTTAGGTTTATATGCCATTCATAGTCGGATGGCCCTCCTTCTAGCACCAAAATGTTGTGGCCTCAGAATTCTGCTACCCCAACATGGGGGATAACCACCTGGTCCAGACCTTAAGACAACTCCTTTTCTGTTTAAAGTGGTGGCTCTGACTGGGGATAATGGGACCAGTTTCCCAGTGTGGGTTTTAAGATGAGAGTGGGTGGTTCATGAGTGTTTACAATAGAATAATGATAATCTAAATGACTTATTCTATCATGCAATCCTCTAACTAACTTATTCTAATATAAACTCAGGTATTCTTGTGTGGTATGTGATCTACAAAGATATCTGTTTAACATGTGATAATAAAGATCAATCATGCATAAACATAGATGATAACGTATAAATATAATTTCTTTGACTAAATAGTTAGTCAAATAAATTTATAAAATATATCGCATATATGATGAGTTATATATGAAAATCAACAATTTCAGCTAGGCATCATACAATAGTGCAATTAACACTTAACAGAAAGAATAAATCTCACATACAATTCATGAAAGTAAAGTGTTGTCACTAATTAAATGAAAACAAAATCAATCATACAAGATAATAGTACCATATGTGCGAAGTCCTGGTCATTTGACTAATGACATGGATCAACTCCTTTCTTCAAATCAAATTATCTCCCAAGAATACAATAGTGCATCAACAAAGGAAAGTAGTCTGATATCTAAAAGAAATGATCATGTTCCATAGTTTCACCAAAGCATTCACAAACTTAAAAAAGTGCATTCTTTGCAAATGTTTTTGATAAAATTCTAGACCCTTCTCTAAATGCATGAGAAGGGTATAAATACTATTCTAACTAATGTGAAAAAATAGATTATACAAAAAATTGAGGAGGTTTCAAACAACCTTCCTCCTAACTAGTTAACTAACTCTAAAAATAAACAATGGCTTGATGAGAAGAGGCTAAAATGATGATTTTTTGTCTTCCAGCTTGTCCTTCAAATCGCATATATCAGTCATCGGTTTGATTTGAGGAGGTGCCCCAAAATGTATCCTGAGCTGTCCTGCAAAAATCACATTGGTGAGAGGTGGCAACATCCGCTGAGTCGAATGAAGCGAGAAGTTAAGGGTCATGATTTGGTTGTGTAGCTTGACGAGGTATTTCCAATACGAATCCCAATTGGTCTTGGTCAATTTTACGATTGCTTCCCTTTGAGTCTCTGCCTTTTCTTGCCAGCTTTTATGCAGAGCACCTAAATCGGGCATTTCTTTTGGATTGCCTTCCCTTATCAAGTTGGTGGCAAATAGAGTGTGGTTCACTACCTTGATTATATTCTTTGACACCCTAGCTGCTCTTGCCATTGCTAGCTCAACCTGCTTTATTCTTGCATCCCAATCCACGAAAAGAATGTCTTTATGTGTCTCCTCAATCTTAGGCAGATTGGCTTTCCTTCCGTCTTCTGTTTCCTGCCATTCGATGAACTCTAAGATTCTGGTGTTCAAATCAGTAAACTCGGTTCTCTGGTCGATCACCTTATCTGTCAGCTAGTCGCTAGTGGTCAGATAAGGAGTAATGTGTGACATCCCTTGGCAGAAGTGCTCTTGCTGTTTCACTAGGAGGGAATTTAGTTCCAGCGCCTCTTTAATGAACTCCTCGCTAGTAGGAACATCCTTGTATATTTCCATGGATTGCTTCAATTCTTGGAGTTGCATGTTTTTGGCTGATATATCGGCTTCATGGCTTATCTTCAAGACCTCCATGCTCTGTTGCAATTATGAAAGCTGCTCAGCTGCTTGCCTATTTACACTTGCCTTTTCTGTTTCGAGCTGCTACTTGAGCTGTGCAATCCTCTCCTCTTTTTCTCTCAACAAAGTAGAGACTTCACTAGCCTTGTCCATGGTGGTCATTGCATATGCTCCCATGAACTATGATAATCTCGTCAAGTTCTTAGCTGGGTTGAAAGGAATGTCCCTCCAAACTATGTCCATCGGCTCATTTCCAGGTGGGAGCTCGGGTGTTTCTACCCTTTTCCTCTACCTCCTTACTATAGCCTTGTTGAGCGGGATGTAAAACACATCAAGTGGAGGGATTTTAGTCACTTTCAAGACAGTCTCTGATGTGGGCAGAGCAGTGATAATCTCAGTCTGTTGGGATGTTGTCGCTTGTTCCTCCATAGGCTTGGACTACTCATCCATGGACTTGGACTGCTGATCCATAGACTTGGACTCTGTATTTTCCTCAATATGCAGAGGAGTTTGAAATTCTATTATTTACTGGGCATCTGTCGTTTTCGGAGTTTCTTGTAGTTTCTTATTAAACTGATCCCACTCCTACTCCAAACTACTACTTTTGATCTCTGAACTAATTTCTTTAGGAGGGGTGCTCATAACCTCTTTCTCGGCAGACTTCCTGCTGGACTCTGTTGTATTATCTATGTCTTGGGCCTTCCATGTATCTGGTGTTTTCTCAGTATTTACCTGAGATATGCGAGAACTAGGCCCTTCATTGTTAATAGTCACACTTGGTGCAGGCTTATCCTCGAGCTTTAACAAGTGCATTGGGATTACTTTGAGCCTTTCGTTTCTGAATTCTTGAAAGCTTTCAAAATCTTCAGGACTCAGATTTTCCCTTGCCCATTTGAATGGTTGTTCGAAGGATTCAGACGATTGCCTTTTCTGGATCAAATTGCCTTGTCGGTAAAGTATGAAGCCTGAGGCCTTCCATGCTTACTGACTCCTTTACTGCATGATTAAAATTTGCTAAAGAAAAAGAACTGCACTTGATAGGAAAAGAGGGGCATAATAACTTCTTGCTTGCTTTGAGAACTTTAGTTAGGCCTCTTCCCACGGTCTGGTAGGCGATTTCTCTTGCCAACAATTTATTAGAAATATATAAAGGGAGGACATGTGGGTCTGTTGTGTTACCAAAAACTCTAATGTAGGTGAACCATTCTTCAACAAAATATTTTCCGATAGCCAGAAGGTCTGTAGTTGCTTCTTGGGAAAACCTGGGGGCTTTCCTATTGAAGATTAATTGATGCAGCGACAAAATAATAGCATGACATATTCTATAGAAATGGGGTATATAATGGGATTCCCACATTTTCTTATGACTGAGATGGATAGGGTGGGGGTCCTGTAAGGTCCATTTCCAACCCATGGTTGGAAATTTGGTGCAGAAACATATGGCATCCATAATGTAGGCACTAAAATAGAATGGAGGAAGCTTGTGCGAGGAAGAGGATCTCTTCTGTCGATATTCGATGATGATGGTGGCTAGGTTATTCGATAAGATGGTGGCCCAATTCATAATGTGGGAATTAACACAGGCATCAATCAGAGGGATCCATTCTATGGAAAACTTAGTATTATTGGGTAACCCATATAGTCTACATAACATAGCAGCTGCATAATTGTAGGGGTTTGCCAAAGAGGCTATAGCATACATACCCATTTTCTTGAATTTTAATTTGTTCTCCAATACTCTCTAGCTTTGAATCACCTTGAGGGGTTCTTGGTTCTTCTTCGCGAAGTTAGCCACAAATGTCTTGTCATATATGTCTCGAGGGTCAGGTATATGGTACATTTGCTTCAGGTCCTCTGCTCTGAATGACCCCATGAGTTCCATTCTCGAATTCATGAACTGCCTATCTTCAATTGTCAGGTTTTCCACCACCCACCTAATGATATTAGTGTATGGGAGGATTTTGGCTCTCGCTCCTATCCTATGAAGGAAAGAACAAGCGACATCCTTGAATTGGAGTCCTGAAGGTTTTATCGAGTCAGTTGTTGTTTTTGTGACAACAAGCTTGGGACGTTCATCCTCGAGTTTGTTGTATATGACCTCCCAAGTTGTTTCTCCTCCATCAGCACTGCAGACTGTATCAGAGAATATAGCAGCCATCTCTGTAGACTCGGTCTCTGCAACGTTCTACTTTTTCTATTCCTGCATCACCTTCATCAATGACATGTCTTTTGTAGCTTGCCTGAAATGGACAAGATATATCAGCGCAGACGGTATCAGGAAATTAAGACTGAAAGCTCTTCTGAAATGACTTTGGATCATGGGAAAGGTTTAAATGAGCTACTTAACATTAACTACCCATAACTTGGAAAATCATTACCTCTCCTCGGGCTGCTAAACATTTATTAACCTGTCAATCCGTTCATTATTATATTAAAACGTAATTATTTCACACGCTTACCACTCTTATTCATACATCACAATATTTAAAAGGATGAAATATAGCATTGCCTGCTCTATAAGGCAAAATGCGATTGCGATTGTCACAACATCGCATTTCACAAATCGTCAATGGATGTCGTAGTGGCATAGCTTAATTATTTGCGATTTTTGCGAAGTATGATTTGCGAAATAACTAGGTGCTTTTATCGGGATATCGCAGCGGGAGGTTTGATCGCGCATCGTCATTTTTTAAAGGTGTTTTATGACCATCACATGGAAAAGCATGATTTGCAATTTGCGATGAGGATCACATTCTTGGGTTGTTTTGCAAGGTTTTTCAAGGCAATTTCTTAGAGTTAGGTTTATTTTATTCAAAGACTAAAATTTTAAAAAAGGGTCCCCATTTATATCTCTAACCTTAGCTATTGCTATACATAAATGGGGGGGTTGTTTCGTAGTACAAAATTTGTTCAGTCATGGCTCCCCTGGTGCTTGGCTTCTTCTGAGAGCTTTGGGCTCCTTTATTTTGTATTGGAGGGAGGTTATCTGTCCAATTTGCTTCTTATTCTCCTTTTATCCTTTGTTCTAATTTTTTTTAGGCACTTTATCTTATGTTTCAATTTTTTTTCTTTGCCACACTCTTCTTCTTCTACAGATCCATCCCTGACTATCTCTTTTAAGTCCAGAAAATCTTCTCTATCCTTGTCAATAACATTTGTGCATGTCTTCTTAAGGTTTGTGCAAAGGAACCCTGTTGCCAATTGTCAATTTCATAGCACTCATCATTTTAGCTTATGGAAAGAGGAGGAGTGATTCTTGTTGATGAGTGAGGTGAAGAATAGTATGTCAATCTCAAAACAAGTTTATTCTCCCATCATAATGCTCATCCTTTCAAGAAAACTCCACAATTCAATTTTTTTTATGGTTATGCGACAAGATGTTTAGTGGAGGAGTTTTGCAAAATTTCACAGAATGTTTTTTTGCAAGAGGTGATAGATCAAGTACTTACCCCTTATTTGAAGACTCCTTCAAATTTATAGGATTTTGTGGCCAATAATCCTCAATATAGGGCCCATTTTTTATTTTGGGACAATCTTGTAGCAAACTGACTGTCTCCTGTAGCAGCCCTTTTTTTCTTGTAGCAACCATGTTTTTCCTGTAGTAGCTCCATTTTCTCCTATAGAAAATAAGTTTGTGCCTTGAGCTTCTTAGTTATTGTTTCTCTAGTGGTTGGCCTCCTCACAGATGTCAAAATTTTTTTCCCTTCCATTAAATCTTGCACCCATTTCTCCTAGTGCTCCTTCTCGGGATTTTCTGTTTTTCCTATTCCTTTGTATTTCTTCTATGCCCTTCATGGTATTTGACTGTTGTTGTTTCTATGTGTGTAGGTCCTTTGTTGTTGCCCAAGGTGCTACTGCTGCTGATGGAGATTCATGCTTGGAGTGGTAGAGTGCCTCATGAGTTGGTATCACCCCCTTTACTTGATGGGAAAGGGAAAAAAATAGGATTATGGCTTGTTGTAATGGTTGCACATGCTGCTATAGGAGGAGATTTTCTTCTTGTAGCAATCCTTCCTTGTCTTTCAAGGTCTTCTAACTGTATGGGAGTGATGAGAAATTATGTATAGGGTTTGGAGGATGATGCTAGGGCTCAGAGAGAGTAGTGCAGGTTTCTGAAAATGAAGAGGATGTGCTCTGTGTGTTTTTTCAAGAAATTTTCAGGGTGGGCCAAAGTGTAGGGTTTGTTCTTGAAAAATATTAATTTTTTCTTATGAAATGGGATGGATGGATGATGGATAGATAATGGATATCAAGTGGATGGAGGGATTGGAGTGCTTTGGTGACTTTTCCTTTGCACAAATTTCCTCTTTTAACTATTGTCCCCATTCCTCATAATCATCACCACATTGCATGAGTGAGGGAGTTAGCTACAATTAACTAGTTGATGGTGGATGAGATTGTTGACCCATCCTTAGCTTATAAAACCTCACCTCTCATGAATTGACAACAAATTTATAACTATAATATGATCAAGAGAAGAGATCAATAATATTTCATACCTATACCTACCTGATGGTTGTTGGAGAGGCATGCATGCTACTGCTGAGTTGATGATTGATCCATGGTCCTCTGGAGGTGATAATTTCCTTTATTTTCTTCTGCACATGTCTTCATAGCTTGATGATTCTTTGACTGATAAGGTTGTTGTGTGCAAGTTTCTTTCCAGTGTCCAATCTGCTTCTGGTGGAGTTGATGGATGCCAACCCATATTCTAAACCTTTGTCTTTCAGTTACCATGAGCAAGCTATCTTAGTCAAATCCGGCCTTCTTGAAGTGTTGGGATTGGCCATGGGTGATGTTCACCTTCCCCACAATTTTCACAACTGTCATGCACCCTTCCAACACTTCATATCACCATTATTTTCCTCCAAAACCCCTCAACTAACTTCCTGTAGTTGTTTAGGACATCCCGTAGCAGTTTCTTATAGCAGACTTGTTTTGCCCATATCTCCCAAATGTTATACTGTATTGACATGAAATTTTCTGAGCATGTTTCCATCATCCTTATGCACCTCCCCATAAAACAATATTTGCCAATGGATGCATGAATCTCGAGAAAAATAAAAAATGGTTGTAGGTGATGGAGGCCGATCTCTCGAAAAGTGTGCACTGGAATTTGTTGAAATTGCTTGAGCATGTTACCATCATCCATATGCATCTCCCCCTGAAACATCTTAGCAAATGGATGCACGGTTTTCAAGATATGACAAAACTAATTTTTTGTCTATGTGTATTTTGTCTTCCTGTAGCAAAGCAGAGCCTTCTTGTAGCATTTTAGGGCAGCAAGGAAAATGAATGGGAAAATCTTGGGAATGATGGGTGGATGGTGGAAATAGATGAGGGTGATGGATTGACATGGCCTTGGTCCTGTTGTAGCATCTGAGCAAAGGAGGAGAAAGTATGAATTTGACTTCTTTTGACTAGGCTTGTGATCAAATTTTCTTTTGTTAGCTAACCTGTTTTTGTTGCTTGCAGAGGTTAGAGAGCACCTACATTCATGAGAGAGAGATACATGGAGCAATATTTTTTTTTCTTCGAGGCCTACTAGCCGCCTTAATGAGGTTTTCAAATAGTAGATGCCTAGGTGCCTCAAAGGAGGATTTCACATAGGATCTTTTCTTTTTTTTCTCTTTTTTTTCCAACCCATTGGCCGCATCATGGAGGTTTTCAATCAATCAACCAATCTCAGGTGCCTCAAAGGAGGTTTTCACTTGAGATTTTATTTTTTTTCTTATTTCTCATTTTTCATTTCTTTTCCTATCCTACTCTACTTGAAAAAACAAAATCATTTTCAAGTGTAGGAATACTTCCAATGGAGCCACTTTCATAACAGGATGACAGATGAAATCATGTGTAGGCTCAAAACATATGCTTTGACATGTACTTGAATGTGAGATACCAACTGCTTTGACTGGGATGAGATAAAAAATTGTTGAATAAGAGTGTGTTGTTGCAACTTAACAATTTTCTGGAACCATAATTCAATATAGTTGTGATGTCCCTGGTACACTTGTTGATTTGGATCATCTTGGATGTCTTCTTCTTCCATGAAATTTAGATCTTCTTCTTTTTGCTAATTATTCTCTTGAACACATAGCGGATATAATGGTGAACATCATGTAACTTTCTCAAGCTTTGATTCTGGTGTTTTCTCTTCATCAAGTGTAGCCTGTGATTCTTTGGTCTTCTCATTTGAATCTTCTTTTTCTGCATGTTGTCCTTCAATGATATCAATAGAATATATTTTTTGCAATACCTTTTTTGATCTAAGATGAATAACATTTAGATCAAGAGGAGATGTTAGGAAGTGTTATACCTCAGCATTGTAAGTGGGTTGAGCTACTTCCTTGTGTGGGTTTGGAAATGGTGGTATAGGTAGTTGAGTGGGAGTGGACCTTTGAGATGGATAAGCTGGGGTTGTGGTTGTGGTGGAGGTGGATGGTAGGGATAGCATGGAGTTGGGTATGGAGGATATTGAGGATAATATTGAGGATATTGTGTATGGCTCCCATAAGTTCCTTGCCAACATTGTTGCTAAGATTGGTTTTAGGGTTGAGATGGCTAAGGTTTCCAAGGAAAGGGTGTGTTCCAATTACTTTGAGATGGATGTGCATAAGATTGAAATTGTGAATTAGGATCTTGCATCATATCAGGTTGAATAGGTTGCCATGGTCCTCTTGGAGCTAAATAACATAACTACATTGGCAATTGACTTTCTCCATTGTACTCTTGGTAAACTTCCTTCAACCTTGGTAGGAGGGGCAATATTTAACATCATGTGATTCTACATGGACAACACAAATATCAACATATTATTTTTGCTCATTTTGTATTCTTAACATTTCTACTTGTTCACCTAGATTGCTAAGAATTTCCGTTTTAAAGTCATCAAAAAAATTTCTAATTTTAGCTTGACTTACCGATCTTGATGCTGATTCGCTTACTCTTGCCCTTCCTCTTGATAAGTGCTTTCTTGTTTCATGAATTTCTTCAAATGATAATTGGTATACATCACCTCTACTCATGAGATCAAGGAGTTCAATCCAATCATCCCTAATTTTTCTAAGTAAGAGGGTTTTTAGTGTGTCAGATTCTAAATGATGTAATTTTTCCCTCTTAACATTATACATAAACATATCTATTAGATCCTCAAGACTCTCATCTTATTTTTTATTCATTCTAAAGATTTATTCTTTAATATCATGATCTTTATATTTTTCTAGAAATATCTTTTGTATATCATTCCATGATCTTATTGAATTAATCCCTAAACTCATGAATCATTTAAGAGCTCTATCCTTCAATGTCACCAGAAAAAAATCTCATTTTTTGAGTGTTTAATAACTAACTATAAGATCTACAAACTATTTCAAATTCAAAGAGAAAGGTTTCTGAATCCTCTGACTTCATACCATGGAAGTTGGGAAGGAAAGAGGAAGGGATGTCCTTCATATGCACATTAACATCAATATCTTGAATGGGAAATCCAAGAGGATCTTCCTCATTGTCATGATCTCCATCCATTTCTCCTACCTTCTCTATCACCTCTTCTTCTTCTACCTGCAAAAATGAATGGTGATGTGGCTCTTACTGCACCACGTAATCAAATGGGGGGGTTGGTGTTGGAATTTTCTTTTGAATAAGAATGCTAATGCAATGCCATTTTCTGTTCTTGAAATGAAAGATGTTGAATGCAATTTTTTGTTATTTGTTTTTTGTAGAAAGTAAAAAGAAATGAACCAAGTAGGGAAGAAAGCAATGCATACTTTGACACCTCCCCGACAATAGTGCCAAAAAGTGATGAGGCTCAGTATTGCAACAAGAATGTTGCAACTCCCAAGGCTACCAAATTTAATTATCAACTCGGGGTTCGTACAAACTTAAAAGGCATCGACACTATATGTGAAACATAAAATGTGTGCTTTCTTTGCTTTCATGATGTAATGGAGTGAATGCAATCAAATCCTAAACTAATTGCAGAAATGGAAATGCTCGAAATGGAAACCTTAACCTATTGCAAGAAAGAAAATACAAGGAAAACAAACCTATTATAATTTCATAAATAAACTATCATGAACTAAATATCAATAATTACATTTCAAAGAGTTTAGATCCATTGACATAGTTCATTGGATGTGGCAATCAAGAAAATCATTATTGTATTATCCAATTCATAAATATGTCCATTAACCCAAATTGTTGAGATGTTTTGCAAGGGTAAAAGGGAAAGTACTAAGTGGTGTTTATTCCTCCTCAACCATTGTTATGATTCAACCCTAAGGGAAAAAAACCAATCTTTTTGAGCAAATCTGGGCAAGTATATACATGCTGGAAGAGTGCTACAAGAAGCTGCTACAGGAAGTTACATGCCGCTATAGGATGTTATAATTCACCGAAATGACCAAGCAAATAAAATCCAAATTGGATGGGATTTTTTTTTTATTGACTAGGATTTCTTAGGTATCCATTCCAAGTGGAATCACTAAAAAACACCTATGTTAACACATGCTAAAAAATAACAGAAAATTACTAGTCTAAAATCTAGAAATTCAAGAACTAGTGAGCTAGTAATCTATCAAATGGATAACCTAATCAAGTTAAAATGAAATGGGATGAATTTTGTCATTAAAATAATTGTTTTTATGATATAATGCAAGTGTAACCAACTCAATTGAAGCTCATAAACATGTTCTAAAAAATAGCATAATATTACTACTATTTGCCACAAGGGACTTCCAGAAATTTAGATTTGGGAATAAGCAAACTAATCCAAGTAGCTCAATGATTAATATGACATTCCAAAGATATTACAAGTATGAAATGATGCTTGTGATCCTGAAAAATAACTTATTTCAACCATTTAACCCAATCCTACAACAAGAAATCATTAATACTAAATGCAAAAATAGAAAAAGACAAAAATAAGAGCTGCATGTGAATAAGAAGTGAAAGGAAGAAAAATAAATGATACAAAAGGGCTCTGAGGCTCATGGGATGGCCAATCCCAAGGAAGCTCAGAGTCCTATGAAGGATACCAAGGTTTAGAAGCTGAACATAGCACCAATCTTCATTATTTCCATCAATACAATTACATCCCTGCAAGAAATGAAAGTGGAGCTGCAAAAATATGAGTTCTCCCCGTAAGAAGACTAATAAAAATCAACCCCTAGAGGCAAATTCAACTTGGTACTAATAAAAAAATATTAGGAAGCATTCCCCATGAAAGGAGGAAGCTTTCCCCTCCAAAATCCCTCAAATAGTGGATCTAGTTCCCAACACTAGGAATCTGCATTAAATGACAAGAAAGACATTCCTAGATTTTCTCAAACATTGGATCTCGAGCATTTGTGCATGATTTCATGATATCTTTTTGATTTATTATTCAATATTGATCCTCATGTAGGAGGGAGAAAGTCCCTAAATTATCTCCCCCTCCCAATCTTCATAATCTTCCCAATATTCTCACAATATTCCACAAAAATAAATAATATTATGAACAAATATGCAATTATCAATAAACCTTCCTAATGAACATATTAAAGTTAAAAATACGTTATCTAATGCAAAAAGAGAGGTTTAATGTGCTGAAGGATGGTCAGATGGGCCTTAATTTATATATAATTTGGAGGCCCATCAACTATCTTATTCAAATTTTGTTAAATAGATCTTACAAATAGTCCTGGTTGGTTTTGAGGACATTTCATGTAATATATATTGATTTATAACTGTAATTACCCATCCATGTGCCTGTTTATCTGGTGGGATGATCTATACGGTGGACTATTGGTAGGAAATCAATTTTTAATTGTAATTATATTATGTTATCCAAATCTTTGTTTGACGTGATTTTCCTATTTTTGAACCTTGGATGAAGGATGAAAACGTTTTCTTTCCAATGACTATCAAAGCGCTAATATAATGAAAATCAAACAAAAAAGGTTAGATAGTGCGTGGTTATATGATATGAAATATGGACCTGAATTTCATTTCTTATATGATATGGCATTTGGTTTATAATAATATATATAGGAATATGCAAAGTAAACTTATTTATGGTGAACTACCAAAAATGGATCCTATCCTCCACCAGAGCTCACGGTTTGACAATGGAAAACCGCTTGGCCATTTCTATCCTCTCAAAAAACCATATTGAATAACCAGGAAATTAATTTAAACTTTAATATTCGGTATCGTACTGTATTAAAATTAGCTTATTAATCAATGTATCGAACCAAATCAATGAATTTTCATATTTTTTAGCTTGTTTCGACTGAATTTGGTAGTTATGGTTTCATCCAAACATTTTTCTTGAATTCCTTTTCGAGATTTGATACGGGAATCGATTTGGGATTTGGACAGTCTGTATGCTGTACCAATTTCAATTTGTATTTTATATCAAAGAAAAAATTATTTCTCCACTAAAATTTATTCTTTTATTCATCAAATGCAGTGCAAGTTCAGATCTATATGTTTTAATATTTCTGTAATGAAATTGGATTTCAAAGGAAAGACAATGTAGAAAAAGGAGTGGATTGGCAATTTTTTTCCTTTTCCTCTTTCTAGTTCTTTCCTTTTCTTTCCACCCTTATTATATCACTAAAGACCTAAAGATCATAAATGCCATTTAGTTTAAGCCAAACATTTTTCTTGAATTCCTTTTCTGGTTCAGATTCTGCTCCCTGAAATGACAAAATAAAGCACATGTCTTAAGTCAAATTTCAATTCCAGGGTTTTGACAAAGCATAAGTAAACGCGACTACAAATTTGCAGTTGAGATTATATTTTCTTGAAGTCTCATTCTATTTCAAATCAAGTTCTCAAATCAAGCTCTCCGAAATGGTTACTCAAAACACACAACTTCTCATATATGTCAATAAATTCATTATAAGGTCAGGAAGTGTGGGAATCATCCTTCATAATAAGAATATAATATTCTAATTGAAAGAGACAAAAACTTCATTATATTCGTCATTGCAAGTGTTTCCAATCAACTTATGCAGAGTAACCAAAGGGAGGAATAACAGTGATAACAAGTCGGCATGCACCCTTGGTGTAAATAATCTGTCACATATGCATTTAAACAGTGATTTTATATAGACCCAATTCCTAAAATCAATAGATCGCTAACATCATAATTTATAATTGCTTGATGAAACTATCAATCCTGTATAAATTCTGAAGGAGAACATAGAAGATGATCTTGAAACTAGGCTAAATCCTTGTAGTATTCCATTATTCAATCACAATAGCTATTTATTTATTATCATTCTCCCATAAACTAAGTCATTTGTAATAACTAAATATATTAAATTCATTTTATTGAATATGTTTTTTACAGGGATCATAAAACCCATTAAACATGGTTGAAAAATGGACATTATGCATAGAAGTTTCTTGTTATCCCAATCCAAGGCAAGCAATGATTACTTATGTTCTATGCAATATTGTGACGAACAAAGTCCTCCAAAGGAAAAGGAATGTACCTCGAAGAATAACAAATAATGAAGCATATTATATTGCATTGATATAAGGCTTAATAACAACTAGGGAGTATGGATCTAATGGAATTGTAGTCTTCACCAATTCCAAACTTGTGTGCAACCAGATGAAATGCGTGTACCAAGTTAAAAAGGAAAGGTTAAAGCACCTGCATGGAGAAGCAAAAAAATTGTTAGTCAATTTCAATCATTTAGCATAAGACATTGTGCAAATGTTAATAAGATGTTGAGTGATCTATTGTATGGGGCAATTCTAATTCAAGATTTGTGTGTGAAAGATGAATTAGTGTTAAGAAGCTCTCCATCAAAATTTATTGATGGAGATTGTAAGATATCTTTGATATGTGTGTGTGTGTGTGTTTAGTTATAAATGTGTTGTTTTTAATGGTCGTGTGTTTTTTTTGAATTCTATACCAAGTGTGCCCCCACTAAGAGCTTTAGATTGTTACATTAATTTTCTAAATTCTTTCAATGTTTTTAAATAGCAATTTTAAGATCTTAAAATGCATGATGTAATTTCAAGGGTTACATCAATTAAATGCATGAGGTAACTTCAAGGGTTACATCAATTTTCTAAGTTATTAACCTTTTTAAATATTTTTAAATGCATGAGGTAACTTCAAGGGTTACAACAATTTTCTGAATTCTTGATTTTTTTAAATAGCAAATTTAAAAAGAATTGTAAATGGATGAGGTAACTTTTTAAATATCATATATCTATATATCTATAGATATCCATATCATGGATGCACATTTTCCACATGATTCTTCGAGGTGAGCATTATTAGAGTCTCATGCATCTACTAGAGGGGGAGGTCATGGATCAAAGAGAATATCAAATGAATCGGGGGAGGTCCATCATGATCGTGGTATATATATGTTTATGTGAAAGTTTTTAAATGATATTTGAATATAATCATATGTATGTATACATATGAAATTGATTTTTTTTATCAATTTAGCTTTAAATTAATTTATAATAAATTTTATTTTTTTAGGAGCATCTCAAACTAGGTCGAAAAGAGTATCTACTCAATCAATGGAGGGCCATCATTCACACCATTGTGGTATGGTGTATATATGTGTGTGTGTGTGTGTTTACTTAAATGATAAATAGGTAGAATCATATGTATGTACACACACACACACACACACACACACACACACACACACATATATATATATATATATTGAATTGATTTTCTAATTTTTTTAGAAGCTTCGCTCACTATGTTGTCGCATGAGGGTGGTCAACATTCTTTGGGTGGTCATTAATCTCAAATGGATCATCATGATCCTCATCATTTTGGTAAATTATATATATATATATATATATATATATATATATATATATATATATATATATATATATATATATAATTTTATGTTAAAACAAATTTGTACATGTAAATGAATTGTATGTACATATGCGTGTACATGACTATCTTGCATGTGTATGAATACATTTGTTCACATGTTTTTATATTTATGTAATTTTATATATTGATGTAGATGGTAAAAATGTTTCTCCAAGTAGACATAAGCGAAGCCGAAAATTCAAGAAGAAGGCCATACACCAACTACCACTTATCCATATGATATTATTGATGAGCTTCATTGGGAAACAAACCTCCAACAATGTACATTACAAAGGTGAAAAAGTCTTGGGAGTTTGGAGCTCCCTGTAGAGAGTCGAGAAATCTTAGAAATAACTTTGTACTCTCTAAGCTCATTTCTTGATATTTACAAGAAGCTTGGGGCAACCACAACTTGATTTGTAGAAATGATGAGGCGTAGAAAGGAAGCAGTAATGGGTCCCGATAAATGGGTTGAAGTTAGTAAAAGGGTTGCAAAAGAAAATGCAAAATCTATGTTTAATTTCAAAGAAGGGACGAAAAGAAAGATGCTCAAGGTGCAATATTTCAAGCACCCTGATATAGCCAGCCATTTGTATGATATGTTCCTTGCAGCATATGGAAAGATGCCATGGAATGACGAGGTTCCAATTTATTTTACAAAATTATTTTATGCAAAATTCTTCTTGGGTATGAAACCCGATTATAATGACCTTCCATTTGAATATTATGGTACTGGGAGAGGTATGTGATTGTAAGGGCGCATTACGTGATACTGAATTGCCTCACCCTCTGCCACGTTTGATATGCCAACCTCGTCTTTTGGTAACTTTGTGGTCAGAGATGGATGCCACTTCTCAAATTGATCGAGAAGGAAGGGAATCCATTATAGACAACATCTAGAGTGCATTGACTGGAATTGATATCGGTCTAAATCGACAAAGAGCATAAGCTAATGCACGTGCTCATTTTGTATATAAAACAAATGAGGAGATAGATAATATGAATATTGAGGAGCTTAAAGCATATGCAAAGGGTTTTCGTAATGGTTGGTGATGGGACTAGCCCAACACTGTTTAGATTAATCAATAATTAAATGATATAAAAAGTGATTAACTGTGGATTAGGATATGATTAATGACTTGTCCTCGGATATTTCTGGAATATGATGTGGTGGAAATTATGTGTGAATTTATTGTGTTGTACTGTGCCTTGGGTTGCGTTTCCACTCCTCGTTTCACGCCAAAACCTTCCCTCCATCTATCACTTGGTCATTTCTGCTCTTTGCTCTTTGTTGTCGAGGGTTTGCTCTGGTAAGGTTATGCTGCCTTTGCATGCAGCTGCGCTGCAACTGTTGGGCGCGCTGTTCAGGGTTTTCTTGTCCGAGGGTTTGGCTCTTACATTCGCCTGGATAACTTTTGATCCTGGTTCATTATGCAACCAAGGATGGTTCTGTCACCTGTGTAAGTATATTTCTATGCTTCTTCTACAACTGTTTCAACTGGTCTTTGCTCCACAGTCTCTGTTTCTGGTATGAGGTCGTCTTGCTGGTAAATCTCAATGGGTTGGCATGCACTTAGGTTACAAGACAATGGCGCTCTCCGGTCTTCAGCTTCACTGCAGGTAACTTCGTCCGTCCATGATTCATTTTTCTCTTTATGTTCTGCTTCTAATGTAGCTGCTCCTTTGTCTCAGTCGTTGTATGGAATTCGTGGCTCAATGGTCTGTGCTCTGTTCTTGCTGCGAACCCTTCAGGTAGGGAAATGTATCCTTCTTCCACATACATTCATGCACTGGTTTTTCTTCCCATTATCGACAGTTCACTTACAGTTGGTTTTTGATTCTTTTGTAGGTTATGGGGTTTGCAGTTGAGCACGCCTGGAATGGTCGCTTCGACCTCTGCCTGGTAGGCTCTGTCAACGTAAACAATTTTTGGTTTTAGAACTAAGCCTGTAGGTTGAGGGTCTGGTTTTCCTCAATGCTTGTCGTTGATATCTCTTGGCTGTAGTCTAGTGTCCTGGTCATTTTTAATGTAGGCTTCCTCGGTTCTATGCTTGTTGACTGTAACTTGTATAATATGGGATCCATTTCCCAAAACCCTCGTCTAGGGTTTGTCAGCCGTTGGTTTTGTGACTGTTCGTGGGTTATTTTTGAACTCTGCTATGTATGCTCAGACATTTCATATTATAATTAAAAGGAAATTTCAGGGAAATGTTGGCTTGAGTTACCTCTGTCTTAATGGTGACTGTTGACGGTCGTTCCTTTTGTTCTGGCTTGAACATCCTCGAATTATGATTGTTAATTTGTGGTTGTGTCCGTAATTTCTTCAATGAAAAAATGCACTGTAGTCGCTCTTGTATTCGTTCTGGTGGATGGATTCGAAATTTGGAAAATGATGTGTGGCTTGTATGTGCTTAATTTGTTCGAATTCATTTGCATTTGTTCCTATACATTCACTATCGATTTCTTTTCATGGGTTACAATCCCTCATTCTGGAAATTCGTTTCAGTCTCGCTGTCTGGACTCTGTTTCTTAGGAAAAGAAAATAAACACTTGTATGCATGCACTGTATCAATTACTCTGATTGTTCGGTGAATTAGGAAGCAATAAAGCAAATATTTTGGTTACACAGATGGATTCGAATAAGTCTGCTCTTTTTATTAAGAATCTTTGTATAATAAATGCTGAACTTTTCCAATGATTTTCTCATGTACATTTGTAGTCTCTATTCACAGTTACCTGAACTATGTAGTTACTATTTTCAGTTGTAATTCTATTTAGTTACATAACTATGCTTGTATTCGGTTCTGCCTATGCGGCAAGATTTTACATTGAACACATTTTGTTTTTTTCCTCTAAAATGACAGAACAGTTATTAACTTACTATTGATTAAAGACAAACAAACTAGTGACCCTAACTGACCAAACTGTCCCTAACTAATACTGAGACTAAAAGTAAACAAAATCTTACATCCTACTTTGACAAACTGAACATAAAGAAACTAATTTGTTAACACAACTTCCACCTTGGCGGAGACCAACACCCAGTCATGGTGCCCTAGCTGGATGCTCCTGCATCAGTTGGCAAGACCTAATTATTCATGACGAAGAGGGTGTGGTATTGGTATGTGTTAATGGTTAGGGTGGATATTTTAATATAATTTTTAATGTATGTGTTAATCTCGATTCACATACATTTTGTTAATTTTTTTAGATATAATCTAATGCAAATGTATCATATGTTCACCATTTGCAGTTAACTCATTTGTTGAACGAAAATTTTGATAATATCACGGTCCCAGGTTCAGGTTCCAATCAAGATATTTTGAGAGATGTTAGATTTTTTTGAAGAGTTCATGTTGATACAATTATTATTCTACTTTTATTATATCGGTATTGTGAGGACATATTTTAAAAAGAAATAATTATGTATATATAATTAAATGTTAACAGATTTTTATTTCGTCCAATGTTTTCTACATAGCACCACTGTCTTCCTCTCTACTAGGAGATGTGTCAAATAGTTTATTGTCACAAGTATTGAATATTTCACTTATGTTTTGTTATAATTGAAGTGCAAGTTTCATTAAAAAATGAGATAGATTTATCTTATAGTTGTAAAAATTTTGAATTTTAGGTTTGTGGAGACGATTTCCATTCTCCAAGGACTTTAGTGATGGAGTCGACAATGGGGATAAGATCATCCAAACAATTTGAAAAAGTTGTGTAACAATTTTTTTAATATTGCGATTTTATGCATTTTCATGTGCAATTTCAAATTTTTAATATATACATGTACATGTATTGTACAGGGCATCCAGGTGGGAGAAATGCAAGGGGAACACCATGAGGTATTGCATGGAATTTGAAACTTTAGTTGGTTACAGGGATTGAATCGTCTAGACAATTTGAAAAAGTTGATACTTGATTTTTTTAATATTGATCTAGTTTATGCATTTTCATGTGCAATTTTAAAATTTTAATATATATACATGCACGTGTATTGTACAATTTATCCATGAGGGCACAATGCATGGCGAACACCACAAGGGAACAATGGAGGGGGAACAACATGAGGTATTGTATGGAATTTGAAACTTTTTATAATTTTGTTTTGATGATTACATTCTCATTTAATTTTAAAACATTAAAATTTAATTTTAAAGTACATAATCTTATGTATATATGCAATTACACATGTTGTGCAGGGCACCCATGATTCATATGAGAGCATGAGGAGGTTGATTGATCATATATTTCAGCGAGATTCTCTAAATTGATGCAACTTTTTATTTGACAACCTTTTTAAGTTATATTTACTTTTATCATGATATAAATTTTGGAAATATTTAAAGTAAAACTCTTTATTATGAATTGATGCATATTTTTATTTGACAACTTTTTATGATATATATATATATATAGGACATATTTTAAATCTAGAACTCTTTATTATGATTTAATACATGCTAATTTTAGAGTTTATGTACATTTTGCATGGTACAATTTGCATGATACATGGTTTGATGCTTAAAACTTGGTTTTACATATTTAAGTTCATGAATATGTAGCAATGAATTTTTTTTTTTCATTTAGTTGGTACATTTTGCATAATCATTGTTATAATGTTAGTAGATGATTCTTAGGTTTTGTTTAAAGTTGTTTTGTCACTTGTTATTTAAAATGAATCTATTAAAATTGAAAATTACAAAACATGGTACATTTTGCATTTGAATGAATCTTATAATTAGGTGTAGATGTCTAAAATAATCATAAAAATTGCATTATAAAATATGGTATGCACATTTTTTATTCATGTATAGAAAGACTACTATGGATGTCGGTTGATAGTTAACTTTTAATATAAATTTTTTCATGCACAAACATACTATAATATTGCATTATAAAACATGGTACAATTTGCATGATGCATGGTTTGATGCTTAAAGGTTTTACATATTTAAGTTCATGAATATGTAGCAATGAAATTAAATTTGCATTTAGTTGGTACATTTTGCATAATCATTGTTATAATGTTAGTAGATGATTTGTAGGTTTTGTTTAAAGTTGTTTTGTCACTTCTTATTTAAAATGAATCTATTAAAATTGAAAATTACAAAACATGGTACATTTTGCATTTGAATGAATCTTATAATTAGGTGTAGATGTCTAAAATAATCATAAAAATTGCATTATAAAATATGGTATGTACATTTTTCATTCATGTATGGAAAGGCTACTATGGAGGTCGGTTGATAATTAACTTTTAATATTAAGTTGTTCATGCACAAACATACTATAATATTGCATTATAAAACACAGTACAATTTGCATGATGCCTAAAGGTTTTACATATTTAAGTTCATGAATATGTAGCAATGAAAGTAAATTTGCATTTAGTTCGTACATTTTGCATGATCATTCTTATAATGTTAGTATATGATTCTTAGGTTTTGTTTAAAGTTGTTTTGTCAATTTATTTAAAATGAATATAGTAAAATTGAAAATTACAAAACATGGTACATTTTGCATTTGAATGAATCTTATAATTTGGTGTATATGTCTAAAATAATTATAAATTAAAATTGTATTATAAAATATGGTATGTACATTTTGAATTCATGTATAGAAAGGCTTCTATGGATGTCGATTGATAATTAACTTTTAATATAAAGTTGTTTGAATGAACAAACATACTAGATAAAATTGCATTATAAAACATGGCCCACAATTTTCATGATGCATGATTTCATGCTTTTAAAGGTTTTACATATTTAACTTCATGAATATGTAGCAATGAAAGTAAATTTGCATTTAGTTGGTACATTTTGCATTCAATCATTATTATAATGTTAGTAGATGATTCTTAGGTTTTGTTTAAAGTTTTTTTGTCAAGTTATTTAAAATGAATCTATTAAAATTGCAAATTACAAAACATGGTACATTTTTCATTTGAATGAATCTTTTAATTCGGTGTAGATGTCTAAAACAATCATAAATATTGCATTATAAAATATGGTATGTACATTTTTCATTCATGTATAGAAAGGTTACTATGGAAATCAGTTGATAGTTAACTTTTAATATAAAGTTGTTCATGCACAAACACACTATAATATTGCATTATAAAACATGGTACAATTTGCATGATGCATGGTTTGATGCTTAAAGGTTTTACATATTTAGGTTCATGAATATGTAACAATGAAAGTAAATTTGCATTTAGTTGATACATTTTTCATGATCATTCTTATAATGTTAGTAGATGATTCTTAGGTTTTGTTTAAAGTTGTTTTGTCAATTTATTTAAAATGAATCTAGTAAAATTGCAAATTACAAAACATGGTACGTTTTGCATTTGATTGAATATTATAATTTGGTGTAGATGTCTAAAACAACTATAAATTGAAATTGCATTATAAAATATGGTATGTACATTTTACATTCATGTATAGAAAGGCTACTATGGATGTCCATTGATAGTTAACTTTTAATGTAAAGTTGTTTGAGTGCACAAACATACTAGATAAAATTGCATTATAAAACATGGCCCACAATTTGCATGATGCATGGTTTGATGCTTTTAAAGGTTTTACATATTTAAGTTCATGAATATGTAGCAATGAAAGCAAATTTGCATTTAGTTGGTACATTTTGCATTCAATCATTCTTATCATGTTAGTAGATGATTCTTAGGTTTTGTTTAAAGTTGTTTTGTCAATTTATTTAAAATGAATCTAGTAAAATTGCAAATTACAAAACATGGTACATTTTGCATTTGAATGAATCTTATAATTTGTTGTAGATGTCTATAACAATCATAACTTAAAATTGCATTATAAAATATGGTATGTACATGAAATTTCATTCATGTATAGAAAGGATAATACATTTTTCATTCATGTATGAAATCGTTTAAGACCAGAGAATGTATGCCATGCATGCAAACATAATATTAGTGGCATAAAATCCTCAATACACCTACATAATAGGAAGTATACATATATCTTTATAACTCAATACAAGATCCAATGAGCATTGCTTTCACATCATCACATTCTTAAGAATGTATAACTTAAGCGTGCACAAAAAGAAAGGCTAACAATGTACTTGAACTCTAAGTTCTGAAAGATGAATCCAAGGAGAAGAAATTGTTGGGCAATTCAATTAAAAAAATTCTAATGGAATGTCATCCTCAATGATCCGTTCATGGTCAAATTTTGACATTGTCCATTTTTTAACTTTCAATTATTTTTTTGATTGAACTTCTATCAACTTTATGCGCGCTGCACACACCAAGTGACTATATTGACAAATTAGGACATTGGGTTGATAGTCTTGAAAGTAAACATTACTCTCAGATTGATGAGTTTCTTGGAAAAAATAACCTTTCAGTGTAATAAATCCTCTTTCATATATAAAATTGTTATCATCATAGTCTTCCAATAACTTCATCTTTCGTTAAGTGGACCGCATAAAAAAATACTTGACATTTTCTATGTTGTTAATGGGTGAAACTACAACAAAAACATCTCCTGCACAATAAAACAAGTGTAAATTCAGATCATAATTAAAATGAAATTAACTTTATCAACATGGATTTGATTTTATTATATATTTCTAGATCTCTATATTTTAACTATTATCTAGATACTTATACGCAATGATTTAAAAAACATAAAACACATATATATCCTTTGAAAGCAATTGAAATGTTACCTTCTCTAACAAGATCAGAAACTCGATCACCTTCAGATGATACTATAGTCTCCTTTGTTTCCATCTCTTTGAAGCTTGCAACTAACATTTTCCCCTTTGTATTTAGTTATGTATGTTGCCAAACTTTTACATACATATTGTTTTCACAAACATCATTGGATTGATGTCCTCTATGCAAATAGGACAAAAACAAGAATATTTTCGTTTATCAAATGCAAACACATTTCAACAATCCTTTGTTTTAATTGAATGCAATTTTTGAGTCCCTTTTACTATTTCAGCTTCATATGTAATCGATCTATCTACATCTTGGACTACAATATGCCAAACAAACCTATAGTAAATTCAAACAAGAATTTAAATATGTTATTTAAAATAATCATCATGATATTTTTTAAACTATATAATTTATAAATGTTTAAAATTAGAAAATTAATAAAAAATATCATATATTAAAGTTTTATACAAGTTAATTTGTATATATGTACATACCTCTAGTTAATTTGTATATATGTACATACCTCCGTACCTCCCTTGATGGGTTAGTCTGATGGATTAGTGTAGCAATGCACCATTGAAAAACTTATTCAGCTGAGACAAGTCAGTTTGCAGAGTGGTCCATTTGATATCTTCGAAATGCTTGTTTTATACATGCTGCTACACCATCATGTTCTCCTCTTCCATGACCAGTCTCAAAGAAATTCCAACAATGTTTAATGTGGGATTTCTTATGAAGATGACATGACCAAAAGAATGATCATGAATATTTGAATTAACCTGTGCATCCATCTGACCATATCTAATGTTCATTGAATTTTATTTCACGACCTTTCAATGAGTCATAAATCTTATCAAAACAATGTTGTACAAAATGTGTATCATGTGTATGATCATCGTTGATATAAAAGTGATATTCTTTAATAACATGTTGATTCTCACTGATGCTTTCTATATGATCAACATTTTGTTTAGCATGTCTATATAGAATATGGACAAGCATAGAGACTTGGTCAGGATGATAATATTCACACTTTATTTCATTTTGTGCAACAAATGTGTAATTCTTTGCAAAATCAACTATTGACAAAATGGTTCCTGGTGAAAACATTTCACCAGATTTTTTGAATTCTAGGTCCCGCCATTGATCTCTATGCAAATGCTTAGTGTACTTATAAATTTATGTCTCAAATTTCTTCAAAAACTCTATCACATAAATTTCTTCTTCTTGTGAATCAATCCTTTTAGCATTTGTACTATTATTTGAACAAATCGATGTATGGATATATTCATATATCTTCCATTTCACTTTTATGTTAGACAATGATTTATCATTTATATCAATAGAATATTTGTTGTGAAATAAAGTCAAATTTCCACAATGATCGCATTTTTTACCACCAATGCATTTATTTTGGTAAAATAATTCATGACTTTCTCTTGCACATAGAATTTTGGATATGAAATCATGGATAGTGGAAGGAGCTGAATTTTGGATATGAAATCATGGATAGTCGAAGGAGGAGGTGAATTTTTCGAAAATGTTTTACCAAAATTAAGGAAGGTGCCATAATATAATTGAAATTCCACATGATAACGGCAACAACAAGTGTCACGTACAATGATAAGTTTAACATAGCATGGTTTTTGTTGCACAAAAGTACTGATTGAGACATTAGTTCCATGATTCTCTTCTATGAACTTATTGAACAAATCTAGCTGAGTGGTGTCCAAGATATGTTTTTCATGTTCGTCATACTTATTTCATGTTATTCTTCGCCACATCACATCCCTTAATGTTGGTGAAACACATGAATTTTTCATCCAATATTCATATATTATTTTTTTAACATCTTCTCCAAGTCTATATTTGTATGGTTTCCTACAAATAACTGTCCAACAAGCGAGCTCATCATTTACATCTATTTGCAATCAAAATTTCCTATGTTTGTGAAATGTTTTTCATGAGGTCCCTAATGATTTTTCCATAGATTTTACCAAACGATTTTCTTTAGTACTTGATGAAACCACTACCATTTGTATTGATGTATGTGTATCTATATTACTTTTCTTTCTAGATCTTCCAATTGATTTTAAAGCTCTATTTATATTTTGAATCACATTTTCCTTCACCTTTTTATCTTTTGTTGATTTTCGAATACCCAATAGAGTTGTAGCTTCTTTAATGTCTTCGATGTTAAGAGACCTCTCAAAATTTGAGCTTGAAATGTCATACTTTCATCTTGTTATCACTGCGTAATTTCCCTAAGCTGAGGAGAGAAACCCAGAGGTAACCACAAAACCACTTTAAAAGCTGGGATATAGCCCTTCCAGCTTTAGAGAGGGATCTCTCAATATGATTTAGATTTATGTTCAAGATATTAGGCTAGTTATGAAATTGTGAGGTGGGATTTTTCAAAGGTTTGGTTGAAAGATGCAGGGATAGTCCATTGGGCATGGAGTCGTGAAACTTTAGGTAATCAATCAAAAAATAACAGAGTAGCTGTAATAGTGCAGGATAAGCAAGCTTTTGGATCTTATAGAGTATATGTGGAGTGAAAATGTACAACCCTGGTAAAACGTTCATGTAATAAAAGTTAATAAAGGCAAAATAAGACCACGGTTAAGGGACGCTTATTCCAAGTTGAATGTTGGGAAGATATATCCTAGTGGGCTTCACTGTATGTGTGTTTTGGCTAAGGAAAATTGGCAAAGGCTAAGGCAATGGCATTAAAAGGAAAAAAAAGGCATTTTTGGCACATTTATTTATGAAAATAAAGGGAATTAGAAGAAAAGTAAGGTGAAAGGTCACAGGTTGCATGTGAAGAGGAAATTGAAGGAAAATAATGGAAAATGAAGAAATTAGAGACCTCATTAATAAAAATCCTTCTGAGGATCAGTTGACAAGATTTTTCTAACCTTTTGTTAGTTTAGCTTTGGAGCTCTCTTACTCTCTCTCTCTCTCACTCTTGGTCACTTAGAGTCTTGGAGCACTCTAGCTTTGGATCAAGGAAGGAAAAGAAAGCAAGGGAAAGGAAAAGGAAGCAAGGATCAAGGAAATGAAAGAAAGATTCAAGCAACTTCAATAAGAATACTTGCATATAACCATTTGCATGTGTGATTTCCTAGCTGGTTTGGACATGCATGGATTTACATGTTGGTGTATGGTTCTCTTGTTGTCGATGGCATGGTTTTGATGGGTTATGACAGTGGTTTTCAGCCTAGTATTGCCTTCTTATGGATGCCATGGTATATTGGGATGTTTATTTTGGTTTTAGAGCTTTGGTTTACCAGATGGATTTTGGAATCCAGGGCAGAGGTGGTCTCAAGTTCCATTCCCAAAGGCCTAGGAATCCCTTGACTGGTTTTTGCAGGATACATGGTAAAGGCTGAGGGAGAAGTCTTGGTTTAGGGCCTAATGATTTGGTTTCGATTGCAATAAAGATCGAGAGACAAGGAGATGGAATTTTTCTAAAGGATAGTGATGGATTCCAGATGGAATTCTGAGTTTGGTTTAGTTGTGATCGGAGTACTGGTTTTGGTGTGATCATGGTTTGATGAGGGTGGAGGTTGTTTAACCTCTGAATTCCCTTGTTTATTCTATGAGATCCCACATTCATGCTTGGAATATGGCACAGGGGTGAGTGGATGAAAGAGAGATTTGGTTCAGCCATGTCTATGGTCAGGTGGTACGTGGAAGTCCCAAACCTGGTCTTATTTGCCTATGAGTAATAAAAGATAAGTTATTATACTTTTGCACTGATTTATATATGGATTCAATGGCTGTCTTATCTATGATATTTACATGGTTTTATGCTGGTTATAAGCATGTTTTAATGACCAGTTCATGTCATGGTTATTTCATGTATTTACTTGTAATTGTTAAATGGATGGATACAAGACCTAATTGATGATGTAGTAGTTCAATGGAGAAGGAGGTGATACTTCTAGTTATGTTTCATAAGTTGTTTAAGTTATTTATGCTATTTCTTGTATCCTAGACGTGTAAGTTGCATTGATGCCAAGTGTTTGACAAAATGTTAGTCTTGGTTGGGGATGCTTAGGCCTACTCTTGAGCTTGATTTTGATTTATCAACATTGTTATCATGTCCTTAATGAATTCTGAAGGTTGTAGCAAGTTCTAGGTAGAGGTCGAGATTCTAGGCTAGAAAAGTGGCTTAAATCCCGGGGTTGCTTGCACATAACTAGAAATTTTGGTCCACATTCACTGGTAGGCAGGCCTGTGAGAGTGACTTTAGTTTTTTGGTCACTCCATTTCCTATATCATGCGAGAAACTATGGCCTAAGAGATCCAAAATAGCAGTGGGACCCAGGGACAAGCTGTCTGAGTAGCTTACTTGTCTCATGAGGGTTATGTTGATGATGTTGGATGACTATGTGTGATGTTCCATCGATTTCACTTCCTTAAGGTCACATAGGAGGTCAAATTTGATCATAGTATCGTCTCATATCATGTTTACCCCAGTTGGCATGGCTACTTTGGGTAGACCTGGGAGGGGGTGTTACAGGTTGGTATCAGAGTGGGTTGCACTCACTTTGGGTCACATCTGATACCAAAAATTGGTATCAGAGCATGGTTCACCCCTCGGATTGGATGGGTGATGTGTGTTAGTCATGCATACATGCCAGTTGCATGTGTGTATCTTACACTTGTGTTCCATGTGCTTGTTTCATTGCATCATGTTGATCATGGTAGAAGTAAGATTATCATGAGGAACTTGATGTCCATTTTGTGGAATGCATTGTCAGGAGTATATGATTGGTTATATGATTATATACATCTTGATTACATACTTGTATGTTGGATTGAATTATTGATTATTTGATTACATGTATCAATCCTGTAGGTTGATTACAAGAATTGATCTCTTATGCTCGACTACATGCGGTTATGCGTATGTGTAGTTGATTAGGCATTTCTTATGCAGGTTGATAGTTGCATGAGGCAATGTGTACAAGGGAATAATGGTTGTTTTCATGCATGAGGTCATAGAATGCATTTGTGATATGGCCTTGCATTGATGATTGGACCCTACCTAGAATTTCGTTTATGTGTTCATGCACTTATTCGATAGATGTCTATATGCTATTATGTTTATGTTATACATGCATCACACTGATTTGATGATCTTGCAGACAAGGTACCCTCCCTGAGTTATGCTAAGGTATGTTGATTTATGGTGATTTGGTTTAGTTGACATAGTATGCCTTCCAGGAAAGAGATCAAATGGCTAGCAAGGTGGTAGATTACATAAAATATCCCTATGCATCAGATGATCAGCGTGGTGTGGGGCATTCTTATGATTTGACAGACACATTGAAAATCTTGAAAGAAGAAATAAGGAGTTGCAAAGTAGACAATGACAAAATCATGCAGGCACAAGAGAAAAAAGAAGAGGTGAATGCGATATTACTTCAGAGTTTGTCAGATTTGCAGTGACAGGGACCACTTCGGATCAGCCATGGATAGGAGGACAGAAATAATGGGACATATGGTAGCAAGTCTCCTTGTAGACATAGGTCAGATAGATCTAACATGATCAGAGATGGAAGGATGTTGGACACTCTGGATAGGAGAGGTGATAGACACAAGTATTGCCCTATTTCTGTTTCTGACAGATATCATGATCATCACCATCATCATCCTTACAGGAGGAGTGATAGGGAATACTTTCTAGATGAATTTAAGAAAGCAAAGCCACTTACCTTTGATGGAGAAATGAAGAAATTGCAATATGAAGAGGCTTGGTTTCTTGGCATGAGGAAATTCTTTAGATTGCATGATTATTCAGAAAAAATGAAAACAAAGATAGCCACTTTCAGTCTCAAAGGTAAAGCGAATATCTGGTGGGAAGATGTGAAGAATGTTAAAGGTATTGATGAAGATGATTCGACTTGGCATAAGTTTGAAATACTATTCAAGAAGAAGTACTTGTCTGAGAGGTACTATGATGACAGGGCTAAGGAGTTTTATGAGTTGTGGATGGGTTCTATGACAGATGAGGAGTATACTAGCATATTTTTGGAGCTATTGAGTTATGTGCCTTACCTCAGATAGGAGAAGGAAAAGGTTCAAAGATTCATCAGTGGACTTCCAGTTGCATACAAAGACCAAATTGAGTTCGATGAGCCTAGATTGTTGGAGGAGGTTATCTAAAAGTTGAAGTATTTCTATGAGCAGTCAAAGCACAAAGTTGAGCAGAAGCACGACTTTAAAAGAAATAACAAAGCTAAAGGAAAATGGCCACCAAACCAAGGAAGACCTAAAGATGCAAGTGAGAAAGAAAATGCAGTTTCTTACAAGAGATTCAATACAACTGAGGAGGGACATGGAGAGCAACAGACTAGAGGCGGTGGTAGAAAATTATTGCAGTGTTGGATATGTGGTAAGGATCATTACAAGAAGGATTGTCCACACTATCGGAGTGGTGGTAGACCCCAGATCTACAGTGCTTAGGAGACGCATACAGTTGGTGATATTGGTCATAGAATTCCTCGGATTTATGCAACTGTGGACAACAAGAAGGTGGATCATCAGGCATCGATCATTGAGATGGACGACAAGATTTTTGATCAAGTTGTTTCTATTTTGATTGATCCTAGATCTAACTATAGTTATATTAGTCCTGACCTGGTGGATAAGTGTCTTTTCAAAATATAAGTGCATGCATAATCTTGGATGGTATAGTTGGCTATAGGTACAAAGACGTGAGTTCACCATTGGGTAAGAGCTTGTGCATTTGAGTTAAATGGTGTGCCTACAATAGCGCATTTAAATGTATTTCCATTAGGTTCGTACAGTATGCTTTTGGGTATGGATTTGCTATAACTTCACAGAACCAAAGTGGATTACTTCAACAAGGCCATTGAGTGTGTGGATGATAGTGGTGAAAAGAGGACCTTGCAGGGAAAGAAGAATCATATATCAGTGAGGATGGTTATGGCTATGCAGGCTAAGCATAGTTGTAAAAAAGGTTGTGTGATGTTTGCAATGCACATTTCCAGTGAAAAGGGTAAGGAGGTTGAGGATGCAGATGTGTTGAGAAGGTACCTAGTTTTGCAGCAGTTTCAAGATGTATTTCCTAGAGTTTCACCTCACAAGGAGGTAGACTTTTCTATTGAGTTAGCGCCAAGGGAAACTGTAGCATCGAAAGCACCTGATAGGATGAGCACACTTGAGTTTGTAGAGTTGAAGTTGTAGCTGAAGGAGATGTTGGACAAAGGATACATCAGACCTAGTGTATCACCTTGGGGCACACCAGTGTTGTTTGTAAAGAAGAAAGATGGTACTCTTAGATTGTACATTGACTATAAGAAGTTGGACAAGGTAACGATCAAGAACAGGTACCCTTTGCCAAGGATTGATGATTTGTTTAATCAACTAAAGGGAGAAACATTGTTCTCTAAGATCGACTTGAGATCGGGATACCATCATGTATGCATCAAGGAAGAGGATATCTTCAAGATTGCGTTCAAGACTAGGTATGGGAATTATGAGATTGTTGTTGTTCCATTTAGTTTTACTAACGATCTAGCTACATTTATGTGTTTAATGGATAGTGTGTTGCGTCCTTATCTAGACAAGTTTGTTATTGTATTCATTGATGACACACTAGTATATTCTAAGAATGAGGAAGAACATGCTGAACATTTAGCAGCAATGTTGAGATTGCTAAGAGAGAATTAGTTTTATGCTAAACTTAGCAAGTGCAGCCTCTTTTAGACTGAGGTACATTACTTGGGCCATGTTGTCTCCAAGGATGGCATAGCAGTAGATCCAGAAAAGATAAGGGTCATCAAGGAATGGGAAACTCCTAAGAATGCAGATGAGGTGAGATCATTTATGGGATTGGTAGGTTACTATAGGAGGTTCATCAGGAACTTCTCACACACTGCATATCCTATCACATCATTACAGAGGGAAGGTAAGAAGTTTGAATGGATAGAGGAATGTGAGGATAGTTTTGAGAAGCTTAAGCAGTTGTTGACACATGCACCAGTGCTAAATATTTTGGATCTAGAACAAGAGTTTGTAGTGTGTACAGATGCTTGCAAGAGATTACTTGGTGGAGTTCTCATGCAAGAAGGATAGGTAGTGTGTGATGAGTCACAGAAACTGAATGAGAACAAGTAGAACTACCCAACACATGACCTTGAGTTAGCAGTGATCATACATGCATTGAAGATGTGGAGGCACTATCTTCTTGGAATGATATTTGTACTGATGAGCGATCACAGTGGGTTGAGGTATTTATTTGATCAACTGAATCTAAATTCCAGGCAAGCTAGATGGTTGGCTACCCTTAGTGAGTTTGACTTTGAGATTAGATACATCAAAGAGAAGGAGAAATAGGTTGCAGATTCTCTTAGTAGGAAGGTACAAGTAAAACATATATCAACTATAAGCTCTTATGAGACAGAGTTACAAGATAGGATTTTGAAGGCAGGTAAAAAAGATGACAAATACATAGAGATCATGCATAGGCTACAATAGAGTACAGGTACATGTACAAGTATAGGTGATCAGGATGCAGACTACCATCTCACGGAAGATGGGTCGGTGAGATTTAGAGATAGGATCTATGTGCCGAATTGCAGTGAGCTTAAGAAGCTTATCTTGAGAGAGTTTCATGTCAAGTCATACTCGGGTCATCCAGGATATTAGAAGACGTTGAAGGCAATAAAGAAGTTCTATTTTTGGTTGAATATGAAGAAGGAAGTGGCAGTGTTCATGGCTAGATGTTTAGATTGTCATTAGTTAAAGGCAGAATGCAAGCATCCAGATGGTTTACTACAACCTATTGCGATTCTGGAATGGAAATGGGAGGTAATTTCCATGAATTTCATTACAGGTCTTCAGAGGAATGTGAAGAAGCATGATTTTATTATGGTCATGGTTGACAGGTTGAGCAAGGTAGATCACTTCATTCCAGTGAAGACTACATATTCAGCCAGTGAGGTAGCACAGGTGTTCATTAGAGAAATAATGATACTGCATGGTGTCCCAAAGAAGATTGTGTTGGACAGGGATGCGAAGTTCACTTCCAAGTTTTGGAAGGAGATATTTGTAGGTTTGGGTACAAAGTTGGCCTATAGTACAACTTATCATCCACAGAGAGATGGTCAAACAAAGAGGGCCAACATGATTTTGGAGGATATGCTGAGGATGTACATGATGCACCAACAGAGGAAATGGGAGGAGTATCTTGCTTTGGTTGAGTTTGCATACAACAATGGTTATCAGGAGTCATTGAGAATGAGTCCTTTTGAGGCATTGTATGGATGGAGTTGTAACACTCCCATCAGTTGGAGTGATCCAGTGAACAAGATACTTATTGGACCAGATATGTTGGAAAAACTAGAGCAGGAAATGCAGGTTATAAAGAGGAATCTAAAGGCAACACAAAATAGACAGAAGAGTTATGCAGATCAACACGGGGTATTCAAGGAATTTCAGGTTGGGGAGCATGTGTATTTGCACATCAAGCCCAAGAAAATATCTTTAAGGATTTGTTCATGTGCCAAGTTGGCACCACGGTATTGCGGGCCTTTTGAGATCCTTGAGAGGATTGGAGTGATGGCATACCAACTTGCACTGCCTCCAACTGTGAAAGTCCATGATGTTTTCCATATGTCATTGCTTAAGAAGTATATAAAGGATGTTGATCATGTTATTGATTGGTCTGTATTGTAGGTGGAGCAAGAAGGAGAGTTCCAGCTAGAGCCTTAGTGCATATTGCAGAAGAAGCATCTCATGCTCAGGAACAGAGCCATAGAGCAAGTTAAAGTGTAGTGGAAGCACTTTGAGCCTGAAGAAGCTACCTGGGAGATGTCGGATCAGATGCAAACCCTGTATTATTCATTGTTTGTCGGTTGAGGCAAATAAGTTTTGGTTTGATGTTGGTTTATGTTGGCATGTGTTTTGTTGATGTTTTGGTATATGTACGTATATGTATATGGATGTAAATACCATAATGATCTATGATATAAAGCTCCAGTATGGTTGTTATATTGTCATGTTTTCATGATATTTTTCTTTTGAGCAGGTATTTCATTGTAAATACTACAACGAGCTAAGTTATAAAGATCCATAGGCAGTATGTTTTCTTTTCAGCGGTTTTTCTGAGGTCATGGTGTGGTTAAAACCAAGAACAGTGTTCCCTAAGGGGGAGGGTTCTGTAACGGCCCTGGTGAAAAGTTCATGTAATAAAATTTAATAAAGGCAAAATAAGACCACAGTTAAGGGACACTTATTCCAAGCTGAATGTTGGGAAAATATATCCTAGTGGGCATCACTGGATGTGTGCTTTGGCTAAGGATAATTGGAAAAGGCTAAGGCAAAGGAATTAAAAGGAAAAAAGACATTTTTGGCACATTTATTTATGAAAATAAAGGAATTTAGGAGAAATGTATGGTGAAAGGTCACAGGTTGCATGTGAGGAGGAAATTGAAAGAAAATAATGGAAAATGAAGAAATTAGAGGCCTCATTCATAAAAAGGCTTCTGAGGATCAGTTGGCAAGCTTTTGCTAACCTTTTTTCAGTTTAGCTTTGGAGCTCTTTCATTGCTCTCTCTCTCTCTCTCTCACTCTTGGTCACTTAGAGTCTTGGAACACTATATTTGGATCAAGGAAGGAAAATAAAGCAAGGGAAAGGAAAAGGAAAGAAACGATCAAGGAAAGGAAAGCAGGATTCAAGCAACTTCATTGCAGGTAACCTTTTTCATGTGTGATTTCCTAGCTAGTTTGGGCATGCATGGATTTTGATGTTGGTGTATGGTTCTCTTGTTGTCAGTGGCATGGTTTTTCCAAGTTATGACATTGGTTTTTAGCCTAGCCTTGGCTTCTTCCGGATGCCATAGTATGTTGGGATGTTTATTTTGGTTTGCAAAATGGATTTCAGAATTTGGGGCAGAGGTGGTCTCAAGTTCCATTCCCAAAGGCCTAGGAATCCCTTGACTGGTTTTGGTGGGATACAAGGTAAAGCCTGAGGGAGAAGTCTCAGTTTAGGGCCTAGTGATACGAGTTTGGATTACAGTAAAGCCTAAGAGACGGGTCTCGATTTAGGGCCTAGTCATTCAATTTGGATTGTGGTAAAGCTTGAGAGACAAGGAGATGGAAAATTCCTCAAAGATAGTGATGGATTTCAGATGGCATTCCAAGTTCGGTTCGGTTGTGATCGGAGCACCGATTTTGGTGTGATCATGGTTTGATGAGGGCAGAGGTGGTTTAACCTCTGGATTCCCTTTGTTTTTCTTGGATTGGATGTTCTATGAGATCCCACATTCATGCTTGGAATATGGCATGAGGGTCACTGGCTGATAGAGAGATTTGGTTTAGCCATGTCTATGGTTGGGTGATACGTGGAAGTCCCGAACCTGGTTGGATTTGCCTATGAGTAATAAAAGATAAGTTCTCTTACTTTTGAAATGATTTATATGTGGATTCAATGGTTATCTTATCTCTGATATTTACATGGTTTTATGTTGGTTATAAGCATAGTTAAATGACTGGTTCATGTCATGGTTATTTCATGTATTTACTTGTAACTGTTAAATGGATGGATGCAAGACATAATTGATGATTTAGTAGCTCAATGGAGAAGGAGGTGATCCTTCTGGTTATGTTTCATAAGTTGTTTAAGTAGTTTATGCTCTATCTTGTATCCTAGACCTATAGGTTGCAATGATGCCAAGTGTTTGACAGAATCTCAGTCCCAGTGGGGGATGATCAAGCCTAGTCCTAAGGTTTATTTTGATTTATCAACATTTTTATCATGTCCTTAATGAATTTTGAAGGTTGTAGCAAGTTGTGGGTAGAGGTTGGGATTATGGGCTAGAAAAGTGGCTTAAATCTCAGGGTCGTTGGCACATAACTGGAAATTTTGGTCCACAATCATTGGCAGGAAGGCTTGTGAGAGTGAATTTAGGTTGCTGGTCACTCCCTTTCCCATAGCATGAGAGTGACTATGGCCTAAGAGATCCATAATAATAGTGGGACCCAAGGACAAGCTGTTTGAGTGGCTGAACTCTCCTGGGGTTTTGTTGATGATGTTGGATGACTATGTGTGATATTATGTCGATTCCACTTCCTTAAGGTCACATAGGAGGTTGAATATGATCATAGTAGCCTCTCATCTCATGTTTACCCCAGTTAGCATGGTTACTTTGGGTAGAACTCGGAGGGGGTGTTACAGAAGAAGATGAATATGATTAAGGATCAATTGAATATAGACCATATTGTGATGAATTCTATATTTAAAATCAGACATAAAACATTGATATTGTTTACAAGCCATAGTAGAATACATTTAAGCAAATTCAGCCCTTAATCTTCTTGAAACAATAAAGAGAGAAAACATATGGAAAACTAGGAGAATAAACAATTTCAAAAAAGAAAATACATCGCCAATTGCTTGGCATGGGAATTCTAGAACAAATCTTTCTGTATTACTGTAAATTGATCCCTTTTAGTACAATGCACAACTTACATCAATATACAACCTTTCTTCATACAAGTTCCAACCCTTATTACATATTCATAAATTGTTTAAATAATGCTTGACATAACAACTTTTTGCAAAATAATAACTATGACTTGATTACAGAAACAGGGATATTTTTCAATATCTCTCAAATTCATGAATGCAAAGATAAACTAAGATATTTTGTATGTCCTAGAATAGCTATAAGAAATCTACTTTTATTCAGGAAACATAAAACTGGTGAACTGATTCCTTGAAAGTAGAACAGGTCCCTCTACGATTTAAGCATTTCTTCTTATCAAAACAAGTCCCTTTGCAACTTCTTCTTCTCTCTCATTTGTTTCGGCTGAAAACTTTGAGCCTTAACCATAGGAAATCATTTTTTCAATACTGATCCTCTTTCTTGAAATCTGAGTGGTTGTAGTTGTTTTCGTAGCACTATCCATACAAAAAATTATGTTTCTCCCTTCCCATGATTAAATAGTTGTTGATTCATTCATGGTCTAACACTTTAACTTATTTCATTATGGGAGTCGGGAGCCTTTAAACCTTGTAATATCATCGTGATGCTATTTTAGAGCTTTTTCCTCATTGGAGATTTACTTAAAAAACATTAAAATGGCAACAAATTTTGATATTCTATTGACAGTGTTGGACCTGCCAACATGTCAGGGGATCTCCCTGGTAAGAAGTCCCAACTAGACCTCAAACCATTTGGTGTAGGAGTCCCAGCAATGGGTTGTACTATATCGCCTTGACCGTGGTTTCGCACAGAGGCAAGTAAGATGTCCTTGTTGGTAGCAAGGGTGTGACATATGCGTAAGTCAAGGAAGGTGCATGAGCGGTTCTAACACACAGAGGGTGAGGTGAATGTGCCCCTTGGAAACCTGTGAAAGCATGGAGTTAAGAAGGGAACACATGAGAAAAGATGAATCACAACATGGAAGGTGAGTAAGCTAGAAATCCAAAGTGATGGTTAAACCAACAACACATTTTAGTAATATTCATACATACATATACAGAAAATAGCTACACATGCATGCGTAAGTAAACAGATACATATATCATTTAGAGTAAACAAGATAGCTGAAATACAATACAACATATGCATGAAATGTGTTGGCTCTGTTATATTAAGAAGTGAAAGTTCCAGTCATAAAATAAAACCATGAACAACCACTAGTTTCGACAGCAGAATGTTACAGCCACTGTCACCTTCTCCTCCAAAGAGATATACTAGCTCTGCACAATGGAGAAGCCAAGGCTCGTTAAAATACTATCCAAGCTTTCTCTAAGATACTCCTATTAGAAGCTTGGTTGACCAAAAGCCTCTACAATGAGTTTTGAGGTTCTATTTATAGCAAAGGGTGGGGTGACCCTTGACATTCCCCTTTGTGACTCTTCATCTACCCTCATGAATCTTCACCTACTACATGACTGTTACATCCAACTATTGACACTTGAACTTCTACTTGACAAGACGTTACATAAAATTTGCACATGTACCCATGTGAGACAAAATGGCTTGAGAAAGCCATGCAAGACATCACTAACACTCAGACCGTTGAGGTGGGACCAGCTCTTCGACATCCTCATGATGGTTGATGGTGGCGAACTGATGCCAATATGGGTCATCCATGATGGTGTCCATGCGCTCAATGGTGACATCTTGCTAAAAGTGAAATCTTGACTCCATTGCATCCGGGTACACTGATATGGCTCCTTTGTCCAACTCGTCTGATAGCATGCGCATGGTCATCTTGGGTGCGGCTGGACTGACAACACACTGATGCATATTGTCTATGCTGATCTCCAAGTGTTTGTTGGTGGTCATGCACATCAACTGTCAAACTGCATGTTCAACCCCAATCGGACTTAGTTCTTGCCTTCATCTCGGTGAGTGTGCCAAATGGGTGGGATCGCATGCATGTGCATAATGAAATGCATGATGCTGAATTCCCTTGCATGCGATCAACAACACTGCTCACCTTTTCTGCTCCATGCCAGCTGCTGGGATGGATCTATAACTTGTACGAACACAGTTTCATTAGTCTGTGCATGTTGCGCCCCTTGTTGTACCTGTTCCTGCTGCAACTCTTCTCTCGTCTGTAAAGCTCCTATTCTTCCTTGAGTTGCCACTTCATCACCTGCAACTCCTTCTCTATTCCTTTCTCTGCCCTCACATGATTGTGTTGTCGCGCCTTCACCTCATAGCCTCAATCTCTAAAGCTGCTTTGGTCATGAGTGGATCTACTTTGAACTTGTAGCTTTGCTCCATCTTTATGCTGTCAAAAACCTTCCTCTTGCATTCGTCGCATGTAGGTGTGTTGCCTTTTGATACTGCTGATGGTGCTACTCACTTTGATGTCATTTCCATTCATCTTGATATCCTTGTCCATGAACAACTTGATGTCTTCATAGATAGGCAAGTCATAGACACTTGATCGATTGCATCCCCAAGTGTGCTCTGAACGACGTCTTTGACTTTGCTCTCCTGGAAGCCATTGTACCTGTGCTGCTGGAAGATGGATGACACCTGTGATACCTGGAGACATAGAAACACCCATGGCAAGAAATTTGTCAGTCAAAAACCAAAACAAAGTAGAGGACTGACATGCAACATACCTGTGTGATTGTCTGTGAAGATTGCGCAATTTTCATTGGGAGGCTGGGAAACTGATTGCAAAAACTGCGTAAGGCATAGTCTGGGCTACTGGGAAGCTAATTGACTGCTAGAACTATGCAATGGAAAATTCATCCTAACCTGATAAGGACTGAAACTACACAATGCGCAATTTCAGTCAGCAGTGACATGGAACCAGCAAACTGCATTGTGCAGTTTCTAGGGCCAGTAGGACACTGCCTCCAAGAATTGTGAAATGCAAGCCTGGAGGTCACTGATGGGCTAGACTTATGCAATTTCTGGAGGGAAGGCAAAGCCTTCACTTCCAGAAATGCACAGTGCTAGCCAGGCAAGGCACGGTCTGAGCCAAGACAACCTAGACCAACCGACGGGCAACTGAAAACATGAGAAACCTGAATGCATGATGAGATGAGTGCAAAAAAGTATGAATGATTATGCATGCAAATAGTAAGTACAAGATTGAGAAAATGGGACAACATGCATGTGAGTGAAGCGAGTCACCGCGATGGCGACCATCGTTGCAAAAACAGTGTCATGAATGCGACAACAGTGAGATGCAAACGAAAACTGAAATGATGCTTGTACAAGCTAACATGCATGCAAATGACAGAAAGCATTCACATAAATCAAGCAGACAACACTCACACAAGCTGAAACACAAAAAGTGATAGAAATGAAGTGTGAGACATGTGAAGTGGGCTTACCCTGAGACAGCTGAGATGAATGTGTTGATGACTCCTAGATGCGATGAGGGATGTCAGATCTACAAGATCGATGTGAGGAATGAGCTCTACAGCGTTTGGTTCATAAGTTTTGATAAAATCGAGGTTATGATGTGCATGCCACAAATCTAGGAAAAGCGACACTTGGCGGGAGGTTTCTAGAATGATCCTTGCATGTAACCTCCAACTGCTAAAAATAGATCCCTAAACCAAGGGATGCCTTTGCATGCTACCTTGGGAAAAGCAGTCCATGCATGCAAATCAGTTTTGCTCGGTCTCGGAGGAAACCGGTTAACCTGAAGGCACATGCATCGGTCTGTGAGCCTGGGAGAGGGATTTAAGCAGTTTCTAGGCTGAGCAGAGATGAGTGTCCTAGAGGGATTGTGCAATTTATGGGAGGAACAGGTGACTATCTCCCAGGATTGCATAATTTCTGGGCTGAGCAGCTATCCTGGGTCAGATTGCGCAATTTTCTCAAGGAAGCATGTCTGACTGCATTGCGCAATTTTTTAGCCTAGTAGGCTACCTGGCTCAATTTGCGCAATTTCTGCTAGCTGCTGGGTTGGTTGTCTTAGAGGGATTGCGAAATTTCTAGGAGGAACAGGTGACTGTCTCCCAGGATTGCACAATTTCTGGGCTGAGTAGTTGTCCTGGGATGAATTGCACAATTTTTTAGAGGAATTCTGTCAGGAAGAATTGTGCAATTTTGGAGCCCAACTGGGTGTCCAACTAGGTTTGCACAATTTCTGGAGGGAAGGTTGGTTCCCCTCTAGAATTGTGTAATTCCTAGAGGGAGCTGCTCAACCAAAAACTGACACTAAGTCTAGAAATCATCCTGTGAAGGAGTTGGAACAAACTTGCATGCATAGGCTGCCAAGACTCTATGAAACAATTGAAGATGATGTGCTTGACAGTGCAAGACATGCTGCTGAGGATGGTTGGTAGGTAGGCTCCAAAATGAATCTAAGGAAACATTTTGGAGGGTGGTTGTAGCCACTACAACATATTCCCTTGGTCCTTTTGTGTTTAGCCCCTTCTTGTATTTCTTTGCATAGGACCAAGGGCTATGACCTACTTCTATGCCTTAAGGTGCCAAAGCTTTTATTTGTTCCCCAAACTGTTTTTTCCTTTATAAACTATTTTGGCACTTAGACTCTTTAAAATAGAAAAAATGTGTTCCAAACCCGATATCAGAACTTTCAATCGAAGGTTTTCATTGTGTGCCACTTTATATTATGCGGGGTGTTAAATCTTCGATGCACCTAGCCCTCGGGGCTCAAGTGGAATATCAGGGCCAAAACCTCTTCACGTGTTAAAAATATTTGGCTAGAAAGGGGGCTGATTCTTTGAAGTGTTTCATTATACTTTTAAAAACTTATAAAACCATAACACATGTGCCTAGGCCCTTTAGGATACCAGAACATCGCAATCAATGATTTTATAGTGTTGCATTTGGTTGCACACTCTAAAAGTTGTGAACATCGATATGCGATAACCCACGATATCAGCCCCAACCTTTGGTTCCTTGTGTCGCAACCATAGGCCAACCCTCGTATCAGGGCTCCTCTCCTGGCAATTTTCAATCAACAGTTTTCAATATGATGTACAATATGCCACCACCGATCATCGAACATCGATCACCTTTTCTACTTAGTGCTTAGTCCTTTGGTTCCTCTCGTGACCATAATAAAACCCCCATGTTAGATCCCCTCATTCAGAGCATTCCAATTGACGATCCCATTATAATGCATAATACACCTCAACCTACGATCATTGATTTCCTACACGTGACATCATCAATGCCATGTCACTACCACATGTCATCCTGTGAATGGTGACACATGTCAGCCTTTTTTGGCCTCCTCTAACCCTTTAAAATGTTGAATCTTCTTGCCATGTGTCCACCATACGACCACGTCATAGTGACGTCAGCCACCATGTGGGATTTATAGGATCCAATCGTTGTCTACCACACGTCCCTTTGCGAGGAGAGAGAAAAGGCTCGGTTTGGCCTGGTTTTGCAAGAAATTCCCTTTCTAATTTGTTTTGGCGTTTCCCAGGACTTTAATACTAAAGGAATCTCCCGATAGTTTAATCACATATTGAAAATTTTAAAGGTTGTCATCCCTGTGACCTACGAACTCTGATCACCGATTGCGATATGCTTTGGACCCCTCCAACTACCGATATGTCACATCACTGATGTCCCTGATCGGTGATCAGAGATCGTCGATATGCTTCATTTTTGCGTTGTGTATTGGACCTCTGATCGTCGATATGCAACATCGGCGATCATTGATCGCTAATTTTCTTTGAACTCCACTTCCTCACTCTACAGACCTCCGATATGCGGGATCCAGGATCAATACTTAGCATAATTCTAATGTTAGAAATCCTTTGAGGAAGAATTCTCTTTATTTCCATAACTTTTGATTCCGAGGTCCTTTTGAGGAGATCTATAGCTCATTGGAAAGCTACTTATGACTACTTTATTATGAAAACACCTGCTAGATCATTTACAAAAGATTGAAAAGAAAAAATCCTTCCCAAACTAAGACTGATTTGACCACATAATTTCAAGGACTGAATGACTTCTTTGACAAGTGAAACTTTAGGCTATAACAAACTAGTGACTCATAGGTTAAATTTCACAAGGAGGTTCTCAAAATAAATCACTAAAATAGACTCTTATTACCTATTTTATAGGACCCTAACACAACTTTGAAGAACTTATCAATAATGACCTTAACACGATATCGTATAACATGGTCAACTTTTTTATCTCCATAATGTGTCAGTGTTAACATTTTCTAACATATCATCATCGATATTGATTTCATCTGTACATATGAAAATTAAATGTAAATGGGTATAAATATTCATTAAATAATTAAATTAAAAAATAGAGTTTGAACGAAATTGAAATTAATAAATATGTATAATTTCAATAATACACATGACATATATATATATATATATATATATATATATATATATATATGTCATGTGTATTATTGAAATTATACATATTGGTGATTCAACATCTTCACTTGAATCTCTTTCAACATTTTCAATCTCATCATCAATATTATGAGGAATATCTCTCTTTGTTTACGTTGCAAAATATTTTTCAAACTAGTTCATCAAATAAAAAATAAATTTAATAATACACTAATTAAATTTTAAATATAATTTATAATATTTACATTTACATACCTGCTTCAACTTCTAGTTGAGATTGATTTCCCCTTTCAATATTTAAGCATTCTTCCTTCTTTCCTTTATAATAGTTTCTCGGGTATTCTCTATGAGCCTCAATGTCTCTTATTCGATCATATTTTCTCTTGCAAATTCTTTGAGTTCCCATGATAATTTAATCTATGTAGATTTTAAAAATCCAACCCAAAAAAGTCAATTTCAAAATCCTGCAAAAAAACTCACTTTCACAATTTAGACCAAAAAACTCTTTAAAAATTCAACACAAAAAGACTTACTTTAAAAAAAACTCACATTAAAAATTCAGCCAAAAAGATTTACTTTAAAAATTAAGCCCAAAAAACCCACTTTAAAAATTCAGCCCAAAACATTTCTTTAAAAATTCAGCCCAAATGAGAAAAGAGTGCGAAAAAAATGTTTCGGCTCCGTTTATTTATATCGTTAAGGTGGAACGTTTTTTTCGGAGGGTCGCATCGCTTCATTTTTGTGGCCGACGGAAAATATAGACACATTTTCGACCAAACTTTTAAAAAATTTCGGTCGAACATTTAAATTAATTCGGTCAAATTAATTTTATGCTTATTTTAGGGAGCATCGACGACAATCACAAGTTCAGCCGAATTTTTTTTCGTTCGACCAAACTACTTTAACCTGCAACTCAGCGACAACTCGACTCTGGTCACCCTTCTCCAACTTCGGAATGGTTAAACTCCATCAAATATGGTGAATTTACTTTGGGAACCAATACCAACATTTTCATAATTGAATCTACTTTTAGTAGATATAAATTTTATGGAATTTCATAGATATTTGTTGATTTTAATTAATTTTCTAATAAAATGTGTGCAAAAAAAATCTGAAGGTCATTATGATTTAGTGAAATCAAAATTTTGTATCTTCCAAAATACATTGCAAAAAAAATGAAAAATTTATGGTTCATTACATTGGTCTATCTTCTGTAATGGGTAGTTTTTAGATTTTTAATTTATAACTAATACGGTGAGAAACTTGACACTATGCTAAACATCTTCAAAATCTACAGTTTTTTCATATTGGTTCAATTAAAAAAATTCTAGTAATTATGATGTGCATCAGTTGGTTTCGTAAATATAACGATATTGAAGTAGAGTTTGAATATATTGTTGCAACACATTATTTTTTTTTAAAATGCCAAGTTAACAAAGAATACACTAGTGCCAAAAAACATGGCTTTTTATGAATCCCTTGATTTTTAAAGAACATACAATCAAACAATTGCAAAGTTGACATATCAAATGTGAATAAAAAAATTCCAAAAAATAAGTAATAGAAAGCTAATAAAATTTCTGACAAGTTTTCTTTTTATTGTAAAATGAAATTCTAAACAGAAAAATTTCCTTGGCTTGCCGAAAGTTGAAGAATTTATAAAAATGATATTTTTCCTCAAAAAAGGGCAAAAAGTGTAACCCAACTTCACATTTTCACCCAGGTACAGGTTTATAGGATGTGGACTATCATCTCATAGTAGATGTCTTGATAAGATTTAGGGACAGGATATATGTACTAGATGACAACGAACTCAATAATCTTATATTGAGAGAGTTTCATGTGAAACCGTATTCAGGTCACTCGAGATATCAGAAGACATTGACAATGGTGAAGAAGTTCTACTACTGGCTGAAATTGAAGAAGGAAGTGGCATAGTTTGTGGTGAGATGCTTGGATTGTCAACAGGTAAAGGTAGAGTGTAAGCATCCAGGTGGGTTACTATATCTGATCTTGATTCCAGAGTGGAAATGGGAGGTCATTTCCATGGAATTCATCACAGGTTTTCCGGGAACATCTAGACAACACGATTCCATCATGGTTGTGGTGGACAGGTTGAATAAGGTAGCACACTTCTTTCCATTGAAATCTACCTATTCATCTAGTGATGTGGCATAGATATTCATCAGAGATCTAGTCATATTGCATGTTGTTCTGAAGAATATTTGGTCATACAGGGATGTAAAGTTCACTTCCAAGTTATGGAAGGAGTTGTTTGTAGGTTTAGGTATTAAGTTAGCCTTCAGTACAACTTATCATCCATGGAAAAATGGACAAACAGAGAGGGTCAGTAGGATATAGGAGGATATGTTGAGGATGCATGTGATGCATCAACAACATAAGTGGGAAGAGTATCTTCCACTGGTAGAGTTTTCTTACAATAATGGGTATCAAGAGTCACTAAGGATGAGTCTATTTGAGGTATTGTATGGGCAGAGTTGTAATACTACCATCAGTTGGAGTGACCTGGTGAACAAGGTATTGATTTGAATGGACATATTAGCAAAAATGGAATAGGAAGTGCAGGTGATCAAGAAGAATCTAAAGGAGGCACATGATAGGAAAAAAAGTTATGCAGATCAGAAGAAGTTGTTTAAGGATTTTTAGGTTGGGGAACAAGTGTACTTGTGCATCAAGCCCAAGAAGAGTTCCCTGCTGATTAGATCATGCACCAAGCTCACACCTCGGTTTTGTGGACCTTTCTAGATTCTTGAAAGGATTGGACTAGTAGCCTATTAACTTGCACTACCTCTGAAAGTGAAATTCCATGATGTTTTTCATGTATCATTGCTTAAAAAGTATGTTAAAGATGTTGATCATGTGATTGAATGGTCTGTATTGTAGGTGGAACCAGAAGAAGAATTCCAGCTGGAACCTTAGTGTATATTGCAGAGAAACATTCTCATGCTCCAGAACTGAGCAATCGAGTAGGTTAAAGTGTAGTGGAAGCACTTTGGGCCCGATAAAGCTACATGGGAGATGTCAGATCAGATGCAGGCTATGTATCTTTCTCTATTCGTTGGTTGAGAAAATGTTTTAGTATATGTGTTGGTGCAATGTTTTGGTATATGTACATAGGTATATGGATGCAAATAATGCCATGGGTTGTGTTATAAAGCTCCAATAAGCGGTATGGGTGTCATGTCATTATGGTTGTCATTTTTTTATGTTGTCATGTTGGTTTGATTCTCAGCAGTTTGATTATTGTAAATACTGTAACAAGCTAACTTATAAATCTCCATGGGTAGTATGTTTTGATTTCAGTAGTCTTGTTGGTTGTAGGTGCCATTGAACATTGAGGATGGAGTTCCCCCAAGGGGGAGGGGTCTATAATAGCCTTGGTCAAAAATCCATGTAATAAAAGTTAATAAAGGAAAAATAATAACCATGGTCATGGGACACATAATCCAAGTTGAATGTTGGGAAAAATATCCTAGTGTGGGTGTTCATTTGGTTTATTATGGCTATGGAAATTGGAAAAGGCAATGGCTAAGGCTTTGGAAAGGCAAAGTGGTCTTTATTGGCATTTATTTATGAAAATAATGGAAATTAAGAGAAAAGGAAGGTGAAAGGTCACAGGTTGCATGTGAGGAGGAAAATCAAGGAAAATGAAGAAAATAGAGGCCTCATTAATAAAAAGGCTTATGAGTATCAATTCAGTTTTGGAGCTCTCATTCTATTCTCTCTCTCTCTCTCATACTATTGGACATTTAGAGTTTCTTGGAGCACTCTTGGAGGAGTGTGGCATGCTTGGGATTTGGAGCAAGAAGGCAAAGAAAGAGCAAGAAAGCGTAAGAGGACACTAGGATCAACAACTATAGCGGGTTTTTCTTGCAAGTACCGAGTTGCATGTATGATTTCCTTACTAGTTTTGGCATGCATGGCATATGCATGTAGTTTCTTGGCCATGATCTGCCATTGGCATGGAGGATTTCCTAGATTGACAATGGTTTTTCCTGGCCTTTCAATTTCCTGGATAGCCATGGTGTTGTGGGAGTCTTTCCCTTTTGCTTCCTAGTTAGTTCTCATGTTCATTTGGCTCTGGGTTGAGTTATTAGTTCTTTTAGCCTTGGTTGGACAAATGCTCTGGAGCCCTGTAACAACTTAGGTTGAGTTATTAGTCCTGGAGCCTTGGTTGTGAAAATGATCTAGAGCCCTTGGTGGGTTGAGTTACTAGTGCTGGAGCCTTGGTTGGACAAACACTCTGGAGCCCGGCAACAACTGTGGGTTGAGTTTCTAGTCTTAGAGCCTTGGTTGGAACCAATGCTCTGGAGCCCTAGAGAGCTTGCATAGAGACCAATATGGTGATGGATAGTGATTTCCGACCATTAGGTGGAATCACTGGTTGAGGGTTGAGGTAGTTTGGCCTCTGGAAGATCTGGTTTGATTTTGATGGATTTTTTCTATGAGAACCCACATTCATGCTTGGAATATGGCATGGGGGTGATTGGCTAAAGAGAGACATGGTTCAACTAATCTATGGTCGGGTGGAACTTGGAAGTCCCGAACCTGGTTGGATTTTTCATTCAACAATAAGAGCTCTCTTTTTCCTTGGTATTTTATGGGTAAATATACCTGTTTATATGTGGCTTATATGGTTGTTATATCCTTGATATATCTTTTGGTTATATGCTGGTTATGAATGAGTTTTATGACATTAATAATATATGGCTCTCATCATGTTTTGGTTAGTCACTAAATGTACATTGAATATATGGCTTAGTAGATGGTAATGCAGTTATTGTGATGAGGGATCAATCCTTCTTAGTGATTCTCAGATAAGTATGAGACCCCTATGCTCATATATTTTGTTTAAACCTGTAGAATGAATATTTGTGACATGTTTTATGAAATGTCTGTCATGGCTAGTAGGGGTCCAGTCAAGTCCTTGTTCAAGTATTTACATTTGTATCATTGTTTTGAGGTTACATTTCATTTCTAGAAGTTTCATGGAGTTCTAGGCAGTGGCCTGAGTCATGGCCTTGAAAAAGTGGCACAAAATCCAGATTCGTTGGCACATAACTACCTGGAAAAGTCCCTAGTCCCACGCATGCCTTGTTGTGGGAGAAAATAGAGGGTCCCAGTCGCATGCATGACCATGTCAAGGGAGTGACTAAGAAGAATATTCAACAATCCAAAGTGATGAGTTAAAGCAACTACATGCTTCAATAAGATTCATACAATCACATACATAATAGTCCATACATCAATGCGTAAGTAAAACTACATACATTGCTAAAGTAACCAAAATAGTTGAACTACAATAACAACATATGAACGAAACATGTTGGCTCTATTATATTATATAAAGTGAAATTTCCATCCATACATACAACCATGACAACCGCTATCCCCAATAGTGGAACGCTAGAGTCAACATTGCCTGTTCCTCCAAAGAGACGTATTTGCTATGCACTGTGGAGAAGCCAAGGCTCATCACAATACTCTCCAAGCCCTCTCTAAGCAATGCCTAGCAAAAGCTCGGCTCCCAAAAGCCTCTTATATGAGTTATGTGGTTCTATTTATAACAAAGGGTGGGGTGACCCTTGACATTCCCCTTTGTGACTCTTGGACTACCCTCGTGACTCTTCAACTTCATTACATAACTCTTTACATTACATATGACTCTTTGCATTCCACTTGTGAAACTTGGAATTTTCACTTTACATCATATTTACAAAAATTATACATTTTCCACATATACACATGTGGGACAAAATTGGCTTGAGTCAGCCAGACAAGACATCACTAAGACTCAGATGGATGTGGTAAGTGTTGAAAATAGCAACAAGAAATGATAAAAATAGAATCCAGATATTCCAATTTTAATTTGTCCTTGAATTAAAATTGTGAATTAAAATTTGAATTTAGTCTCACCAGCTATTTGGAAATAATTAATTAATTCATTATGGATTAATTAGTTGGAGAAATCCAAGTTAGAAGTCTTTCTAAAGTCATGCAAAAGTTATCCCTTAAATTAAGGAGATTATTCCTTAATTAAGGAGATAAGATTGAGTTATGCTTGAGTTGTAATTAGTTAGCTCAGTTTATTTAGTTAAGTCCAGTTAAATTAGTTCCAAACTGTTTGAGGAACTAATTGTGAGTTATCAATCAGTTGATGCATGCATGCACTCAACAAGTATACTCTAGATAATTGAAGATTCTCTCATCAGTAACTCATGCATGTCTATTCTGAGAAATACCCAGTTGAACTAAATGTCAAGGATAGTGTACTATCAGCTGCATGTGTTTTCCTATAAAGGAAACTCATGCATGTAGTCAAGGAAGGTTCCTTGAGGATTGCACAGTTTTACAGTGTGTAAGAGTAGTGTTCCACTTGGTTGAAGGTGAATCATCCCAAAGGAACAACGCAAGGAAATAGGAGCTTGGAGGGCAGAGAGGAAGGCTTGTGAGAAGCTTTGATTGCCTATGAGCATCTGTGGGGATTGTACTAAGAGCTGGCTAGCTGTGAGAGCTAAGGCTTTGTATAATTCCTATGTATTTCCACCTTGTATGATAATACAGATAGTTGGGTTTTTAGCTGAGGCTTTCCCCAAAGTATTTTCATGTGTATTGTGCATTGATTCTTCTTCTTCTGGTCATATGTGTTCAACTCGATATTTAAGCTTCCGCAAAACTTTGGTAGTAGAAGTAGGTTATAGTATTCTGCTTTGATTTATATTGCATTATCGGGTTAACCTACATATAGATTTTCTACATGGTTGTAGAGAGATAGATCTGTAGAGAAATTTCTACATGGTATTGGAGCCAAGTTTATCGGAGCTGTGAACAATATACTGAGAAGAGAATTCGATGTTTGAAGTTAGGGGTTGCAGGTGAAAATCTAATTCATATCATACTTCAATTGAGATGGGACATTATGCGACTAATTGCCCATCGAAGAATTCTAAGAAGGGATCCTCGGAAGGATCGAAATGTGAGGAATTAGCCTCTCAATTTGAAATGGACTTTACCCTCATCACATGCATGGTGTCATCGATGATGGGTTGTGTCTAGTATCTTGAGAGTGGAGTCTCATTCCACATGACCGGTGATAAAAGTGTATTCAGTACCTTGGAGGAGAAAGACCTAAAGATGCGTATAGAGATGGGTGACTACGAAAGGTATAGTGTTTCAGGAGTGGGCATGGTTGCTTTTCAGAGGGAGAATGGAGCTCCTATCACCTTGACAGATGTGAAGTATGTGCCTGGACTGAATAAGAACTTGGTATCGGTCGCGATGTTGGAGGACAAAGGCTATGATGTTGTCTTTAGTAAGGGAAAGGTTTTCCTTAGACACATCACCACGAGATAGGAGAAACAGATCAGTTCACGAGTTAAGAACCTGTATGCTCTTGAGGTTCAAGAAGCATGAAAAGCCTTAAGGAGCAAGGAAAATGTTAGAGACTTGGTGGTTGAGAGGGAGAGTAAATTACCTCTCAACATGCAGCCCTAGAATAAGTCTTAGACAATTGTGGAGGAGCCACAATTGGAGAAGCAGAGAGGAGACCGAGTGAAGAGATCCACTCATGTAGATACCTCCATTAGGGGGGAATTTCAATCCAATTAGGAAGAGGGATCACACGTAGCCATACCTCCAGGTGTGAGATGGGGCGATGTGAAGTGATAGTCCCAAGAAGGCTGAAATTGGGCAGGGTCCATTGAGAGGTTTTATCTCATGGATCGTACCTTGCTACGGGAGCCTAAAGTACATAGTTGCATGAGGAATCAGTGGCATTGATGCAGTCAGAGATCAAAGTGACAGAGGCTAGAGTAGTCAGATATTGAAGAGCACAGAGAAGGATTGACAACAGTGCAGAAAGGCAGAGTCAGCAGAAGCACAAAGTTTTTAGTTGATAGAGGCAATAATAGTTAGAGACTTTGATGACAGATGCATCATACTGATTCAGGTTGGATGTTTTTTTGGTTTCTGAAGTTGCTGGAGCAACAACACTAGAGAGAAGTGTTGCATGCATAACATTCCAAAGGTTCACGATCGAGATCAAGTTGAATTCCTTTCTTGTTGAGAGGGAGTGTTGAAAATAGAAACAAGAAATGATAAAAATAGAATCCAGATATTGCAATTTTAATTTGTCTTTGAATTAAAATTGTGAATTAAAATTTGAATTTAGTCTCACCAGCTACTTGGAAATAATGAATTAATTCATTATGGATTAATTAGTTGGAGAAATTCAAGTTAGAAGTCTTTCTTAAGTGATGCAATACTTATCCCTTAAATTTAGGAGATTATCCCTTAATTAAGGAGATAATATTGAGTTATATTTGAGTTGTAATTAGTTAGCTTAACTTACTGAGTTAAGTCTAGTTAAATTAGCTCCAAACTATTTGAGGAACTAATTGTGAGTTATTAGTCAGTTGATGCATGCATGCACTCAAAACGTGTACTCCTGATAATTGAAGATTCTCTCATCAGTAACTCATGCATGTCTATTCTGAGAAAGACCCAGTTGAGCTAAATGTCAAGGATAATGTACTATCATTTGCATGTGTTTTCCTATAAAGGAAACTCATGCATGCAGTCAAGGAAGGTTCCTTGAGGATTTTGCGGTTTTACAGTGTGTAAGAGTAGTGTTAGAATTGGTTGAAGTTGAATCATCCCAGAGGAACAGCAGAAGGGAATATGAGCTTGGAGGGCAGAGAGGAAGGCTTGTGAGAAGCTTTGATTTCCATTGAGAATATGTGAGGATTGTACTGAGAGCTGGATAGATGTGAGAGCTAAGGATTTGTATAATTCCTATGTATTTCCACCTTGTATGATAATATAGATAGTGGGGTTTTTAGCTGAGGCTTTCCCCAAAGTATTTTCATGTGTATTGTGCATTGATTCTTCTTCTTCTAGTTATATGTGTTCAGCTCGATCTTTAAGCTTCCGCAAAACTTTGATAGTAGAAGTAGGTTATAGTATTCTGCTTTGATTTATATTGCATTATCGGGTTAACCTACATACAAATTTTCTACATGGTTGTAGAGAGATAGATCTGTAGAGAAATTTCTACAGTAAGACCATCTCATCAACCTCTTCTCTGTGATCCTCGGTGACGAGATGATGCCATGCTTGATAACGTGCAATGGTGTCCGCGTACTCTTTGATGATGTCTTTCTGGAAACAAACTCTTGCCTCCATTGCTTCTGGGTATAATGATTTGGACCCTCTTTCCAACTTGTCCTATAACATGCACAACTTAGTCCTTAGCAAAGCCAAACCGACGATGTACATCTGCATGTTATCAATGTTGACTTGCAAATTTACCCTGGTGGATGTGAGCATCAACTGATCAAAGTACGTATCGAGCTCCAGTCTGACTTGGTTCTTCTCTTTGGCCTCAGTGAGCGTATCAATTGATGGGCTGTCGTACTTTCTCACCATGACATCCAAACTCCTGTACAACCGTGCATACGAAGTCTCCACAATGGTGATGAGCGGTGGGAGTTCCTCATAGTTCCGGCTTAGACTCCGGATACATACTTTGTCTAACTCTACATGTGGCTTCATCATCTTGTGAAAGTGTAGTGGGGCTCCCTTGTACCTCATTTTCCATGTCTATACATGATAAAATGCGACATATATATATATATATCTATATATATATATATATATATGTATGTATATGTGAGTGTTCGCATAATCTTGTGCAACGCTACTGATGACCGTGTAGATGGACAACTACCTTGTGCATGGTGACGAACCTGTCATACAGTCTCCACATGACTTCCTCAAGAGTCGATACTTCAGCAAGTATGTCCATCTTCATCTCTCCTCTGTTGGATCATGTTGATTGTTCCTTTCTCTTCCTAGCTTCTTGCAACTCCTTAGCCATGCGCTCATTTTATGTTATCAAGAACTTAACACTCGAGATCGTGGCTTCGACATAATCCTTTGTAGCATCGGCCAAGGTGGCTGGATGTCTCTATACATCTGACACAATCACCGATTCTTCAAAGTGCGTAGGTGATGCATTTTCATCTGGGGCGCACGCTCTATGTGATTGTACAACTCTATGTTGTGATTCATCAAAGGCTATGTTGTACCCCCGGATGGTCCTCCAGGAGAATGGTATCCCCTTGTTCACTCGGTACTTGCTTTGCTGTTGGAGTTGGTGACGCCTGTGGAGTGACCTCAGTTGCTTTTCGCATGAGGTCATTATCCTGATCCTATTCTGACTGCTCCATCTCTATGTCCATGTGTTCTACTATTGGTTCATCCTGTGGAGAAAGTTCCTGTTCCTAAGGTTTCCCACCCTGTTCCTCATCTGCTACTGGTTTGGAGTCTTCAACATATATCGGTGCATTTTGCGTTGTTTGCGTGCCTTGCACTTCCTCTTGTTCCTGTTCCTATTCATGCTCATGCTGCGCTTCCTTCTCTCTTCTATGCAACTCTTGTTCTTCTTTGAGCTTCTGTTGGACTTCCTGCAACCTCTTCTCTGCATCTTCCAGTCTTTTCTTCTCTCTCTTTCTTTGCACTATCCTCCTCTCGCATTGTTGCCTCTTTTCATCTCTCTTCAAAGCCACTTTTTCCACAAGTTTGTCTTCCTTAAACTTGTCGCTTTGCTTTGTCTTTGTGCTTTCAACAATCTTCCTCTTTCCTTTGTCTTGCATAGGTTTGCTGCTTGCTGTTGTTGTTGTTGTTGCTCCCTGTGGTGCTGTTGCCTTGGGTACTGCTAGCCACTCTACTACAATACTGACCGGTTCATTGAACCTAGAGGAGTTATAACAATATCTCCATGGGTCTTCCTTTGGCCAATGACACTCCCCATGGATCCAATAATAGTACACTCTCACATAGTGGTCCCTACATAAACCATGTGGGTCATACGGTTGAAACTCTTGGTGCCAAACTTAAACTTCTTGAAGTCTACCACCTCGAAATTCGCTTCTTTCAAACTCTCAATTGCGTACAACCCAATTCACAGAGGAAGCATAGGCCATGGTGCCTTCTTCTTCCTGCAAAATTTAGGTGATAACCCTGCCGAGATGTGGTATGCAACCTCCTGCATGACCAACTTGTCCGTGCAAAACCTCAGTGATACATGTGGAGCTTTCTCAACACAGTACAACCTGGTGAAGGTGCCCTCGGGTGAGGCATACCAATCTGCAATGTTCAGCAACATGTGCATTGCTGCCTGGGACATGTAGGGTGGACCTTGTTCAAAGATAATCATGTATAAAGGGGCGATGAAATGGTCAGATATTCTAGCCATGACTCCTCGGTAGTTGCAAATCTGAGAGTAACTTGCAATATACGTTCACAACACTCTCTGAAGGTGTCCATGCCCAACCCATGCTAGGAAATTGTTGACGAGCATAGATTGCAATGAGCAAGTAGGTAGACATGAAGAATATTTCTTGTTGATCCTTGGGTGGACTCTGGGCATTGGATAGATGCACTTTCAACTGGAGAGCCAACATGTCAAACCAGTCGAACGATTTTCCTTCACTTACTAGCCAATCCAGCATAGCAACCCAACTCTATGGGAAGGTCTTTGTACTCCCTTGGCCATACAAGTGACATGTGAAGATGACCAAGAACTGATATTCCTTCCTAAGTGTCTTCGTCCTATATATTTGGTTGGGTTTCATCCTAAACTTTGTTGGCTCCTTTATCCAACACTTCAAGATGTCTCTCATGTTCGTGCTACTGTTGGGAGTGTAGAATGGTGCCTCCATCTTGATAACTAGCAATGGAAAATGATATATCTCCTGATAATCCTCTGTCCTAAAGGAAGCAAGCCTTTCTCGACTAACACTTCTCAGTATCATTGTCTCAGGATCAGCGTGTGAGACAATCTAGCGAATTACATATGGGCACGGAAACATGGGAAAACTGCATGCAACCTTGTACAATCCTGACTTATGGATGTTCACATCGACCTGTTGATCCTCTAGATTCTCCTCAAAGTTGCCTGAGAATATGGTGTTGATGTCTTGCCATGTGATATTGATGTCTTTCTCAATGGGAAAGCTCATAGACCCCTGTTCAACCACGTCCCTAGTACTTCTTTCAACTGTCTTTTGATCCAGCTCTCTTGGAGGCCATGATACCTGTATTGCTGAGAAGCTGCTAAAAAACCGTGGTACCTAGAGATAGAGAAGACACTCATGGCGAGACAAATTCAACTAAAAACATCAAACAACTCGAGAAACATCTAGGCAACAAACTAGTGACTGCTGGGCAAGATTGTACAACATTGACTTCGGGAAGCTGGGAGACTGTTAGCTAGAATTGCGCATTGCACAATCCCAACTGCCAGTGAAGTTGACTGCTGGCTAGATCTACACAATGCATAGTCCAGTGAGGCTGACTCTTGATTAAAATTGCGCAATGCACAGAACAGTCAGGCTGGGTTGCTAGTTGGAGCTGCACATTGGGCATTTCTAGTGGACAAGATTGGGCACTGCCTCACAGGATTGTGCATAGCACAGCTGGGAGATAATGTAGGTAGCCTCTAATCAATTCTTGGAGGCAAGGCAGAGCCTTGACTACCAGGAATGCGTAGAGCATGATGGGAGAGACAAGATCTGGGCCAAGTCAGCCCAAATCTACCCAATGACAACCTGAAAACATGAAGGACTGAGTGTGTGTGCAAATATGGTGCAAATCTGAGTGAAATGGACATGCATGCACTTGAAGTAAGTGTATAAATTAGTAAAACGACAAAAACAAGAAGCTCATGAAGTGAGTCGCCGCAACGACGATTGTGAGTGCAGAAACAATGTTATGCATGTGACACTAAGGAAAGGTAATGAAAAACTTGAAAAAACACTTCTACAAACTAAAATATATTGAAACTCTAGCGGTTATTTAATAAAAATAGGAAACATCACTCATGCAAGCCGAAAACTAAAAAGCGATAGAAAAGCGGCAAAAGGCATGAAAAACAAAACTTACCAGGAAAAGTTACGATGACTGTGTCGAAGGTTCCTAGATGCCTCGGGAATTCCAGAGCTCCAAGACCTAATGTGAAGATTGAGCTATGAGGTGTCATTTAACTAGATTTGGTGAAATTAGGGTTTATGACGTGCATGCCACAAATCTAGGAAAAAGTGACAATTGGCGGGGAGTTTCTAAAAACCATTTTTCATGTAACTCATGCTATTAAAAATAGATCCCTAAAATCTAGGGATGATTTTTTTCTTTTTTACTTTTTTCTTTTTCGGGAAAAGCTTCTCGACATGCAAAGAAGGATTGCACAATTCTGGTGGGAATCGGGCAACCTACCAGTGCATGCAATGGACAACAACTGAGGGAAAACTTCTACGTTGTTTCTGGACTAAGTGGCCTTGGCTGGTTGGCCAGCTCTATGCAATTTTCCAGAGCAGTGATGCTAGGATGGTCTGCGCATTTCGAGAGAGTAGTGGAGCTAGCCAGTTCTACGCAATTACGGAGAACATTGCAGTTGGCCTGGGCTGCTCTGCGCATTTCTGGAGATCAGTGCAGCTGGGCTAGTTTTGTGCATTTCTGGATGGCAGTGCAGCTAGCCTTGCATTCTCTGCACAATTTTGGAGAGCAGTGCCAGCTAGATGGAATTGCACATTTCTAGAGATCAGTGCCAACTAGCCTGCTCTTTGCAATTTCTGAGTGCAGGGCAGCTACTAGGCTGCTCTGCACAATTCCTGAGGGGAAGACAAATTGTCCTCTAGGTTTACACAGTTTTTCCCGACAGCTGGTTGACCCGATGTGAACCAATCACTGTGTGTGCTTGTAGTTTACCGATGGGACAAGTGAGTTGAACACAGGATGTTAAATGACAGATAAAATCAAATAGAAACAAGTACATGATCAATGCAGGATAGTTGCAGTGATTTCAAGGAGGGAGGTTCCAAAATGAAGCGAAGGCAAAATTTTGGAGGGTGTTTGTAGCCTCTACAACATTGGTGACACACTAGTCTAACTCCATCTCTATGTATGGACCTTGTTCATGAAAATTGAGTCTAACTCCTCTGGATGTATTGTTCGATTCTCCGAGTGTCATGGCTTCGACACTAATCTTGAGTTAAAGATATAGTCCCTTACCATTCTCTTGATCGGTCAACACACATTCCGAACCAAGTCAAGTCAGTTGTTATGATTAGGGATGAGGGGTATATTGGTGCACATGTAATTTAGATGTTAGAGTCTTAGTTTCATCTCTGATGTTGCTCCACTGCTAGCAGGCCTGGATAGTACCCCGGCAGAGTCACACATAACACAAGCATCGCTCCACTGCCAATGAGCCTGGTTAGTACCCCGGTGGAGTTACTTGCGTCACCTCTCTGCGTAGGAAGCCTTTCTCTTCTTTCGCCTTATCATTTTTTTCATTTTTCATTTTCATTTTTCAAAAAACTGTGCATAGGAACTTATTTATTTCAGAGGAAGAAGAGGGATCCCAACTTATTGAGAGCAGAAGAGGTTGTCCCTTTAGAGAAGTATTTTATGTATACCTCTTACAATGCTTGTGAAGGTTTTCCTCCTCACCTTACTCTACTTGACTGAGATGACAAGGGTTAACCCAAAATAACCGATTAGAGTAGGTGGTACTAATTAAAGTGCAAGTTTTGTGTTTTCCCCAAAACTCACTATGAACATAACGTATTTTCCATGAGGATATCATCGACTAAAGACAACAAGCTCTTTCATAAAGAGAGAGGACAACAGATAACCAAGTGTTGATAGTTGTACAAGTCCTCTTGTACTTTACCTTTCATGTCTCAAGAGCCACATATGATTTCATGCGAACTTAACCTATGGGCAAAAAACAAGAAAACAAACAGAAAGCAAAGGATAGAAGTAAATAAAAGAAAAGCAAGAAAGAAAAGCAAAGCAAACATGCAATCAAAGAAAAACAAGAAAGAAAACACTACTACTCCTAAACTAAGCAGTGCATAGGCCTTTTCACGTAAAGTGATATTTCCAATGCAGCGATCGACACATTAGTTGACCCATGTTGGTCAAGGTGTGGTATATGAGAATGATAAATGTGTAAATCAACAAAAAATAAATATATAACTGTGAAGACCAACACGCTCCGAGTTTAAAAATATCCACATAAAATAAAAGAATAAAAGTGCAGGACAAGCATTCTGCGGACATATCATGGTCATACATCGCACTGTGTGTAGACGAAAAACATGCACATTCTTTTGATCGTGAAAAATAAGAAAACATGAGAAAGAAAGACAACTTATGTTGAGCAAGAGTGCTCACTATGTATGATTCCTCCAATGCATTGGAATCATGTGGTTTAGGTGGAGGATGTGAATTCTGTGAACTCGATTGATCTTGAATGTAAACAGGAGAGTGATGAGGAGCCTTAAGTGTTTCAACATATTTGTTATCTAGAGTGGAATCGACCTTCAAGACAGTGAGAACCTGACATAACCATCAGCTTGGGATGAAGTGCCTCGACAGCTTGTGGGGTTTCCACTTCATCAATAGGTAGATCATTGAAGACGGGTGGCTTAAAAATATCGACGAAGAATGAATCAACATCGTGATTGAATGAAGGGGAAAATAGATCATGACAACTGTTTAGTCAATTTAGTGTCCTAAATTGCTACATAAATTATCAATCCGGGTGTTGTAAACTAATGAAGTGTAGTGCACCATATGTGCTAGATAACCCTTTCTTACCTTACTATTTTCAATTTTATGTTGTTTTGGGGTTTTCTTCTTTTGACCTCCTAGAATGCTGCAATATAATTGAAATCCTAATCTATTGCTAAAGTGGGAGTTTAAAAGTACTTTTTAGGTCAAGTTTGGAAGTGGAGTTTCAAGAAGATGAAGACAAAGCTTATTTTCTTGCTTATTGTAATGTTTTCCAAAATATGAGCTTAAAAGACTCTTGAAACTGCTATCTACAAAATTAAAACTTGAATGAGGAAATGAACTTGCAACTATCTATATCAAACTGAGAATGAAGTACTAGAAATGAAACTACTACTTCTGCTATCTATTCTATCTGCAAAATTAAAGTCTAATGAACTACTGCAATTAAACTAAAGGCAAAAGTAAAACTTGAAACTGATTTTAAACTAATGATCAGCCAATAATCTCATCCATAAACATAACACTTCACCAATTAACTTGAAAATCAGTCATCAGCTAAAGGCTCCGGAAATATCATCTTATAGCATGAGAAAATGACATTAAACTATCTAACTCTACACTAATGAACAACAAGTAAACTCATTTATAAACACAATACTTTGCCAATTAGCTTGAATTCATCAACTAAAGGCTCTAGAAATATCAGCTTATAACATGAGAAAATGACATTAAAAACTATCTAGCTCTAAACTAATAAACAACAAGTAAACTCATTTATAAACATAACACTTTGCCAATTAGCTTGAATTCATCAACTAAAGGTTCCGGAAATATTAGCTTATAACATGAGTGACTATATTAAGAAAGAAAAGGTATTGAACAACAAGTAAATCTCATTCATAAACTCCATATTTCGCTAATTAGCTCTGAAGGTAAACCATCAACTAAAGGCTACAGAAACATGTACTTATGTAATTAGTGTCTATCCTATTAAGAAAAAGCATAAAACAACTTGAACTTGGAAACTAAAGAACAACAGAAGAAGTGAGTCCCAAAAATGCTGCTTGATGCAAGTTTAAAATTACAACTAAGAAGCTCGAGCATAAACAAATTTAAAGACCTACTGCTACTTTGAAATGCATCTATCAGGGTTAATAAAAACAAGTGACAAGCTACAATACATATACAATGTTAAAACAATTATGAGCATAAACAAAACACAAGCAATATATAATTGAACGAAAGAAAATACAAATAGAAATATACAGAAATGAAAAAGAAACCTCAACCATGCAGGGGCCCTCTGCATAGCCTTGGATTATCAACGCAGATCTACTTCACACGCTCAGGCAACCATATATGAAAACAAAGTTTTTATATTATGAAAAAAAAGAACTGTGTGTCTCTTGATTACAAACAGAAATCACACTATTTCAACAAAAAAAACCATTTTGTCATAACTATTTCTAAGAGGAAAATCTTCTACAGTAGACACGTGAATAGGTCATGCATCAAGGATTTAGCCTTCCGGTTGGTATAAACAATAAATCTTTGCATAGTGGGTGTTGGATTTAGTTATGCAGGTGGCAAAATGAATCCTCAGGTTTAGGAATAGGCCTCAGACTCAATTGCGTGTCAAAATAGAGTTCTAACTGTTGTAGAACTTCTCTGTTGACTCCCCTTTGACCGAGGTCTTTTCCCTTGAATCTGATCAAATGAATAGGATCCTATCCATGTGTTGACATTTCCTGAGCTACCCATGTGGCTCGTTCCTCTTCTCAACACCTGTAACCTGCAAAAGTATGAAGATGGCTGCGAAATTGCCAGTTAGCTACGGAAAGTGGCTACATTCCGTAGCTGAGAAACAAAACCTTATCCAAATAACACACATAATAATATAATTTGAAAATCACTATAATTCACTCCTGGAATCAACATGCAATGACTTTTGATGGCTTAGGATGCACTGGTATGGGAAAACAGAGGAAGAAAGGTGAAGAAAATGCTTGAAAAAGAGGTAGTTTTGGGGCTCAACATACCCCCACTATGAAGTTGTTGCATGTCCTCATGCAACCAAAATTGTAACAATCCTTCTTCTGCTACATTTGCTCTGAAACCTCTGCTAGAACATCCAACCTCTTCTTCTTCTTCCTTGCTGCCACTGCCATTCTAGGCTTCCTCATTATGCATCTATATTTAAGGTTGATGAGGGCCCTGCTTAGCTTCCTATTTTTCTTCTTCAATTTTCTATTTTTCTTATGCCATAATCCAAAATGAAGCATGGTATTGTCATGAATGATTTTGTCCAGCTTGTTTTGCTCCTTCAAAGCTTCATTTTCCCTCTGGATATGCCTGTTTAAGACCTCTAATTCATAGATTTCTTGCTTTAATGAATGAATCAGAGTTTCTTGTGATGTAACTGGTTGGTTAGATGAAGTCCCCTATTTTGCTGTTGTGTTCTTCTGCTCCAATGATTCAATGAAATCATAGATCTGCTGCTGAGCTTGGTCAATCTCTGGAGATGCTTTTCTTGGACTAATTTCAAAGTCTAGTTAAGGAGAAGGAGAATATTGTGGACTTTGCTCGAATGAGGTGTTATTTGGTGATTGGGTTGGAGTCTCCCCTCCCAAGTCTATGATTTTAGCTTCTTTTGTTTGTGTTTTCTTCAACTTGCCTTTAAGCCTAGAGCTTCTTCTTAGACTTTGTGAGCCTATATTCTCTTTTTCTATGACCTGTCTCCTCTTCCCTTTTTCTCTTGCTTTCTTGGACTGTTCTTTAATGTGGACTAATTTTTCAGAGAGAAATTGTTCTTCTTCTGATGAAGGCTCAGGAGTTTGGTAGATTTTCTCAACTTTTCCTTTTCCTTTCTATTTTGTTTGCTTCATGATTTTAGTTAGAGTTTCAGAGGGTAGTTCTTCCTCACTGTTTTCTTTTGCTAAACTGGTAGGAGTATCTTGAATTGTTAGAGTTGCTCTTCTCCTCCTACTCCTCTTTACTGAACTCCCTTCAGGTAACTTAGGTGGATCTTGGAAAAAGTTCTTGATCAGGAAGTTTTCCCATGTGTCTCCCATATCCTTCAAGTGATTTTCAACTAAGATTTTTATGAGACCATGGTGGTAAAGATGGGGTTCTATATCTTCTATGTTCTTTTGAACAGTGGTAGACATCATTCTTAAGCTATTCAATAGAAAGTAAGGGAGATTGATGGTCTCATTTTCAAAAAAGTTCATCAATAACCTTATGTGATACATGTACATTGAGCCATATCTACCCTCACATGTGATAAATTTTTGAATAATCAAAAGAAAACTACTCCATTTATCCTTTAATGCTGAGATAGGAATTCCTCTTTTGAAAATTTATATATCCATACCTAGTTTTCGAAGAATAAATATCCAAGCCCTTTCATCAAACTCCTTATTTTTTAACCACCTTTCTCCATCTTTTGGAAGTTCTATTGCAGCTGCAAAGGAAGATTCAGTCACTGAAAACCTTATATCTCCAATTTCCATTTCTACCCCATTAAAAGATCTTGCAAATGTTTTAGTAACTTCCTTGTGATGGCCATTGAATTGCTTGATAAACTTTAGGTAGCCAGCCTTCTTCAATGTCACCTTCAACTGAGGGTATCCCTCCATAAACTTGACTCCTATGGAATTTGTCCTTACAATGAGACCCATTCTGCTTTTCTTCACAGTGTAGCAACTTCTGTAAATGGCAGTTATATGGAAACAAAATGGTTATAGGGATAGAAATGGAAGAAGATTGTAGATAAAATCGATGGATATGGAGCTGGGAAACACGATGGGTATGAGGTTGAATTATGGAGGGTTACGGAGTAAAAAGACCATATGCACAGGAACAGTATGGAGGATGTGAGGTCTGGTGCACACACAGACTGCGTGGAGTATTACTTATGCACAGAACTGAAAAAATGAATGGAGTCCAAGTGCTTTGTGTTCATAAGAAGGTTGCGGGAGTAAAAAAACGAGAAACTCGGTGGGTGAAAGAGTCGTATTCAACTTGATTACATTCACATAATTAGCCATTTAAACAAGTGGAGTAAGGATGTATGATGAAGTACAAGTTAGAATCAGAGGAAAATCATGAGACCATTAAGGATTAAATTGGAGGGTATGGTGGAGTTATGGCAACAATCAAATCACATCATGATATGTTAAGGAGTAGTGATTATTCAAACTATACAATTTATGCTTTTATAGTGCTATTTGAAATGGGTTTTATTCTCAACTTTGGAATCATACCTTTTCCATTTGCTAACCTTTGATTTCTTGCTTTTGTAGGTGCTTTAGGTGTTGATGTTTTCAAAAAAATTCTCCTTCCATACCTGCATCTGGCTTTTTTTTTTTTTTGGCTAATAATTCAACTGTTACTGTAGAGTAACAGGATTAGCTGCGGAATCATAAAACAATTGCGGAATTGGAAAGAAGCTGCGGAATTGGAAAACAGTTGTGGAATGTAACACAGTGAATGAAATATGACTTGATGAATGAATGAAAATGGAAAAAAATTGTATGGATGAAACATGGAAAAGTGGATATGAAGAAATATTGAAAGAAAGTTTATTGATGGAATGTGGTGGTGGAATGGAGTGAAATTTGCAGAAATGGAATGGAATGGAATGAAACAAACCATGAATAAAATGAAAGACCTTCTCTCTCTTTTTTTTTGGAAAATATAGGGTGTCAGAGTCTTCTGATTTTCACCCTGTATTTTCTGTATAAGAATGCCAATCAATGATTGGTTTTCAAGCTTATAATTTTTTTTTTTTCAATGATGAAAAGAACAAAGACTAAGTTGGTGGAGAAGAATGATTCTTCTTCACCAACTTCATTTCAGAATTATTTTGAAATATCTTGATAAACTCCTCCTTTGAGATTGGCTTCTGATAAATCTTCAATCTATGACCATTCACAAGGAGAGGAGTTTGATGCTCATCTATGGTTCTGATTCTTACTGCTCCATTACTGAAAACGTTTTCAATCTCATATGGCCCAAGCCAATGAGTTTGAAATTTACCTTGAAAATCCTTGAACTTTGAATCAAATAGCAATGCCCAATCTCCTTCTTGAAACCTTTTTTCCTTGATGTACTTGTCATGCCACTTAGATCTTTGCTATTGAACTAGAATAGTTCTTTGAACTGCTTCTTGTTTGATTTCGTCAAGTTCATTCAACTGCTCCAGTCTATGCTTTTGAGCTTCTGATAGATCCATTCCCTACTGAACTGCCTTCTTGAAAGTTTTAACTTGGAACTCAATGGGAAATAGAACTTGCTTTCCATAAGCAAGTTCATAAGGTGTATGTCCCATTGTATTCCTCCATGTAGTTCTGTATGCCCATAAGGCTTCAGGAAGTCTCTTTGCTCAATCTCTTCTATGTAGATGCACAGTCTTGGTAATGATTCCTTCAATCACTTTATATGTGGACTCCACTTGACCATTTGCTTGTGGATGATAAGGAGTGGATTTCCTATGCTTGATTTTGTATTCTTCCATAAGCTTCTCTATCATTCTAGATGTGAATTGAGCTCCCTTATCTGTTACAATTTCTCTTGGAACACCAAAGCGAGTAAAAATATCCTCAGAAAGAAAACTAACTACTGTATTTTCGTTAGCAGAAACTAATGCTTTGGATTCTACCCGTTTAGTAACATAATCAGTACATACCAATATATACTTTTTCTGCTTGGATGGAGGATTAATAGGTCCAATAAATTCTAAAGCCAATTTTTCAAAGGGTTTGATAAGTACTTGAGGTTGTAATGGCATCTCATTTGAGGGAGCAGGTTTCCCTACCCTTTGGTAGCTATCGCACCTTTTGACATATTCTCTTGCATCGTTGAAGATGGATGGCCAATAATATCCTAAAGAAAGGGTTTTATAGGTTGTCCTCCTGTCAGCAGAGTGTCCACCATATGGCTCATCATGACATGCTTTAAGAATATCAGGCATTTCATCTTCCCTGACACATCTTCTGATCACAAAATCTGGCCCTGTTTTATACAATTCGTTAGAGATCCATGAATATCTTGAACTATTTTGAATAATCTTTCTTTTCTCTTTAGGAAATAAATGTGAAGGTAACTTCCCTGTAACCAAATAGTTAGCAACATATACAAACCAAGGGTTTGAGTAGTTATTGCAAATAAGTATTCATCAGGAAACTTATCCTCAAATGAAGAGTCTTCTTTGATATTCTGAATCCTAGACAAGAAATCAACAATTGTGTTTTGTTTTCCAGGTCTATCTAGCACAGTAATATTGAATTATTGCAAAAGTAAAAGCCATCTTGTAACTCTGCCATTAGTAATAGGTTTATTCATTAAATATCTAATTGCAAAGTGATCAGTATGAACAAAAGTTTCATAGCCTATTATATAATTTCTAAACTTGTTAATTGCATGAACAACAACTAAGAACTCTTTTTCAGTCACAGTATAATTCAACTCAGTGGGAGTCAAATTCTTACTTGTATAGTAAATGGCATAATGAATCAAGTCTTTTTGTCCCAGTACAGCTCCTAGAGTTGTATCTGAAGCATCTGTAGAAATATGGAAAGGAAGTTTCCAGTTTGGTCCTCTTAAGATAGGTGCTTCAAATATTTTTGTTTTCAAGGCTTCAAATGCTAGTTGGCAATTAGGATTCCACTTAAATTCACAATATTTTGTAAGCAATTTGAAGAGTGGAGATGCTATTTTAGTAAAGTTTTCTATGAATCTTCTGTAATATCCTGTAAATCCTAGAAAACTTCTAACATCTTTTTGGCAATTAGGAATTGGTAACTTGGAGATGACTTCAACTTTAGATTTGTCTACTTTAATCCCATCCCCTGAAATGTGATGTCCTAAAACAATACCTTCTGTAAACATCATAAAGCACTTTTCATGGCTTAATGAAAGGTTCGTTTCTTTACATATTTTAAGGACTTTTTCCAAATTTTCCAAGGATTCTTCAAATGTGTTACCATAGACTGTAAAATCATCCATATATACCTCTACACAATCATGTATTAGATTAGAAAAAATTCCTAGTAATTCTCTTTGGAATGTTGCGGGTGCATTACATAATCCAAAAGGAAGCACTTGGTAGGCAAAAGTTCCCCATGGACAAGTGAATGTGGTCTTATCCTGATCTTCAGGTGCTACTTGAATTTGATTATAACCACTAAAACCGTCCAAAAATGAAAAATACTTTTTACCTGCTAATGTGTCTAATACCTGATCTATAAAGGGCAAGGGAAAGTGATCCTTCAAGGTTTCTTTATTCAATTCTCTTTAATCAATGCACACCCTCCATTTGCCGTTCTTTTTAGGCACTATTACCAAGGGAGAAACCCATTGGCTATCTGAGATTGGATAAATGAAGTTTACATTGAGTAATTTTTGGAGCTCTTCTTTCACAATCTCCCTAAGATTTGGATTCATCCTTCTCTGAGGTTGTCTGATTGTTCTACTGTTTTCCTCAATATAGATATGATGGATTCAAGTCTTAGGGTCAATACCTTTCATATCAGTATACTCCCATGCAAATGCAACAGAATGTTTTTGTAAGATTTTAGTTAGCTCCTCTTGTTGTAATTTCTCCAAGTTTTTGTTTATATTCAATGTTCTACCTGGAAAAATTTCAATTGCAGAACTGCCAAACTCTTCCATGGAATAAAGAGACATCTACCTAGATGACAAGTATTCAATATCAAAATTTAACTGAAATTGTTCATGATCATATTCTGAAGATGTTTCAAAATTTTCTAATGTGTTCAAAATTTGACTATCCTCACTAATTTCTGATATAGTAAAGATAGGTTGTATAACATCTTCATCATCGACCCATTCACTGTCATCTATTTCTATAATTGCTTTTGCTGGAGGATACAAAGTAAATTTCTTTGTTGAACTACCATCATAAATGTACATGTCACTAGATCTACAACTAATAAAAGCATCAGCTGTGGCTAGCCAAGGTCTTCCTAAGATAAGTGGGTGTCCTCCTAGATTATTCTTGGGAGTTAAAATCATGAAATCCACAGGATATTCCCAAGAATCTAGGGAGACTGAAATGTCTTCTAGCACACCATCTAGTTTGATTACTGATCTATCTGCAAGTTGCAGTAAGGTAGGTGTGTAAAGAAGACTAGGAAGTTTAAGCTGTTCCATAGTCTATCTACTCATAATGTTTATAGCTTCCCCTAAGTCAATTAATGTATTTGGAATTTCAATCCCATTTATGTGTGTCTTGATAATTGGACTTCCTGGATCCACATATTTATTCATAGTAATCTTTCCCATCATGATATATGCTATTTTTCCTACCAGGTGAATTCTTTTTGTGTCTCTTAGTTTTCTACCCGGTCTTTTGATACTCCACTCCTTTATTATTCTTGTTAGAATAGGAATTTCTCTAATCGCTTGTAACAAGGGAATCTTGATACAGACATTCTTTAATTCATCTAGGAAATAATAATTGGGAAAAAAGATCTACTTTTCCACTCCTCTATCAATTTGTAATCTCTTAGGAAAAAGAGGTGTGGAAGTAGATGCAGGTTGCTCAGTTATAGGAGTTGTATTTATTGACTCTTTTTGTTTCTCTTTTTGAATATTTTGGTTTTGAAGGGATGTTCCCTCAAAAATTTTATTGACTTTTAGAGAATCCTCCTCAGAAGCATCTTGTTCTTGAATATCTATAGAAGGTTTTTCCTTTTCTAAAACCCTACCAGATCTAAGTTGAACATCATTAAGATCTAGAGGAACAATCATGTAAGTAGGAAATTGTTGTCCTTCTACCATGTAAGCATTCTGAGGGCTTTTGTTATTGGGGTTTGGTAATGGTTGGGTTGGTAGTTGATTTGGATTTTGTTGAAATGGAAGTAAGAGTTGAGGATTTTGACATTGTTGAGGAGGTTATTGTTGGGGAAATGGAAATGAAAGGTAAGGGCTTTGATTTGGAAGTTGTGGTTGTTGATTTTGTGGGGGAGGATAGCTCTGATAAGATGGAGGATATTGATAATATTGAGCAAATCTCCCATAAGGATTTTGTATCCCTTGTGCCCATGGTTGAGATTGATACTAATTTTGAGGTTGAGGCCAAGGTTGTTGCCAATAATTCCAGTTTGGTGGGGGTTGAAAATTCAATGGATTGTTAAATCCTTGATTTTGGCCCTTGCCAAGGTCTTCTTGTAACAAAACAAAGAGGTTCTACCGAATTTGGGACTACTTCCTCTTGAAAGATAGCCTTAAGACCTGGGATTGAAGGACAATCCTTGGTCTCATGACGTTCTAAACAAATCATACAAGTTTCTACAATTTTTGCATCTAAGGGGCATTCCCTTAGAGCATGTTTCTTCCTACATTTTGGACAAAAGATGGCTAAAGCATCTGCTTCTGTTTTCTGCTTGTTTTGGATTTTGAGGGTGTCTAGCTGCTCACTAAGGCTCCCTAAAATATCAGTTTTGAACTCATCAAGCATATTGCCAATTTCTGCCCTACTTACAGTTCCAGTTTCAGATTTGTTTGCTCTAATAAGAGAAGGATCTCTAGGTCCTTTCGCAATTTTAGATTTCCCTCTTGAGAGATGGACACATAGTTTTGCTATGTCACTCAATGGAAGTTGAGAGATGTCTCCCTTCCCCATCATGTTTAAGATATCTATCCATTCATCTCTAATGGCTTTCAACAAAAGGGCTTTCAAGGTCTCTTCATCTAAATTGTTCATTTTAGCTCTTTTCAAATTGTAGTTAAACCTCTCAAGAAAATCCTCTAAGTTTTCATCTTATTTTTGCATCGTTTTGAATACCTCATCCTTATGATTGGTAGGCATATAGTAATCCAAGTATCGATCCAAAAATGCTTGCCTCATATCATTCCAAGTCCTAATGGATTGAGTGACTAATCCCATAAACCATTTTAGAGCAGCCCCTTTCAGTGTTGAAGGGAACAATTTGAGTTTTTGAGAGTCTTCTAAATAGTCATAAGTTCGGCATAAGACTTCAAACTCAAACAAAAATGTTTCAGGATCCTCACTTCTCAACCCATAAAAGTTTGGGAGGACGGATGGTGAAATGTTTTTCATTGTTGTATGGGTTTCCTCATCTACTATAGGGAATCCAAATGAGTTATCTCCTTCCCTATTTCCTCTACCTCCTCCATTGTTACCTCTACCTCCTCCATTGTTTCCTCTACCTCCTCCATTTTCTCCTCTACCTCTACCTCTACCCCCTCCTCCAAATAGTGAAAATTCTCCATCTTTCTCTTCTTCTGCCATGATAGTTTCCTTAGAATCTTCTGGTTCTTCTATTAATGGTTGATGAGAGAGAGTTTCTATTTCTTCTTCTTCTCTAGGTATTCCTACTTCTTCAACTACAATAGGTTCCCCTATAGAGGTGAAAAAGGGTTCCTCTCCTAGATCTGGTTTAGTAGATGAAGTGGGAGAATCTTCTAATTGAGTTGCTTCCCCTTGAATTCCAGGAATCCTAAGGCTAGGAGTATGAGTCTGGGATGGAGGTGTATCCTTTCTAATCCTTGGTGGAGTAGTTGGAGTTGTGAAAATCAAACTTCTACCCCTAGCTATAAATCTACCCCTAGAATCTCTTTCTCTATGCATGTCATTTTTTATTTTATTTATTTGGAATAACAATCCTTTTTCTGATCCTTTAGATCACACGAAGTGCAGGAGGAGAGCACACTCAAGAAATTATTACTCTCTTTTTATATTTTTTTTCTCTTTTTTTTTTTATGAATGTAAGAGATAGGCTACCTAGTTACACTTCCCCCGACAATGACGCCAAAATGTTTAGTCAATTTAGTGTCCTAAATTACTACATAAATTATCAATCCGAGTGTCATAAACTAATGAAGTGTAGTGCACCATATGTGCTAGATAACCCTTTCTTACCTTACTATTTTCAATTTTATGTTGTTTTGGGGTTTTGTTCTTTTGACCTCCTAGAATGTTGCAATGTAATTGAAATCCTAATCTATTGCTAAAGTGGGAGTTTAAAAGTACTTTTTAGGTCAAGTTTGGAAGTGGAGTTTCAAGAAGATGAAGACAAAGCTTATTTTCTTCCTTATTGTAATGTTTTCCAAAATATGAGCTTAAAAGACTATTGAAATTGCTATCTACAAAATTAAAACTTGAATGAGGAAATGAACGTGCAGCTATCTATATCAAACCGAGAATGAATTACTAGAAATGAAACTACTACTTCTGCTATCTATTCTATCTACAAAATTAAAGTCTAATGAACTACTACAATTAAACTAAAGGCAAAAGTAAAACTTGAAATTGATTTTAAACTAATGGTCAGCCAATAATCTCATCCATAAACATAACATTTCACCAATTAACTTGAAAATCTGTCATCAGCTAAAGGCTCTGGAAATATCATCTTATAGCATGAGAAAATGACATTGAACTGTCTAACTCTACACTAATGAACAACAAGTAAACTCATTTATAAACAGAACACTTCGCCAATTAGCTTGAATTCATCAACTAAAGGCTCCGGAAATATCAGCTTATAACATGAGAAAATGACATTAAAAACTATCTAGCTCTAAACTAATAAACAACAAGTAAACTCATTTATAAACATAACACTTCGCCAATTAGCTTGAATTCATCAACTAAAGGCTCCGGAAATATCAGCTTATAACATGAGTGACTATATTAAGAAAGAAAAGGTACTGAACAACAAGTAAATCTCATTCATAAACTCCATATTTCACCAATTAGCTCTGAAGGTAAACCATCAACTAAAGGCTACGGAAACATGTACTTATGTAATGAGTGTCTATCCTATTGAGCAAAAACATAAAACAACTTGAACTTGGAAACTAAAGAACAATAGAAGAAGTGAGTCCCAAAAATGCTACTTGATGCAAGTTTAAAATTACAACTAAGAAGCTTGAGCATAAACAAATTTAAAGACCTACTGCTACTCTGAAATGCATCTATCAGGGTTAGTAAAAACAAGTGACAAGCTACAATACATATACAATGTTAAAACTATTATGAACATAAACGAAACAAAAGCAATATACAGTTGAACGAAAGAAAATACAAATAGAAATATATAGAAATGAAAAAGAAACCTCAGCCACGCAGGGGCCCTCTGCACAACCTTGGATTATCGATGCAAATGTACTTCACACACTCAGGAAGCCATATATGAAACAGATTTTTTATATTATGAAAACAGAGAACTGTGTGTCTCTTGATTACAAATGGAAATCACACTATTTCAACAGAAAAAACCATTTTGTCTGTGTTCTAAACACTTGAATTTATAGGAGAAATTCATAACTGTTTCTAAGAGGAAAATCTTCTACGGTAGACACGTGAACAGGTCATGCATCGAGGATTTAGCCTTCTGGTTGGTATAAACAGTAAATCTCTGCATAATGGGTGTTGGATTTAGTTATGCAGGTGGCAAAATGAATCCTTAGGTTCAGGAATAGGCCTCGGACTCAATTGCATGTCAAAATAGAGTTCTAACTACTGTAGAACTTCTCCTTTGACTCCCCTTTGACCGTAGTCTTTTCCCTCGAATCTGATCAAATGAATAGGACCCTATCTATGTGTTGACATTTCCTGAGCTACACATGTGGCTCCTTCCTCTTCTCGACGCCTGTAACCTGCAAAACTATGAAGATGGATACGGAATTACCAGTTAACTGCAGAAAATGGCTACATTCTGTAGCTGAGAAACAAAACCTTATCCAAATAACACACATAAAAATATAATTTGAAAATCACTAAAATGCACTCCTAGAATTAACATGAAATGACTTTTGATTTCTTAGGATGCACTGGTATGGGAAAACAGAGGAAGAAAGGTGAAGAAAATGCTTGAAAAAGAGGTAGTTTTGGGGCTCAACAACAACCATGAATTTTTTTTTCGATATGTTCATTGAAATCCTCATGATCTGATGAATTTTACAGAGGGGTTGATGAGAATCAAGAATTTCCACCCTATTCTTTTTTGAAAATGACAAATGAAATATTGAGTGGATTTGCAAACTCAGATGTGTCTTCTCCGCTATGCAATGATATACTAACATCTGGTGTATTCTGTGAATGATTATAAGTAGATGCATCCGGGAATGTATTCTCACATGGAAAATCAACAATGGAAGAATCACCAAAGATGTTAGGGGAAAGTGGATGAGGTGTGAAAAGAAGGAGGTCATCCTTCACCATGGTTTCTTCTTCCGATTCCCACACATACTCATCATAAATGATAGCGCAAGTTGGCTTCTCAACAACAAATTCGTCGACAACTTGATCCTCGTGAACAACAAGTGTGGAGTTTGGAATGGGAGAACACAACACAGTACAATTCAGAGGATCAACATGCGGGGATGGAGGAAACAAGTCCACGTGAAAACCAAAATTCTTGTCAGCCAAATATGCGCAAAGATCAAGAGCAGGTGGGGTGGGAGGATGCGACATTTAAACATATAGATGTGCACCTTCTCTTGCCTCACATTGCGGGGCCAGAGCTGTTTTATGAGATGAGGATAGGCAGTCAATTGTGACAACAACCGTGTCTGCCTTGGATTTAGTAGCTCGAACACTGAGGTATTCTGGGGTCGGTTTGAATGATTCCAAGATATGCAGATTCTCATATATGTGAAGAAGATACTAAAATCTTTCATTGAGAAATTTCCAATCAATTTCATCCTCTGGGAATTGAACTGCGAGATTAAGAAAGTGATCGCAGGATTTCGCCAAGGATTCATCAAGAGCTTTCCATAATTCAATAATTTTTTATTAAGTGATTGACGGTCAAACAAATGGAAAGCATCAGATAAATCTATAACAAAGCGACCAAATGAGTGAATATATTTTTTGGGCAGTGTGACAAGCCATTGCAATGGGTGCCCACGAAGTGTGAATCCGAACAACACGCAGATCACATAATCCTCATGGGTTTCGAGGCTGTCACATAGATTGGAAAAGGCAAGACTATGCCTCTCCAAAGATGTTCTGCCTTCACCTTCATATGTGTTCTATGACAAGAGATCCAGAACTCCTTTGATATTTCAAAGTCATCTCCATAAGAAATACATCTCGGAGGATGAAGTGTAACATAAGACATGATAGATGTGTGAAGATTCAAAACAGACTTTGAGGTCTCAGCTTATCATCTGGCCCTCTTTCTAGCACCAGAAATGTTGACAATGCTGGACCCGCCAACATGTCAGGGGATCTCCCCGGTAAGAAGTCCCAACTAGACCTCAAACCATTTGGAGTAGGAGTCCCAACAGTGGGTAGTAAATCTATGCCTTGACTACGATAGTGAGCATAGGTAAGCAAGATATCCTTGTCGGAATCAAGTGTGTGGACTTGTAGCAAGTCAAGAGAGATGCATGGGGAGGTTCTAACACACAAAGGGAAAAGAAGTGTATCCCTTAGAAGCCTGTAATAGTACACAGCCTGAAAGGAACACACAAGCTGAACAACACCACAAACTGGAAAGTATAATAATCGACAATCCAAAGTGATGAGTTAAACCAGCCACACGCTTCAATAAGATTCATACAATCACATACGAAATATTCCATACATCAATGCATAAGTAAAAATACATACATTGCTAAAGTATCCAGAATAGTGGAACTACAATAACAACATATGCATGAAACATGTTGCCTCTATTATATTATAAAAATTGAAAGTTCCATCCATACATACAACCATGATAGTCGCTAGCCCCAATAGTGGAATGTTACACTCAACACCGCCTGCTCCTCCAAAGAGATGTACTTTATCTGCACTGTGGAGAAGCCAAGGCTCATCATAATACTCTCCAAGCCCTCTCTAAGAAATGCCTAGCAAAATCTTGGCTCCCAAAAGCCTCTTCTATGAGTTATCAGGTTCTATTTACTACAAAGGGTGGGGTGACTCTTGACATTCCCCTTTGTGACTCTTGGACTACCCTCATGACTCTTCAACTTCATTACCTAACTCTTTACATTACATATGACTATTTTCATTCCACTAATGACAATTGGAATTTTCACTTTACATCATGTTTACAAAAATGATACATTTTTCACATTTACCCGTGTGGGACAAAATTGGCTTGAGTCATCCAGACAAGACAACATTAAGACTCAGACAGCTGTGGGAAGACCAACTCATCAACCTCCTCTTTGTGATCCTTGGTGACGAACTGATGCCATGCTTGATAGTGCACAATGGTGTCCGCGTACTCTTTGACAATGTCTTTCTGGAAACGAACTCTTGCCTCCATTGCTTCTAGGTACACTGATTTGGAACCTCTATCCAACTTGTCCTGTAACATGCGCAACTTAATCCAGAGAAAAGTTGGACCGATGATGTACATCCACATATTATCTACACTGACTTGCAAATCTGCATTGGTGGCTATGAGCATCAACTGATCAAAGTACACATCGAGCTCCAGTTTGACTTGGTTTTTCTCTTTGGCCTCGGTGAGCATACTAATCGACCAGTTTCCGTACTTTCTCACCATGACATCCAAACTCCTATAAAACTATGCTTACTGTTATAGACATATTTGGGCACTTCAAGCCCAACCACATATGTCGATAAACCAAGGGCTCTTTAACCCCTAAAAATGTTGTTTCATACCCTAAAGGATCATGGTCAATTGATTACATCATTTCCCTAAAGTTCCACCTGAAAAATCACTCAGAACTCGCCAAAACTGGACCATACTGACTGCTCCACTGTCAAGGTGCAATGCATACTAGCTCCTACACTAGCTAGGTGTGATGCATACTGAAGAGGCCTTCTGTAGGGTGTGATGAGCGAGAATGGACAAATGGTTGAGATAGTTTGCTAAGTGGATGTCTAGAAACTTCTCCTATGACACTTGCCTCTCTGAATTCACCCAAGGATGAGTAATAGATCAATGAAATCTCCAAGTGGAACCAAGAACTATCATTGGAATGAAACTAATCAAAAATCCAGAGCTGACTCACACCATTTGCAGACATCTATAAATAGATCCCTCATCTAAGAGATGTAGAGGCTGGAATTTTGTAATCTGTAAAGAAGTGCTGTTAGTTTGTCTTTGAGAAAGAGCATTGTATAGTTGGGTGATCTTGCTTTTCATGAGGTGAAGAGGGCTTTGATGCTGGGAGGATGATGTTGGATCAGACTACTGGGTTGTAATCCTCTCTTCTATTATTAATAAAGTTCATTGAGTTTTCCTCCATATAATCATGTGTTTGTGAATCTTGTTATTTGTGAATGCAATTGTATGTTCAATGTATTTTTGATTTTGCATTGTTTATGATATTATAGATCGAGATGATTTGATGGTGGTTTATTACTTTGTCTCTATAGGTATTCTCTAAGTAGGACAAGTAGGAGAAGAGTTGCAATCTCTATCAAGGGAGAGAGAAATCAAGCAAGGAGTCAAGCGAAAGATCCAGGTTGGTACCTTTGCTTCTCTCTTATCTATCATACATAAAGGAAATCGCAAAGTGCTTTGATTGTTTGTTTCTAAGATAGCTACCAATCTTAGTGGGACTAGCAAATCGAAAAGACACTAGTTTTCCTAGAAATAAAATGGCAACTCCACTGGGGAGCGAATAGTTTGTTTGTTATTGTTGTTTGCTTTATAAACTACAGACGGAGCCTGGAGTTATCCAGATAGCCTTCGAACTGCTCTTACTATGCAATCGCAAAGTAGATGAAAGCTGCTTCAGTTAATCTCCGGGTTAGTTTATGAATTGAACATTTGACTTACAAGCATTCTAAATGCCTTTGTGGTAGCTCAATTACCTCCTAAGATCATAACCCTGTACTTTGTCTTTTTACTGTCCATCATAGCTCAGCTTAAATCACTGAACTCCACTGCAAATTTGAGCAAAAACCCACCTCAGTTTCACTCCCTAGCCCATCACACTGTCCATCACTGGAATCCAGTATGCATCACACTTCCTGTGTGTAGCAGGTGAGATGCATTTGTGTTTTTATTAAGCACAGGTGCGATGACTGAGTAATCCTATTTCTCTCCTTGAAATTTGGGTTTTTTTGTCCTTGTTTTTAGCTCTATTCAGTTTCTTTGCTGCTTATGATTAGTATCTCATTGCTGAAGACTCCTTCCTTTACATTGTTCAGCCTCCATTGATTAGGATTAGTAAATGTTGTTATGTATTTGTCCATCATTTATGATCCTTCATCAAAAAGTAGCTTAAATTGAACTGTCATTTTGATGCAAAAGAGTGTCGTAATTATCATTTTGAGTCAAAAAGAAGAGTGTTGTAAAGTCTTCCTCCTCTAGATAGTCGATTGTACTTTTGTCATTGTATTTGATTTGAATTGTTAATATTTGAAGTGTCGAAAGCAGTTTTCTATTCGAAATCGAAAAGTGTCATTTAGTCTTCCTTTCATTTTGAAAAAAAATTGTCGAAATGTTGCTTTGAAGAAAATAGTTCAGATCTATACTTAGTTTTCCTTTTTGGCATTCTCACATTAAGGAAACGAAAAACAAATACATGCATTTGCATTTGCATTTAGACTGTATGCAAAATTGATTTAGGAAAAGTGCATTTAGTGTGTGCTCTTTGCTCTCTGTTGAAAGAATCGTAATCTTCTTTCCTTAGTAGCTAGGATTTTCATTGCTAAAAAATAAATGATTGTTTATCATTTTAGATTGCATATTTAGGAGTTTTACATCTACATCACGTGGTGAACCTTGAAAGACAAACTTCTAAACAAGATAAACTCTAAAATAAATCTCAATGAACATAAAAACGCTTTGGAACCTAACGCAACACATCTAGAGGTCTAGGCTAGAGATGTATTCCGGCATCGTAAAATCTAGTAACTATCGTTTTCATCGAAGGTTGGGTGATTCCTCCTCTTTGATACGAAAAGTGCTAGTATGGACTTGTGCTCCTCGTACCGTCAAGTATATATTGGGAGACCACAATAGGTTGATATCCTTTATCCATAGGAAGCTGTGTCTGTCGCCTTATCAATCGCAATGCACTGAACACAGCATTCGAGAAGATTGACTGTCATACATAAGTCCTTGGTAATTTCTCTTTAATTTACCACCAAGGTGTATCTTGTAGTTTTGCGATTGGTTTGGTAATCCCTCTATCTAGATTTCCAGAGTAGTCACTTTCATTCCTTTTCAACTCCTTAAAAGAAAAGGTCCATTTGAGCACTTGTCACTTCACGCTCATTAAAAATTGAAGGGGACTAGAGTTATTTTTAGCTTTTTCTCGACTCTTAAAAATTGAAACAACAAAGTTGTGTCAAAGCGTAATTAAAATTTATTTAATTCGGAATAACATTCCTATTCCTTCTTTGATCTTAAGCTGAGATAATGGAGTCCACCAATCAAGGGATCCCTCTTGGGGGGAATCCTAGTCCTTTCTCTTCTTGGGGAGATATTGGTGCTCTGTATATGGCTACATTGTCCCTTCCGGGAATCACAATTGGCCTACCAGTATGGCTATTCTCAACTTCTGTCATTCAAAATACCATGATTCCTCAGCAATCGAATCAGCAACCAGATGATACTGAAGTTGTCCCTTCACCTTTTACTTCGTTTGTTTCTCCCTCCCCTTCTTCCTCTTCACTTGGTGAAAATAGTGATGCTAGTAACCAAGTAGCTGAGAAGAAGAAGAAAGGGAAGGAGAATAAGAAGAAGTCAGTTAAACAAGGGGGAAACCATGCAGCATCTGGTGAAAATCCACACACCGAACTTTCCAAATATAGATCTCCATGCATAATTTGCAAAGGGGACCACCTTCATCGAGAATGTTTGTGCATCCCTTGGATCTTGAGAGAATGGTCCCCCTGTTCTCACCATCCGGTGTCATCAACCTCTGGCGATCATGTTGACAACACACCATCAACTAGTGAAAATGAAGTCAGTGGACAGAAAGGAAAGGTTAGATTTCCATGTAGGTTATGTGAAGGTAATCATGCTCTTCACCGTTGTCCTTTTTGGGACAAAGACAAAAGAGTCTTGGATAACTGTCCTGCTTCGCCGCAGCGACTTCCACCTGGATACAAGAAACTCTCACCAAGTCCTTCGCTAGTTGAAAATTCGACTGACATAACTCAATCGTCGGTCGAAACGCCTATCATTGAGAGTGAACCTTCTGAGTCCATACCGGACCAAAGTCAACAGGTCAAGATGGTAGCCAACCCAGTCTTGCCTTTAGAAGGTCCACCTTCAGATGATACTATTTCCAAAGAGAATGTGAACACTACCGTTCAAATTCTTTTTGTTAATACAGAGTCGGATGAACTAGGGGGCAATCCACCCATTCCTTTACAACAAGAGGAAAATTTCCCAGTTCAAGAGGTTCATTCCACTGTTTATCCGGTACCCCCTCCAAGTAGTCTAGTCGTTTCCTTCGATTGGAACCAACTAGCAAGACCCCGCCTTCCATTTGATGTACTATTCCAAATCATAGTACAAGTGTAAAAAATTGTTGTATCTAGCACTGTCATAGATGAAGGGGCTTCAGTGAGTATCCTTACCTCAACTACTTGGAAAGCGCTTGGTTCACCATCGCTTATGCATATGACACAGAATTTGTCGGGCTTTAACAAAGGAACCAGTCGACTATTAGGGATCCTTCCAAAGTTACCTATTACTTTGAAAAGGAAAACCATTCACTTGAACGTGATGGTAGTCCAAGGACCATTAGATTACAATCTACTCCTTGGATGTGACTATATTTATAGCATGGAAGCTATTGTTTCCACACTCTTTCGAGTGATGTGTTTCCTACATGAAGGCAAAATGGTACAGCTTATCAACGAACTTTCGTTCACTGGTTCAAACACAGCTCCAAGTCAAACATCATCCCTAAATGGTCTCTTTGCATCAAGAGTGTCTCTTCAACCTTCATTCCATCCACCTGATTGTGGCAAGTAGTCCAGTGAATGTAACGAAGCTTAGGAGGCATGCACCCTTGTCCATCCAGACGAACCCAGCTAAACAAATGGATTTCCTTGAACGATATGTGATCGGTCTGAAACAATCATTTTGTTGTAGGTTTTATGATTGGTATAAAACACCATTTCCTTCTAGGTTATATGATCGGTCTAAAACAGTCATTTCCTTGTAGGTTATGTGATTTTTCTGAAACACCATTTTGTCGTGGGTTATGTGATTGGTCTGAAAAACCATTCACTTTTGTCCACTATATGGACAAAGCCAAGGAAGTATTTTTGTCTAAACCACTGATAAAAACAATCTTGCTTAACCGTAGTGACTTCCATATGGTTACCTAGAGACTCTCCTTTTCTCGATGCCTGGGGGCATGCAAACCTTTTTATGCAAGCGAAAATCGACCAATTTCTTTTCTTAGCTTTTTAAATTTTTTAGTTTTTAGTTTTAACTTCTTAGGTTAGGTGGTTGGTCCAGAAACGTCTGCACACCAGACGGACCAAAGGAAGGTTTTGTCTAGACAAAACCATCCTACCTAACCTCAGTAGTTCCTTAGCTTTTTAGTTTTCTAGCTTTGTAGTTTGGTCATTTCTAGCCTACATAAAAAGGCAATGAGCATATGTTATCGTAGAGTTCAAGCTCACTAAAAAATGAACCTACCAATGAGAGACATCTTTAACCACTGGTATAAGAAATGTTTCTGCAAGGTTCAAGCTCGTTAAAAAATAAACCTACCATGAGCAATGTTTCCGTAAGGTTCAAGATTGTTAAAAAATAAACCCGCCACTAAGCATAGTTTCTTCCGATTCAAGCTCGTTAAAAGATGAACCCACCTTTGGTAAATAACCTTTGTGATTGCCATGCTATTAGCCTTTTGAGCCTTGGTTGTGCTCCTGCCATCACCTCCATTCTTTTGGCTGATCATACGCTTCCACTTGATTGTTTACCCTTTTGAGGAACAGCTACGACGAGTGGTTCTGTTAGCCACCCTCTTCACACCACCATGTTTTGAGAAGTTCCAAGCTTACCCGAAACCAGTTGCTACCCTAGAATGCCACTCGCTCCTCAAAAAATGAGTCTCTTTTAAGCTCTTTTTAGACTCATTAAATATGAAAATATTGCCGAGCTATTGGCCTTTTTGGCTCGTTAAAGTAAGGGGAAGCGCCATCTCTCCTGTACATTTTAATCTTTTTGGACCTGACGGATTATCCCACAAAAATATTGAGCGCTTGTCTTTTTTGGCTTGCTAAAGCAATTGAAAAGTCATCCCTTTCGTATTATTTTATACTTTTTTGGACTTAAGGGATTATGCTACGAAAAAGGACTGCTGGAGTTTCCTTTTCATCCCTTTTCAAACTCTCTAAACATGAGAAGGAATGAGTCACCCTTGTCGTTAAACTTGTTAAAACAATAGCGACAAACTTGTCCACCCAGACAAGAACGAGTTTCACTGTCGCTAGGCTCGCTAAAACATAGCGACAGGTTTGCCCGAAGGGCAAATTATAGAACAAGCATATGTTATCCTCCTCAAGCTTGACAAAAAATAAAGAGGTACTGGTCAGCAATGACTGGGGAAAAAGGGAAGAAAACTTGAAGAATTTTATTGGTAGCAGGTCACTCTTGAACATGACACTTTCACTCCATCACCATGATTGAGTCGGGTTGGGTTATTCCATTCACCGGTCATATCACCATTGGTCCTCCATACCATCCATCTTTTGGGGTTAACGCTACCAATCCATCTTAGTGTCGCCGATATGTTCAAGAGAAGTCATTCAGAGAATTCACCATCCAGTTAATGTCTCATCCATTGCAATACCTTCACCCTCCATTTTTCATGTCCACCACTCTCGAACCTTGTATCATCAGATCGTTTTCACCTCCAGAAAATCATTTGCTTCATTTCATGTCGTAGATGTGGGATACATTAAGGCCATACTACAATGGGTCACTTCTTTTCGACATCAGCTCATTATCCAAGAAGTTGAGTTAGAAACAACCCTTTCAGTACTTTGAAGCTTGCATGCCTCAATGGCAAGTTTCTCACTTCCGACGATAGGTTTACATCAATGGGCTTCGACCAAAAGATTTTACGTGGTGTTCGAAATCGGATCATAGATTCACACCACATGAATTATACTGTATTACCTCGAGGATCATTATCATTATCGGTGATTCCTCTCACGCCTATTAACAACTCACATCATTGGATGGTAATCAGGTGATGTCTTTCCATGTTCGACTTTAGGACATCTTTTCACATGGATCGACTTGTACAACGGGCGAAGATTGAACGAGTTTGAAGACCCTAGATCTAGTTTCATCCATCTGGGTTGCGATACATTCAGGAATATAAAGACATCAAATGTACATAGAAGTTGCATAGATGGTCATCCAAGCCAGGGACGATGACCCTTCATATGAAGAATCACCAGTCTGCAACTACAGACGATTATCTATTCTATGTACATGAATATGAATTATAAAGATAAGCATGGGAATTCCTGCCTCAGCTAGATCATGAAAATAATATGATGATGATGTATTATATTGTATCTTATATAGGTCACCTTCTAGTTCGGATTCCTCGAATCCTCATGATAAATCATTTCACCCGACATCAAAAGATTTATGACCTCATGCTTTAGGGGGCGACTGTTATAGACATATTTGGGCACTTCAACCCCAACCACATATGTTGATAAACCAAGGGCTCTTTAACCCCTAAAAATTTTGTTTCATACACTAAAGGATCATGGTCAACTGATTACATCATTTCCTAGAAGTTTCACCTGAAAAATCACTCGGAACTAGCCAAAACTGGACCATATTGACTGCTCCACTATCAAGGTGTGATGCATACTGGCTCCTATACTAGCCAGGTGTGATGCATATTGAAGAGGCCTTCTGTAGGGTGTGATGAGCGAGAATGGACAAATGGCTGAGACAGTTTGTTAAGTGGATGCTTATGGAATCTTCTAGAAACTTCTCCTATGACACTTGCCTCTCTGAATTCGCCCAGGGATGACTAAGAGATCAATGAAATCTCCAAGTGGAACCAAGAAATATCATTGGAATCACACTAATCAAAAACCCAGAGCTGACTCACACCCTTTGTAGACATCCATAAATGGATCCCTCATCTGAGAGATCTAGAGGTTAGAATTTTGTAATTTATAAAGAAGTATTGTTAGTTTATCTTTGAGAAAGAGCATTGTATAGTTGGGTGATCTTGCTTTTTATGAGGTGAAGAGGGCTTTGATGCTGGGAGGATGATGCTGGATCAGACTACTGGGTTGTAATCCTCTCTTCTATTATTAATAAATTTCTTTGAGTTTTCCTCCATACAATCGTGTGTTTGTGAATCTTGTTATTTGTGAATGCAATTGTATGTTCAATGTATTTCTGATTTTGCATTGTTTATGATATTATAGATCGAGATGCTTTGATGGTGTTTTGTTACTTTGTCTCTACAGGTATTCTCTAAGCGGGACAAGTAGGAGAGGAGTTGCAAGCTCTATCAAGGGAGAGAGAAATCAAGCAAGGAGTCAAGCAAAAGATCTAGGTTGGTCCCTTTGCTTCTCTCTTACCTATCATACATAAAGGAAATCACAAAGTGCGTTGATTGTTTGTTTCTAAGATGGCTACCAATCTTAGTGGGACTAGAAGATCGAAAAGACACTAGTTTTCCCGGAAACACTTAAAAATCCTCCGCATTGGTGATGAGCGGCGAGAGTCCCTCATAGTTCGGGATCAGACTCTGGATGCATTCTTTGTCCAACTCTACTTGTGGCTTCATCATCTTGTGCAAGTGAAGTGGGGCTCCCTTGTACCTCATTTTCCATGTTTGTACATGATCAATTGTGGCATGTGATGATCATGTAGATGGAAAACTGCCTTGTGAATGGTGACGAACCTGTCATACAGTCTTCGCGTGACTGTATCAAGGGACGATACTTCAGCAAGTATGGCCATCTTCATCTCTGCTTTGGTGGATCCTATTGATTGTTCCTATCTTTGCCTGGCTGCTTACAACTCCTTAGCCATGCGCTCATTTTATGTTATCAAGAACTTAACACTCGAGCTCGTGGCTTCGACATAAGCCTTTGTAGCATCGGCCAAGGTGGTTGGATGTCTCTGTACATCTGACACAATCACCCATTCTTCAAAGTGCGCAGGTGATGCATTCTCATATGGGGTGCATGCTCTATGTGATTGTACAACTCTATGTTGTGATTCATCAAAGGCTATGTTGTGCCCCCAAATGGTCCTCCAAGAGAATGGTATCCCATTGTTCACTCGGGACTTGCTCTGCTGTTGGAGTTGGTGAAGCCTGCGGAGTGACCTCAGTTACTTTTCTCATGAGGTCGTTATCCTGATCCTATTCTGGCTACTCCATCTCTATGTCCATCTGTTCTACTATTGGTTCATCCTGCGAAGCAAGTTTCTTTTCCTGCAGTTTCTCACCCTGTTCCTCATCTACTGATGGTTCAGAGTATTTAACCTGTATCAATGCATTTTGCGCTATCTGTGTGCCTTGCACTTCCTCTTGTTCCTGTTCCTATTCCTGTTCATGCTCATGCTGTGCTTCCTTCTATCTTCTACACAACTCTTGTTCTTCTTTGAGTTTTTGGTGGACTTCTTCCAACATCCTCTCTGCATCTTCCAGTCTTTGCTTCTCTCTCTTTCTTTGTGCTATCCTCTTGTCACGTTGTCGCCCCTTTGCATCTATCTACAAAGCTACTTTTTCCACAAGTGGCTCTTCCTTAAACTTGTAACTTTGTTCCGTCTATGTGCTTTCGACAATATTCCTCTTTCCTTTGTGTTGCACAGGTTTGTTTCTTGCTACTGTTGTTGTTGTTGCTCCCTATGGTGTTGTTGCCTTAAGTGCTTCTAGCCACTCTACTGCAATGATGACCAGTTCATTGAGCCTATAGGAGTTATAACAATATGTCCATGGGTCCTCCTCTGGCCAATGACACACCCCGTGGATCCAAGAATAGTACACTCGCACAGTGGTCCTTGCATAAACCATGTTGGTCGTATGGGTTGAAACTCTTGGTGCTAAACTTAAAATTCTTGAAGTCTACCACCTTGGCATCGCTTCTTTCAAGTTCTCGATCGCGTACAACCCAATTTGCACAGGAAGCGTAGGCCATGAAGCCTTCTTCTTCCTGTGTAATCTAGCTGATAACCCTGTCGAGATGTGGTATGCAACCTCCTGCATGACCAACTTGTCTGTTTCAAACCTTGGAAATACATGCAGAGCTTTCTCTACACTGTACATCCTGATGAAGGTGCCCTCGGGTGAGGCGTACCAATCTGCAATGTTCAACAACGCCTCCATTACTGCTTGGGATATGCAGGCCAGATCTTGTTCAAAGATCATCGTGTACAAAGGGGTGATGAAATGGTAAGATATTCTAGCCATGACTTCTCAGTAGCTAAAATCTGAGAGAAACTTGAAAGATATGTTCACAACACTCTTTGAAGGTATCCATGCCCAACCCATGCTAGGAAAATGTTGACAGGCACAAAATGCATCGAGAAAGTAGGTAGACATTAAGAATCTTTCTTGATGATCCTTGGGTGGACTCTGGGCATTGGATAGATGCACTTTCAACTGGAGAGGCAACATGTTGAACCAGTTGAACAATTTTCCTTCACTTGCCAGCTGATCCGACATAGCAACTCAACTCTGTAGGAAGGTATCTGTACTCCCTTGGTCATACAAGTGGCATAAGAAGATGAATAAGAATTGATATGCCTTCCTGAGTGTCTTCGCCCTATATATTTGGTTGGGTGTTGTCCTAAACTTTGTTGGCTCCTTTACCCAATGCTTCAAGATGTATTTTATGTTCATACTGCTGTTGGGAGTGTAGAATGGTGCATCCATCCTGCTCACTGGCAATGGAAAATGATAAATATCTTGATAATCCTTCATCCTAAAGGAAGCAAGCCTTTCTCCACTGACACTGCCGAGTATCATTGTCTAAGGATCAGTGTGTGAGACAATCCAGTGGATCACATCTGCACATGGAAACACGAGAAAACTTCATGCAACCTTATACAATCCTGACTTATGGATGCTCACATAGACCTGTCAATCCTCGAGATTCTCCTCAAAGCTGCCTGAGAAGATGGAGTTGATGTCTTGCCATGTGATCTTGATGTCTTTCTCAATGAACATGTGTGTGTCTATGTACATGGGCAATCTCATAGACCCCTGTTCAACCACGTCCCTAGTACTTCTTTCAACTGTGTCTTTTGATCCAGCTCTCTTGGAGGCCATGATACTTGTATTGATAAGAAGCTGCTCAAAAACCTATGGTACCTGAAGACAGAGAAGACACTCATGGCGAGACAAAGTCAGCTAAAAACATAAAAAACCTAGAGAAACATTCAGGCAACAAACTGGTGACTACTGGGCAAGATTACACATCATTGACTTCAGGAAGCTGGGATAATGTCAGCTGGAACTGTGCATTGCGTAGTCCCAAGTGCTAGTGAGGTTGACTGTTGGCTGGATCTACGCAATGTGCAGTCCAGTGAGGCTGACTGCTGACTGAAACTGCGCAATGCGCAGAACAGTCAGGCTGGGTTGCTGGTTGGAACTGCACATTGTGTAGTTCTAGTGGGAAGGATTGGGCACTTCCTCCTAGGATTACGTAGAGAACACCTCAGAGATAGTGTAGGAAGCCTCTATGCAATTCCTGGAGGCAAGGTAGAGCCTTGACTGTCAGGAATGCATAGAGTATGTCGGGAGAGACAATATCTAGGACAAGTAAGTTCAAATCTGCCCAATGGTAACCTGAAAACATAAAGGACTAAGTGTGTGTGCGAAGCTGGTATAGATCTGAGTGAAACATACATGCATGCACTTGAAGTAAGTGCAGAAATCAATAAAATGGAAAACCCAAGAAGCTCATGAAGCGAGTCACCGCAACAACAACTATGATTGCAGAAATAATGTTATGTATGCGACACTAAGGAAAGGTAATGAAAAACTTGAAACAACACTTCTACAAGCTAAAATGTATTTAAACTCCAACGATCATTCAATAAAACCAAGGAAACAACACTCATACAAGACAAAAACTAAAAAGCGATAGAAAAAGTGGCACAAGGGATGAAAAACAAAACTTACTCGGAAAAACCCATGCTGACTGTGCCGAAGGTTCCTAGATGCCTCGGGAATGCCAGATCTCCAAGATCGAATGTGAAGAATGAGCTCTGAGGCATCATTTAAGTAGATTTGGAAAAATTATGGTTTATGACACGCATGCCACAAATATAATAAAAAAGCGACAGTTGGCGAGGAGTTTCTAAAAATAGTTTTGCATGTAACTCCTACTGCTAAAAATAGATTCGTAAAATAGGGATGCTTTTTCACTTTTTTTCTTTTTTTTATTTTTCGGGAAAAGCTGTCGGACATGCATAGAAGGATTGCACAATTCTGGAGGGAATTTGGCAACCTGTCGGCACATCCGACAAAATAACTGAGGGAAAACTTTTGCGTTGTTTCTGGACTAAGTGGCCCTGGCTGCCTGGCTAGCTCTGCGTAATTTTCCAAAGCAGTGATGTTGGGATGCTCTACGCATTTCTGGAGAGCAGTGATGCTGGGATGCTCTACGCATTTCTGGAGAGCAGTGCAGCTAGCCAGTTCTGTGAAATTCTAGATAACAGTGCAGCTGACGTGGGCTAGTCTACACATTTCTGGATAGCAGTGCAGCTAGGCCAGTTCTACGCATTTCTACATGGAAGTGCAACTTTCCTGGCCTGCTTTGTACAATTCTGGAGAGCAGTTCTAGTTGTCTAGAACCATGCATTTCTAGAGAGCAGTTCTAGCTCACCTGCTCTGCACATTTTCTGAGTGCAGAGCAGCTGTCGGGCTGCTCTGCGCAATTCCTGAGGGGAAGACAAATTGTCCTCTAGGTTTGCACAATTTTTCCCAATAGCTGGTTGACCAGATATGTTCTTGTGGTTGACTGATGGGACAAGTGAGTTGAACACAAGCTATTAAATGATGGATGAAATCAAATAGAATCAAGTACCTGATCAGTGCAGGGTAGCTATAATGATTTCGAGGAGGAAGGCTCGAAAATGAAGCGAAGGAAAATTTTTGGAGGGTGTTTGTAGCCGTTACAACTGGTTGGAGGGTTCTTTGGGTTTTGTTGCAAGTGTAGAAGGTTAGGTTGTCCGTGTTCCTTCAGTTCCACTTCCTTAACCGTTACATAGGGAGTTGAACCATATCATAGTAACTCTTTGTCACATGTTTACCCTATCTGGAACTCAACCTCACGTTGCTCATTCACTAACAATTGGTGTCCCTTTTGCATCCATGATACTTTGCACGATGTTGGATGTTTAGTTCTCTTCAATCCCATTTTTCCTACCATTTCTAACTAAGCAAGATTGTTAGTGCTTCCACTATCAATCACTATGTAGCAATTTCTTTTTAATTTGCACATAGTCTTAAACAATGACCTTATTTGGGTTGGTTCAATAGTTTCTTTAGCTGATTTCAACAAGACATTTTTCATCATCAATTCCTCTCTAGTTTTCGACATATTTTCTTCCTCAGGTGCTTGCACTTTTGCTAATTTTGGCTGAACTATGTGTGCACCAGAATGTATCATATTCTCATTCTCTGGACACTCAAAATATTTTCCACCCATTTTGCCACATTTGTAACATCGATAAGCAATCTCTCTGCTTCTTCTCTACCTCTCTGGTAAGGTCTTCCTCCTCTAGTTCCACCTTCCTTCTCTAGCTTCCCTTGTTGTTTTGAGTTGCCTGCATCATTCTTTTGAGTTGGAATATTTCCTCTTCTAGTTTCCTATCCTTTTCCTCTGGAAAAACCATTCCCTCTACCTGAGTTTTGATTTATTTCTATATTTTCTTCTGCCTTCAAGGCATATTGGTATACTTCTTCCATGGTCCTTGGAGAAAGCATGTTGATTTCATCCTAAATATCCATTCTTAAGCCATTAATATAGCTTGCTATATTTTTCGGGGTATCTTCCACATAACGTGCTCTCAAGTTAACTTTGTAAAATTCTTTGGTATATTCTTTTACTATCAGTGACCTTTGCTTGAGGTTTTTCATCTTCCTGTAGAGAGTTAACTGGTAATCTTTTGGTAATAAATTACTCTTCATCTTCACCACCATCCTATCCCAGCTTTTGATCAATGGCTTATTCTTATTTCTCCTTTCATCCTACACAGTGTCCCACCATAGTGCAACATGAAATTTCAACCTTGTTACTGTAAACTTCATCCGTATGTCATCACCCATCTCTTCATATTCAAAATACTTGTCTAACTCACTGATCCAATCAAACAAATTTTCAGTTGCCAGACTGCCATCATAGGTATATAGTTCAGACTTTGGTCTTGAACTTGAGCCTAACAATGATCTTAATAATTTGACTTCTGGAGGTTCCTCAATAGGTGTTTCCCCTTCTTCCTCAACTTCTTCTTCATGTTCACTAATATCTCCAGCCTCATGATCTCGTTGTATTCCTACCTCCATGGCCTCTAAACAAGCTTGCAATCTCCTTATATATTCTATGAGTTCTGTGTTAACCACAGGTCTGCCTCCTCGATCTCATGCTGTTCTTCCTTGCAGAGCCATATTATCTTACGTTGTAAACAATATCAACCATGCCAAAAGGTTTGCTATTGATGAGCCTTGGTATTGTAACAAGAATGTTGCAACTCCCAAGGCTACCAAATTTAATTATCAACCCGGGGTTCCTACAAAATTAAGAGGTATCGACACTATATGTGCAGAATACAATGTGTCCTTCCTTTGATGTCATGATGTAATGCAGTGCATGTACTGAAGTCAAATCCTAAGGTAATTGCAGAAAATGAAATGCTCGAAATGGAAACCTTAACCTATTGCAAGAAAGAAAGTACAATGAAATAAACCTATTCTAATTGCATAAAGTAAATATCATGAACTAAATGTCAACCATTACATTTCAAATAGTTTAGATCCATTAAAAAATTTCATTGGATGTCGCAATCAATAAAATCATCATTGTATTATCCATTTCATAAGTCTGTCCATTAGCCCAAATCGCTGAAATGTTTTGCATGATAAAGAGGCAAGGCATAAGTGGTCTTTAGTCTTCCCTAATAATTTATTTAGAGCCTATGGGTATTTATTCAACTCTAAGGGATCATAACCAAGCTTCTTGAGTGAACATGGGCAAATATATACACGCTGGAAGGCTGTTGTAGGGTTTCCTATAGTACTACTACAGTAAACAATAAATTTGCTATAGGGAGTTATAATTCATCAAATGACCAACCAAATCAAATCCAAATTGGATGGGACAAATTTTATTATTGACTAGGATGTCTTAGGTCTCCATTCCAAGTGGAACCACTCAAACATAGCTCTGTTAACCCATGCTAAAAAATGGCAGAAAATTACTAGTCTAAAATCTAGAAATTCGAGAACTAGTGAGCTAGTAAATCTATCAAATGTATAACCTAATCAAGTGAAAATGAATTGGGGTAATTTTTTTTATTAACTAGAATGATTTTTTGATCTAATACAAGTGGAACCAACTCGATTAAATCTCATTAGCATGCTCTAAAAAATAGCATAAATAAGAAACAAGAACAAGAGATGCATGTGAATAAGAAGTGAAAAGAAGAAAAACAAATGATACAAAAGGGCTCCGAGGCTCTTGGGATGGCTAAACCCAAGGAAAATTAGAGTCCTATGAATGATACCAAGGTTTAGAAGCTGAACATGACACCAATCTTCATTATTTTCATCAATACAATTACATCTCTGCAAGAAATGACAATGGAGCTGCAAAAATATGAGTTCTCTCCTTAAGAAGACCAATAAAAATCCACCCCTAGAGGAAAATTCAACGTGGTACTTATAAAAAATAATTAGGAATCATTCCCCATGAAATGAGGAAGCTTTCCCCACCTAAATCCCTTGATTAGTTGATCTGGTTCCCAATACTAGGAATCTGCATTAAATGGCATAGGACACATTCTTAGATTTTCTCAATCATTGGAGCACCACAATCTGTGCCATAATTCCATAATATATTGTTGATTTATTATTTAATATTGATCCTCCTGTAGTAGGGAGTAGGTACCTAGATTATCTCCTCCTCCAAATCTCCATAATCTTCTCAATATTCTCATAATATTCCAAAAAAAAAATAATATTAGGCACAAATATGCAATTGTCCATAAACCTTCCTAATGAACATATTAAAGTTAAAAATACATTATCTAATGCAAAAAGAGAGGTTTAATGTTTTGAAGGATGATCATATGGGCCTTCATTTATGTCTAATTTAGAGGCCCATCATACCTCCCTGTTGAAAGAGTTGCTCATCCTCTAAGAAAGTTAGTGACCTCATTGTGCCTCATTCATGGCCCTGGAGGCCTCCCTCTTGTGCATTCTTCAGTCCTTTATCTTAAGAATCCTGGCTGTAAGTTCTACAAGGACAAGCACAAAAATGTAGTTGTTCTTTTCATGATTGTTTAACAATATTTCAAGTAAAATAAACATAACTTTCCTCTTTGCAAGTGAACTTTGTTGGCTTGTAGATCCATTTCATTCATATCCTCTCCCTTGAAACATTCATTCCATTTTCACTCATTTTTCCAAAATTATTTGTGCATAGAAAAAATCACTGTGTTTCTTGAGACCATTAGCCTGCCTTCTTCCCCTTATTCAAGATGGGTTCTTGAATATTTTTTCATTTTGGAAAGGTCTTCCACATTCTTTTCCGACCTTCTGCTACCTTGTTCCACCATTTGGACACCTCTAAAACCTTCAAAACACCTTTAAATGAGAACTAGGACATCCTGTAGTAATTCCTGTAAAAACTACAGGAAACCCTGTAGTGGTTCTTGTAGTACTATAGGAAACCCTGTAGCGGTTCCTGTAGTACTACAAGAAACCCTGTAGTAGTTCTTGTAGTACTACAAGAAACCCTGTTTAAACCTATTTTGAGAAGAGATGATATTTTGAGCCTAGGGTAGGCCCTCAACTTGACTTCCATGCCTTTCTCCCATTTCTATAACATCTTTTAGACCTTAGACAAAATCTGGAAAGAGATTGGAGACCTCTTGGAAAGTCTATTTTCATCACTATATTTTGAGTTCTATTTTGATGATGAATTCCTTCTTTCCTTTTGTTGCCTTCTTCTTTTATTTTGTGGCCTAGATGATTTCCTAATGGCCTTGGAGTTCTATGTTTTGATTAGGTCTCTCTTAGGCACTGCTATTTTGGGTTTTAGCACAATTTGTTCATTTCTTCCTTCTTGTAGCAACATTCTGCCTTCCTGTAGTAGTCATTCCTTCCTCCTTCATGGTATTCTAACTGTATGGGAGTGATGAGAAATGATGTAGAGGGGTTGGAGGATGATGCTAGGGCTCAAAGGGAGTAGTGTAGGTTTGTGAAAATGGAGAGGATGCTCTGTTTGTTTTTTCAATAAATTTTCAGGGTGAGACAGAGTGTAGGGTTTGTTCTTGAAAAATATTAATTTTTTTCTTATGAAATGGGATGGATGAATGATGGATAGATAGTGAATATCAAGTGTATGGAGGACTTGGAGTGCTTTGGTGACTTGGCCTTTGCACAAATTTCCTCTTTTAACTATTATCCCCATTCCTCGAAATCATCACCCTTCATAATTTGGCTTTTCCACCTTGCATGAGTGAAGGAGTGAGCTGCAATTAACTAGTTGAAGGTGGCTAAGACTACTAACCCATCCTTAGCTTATAAAACCTCATCTCTCATGCATTGACAACAAATTTCTAACTATGATATGCTCAAGAGAAGATGTGAAGATTATTGCATACCTGTACCTACCTGATGGTTTTTAGAGAGACATGCATGTTGCGGTTGAGTTGATGATTGATCCATGGTCCTCTGGAGGTGATATTTTCATTTGTTTGCTTCTACACAAGACTTCATAACTTGGTGATTCTAAACCTTTGTCTTCCAATTACCATGAGCAAGCTATCCTAGTCAAATCTAGCCTTCTTGGAGTTATGGGTTTGTCCGTGAGTGATTTTCACCTTCCCTATACCTTATTCCACAATTATGCACCTTTCCCACACTTAATTCTACCTTTCATACCATCTCCTAATATTTCATCATGTTTCCTGTAGTAAAACAGGGCATCCTATAGTAGAACTAGACATCCCGTAGTAGTACTACAGGAAAAAACAGATTTTCCTTGTTTTGTCCATATCTCCCAAATGGTAGAATGGATTGACCTAAAATTTTTTGAGCATGTTTCCATCATCCTTATGCACCTCCCCATAAAACAAATTTGTCCAATTGATGAACGAATCTCAAGAAAAAAGGAAAATGGATAAAGTTGATGAAGGTCAATTTCTTGGAAATCGTGCACTAGAATTTTCTGACATTTCTTGGGCATGTTACCATCATCCATATGAATCTACCCATGAAACAACTTTTTAAATGGATGCACGAATACTGAGAAAATTAAAATATGGTTGTAGGTGATGGAGGCCGATTTCTCAAAAATTGTGCACTGGAATTTGTTGAAATCGCTTGAGCATGTTACCATCATCCATATGCATATCCACCTAAAACATCTTGGAAAATGGATGCATGGTTTTCAAGATATGACAAAAATAAATGTATGCTCTATGTATTTTTGTTTCTTGTAGTAAAACAGAGCATTCCTGTAGTATTTCAGGACAACAAGGAAAATGAGCGGTAAAAGCTTGGGAATGATGAGTGGATGGTAGAAATAGATGAGGGTGATGGATTTGCATGGCCTTGGTCCTTTTGGAGCATCTGAACAAAGAAGGAGAAAGTCCAAGTTTGACTTCCTTTGACTAGAATTTTGACCAATTTTTCTTTTCTTTGGTGTCAACTTGTTTTTGTTGCTTGCAGATGTTGGAGAGAACCTACATTCATCAGAGAGATACATGGAACGAAGATTTTTTTCTTTTTTTCCTCTTTTCTTTTTCCTTATAGACCTACTAGCTGCCTCAATGAGGTTTTCAACTAGTAGGTTTGCTTAGGCACCTCAAAGGATGTTTTCACCTGAGATTTTATTTCTCTCTTATTTTTCATTTTTTTTTCTACCCTACTCTACTTGAAAAACAAAATATCTTTCAAGTATAAGAATACTTCCAATGGAGCCATATGCACATCAAGATGATAGACAAACTGATGTGTAGGTTTGAAATGTATGCTTTGACATGTACCTGAATTAGAGAGATCAAATGATTTGAATTTGATGATATCAAGCATAGTTGAATAAGAGAGTGTTGCTACAACATAATGATTGTCTGGAACCATATTTCAATATAGTTGTGATTGTTGGGTGTGGAGCCTGATTATCTTTTGTATTCAAAGGTATTGCTGCATTGGACCCCAGTTCGAAATGGGGTGGCAACGCCGCCCGTAAAATATTTACCATAGGGGGGGTCTAGTGGGGGCAGCTACGACCTTTGGGGAGCCCCCCCTGGTGAGGGGTTTTGGGGGCAGCGCCCCCGAAGCTAAGAATAGATGTAAAATTTCCTTGTAAAAGTATAGTAATTTTTAGTCAATCTGGGCCTTTCATTAGGCAGAGATCTAACGGTAGAATTTATGTTTAATTTAGGGTTTTTTTCCCTAGAAGGCAACCCCTCACTATATATGAGGGAATTGTATTGCGTCTATATATATCTGTATTCTGAGTGAGGAAGAGAGAGGAGATTGAGAGCGAAGAGGGTGTTACAGCAGATCTGTTGTAGGTTGTATCTCTTCAGTTTGCTGGATAATATAATAAAAGAAGGACTGGCTATTTCTCCATGGACGTAGCCCAAACTGGATGAACCATGTATATCTGTGTCTCTCTTGTTTTATGCATTTTCTGTGTTTATATTTCTGCAATATTTTATGTGTTCCATTGCTCCGTAATATATAATTTTCTAACAGTGATGCCCCTGGTCCACTTGTTGATTTGGATCATCTTGGATGCCTTATTCTTTCATGAAATTTAGTTCTTCTCCTTTTTTTCTGATTATTCTCTTGAACACATAGAGGATCTGATGGTAAACATGAGGAAACTTTCCCAATATATGATTCTGATGTCCGCTCTTCGTCAAGTGCAACCCCATGATTCTTTGGTCTTCTCATTTGAATCTTCTTTTTTTGCATGTTTTCCTTCAATGATATCAAGAGAATCTCTTTTTTGTGATACTCTTCCTGAGATAAGATGAATACCATTTAAATCAAGAGGATATTTTTGGAAGTGTTGTACCTCAGCATTGGAAGTGGGTTGAGCTACTTCATTATGTTTGTTTGGAAATGGTGGTACAGGTAGTTGAGTGGGAGTGGATATTTGAGATGGATGTGGTTGTGGTGGAGGTGGATGTTAGGGATAACATGAAGTTGGGTATGGGGGATATTGAGGATATTGTGGATGGCTCCCATAATTTCCTTGCCAACCTTGTTGCCAAGATTGGTTTTGGGGTTGAGATGACCAATGTTTCCAAGGAAAGGGTGTGTTCCAATTACTTTGAGATGGATGTGCATAAGCTTGAAATTGTGAATTAGGCTCTTTCCTCATATGAGGTTGAATAGGCTGCCATGGTCCTATTGGATCTACATAACATAGCTGCATTGGTAATTGACTTGCTCCATTGTCCTCTTGGTAAAATTCCTTCAACCTTGGTAATGAGGAGCAACATTTAACATCATGGTATTCTGCATGGACAACAAAAATATCAACATCTTATTTTTGCACATTTTGTATTCTTTACATTTCTACTTGTGCACTTATATTGTTAAGAATTTATGTTTTAAAGTTATCAAGAAAATTTCCAAGTTTAGCTTGACTTACTGATCTTGATGCTGATTGACTTACTCTTGCCCTTCCTCTTGATATGTGTTTGCATGTTTCACAAATTTCTTCAAATGATAATTGGTATACATCACCTCTACTCATGAGATCAAGGAGATCAAGCCACTCATCCCTAATTGTTCTAAGTAAGAGGGTTTTTAGTGTGTCAGATCCTAAGTTATGTAGTTTTTACCTCCTAACATTATACATGAAATTTTCTATTAGATCCTCAAGGCTCTCATCTTGTTTTTTATTCATTCTAAAGGTTTATTCTTTAAGATCATGGTCTTTATATTTTTCTAGAAATATCTTTTGGATATCATTCCATGATGTTATTGAATTAGTCCCTAAACTCGTGAACCATTTAAGAGCTCTATCCTTCAATGTTTCTAGAAACAATCTCAATTTTTGAGTGTTTAATAAGTAACCATAAGATCTACAAACAATTTCAAACTCAAAGAGAAAGGTTTCTAGATCCTCTGATCTCATACCATGGAAGTTTGGAAGAAAAGATGGAGGGATGTTCTTCATATGCACACTGATCTCAGTATATTGAATGGGAAATCCAATAGGATCTTCTTCATTGTCATCATCTCCATCCATTTCTTCTATCTTCTACCTGTAAAAGTGGATGGTGGTGTGGCTCTTACTGTACCACGTGATCAAATGGGGGTGGGTTGGTGTTGGAGATTTTTTTTGTTTTTATGATTGAATGAAAACACTAATGCAATGCACTTTTATATTTTTTAAATGAAATATGCCTAATGAAATTATTATTTTTATGCTGAAAGTAAAAGAAATTAATCAACTAGGGAAGAAAACAATGCATACTTTGACACCCCCCCAACAACGACGCCAAAAAGTGATGAGCCTCGATATTGCAACAAGAATGTTGCAACTCCCAAGGCTACCAACTTTAATTATCAACCCTGGGTTCGTACAAACTTAAGATGTATCGGCACTATATGTGCAGCATACAATGTGTCCTTCTTTTGATGTCATGTTTTAATGGAGTGTATGTACTGAAGTGAAATCCTAAACTAATTGTAGAAAATGAAATGCTTGAGATGGAAACCTTAACTTATTGCAAGAAAGAAAGTACAAGTAATTAACCTATTCTAATTGCATAAAGTAAAGATCATGAATTAAATGTCAACCATTACATTTAAAATACTTTATATCCATCAACAAAGTTCATTAGATGCGGCAATCAATAAAATCATCATTGTATTATCCATTTCATAAGTCGGTCCATTAGCCCAAATCGTTGAAATGTTTTGCATGGGTAAAGAGGCAAGTACTAAGTGGTCTTTAGTCTTCCCTAATAATTGATTTAGAGCCTAGGGGTCTCTATTCAATCCTAAGGGATCATAACCAAGATTCTTGAGCGAATCTGGTCTAGTATATACACGTTGGAAGGCTGCTATAGGGTTTCCTGTAGTACTACTACAGGAAACAACCGATTTGCTATAGGGAGTTATAATTCATCAAATTACCAACCAAATCAAATAAAAATTGGACGGGACAAATTTTTTTATTGACTAGGATGTCTTGGGTCTCCATTACAAGTGGAATCACTCAAAAAGACCTATGTTAACCCATGCTAAAAAATGGCAAAAAATTACTAGTCTAAAATCTAGAAATTCGAGAACTATTGGGCTAGTAAATCTATCAAATTCCTAACCTAATCAAGTGAAAATGAAATGGGGTAATTTTTGTTATTAACTAGAATTTATTTATAATCTAATTCAAGTGGAACCAACTCGATTGAAACTCATTAGCATGATCGAAAAAATAGCAAAAATTTATTGTTATTTGCCACAAAGGAGTTCTAGAAATCTATATTTGGGAATAAGCAAACTAATCCACGTAGGTCAATGATTACTATGACCTTCAAAATATTTTCCAAGGATGAAATTATGTTTTTGATCCTACAAAAGAACTTACATCAACTATTTAACTCAATCCTACAAAAATAAAACATTAATACTATATGAAAAAGAGAAAGAAACAAGAACAAGAGATGCATGTGAATAAGAAGTGAAAAGAAGAAAAAAAAATGATACAAAAGGGATCTGAGACTCCTAGGATGGCCAAGCCCAAGGAAACTCAGAGTCCTATGAAGGAGACAAAGGTTTAGAAGCTGAATATGACAACAATCTTCATTATTTTTATCAATACAATTACATCCCTCCAAGAAATGACAATGAAGCCCCAAAAATACGAGTTCTCTCCACAAGAAGACTAATAAAAATTGACCCCTAGAGGAAAATTCTACTTATTACTTATACAAAATGATTAGGAATCATTCCCCATGAAATGAGGAAGATTTCCCCACCAAAATCCCTTGATTAGTGGATCTGGTTCCAAATACTAGGAATCTGCATTAAATGGCATGGAACACATTCCTAGATTTTCTCAATCATTGGAGCTCCACAATCTGTGCCATAATTCCATAATATCTTGTTGATTTATTATTTAATATTGATCCTCCTATAGTATGGATCAGGTCCCTAGATTATCGCCTCCTCCAAATCTCCATAATCTGCCCAATATTCTCATAATATTCCACAAAAATAAATAATATTAGGCACAAATATGCAGTTATCCATAAACCTTCCTAATGAACATATTAAAGTTAAAAATACATTATCTAATGCAACAAGAGAGGTTTAATGTGTTGAAGGATGGTCAGATGAGCCTTAATTTATGTCTAATTTAGAGGCCCATCAGCTATGATACCACAAATTGGTGCAACAGGCATGATAAAAGGAGATTTCAAACTGAAACGTAGTCCTCTAATTTTTATTTTTATTTTCCATATTCGCTACAAAATGATTTGGTAGCATCCATTTTCTAATTATTTATGCAGTCGCTACAAAATGATTTGGTAGAGTTGTTTTCTGCAAAATGATCTGGTAGAGTTGTTTTCTACAAAATGATTTGGTAGCACACTATCAAATTTTTGTACAACGATTTCAGGGAAGATGAATCGACTCAGTTCTTTCCCAATCCAACTCTCAACATCTATGACTTGCTACTCAACACAGTAAATGATTTATTTTTCCTTTCTTCACTGGATTTTTCAATGTTAGATCGAATTTGACAATAAAAAACCAATCTAACTGGGGTTTTGACCACATCCAAAATCAGGTACTCTATTTCAGTTTAATAACGTTCAAGTTGTTGGAAAAAAACCACACATTCACTACTCTAAAACACAGGGAGCATTCCTCCATGGGATTTGAAACTGATACAACAAGAATACAAAATATAAATGAACAAATCACATAGTGATTGAAGCCACAATGTACACATTCTTCATGTAAATCGATTCAACAAGTTATAGGCTCTCAAAATGATCAAACACACATGAATAAAACTTCAATTAATAACAATTCATAAACATAAATCAATTTGGTTTAATCACAGGGTTTTGATTCAATATCGATCCATATAAGCTCACAGTCCCATTTGTTGTTGATTTACACCATTCACAATAATTCCTTCCAGTTCAAACAGATTGGAAAGTGCACACAGGTTTGCAAACTTTAGAACTATAGTTACACATAGAAACAATGATTTCCTCTCTTCTCCTCCCTCAGGAGCTTCTAGGAACTCATTCTCTTTATTCCAAAAAAAAACCTAACTACGATAACCAAGAGTCACAAAATGTGAATCATTTCCCCTTCTTCACAAAATAATGGATCTGAGAACTATATTTACATTAGAAAATAATTTCTCCAACTTATTTCTAAAAAAAATAAAAACTCACTCCTAAATTCAACATTTAAAACTTCTTAACAAAAACCCCCCCGACATTACCATGTGACCATCCCATCACATTGGTAAGCTCTCGTATAGACTTCATCAAATTTTGTGCTTGCCTAATGCACCTGCATCACCCACCCAATGAGTGGGGCTTTGTTATTTATGTTTTTGCCCATATATTTAAACCCTTGTCACTCATATGGAAGAATGGAGGATCAGAATGACATGGTGTAGTAGAACCAAATTTTGGAACCCAAAGTCGAAGGGGAATAACCTTGTGTGCCCAAATCTAGGATTCAAGGTTCCAACAGGGTAATATTCCTTGAAATATTCTAGGAATATTCTCTCATAGGATCTACATGGAATATTTTAGATTCTCTTAGGGGCCAGAGTTGCAGGTGAAAAAACATAGTTGAATTTCATACTTAAATTTCTTAGCATTTCGAGAGGATTTCATTGGTGAAGTCTATTTTTGGATCTAAGCAGCCCATTTTTAGGTCACTCCTGGGATTGGAGGTATAATGATGTATTTTTCCATGTACTCCTTATTTTTGTTGAGATGAATGAAGAGGCCTCCCCATTATTGAAGTAGGGCCCAGAGACTTATTCCACACTGGACGAACTCTATTATCAAATTTTTTTGTGCATTGTCTTTATGGTCTCCGTTATGTTTCCTCTTCTTTAAGTTTTTGCACATGGTTTTTCTAGCTCTTTTTCATGCAATTCTGTAAAAATCAATGAAGTAAACATCCTGGATCATGTTTTTTATAAAATTGGTCTTCTTGCTGATGTGAATTGCGAGTGTGAATGGTAACCAGAGCCAAGCTCAAAAAGGGTGAAGGTAAACTTAAGTGCTTTGATCCAGAGCTTGGAAGTGAAACACAAAGAAGGAAAATGGCAGATGATGATTCTCATACCAATAATGAGCAAGCTTTCTGCAAATATTTCTACACCATGGAAAATAAGGTAGACAAATTGTTTACAAATTGTTGAGTCATGAAATGGGTATGTAGTTACTATTAATCTCATCATCCTTTTTCTTTATTCTTATCTTTTCTATATCCTAATGCGGTAATTTATTGAGGAATTATGGTAAGAAATGAAGGAATTATCTACAGTTACGATTTAGCTAATTATTACCCTTATTTATGCAGGAAAACAACAAAAGGGACACTTGTTGTTCCCTAACGAAGGAACAACAAAAATCAACAAGCAAAGAAAGGGATGCAGAGGTTATGGACAAGGCTAAAGACAAATCAGAAGGATCAGTGCGAGAAAGGAAAGGATGTTTGAAGTTGGAAATCAGTTGTGAATACCTCAGGATCAGGAGATCTTGAGGGATCACATTTACCATTTATATTTTACCCTTTTTTATTATAAAAGGAGACGATTGTAAGAAGAAAAGGGGAATCTATGTTGTTATTGAATTTATAATTTTAATTACAGATTCTCGCTGTTGAGAAGAACATGAATGTATTGTAATGCTCTTTAAGTTTGATGATTAATACATAAGTGAAGTTGTTGTTCCCTCGTGTTATCTGAATTAACTTAGCAGTGATCGCTGGCGGCTCAGGGCCCGACATCTGGTGGATTCAACTGCTTTCCTTGTGTCATACATTTCCAATTCTCACAAGTGTGATGGTTTGATAGTATTCTTTCTTTCTGTGATTTTATCTCCTTCATTGTTTATTGTTTTCTTGTGTTGATATAATATCTCTGCTTTCTATGACTTACAACATTATCGTTTAATTTAGTTTACCTTGATTTCAAATTGAGTTACTTAGATAAATATTCAACTTTATTTAATCAACTGTAAAGAGTTTAACTATCATTATCAGACTCTCAAATTGATATCATTGCTGTTTGGATTATTTACTGGAGATTGGGTTTGATTTAGATTTAATCAGTTAAGAAGAGATGAGTTATTGTTACTGTACTCTCAACTGATGCCATTGCTAGTTGAATTGCTTGAGTAAGGATTGATTACAATTTTGGTAGAAGTTTGAGTCTAGAAGTTCAGTTGTTATATTCCCTTTAATGATTGCTATTGGAATTTATTAGATGCATCCATTTACTCTTGTAGTTAAAGATCTATACTGCAATTTAGGAAACATTACTCTATGAATTAAATAGCAGCCACATACTGTGTACACTCTTGAAATAAGAGGACTTGCCTGGGTTGATAATTAATGTGAGATAATTAGGAGTTTTAAAAGGCACCTTTTTTCAGTCAACATTTTGGCGCCACTGTCGGGGAGAGTGTAGCCATTTATAAAGAGTGATGTACATTTGATAATTGTTGTTGAGGAAGAATTGGGTATTGAAAATGGAAGGTAAGAACCTACATAATGAGAAAGTAAAGTGCTTGCTCCTCCGCCCACTTTTCGACACAATTACAGAAAACTAAAGTAGGTATTTGATGCTTGTCTGTTGAGAGAGAACTGAGTATTAAAAATGGAAGGTAAGAACCTATGTACAGAGTAAGTAAAATTCCTACTCCCCCGCCCACTTTCTAGCAGAGTTGTTAGGAACTTAGGGTAGAATATAAACATTTGAATTGTTTTCATGAATGAGTAAGAAGAAAAAACCCAAAAATAATCTAATTCCACTACCCAAACCTAAAAAATCTAAGGGACCGGTGACCCTTGGATGATCAACTTTCATAGACGACATCTTAAAGAAAGCTGAATCTCAGCCATCAGTAGGTCCTCGAACAGTTGCTTCTAGACAACCTATTGTCTCCCTTTGGGCCACAAGCTCACCATCTGTAGCCTACGCTGAGGTCCATAGTAAAACAGAAGGAACTGAGCAGAGTTTTCAAGATATTGAAAATTTGCACCCAAGTCCCTCACAAGAAGGGAATTCTTGTAATATTCGTGAAGGAGGAGGAGAAACAGGGGAAATAGAGGAACCAAGATCCCCCCAGGGAGTAATTGAACAAGGAACACTCAGTATCCCAGATCAAGGGAGTGTTGTTAAGATCAATCCCACCCCTTCTAGTCACCCTAGGAATAACTCTCTAGAGATCTCGGAAGGGTACTAACATATATTTGACCAAATGGCCAACAACCCACAAGCACCCTAGACCTCTACATTATAGTATCCCATCATTGACACAATTGTCAACACACCCATGAAAGCTATCCCTCTACAAAATATTCCCACCTTTCATGGACTTACATCAGAGGATCCAGATGCATTTCTGTTTGAATTTGATGTATTATGTAGGGGTTATGATTATACCACCGACCCCCAGAAACTAAAGTTGTTTCCCTCTACGTTAAAAGGAGTAGCCCTGCGTTGGTTTATGGGACTAGGTGGGGGCACAATAAATGATTGGGATCAAATGAAAACCACTTTCCTTAAAAAATATCAGGACTATTGCAGATCTAACGAATTGAAAGACGAAATATTCCAAATGATAGCAAGACCTAGTGAAATGTTCGAAGAGTATGTGGAATGTTTTCAATATAACCTCTAGCTGTCTCCCTATGTAACTCTACCTTTGCTTGATAATGTGCTAAAAACTACACTGATTAAAGGAATGAAAGACCAATGGATAGAGACATTAAATATTATGGGTAAAGGTGATATATATCAAGAAGACTATGCTGACATTATTAATTTGTGTATCAAGTCCTCAAGAGGCAGTACAAGATTGAAACCAGCAGAATGTGACATGACCACCAGGGACAACAAAATCTCTGGTGGGAGAATTACTCGTGTAGAAATTGGCAACCTGTTAGAGGATTTCAAAACAGATATCTTGGGAACTTTGACGACGCAATTAGACATCATGCAAGCCAAGTAGAAGCAGGCTGAAGTAGAACAGAACCTGGTGATATTCTGCCCGAGATGCAGGAAGAAGCATAGTCATAAAGAGTGCTTGCTGAATATGGTACAGACCTGTGCCATATGTACTAAAGATCATGCCACAGAAAGTTGTGCATCGCTCCCAGGGTTAAAAGCAGTCATCAAGGAGGCAGTGGAAGAAACATAACCAGTCTACCTGTTAAATCAACATCACCAATGGAAAACTTCATAAACAGGTACGCTTACTGACCCATCTTCTTCCTTTCAGCCCTCGCAATATAATGCTAAAAAATACACAGGAGCTACATGGTAGAACCATCCACCTTTTCCTAATTGGTCACAACCACCATTCTCTATGCCACCTTGGTCCAATTAATCAAATCAAAATAATAATTGGCAAAATTTCCCTTACTTCCCACCCTTTTGGGAAAACAATACATATCCATCCCAATGGCCACCCTCCACTTCACAGAACCAAAACTGACAGCCAAGATGGCAAAGATCTACAAACTAGCCAACAGGAACAATCCCTCTGTCCCAACCTACACTACTAGCACCTTACACACTGTAGCAGAATCCTCAACCCAATCTATGACCACAACACCCAACCCAGCCCAACCCAAATCCCAACAATAGACTTTTCCAATCTGTACAAATTATTAAAGGATCGGAGCCTGAAACTGAGTTGAGGGAGTGCAATGAGCTTAAATTAAGGTCTGAATAGATAATTGACTCAAAGGTGGATCAAAATATACAAATTGAAGATCTGTTACCTGTAGAAAAAACACCTCAAATGGAGACTACAGTTAAATATAAAAGCCACGATCAAACTATTACCTCTTCTCCACCATTCCCAGAGAGATTGATTATACCTTGCCCAATAGAATATCTTGATTTTGATCTTTTGGGAGAATTAAAAAATTTGTGTGTAAAAATACCTCTCCTCCAGGCTATTCAGGACATTCCCATTTATGCAAAAACTATTAAGGAATTGTGTACTAAAAATACTAAGAGGAAAATAAAAATAACCCCAACAATCCACGTAGTCGAAACTTTGTTTAATTTATTATCAGGCAGAGAAACATCGATAAAATATGAGGACCTAGGAAACCCTATAGTCATAATACAAATAAATAAATGTTCCTTCCCCAATGCATTAGTTGATTTAGGAGCAGCCATTAATATTCTCACAAAAACAACCTGTCAAAAACTTAGCATTACATCCTTGGATCCAACCACGACCTTGCTGGAACTAGCTGATCGATTGGTAGTCAAACCAGAAGGCACATTATAGGATGTAATGGTGTCTATAGATTCTTGGGAATACCTAGCAGATTTTTTGATCATCAATCCTAGAAACCGGCTAGACAGACATCCCCTAATTCTAGAAAGACCTTGGCTAGCAACCATAGATGCTTACATTAGCTGTCAAACAAGCAGCATGACTATAGCAAGAGGAAGTAATGTAAAGAATTTAGCCTTATATCCTCCAGCTCAGCCAAGTTTAACAATAATAAAAACTAGAAAACAACCTGTATCATATTTAACTTAAAACATTTGATCACCGCTAACCATAGAAGATGCTCTAGAATTCAAGGATCAAATAGAAGATGACATCATTAACACTTACATTAACCAACCAGATGTCGTATCCAACCTAAAATGTCACATGATCGAAGTAGCCCTGGATAACGAAATTGAAGAAGATACCTTAAAAGATATTAATGATCAAACAATCCCAACAACAACTGTTTATAACAGCAAAACCATTGAAATCGAGCCAGGAAAAATCCTAAATATTAACAAAAACCTGACTGATGACTAGGAGCAAAAGCTTGTTCAACTTCTTACAAAATTTAAAGAAGCTTTCTCATGGGATTACCCAGACATGAAAGGGATCGATCCCCAATTATGCATGCACCACATCTATATAGAGAAAGATGAGAGGCCCATCTAACAACCTCAACAGAGGTTAAAACCTCACCTTAAAGATATTGTTAAAAACGAACTACAAAAATTGTTAGATGTAAATTTCATCTATCCTATATCTGATAACAAATGGGTTTCTCTGTTAGTTGTGGTGCCTAAAAAGAATGGAAAGTTGCATATATGTGTTGATTATAGAGAGCTTAATAAAGCAACCCGAAAAGACCATTTTCCCCTTCCGTTTATCGACCAGGTCTTGGACACATTGGCGGGAAAAAAATTATGTTCCTTCCTAGAGGACTTCAGTGGCTACAATCAAATCCAAATTGCCCCTGAAGACCAAGATAAGACTACCTTTACCTGCCCTTGGGGGACATTTGCTTACAGGGTCTTACCTTTTGGACTATGTAATGCACCTGCCACATTCCAGAGGGTCATACTCAGCATCTTTTCAGACTTGATAAACAAAGGACTCGAGGTTTACATGGATGACTTTACACCCTATGGAGATGACTTCAAGCCGATATTACAAACGCTAGAGAAAGTTCTGCAAATATGCATTGTTACCAGGCTCTATTTAAGCCATGAAAAATGCCACATGATAATGACCGAGGGCCTCATCCTGGGCCACTATATCTCAATAGCTGGAATTTAGGTTGATCCAGCAAAAATTTAGATAATTCTCTTAATACATACCCCTTCCACACAAACTGAGGTACGTAATTTTTTGGGTTTTTCTGGATATTATAGAAGATTTATAAAGAATTTCTCCCAAATTGTTGCACCATTATATGCATTAATAGGAAATATTGAATTCATATGGACTGACCAATGTGACATTGCTTTTGAAGATTTAAAATGGCTAGTGTCAACAGCCCCAGTATTATGGGGCCCAAACTGGGATTTTCCATTTCAGATCTCATCCTATGCATAAGACATGGCCATTGGAGCAGTTCTCAGCTAGGAGGAAGATAAAAAACCATATGCGATATACTACATCAGCAAAAATCTATCTCCTACTGAATTGAATTACACTTTGACAAAAAAAGAATTTATGGCTGTAATCTATGCTATTAATAAATCCAGACATTATATAACAGGATACCCTGTGGTTTTGTATATTGATCACTCTGCTATTAAATATCCAACTAATAAACCTGTTACAAATGGAAGAGTTACAAGATGGTTGATCCTTTTGTAGGAATTTGACATAACAATCAAAGATCGACCAGGAAAGGAAAATCCAGTAGCAGACTTCCTTTCACGTATGCCAAAGATAGATGACTCAGCAGTAGTAGAAGACTAGTTCCCTGACGAACACTTATTTGTTGTAACTATGAAAACATCATGTTATGTGGATGTCACAAACTACCTAGCAGTGGGAAAATTACCCAAGCACCTGACGCCCAGTGAAAGAAAACAAATAGTACGGTGTAGTACGCGGTTCTCCTGGATCGAAGGTTATTTATTTCATACAGGAGTTGATATGCATATTTGAAGATGTGTTAGGGAAGACAAAATCTTTGACATCCTGAAAGCTTGCCACGATGGGCCTTACGGTGGACATTTTGCAAACGACAAGACTAGTCACAAAGTCTTACAGATGGGCTATTATTGGCCCACCATTTTTAAGGACACCAAGAAGTTTGTTTAGGCATGCTATAGTTGCCAGAGAATGGGACGCCCCGGGTAGTCTGACGAGATGCCCCTGCATCTACAGTTAGTCATTGAGCCTTTTGAACGATGGGCGTTGGATTTCATTGGTCCAATAAACCCATCATCTAATCAAAGCATATATACTAGTCGCAACAGAATATGTGACTAAATGGGTGGAGGTAGAAGAATTACCAAGGGCAATGGAGGACTCAGTAATCCACTTTATTTTTCAACTTTTCATGCGGTATGGCTTGCCCAGAGAAATAATCACGGATGGAGGGCCACAATTTGTAGGCCATAAGATTGTTGCAACATTAAAAAATCATCATATCATGCACATAATCACAACTCCATACCACCCACAGGAAAATAGCCAAGTAGAAAGTACCAGTAAAGTAATTGAGGCAATACTCACAAAGACAGTTGCATCACATAGACGTGACTAGGATACTCGATTGCCAGAAGCCCTGTGGGCATACCGCACGACATGGAGAAATACCACAGGATATTCCCCATATCAGTTAGTATTTGGTAAAGAACCTATCTTCCCAATCGAATTTGAAATTCAGACATTGAGAATAGCTTAGGAAGTAGGCTTGGACTTAATAAATGAAGCACAGATTAATAGGCTACATCAAATCAATGAATTGGATGAAATCTGGCTATCAGCTCTTCAACATACTACACTGATCTAACAACAAAGAGAGAAATGGTGTGATGCCCTTATCAAGAAGAAGATCTTCCACGAAGGTGATTGGGCACTTCTGTATGATTCTAGGTTCCAGGATTTCCCAAGAAAACTCCAGACCAGATGGTTAGGCCCTTATGAGATACAAGAGGTGCATGATAATGGCACCCTCACATTAGCCACCATTGATGGGTCTGGTTACTCTTTTAAAGCGAATGGACATCGAGTACGCCTCTATCACAAACTGCTTACCAAGGAGTCCTTTTGCCAACAGTTACAGGAAGATTCCACTATACAAATTCTTGTTGAGGAGGGCAACCCATCCATAGCATCGGTCCACTGAAGAATTTATTTGTTTTTGAAATTTGTACATAAATTTCCCTTTCTATTTGATTGAATTTTCTTGTATAATAAATTGTATATAAATTTGTTTTTCTATTTTTCCTTTGTTGTTCCCTCTAAGGAACAATTGTTGTTCCCTCTACGGAATAATTGTTGTTCCCTCTAAGGAACATCAATGATCGTGTGGATTTTCCCCTGTTGTTCCCTACAAGGAACAGATGTTGTTCCCAAGGAACAGTTGTTGTTCTCTCTTAGGAACAACAATATCCATGTGTAATTTTTCTCTTCTTGCTATTCCCTTTAAGGAACAACTGATGTTCCCTCTAAGGAACAACCGATGTTCCCTCTTAGGAACAACAATTTCCATGTGCAATTTTTATCTTTGTGCTATCCCCTTTAAGGAACAGTTGTTGTTCCCTCTAAGGAACAGCTGTTGTTCCCTCTTAGGAACAGTAATTTCCATGTGTAATTTTTCTCTTCTTGTTGTTCCATTTAAGGAACAGCTGTTGTTCCCTCTAAGGAACAACAATTTTGTGTGCAATTTTTCTTCTTACTATTCCATTTAAGGAACAACTGTTTTTCCCTTTAAGGAACAACCATTGTTCCCTCTAAGGAACAACTACTATTCCCTCTAAGGAACAACAATTTCGTGTGAAATTTCTTCTTTTTGTTGTTCCCTACAAGGAACAGTTGTTGTTCCCTCTAAGGAACCGCTATTGTTCCCTCTAAGGAACAGTGGCTGTTCCCTCTAAGGAACAACAATTTCGTGTGAAATTTTTTCTTCTTGCTATTCCCTCTAAGGAACAGTTGTTGTTCCCTCTAAGGAACAACCGCTGTTCCCTGTAAGGAACAAAAATTTCGTGTGAAATTTTTTTGTCTTCTTACTGTTCCCTACAAGGAATAGCTGCTGTTCCCTTTAAGGAACAACCATTGTTCCCTCTAAGGAATAACAGTTTCAGTGTGCATTTTGTCTTGCTGTTCCCTACGGGGAACAACTCTTGTTCCCTCTAAGGAACAACAATTTTTTTGTGCATTTTCTTCATTGTTCCCTGCAGGGAACAACTACTGTTCCCCACAAGGAACAACAATTTTTTGGCGTCTATTTCCCTTGTTGTTCCCTACAGGGAACAACTGTTGTTCCCTTTAAGGAACAACAATTTTCGTATGGATTTTCTTTGTTGTTCCGTACAGGGAACAACTGTTGTTCCCTCTAAGTAAGAACACCTTTTTTTCATGTCTTCCCTTGTTGTTGCCTATAAGGAGCAGCACTTTTTGTGTGAGGTTTTCTTTTGCTGTTTCCTTTAGGAAATAGCACTTCGTGATTATTTGTCTGAGAACACCCTTTCTTTCCTTTTCTCACTCTTTATGATCCTCTATAGGGCACAAGTGTACAAATATATATGTAAGGATACAAATCTGAGTTTACTGGAACAAGCAAATATATTGACTATTATCATCTTTAACAAGATTGCTTTGTATTGATCAAAAAAGAAAGGACACAACCATCTATATCACTTCACTGTCCTCATTTCCACTATAAATTGAATTGACTGATTATTTGTACCATGCTGGTTACCCCCTAACCCCTATAATTCTCTCTGTTCATTATCACCAAATAAGGTTAAGGGCATATTTTTTTTCCATTGATATGTTCAGACTTCTTCTGCCATCCCTACTCCTAAGGAGTGTTGAGCCACCCTTTATATATAAATAGTAAGTGTTCAAAAAAAATAAAATATACATATGTTTACTAATAATTCTATGATTTTTACAGATGGGGGATAGGGGGTCTCATCACGAGCCAACCTACCATGATCATAAGGACGCAGCGAAGTGGCATTCCCACTATGGACACCACACTAGGGATATGATCCAATGGTTGCATCAAGAAATAAAGTCCTTGGAAATCACGAGTCGGGCTGCCCACCTTTCTCTCCTTCCCAATGAATGGCAATGTGTTCATCTGGTTACCATGCCAGCACATTGGTCTCTACTCTAATATCATAATGCACTTCCCCAATTATACATAGAGGACCATGGTTCCAAAGGGTTAGAAAGCAACTCTGTCGAGGCTATAGACGCATGTAGGAAACAAAAGCTCTACTAATGGTATTGAAGTCATATTTTCAACATCAATAGTTATTATAATTCCCAATCTTATTTTTTATCTTTACTACAGAGAGATTATGTCCCTAATTTATTTTGAACCTTTATGCATGTGATTTATTTTAAATCAATCATAATAGTTTTAAGTGGAATAATGACGGTAAAGTATTTTTCCTGCATCAGTTGTCCTTTTTCCTTTTTGAGTCATCTCACAACATCTCCTCACTTATTGATAATTCTCGTTATATGCATTGATTTCAGCACTCCAATATCTTTTGCGATCCTTTCATTAATATGCGTACCTTGCCACTTTCATCACCTCTGTACTTCGCCACTAGCACGTTATCCCTTCACTCATTCGGTCGAAGGCAACCTATTATTTCAAAGGGGGGTGAGGAGCAACCTCTAGTGTACTTATGCATGCATGTTAGCTCTTTATTTGATTTTGCAGGGAAATACGACATTCTATGATCACGAAGCATGTGGTATAATAAAAAGTCCTAGATAATAGTGTTTATGCTTGTAAAGTATCATCCGATATAACCATTATAACAACTTTTTGTTCCATCACTCGGCTCTGTTTATTGTTGTGCTATCTCTGCTACACTAACCGTTTGTAGAATTTAGGCGGTATGGGAGGAAGAATAGTGCGCGGGGAGCTGCTAATACTGGCTGTTTCTGATGTAGCCAGAGAAATTTTAGCCCGAGTTGGGTGGACAACATACTTTACACGATTTCAGCCACCCAACGAAGAAATTGCCATTGAATTCCTATGAAATTTACAGAATGGAAAATCCATGGTAAGGGGTAGACAAATCACAGTATCAGATGCTGTGATAGCAGAAGTATCTAGGTTGCCAACCAAAGGACCCGTATGGGCTAACAAACGATTGAAGTTGCATGATGCCATCAAAGCCTTTAAGGATGAAGGACAGGAGCTAATCGAAAAAGGCAAAGGCATTCAACCATCTTCGCTTGGAGAACCATGGGGAGAATTAGCAAGGATCATCCATAATTACATCACATGTGACGGGCGCAAAGACGTGGTAAGGCCGCGTCAACTCAAACTCTTAGTAGTTCTAAAACAAAAATGTTCTGTAAATTTACCTGCATTATTGAAATTTTTACTCCATGACGCCGCTGAGAGGCTAAGATGGTCCTGACATACAGAAACCCTAGTAAACCACCACTGTTTTATTAGGCTGATAGTTAGCTACAACTTGGCCTAGCAACAATCAACCTGGGAGGAACTAATATTTGCTATTGAAGGAGGTTTAGCTCTGCCTATGTCTAACCCTGTTCCAAAGAGGAAGAGGACTACCTTTTCAAGGAACATACCCAAAAAGCGCAGACATTTCGCTAGGCTGAGGAGAAATTTGGGAACAACCGAAAATCCTCAGGGCAGTATCAACCAACCCATATAACTATCCAACCCATGAAGTGAGCAATACTTGTAGTTAGAAGGACGAGATGACCCTGAATCAGACCAGGAGGAAGAAACAGGGCATTCTGGAGATGAGGAAAGAAATGAATCAAGACTCCCCTCAACACGAAATAAATATCCCCCAGGAGATTTATTGCATGATATCGAATTGGCCTAGATCTTGGCCAATATGAATGATTTCATACGGCTTGAAAGCTCGCTTAATTTGAATTTGGGAGCAACCCAATCTTTAGAGAACTCTAGCCACGACAGAATTATATCAGAAAATGTAAGTTGTGAAGCAGAAACAGGGGTAGAAGCCATTCAAGAAGAGGTGAACCAACCTGGTGACATGCCTCCAGGAGAACCCAGCCAGGTAGGCCTAAACATGGAGAATACAGACCAAACAAAAGGAGTAGAAATAAACCAGGAAGATGACTACCAATCTGGGGACACGGTTCTTTTATAACAGAGCCAGGATGAGTGACTGGGCTTGTTAGGAGCAGAGACTATTAACAGAACAACTTCTCCTCTAAAAAAGTACAGAGCCAAAATTAAAAAGCTTTAGAAGGAACAATAGCGACTTCGAAAAATGGTAAAAAGGCTCAGTAGAAAGATAAAAGAAATATCAGAGGTTCCAGAAAAAACCCCAGAGATAGTAAACACGACAGTTCAAACTGAATTATATGAAAGAAGAGCTACAGGGACTCAAACTGAGCCCATACTCACTCAACCTGTTAAGGAACAACATGCAATTCTTGCAGAAGTAGCTACCCAGATAGAGGTTGTACCCTCTTATAACATAGCTATTCAGATGGAGATGGTACCCTCCTACAACATAGCCACCCAGATAGAGGTTTGGACCTCCCATAATAAATAAACATAGACAGTAGGCATTCCTTCTCATAGCAGAAGTATTCAGACAACCATTCAAGCCAAAGATGTCATGATACGCAATGACCCCAGTATATTGAATCTTCAAGAAGATTTAGCATAGGCTCGACTTGCCATAGAATGGCTTGAACAAGAAATGGTCTCCCAGCAAAAATACCATGAATTGGAGAGGTAGCTTTGGGACATGAATACATCAGAGAGTGAGACCTTCGAAAAATATTGAAAAGTAGAAGAGAAAATTGAGAAAATGGAGTTTAGATTAGAGAAGGTCATGAGTTAAATGGACACTTTCTGCTCATTATACACTGATGCCTTGGCATGCAGATCTCCTACCAATAATTATGCCTTATTTTTGTTAGAACGATACTTGTTGTTAAAAAGTAAAGCCGTGAGAGTTGGAAAACCCATTGAATTAAAAACAATTGAGGATTTTATAAATTGTTGCAAATAACATGTGGTAAAATTTCAAAGGTTTCTTTGTGAATTTTACCTAAAGAATTTTGTATTAAAGGAAGAGGTGGAAAAGAACCCCAACCCTTTTGTGGGAGATGTTCAATTCCAAGCCTTTATCTCATTTGTTGTCAATCAATTGAAGTGGTTCAAGGCTCATAACGTGTTCCAAAGACAAGAGCATGGACTAGATCTTTGGGTTAGAAGTGAACCCAAGCACCCTTTGCAAATGCTGGCCAATCACAAGAGTCTGATGACAAGGGAAGGGGTAATCAAAATTTTTGGGCCTATTCAGAAAGAGATTGTATAGAAGGGAGTAGAATACTTCCTCTCCATTCAGGAAAGTTCCTTGGCTGCAGCCAAGCTTAGGTGGACAATCTCCACTAATAATGTACAGAATAGAGAGCCATTTAATTATCAAAATTTTAAGCTAGCTGCAGACCGTTTTGTCACTTATAGCAATCTCATTTTGAGAGAAGGTCCTTATTGGCTAGGATGTCGGTTCTGTAGCCCTATCATTTGGTATCTTGTTGAAGGTTATCGGGCTATATACAAATTTCTTGAAGGACAAACATGGCCCATCTTTGAGCTTTTGGCCAAGAACCATGGTTTTAGACCACTTTATGACATTCCTTCTCTATCTTATTCTTTAACTTCTCTCTATACAAATTATTTGCTTTTCATGAGGACATGAAACAGGGTAAGCAGGGGAGTATGTTGAGTCATGAAATGGGTATGTAGTTACTCTTAATCTCATCATCCTTTTTCTTTATTCTTATCTTTTCTATATCCTAATGCAGTAATGTATTGAGGAGTTATGGTAAGAAATGAAGGAATTATATGCAGTTACGATTTAGCTAATTATTACCCTTCTTTATGCAGGAAAACAACAAAAGGGACACTTGTTGTTCCCTAACGAAGGAACAACAAAAATCAATAAGCAAAGAAAGGGATGCGGCGGTTGCGGACAAGGCTAAAGACAAATCAGAAGGATTAGCGTGAGAAAGGAAAGGATGTCTGAAGTTGGAAATCGGTTGTGAATCCCTCAGGATCGGGAGATCTTGAGGGATCGCATTTACCATTTCTGATTATAAAAGGAGACGATTGTAAGAAGAAAAGGGGAATCTCTGTTGTTATTGAATTTGTAATTTTAATTATAGACTCTCGCTGTTGAGAAGAACATGAATATATTGTAATGCTCTTTAAGTTTGATGATTAATACATAAGTGAAGTTGTTGTTCCCTTGCGTTATCTGAAGTAACTTAGCAGTGATCACTGGCGGCTCAAGGCCCGACCTCTGGTGGATTCAACTGCTTTCCTTGTGTCATACATTTTCAATTCTCGCAAGTGTGATGGTTTGACAGTATTCTTGCTTTCTGTGATTTTATCTCCTTCACTGTTTATTGTTTTCTTGTGTTGATATAATATCTCTGCTTTCTATGACTTACATCATTATCGTTTAATTAGGTTTACCTTCATTTCAGATTGAGTTACTTAGATAAATATTCAACTTGATTTAATCAACTGTAAAGAGTTTAACTATCGTTGTCGGACTCTCAGATTGATATCATTGCTGTTTGGATTATTTACTGGAGAATGGGTTTGATTTAGATTAAATCAATTAAGAAGAGATGAGTTATTGTTACTGTACTCTCAGCTGATGCCATTGCTAGTCAAATTGCTTGAGTAAGGATTGATTACAATTTCAATAGAAGTTTGGGTCTTGAAGTTCAGTTGTTATATTCCCTTTAATGATTGCTATTGGAATTTATTAGATGCATCCGTTTACTCTTGTAGTTAAATATCTATACTACAATTTAGGAAACATTACTCTCTGAATTAAATAGCAGCCACATACTGTGTACACTCTTGAAATAAGAGGACTTGCCTGGGTTGATAATTAATGTGAGATAATTAGGAGTTTTAAAAGGCACCTTTTATCAGTCAACACAAATTATGAAAGGAAATTGATCAAGAAGGAAAAAAAGAAGGACGAGAAAGCAAAGGATTATGCTTTAGTAAATAAAGAAAATGAAGAAGCCTCCTGAACCTCCATCTCAGTCTTCTACAATAGGTAAAATACCAAAGGAATTGGTACAATAATATTTAAGAGGGAGTCAGGCTCCCATCTTCATCTAAAAGATGTCATGTATGTACTTGGGTTGAAGAAGAACTTGATCTCTATAGTTGTATTGGATATGAGGCTATGATGTTTTTTTTAGTAATGGGAAAGCTTTTCTGAGACATGTAGCTACCAGGAAGGTGAAACAGGTCAGAGTTAGAGTGATTAAAAATATCTACAAACTTGAGGTGGAACCTTGTGCTACATTGAGTAGCAAGGCATAAAAGGTGTAGATTCGAGATGTTGGATAACTATGGCATAGGTGCATGGGACACTTACACCATGGGGCCTTAAAAATCATGCAGCAGATTACCATCAGTCTCCCGAAATGCACCCTTAACCAGCATGATGTCTGCAAGGGATGCACATTGGGGAAAATTCAAATCCACCTTACAGGGTCGAGATAGCAGAGCTGGAGCAATGTTGGAGCGAGTCCACTGTGATGTATGTGAACCATTTTCTATAGCCTTTACAACAAAACATAAGTATTATGTGATTTTTGTTGATGAAGTTTCTAGAAAATGTTGGATCTTCTTCATGTGAAAGAAGGATGAAGTTTTCTCTAAATTTGTTGAATTCAAAGCATTGGTTGAAAAGGAGACTGGCTAGAAATTGAAAGGTCTGAGAAGTGATAATGGAGTGCTTCTTTAGGATAGGCAATAAATGCTACAATCTATAGACAACTTGTGGGATCCTTGATGTATTTGGTGAACACAAGGCCTGAAATATGCCATGCAGTTAATCAATTGAGCCAAGCCATGGTGAAGCCTACCAATTTGTATTGGAAAGCAACAAAGCATGTATTGGGGTGTGTGGTGAAGTAAAATTATAAGTGCAGACACAAACAAATTCCTCTAGCCCGATAATGGGTATAGCCACAACAAATAAATTCTATGGAAGATTTCCTTAGGTTAGAATAAATGAAGAGGGCGTACCTCTTGGCCTCTTATCCTGTTTGATGATGTCCTCACTTGCTCACTCCAGCTATCTCTCGCTTCCTTCTTCAAGCTCTTGAAAAAAGTAAACAACAACAACACACAAACATAATAATAGACAAATTGCAATTCAACCTACTTAACAAGTCAAGAAACATTAAGACATGGATATGTAATATTACAAAACATATAGGAAATCAATCGATAGTTGCATATATTAATATCAAAGAGAGATTACAACCATTCATCTTGACATTGCAGTCTTCCTCTGACAAGACTAGGTTCCCACACACTTCTGCTAGCATTCCATGATGGCTTCAAACAACAATAATTTTAAAGCTCTTCCCTTTTAGGCTTCACTCCAAACCAAAACACACTTCTCCCTCACATAACTAGATAGCTACAACTAGTAATATCTTTCTTGTCTACTCCAAACGAAAATAGCATCAACACTCAACTAAAACTCTGAAACTATAACACTCACACTAGTTTGTGCTTGGGAAGAAGGGAGGTTTATATAGGAAAAATTGATGGGAGATGGATCCTCTTCTCATGGGGGAAGGACTTATCCCTTGAGGTAGTTCCATCATTATAGGGTAAAGGAGCCCAAACTGTCATCGTCGACCCTATCTGGCCAAACCATTTACCAAACTTTCGTTACAGAGCTTCTAGAGCTAGAAGCTTTGGCTCTAATTTAAAAAACCTTCCATGACAGGACCGTCGCAACTGTAACACAGCTTAGTCACTCTAGTCAGCGTGAGTAGTGCTAAGCTTTGCACATCGGCACAAGGGAGACAAAGGCCATTAGCGCCGGTCTTGTAAACTGGGCAAAATAGAAGTTTCAGGGGAAATGATGCAAAAGGGAATTGATCTACTCATGGAGAGGGACACAATGGGAGTTTCTTCATGAAGGAAAAGAATTCAGGATTCACTGTAGAGGTCCTCCAGGGTCAAGGAATGGGGAGTATAGGCATAATGACAAAATTTTGTGTAATAGATGCCCCCTAAAGCGTGAAGGTTGAGTTGGAGTGAGGGATGAAATGCTTTATAAATCAGTGCAAGGAACTAGTCTGTTGTCAGAAAACCTGCAATAAAGTACATATACCTATACATAAACTAAGATCTTTGTCAAATGATACATGAATCATGGCATGGATGCAACCATCCAGAGAATGATCATGTAAATGGATCCAGGTATGGGCGCAGCCATCCATCAAAGAGGAACCATGGTATGGTCACATCCATCCAATAATGAGAAGGATCACATATGATAACTCATGGTCTAGTCATAGCCAACCATCCGAAAGAGACATGCATATCATCATAACCATGTCACATCACTTCGTAACCTGGACTTTTGTGATCTGATTCTAGGGTCTTGAGCTCCAACACGACTCGATCAAAGTATAGATTCTAACATGTGAATAGATGTGTTGACATCAAACATGCTAGAAAGTTGCTTGATTACTAGTCAATGATGTAAATTGTTAACAAGCGCGAGAGAAACCACCAATAATGACAATGGTCCTCAAGGTACTATCAGTACAATCCATGGAATGTGAATAGAGGAACTAAATTCGAACACCCGTGAAATTACTCGATCGAAAGCCAATGATGTGAACTTGTCATTGAGTGCGAAGAACTTGCCATTAGGGCATGAAAGCTCTAAGGTACTGGAAGGGGGTCTCTCAGTCAACTTCCTGGGGAACGAGCTGAAGTCAACGGAAAGTGACTGTGTCGAAGGAGGGCCATAATGAATCCCACATCATCGATGCGAGATGAGAGGATGCAAAATGATTTTGGATGATACAGAGAATCAGAGGTAAGTGTAATTGCAGAAGGACAACTCTTGAACATATTGGCGACACAACTAGAAGTTTGGCAGCTTTTGGATCCATAGGATTAGTGGTCATGATGACATGGCAGAGATCAAATGGAAAGTAAAAATGAATGGCCCAAACCCAGGAAGGTCAATGATACAAAGGTGGATGTCCCAACCTGACATGAATCAAAGAGTGTCATGTTCAAGAGTGAGCTGCTAACACGACTGATAGATTTCCAAATTTTCCCCCACCATTTCTGGAAAGTACCCAAATTATTTTTTAATCGCAAGCTTGAAGGGGATAGCATATGCTTGCACTGTAAGTTCATCCTTCAGATGAATCTGACCTAGTAGTTTTAACGAGCCCTAGGAAGGAGAAGCTTATGTCCATCATGATGACGAATCCGATGTTGTTTAACAGTTTAACGAGTCCGACAAAGGTGCAACTCGATATCTTTTTCATGTTTAGATAGTTTGAAAAAGACACGTAAAAGAAAACTCTGCATGGTCCCTTTTTGTATATTTGTGTATCTCGAGCCCGAAAAGGTAGAAAATAATACTTGAGAGAACCGCTTGACCATTTCAGTCAAGGAGTACCTTTTTCGTAAATAGTGCATCCCAACCCGAAAAAGGGGTAAACTTCTACTGGGCGCATGATGCTTCACATTCATTAACGAGTTCGAAACAACAAGGGCTCAGCCATATTTTCACTTTTAAAGGGTCGGAAAAGAGCTGAAAGCAGACCCCCCATTTTTATTCTCTTTAACGAGTCAAAAAGGGAAAAAATACTTGGAAATATTTTCATATAAATTTAATGAGTCGAGAAAAGATCTGAAACGTGACTCATCATCATCGTCGAACATCCATCACCTATCGCTGCACAAGTAAGGTAAAGTGTATTATTGAGGTCAAAATATTTACAAAACTTGATATTTTCATGAAAAAATGAATAAAAAGGGGAAAAGTAAATATATTTTTACCATTTACCATTTTACCTTTGCTATGAAGACTTTTTACCCACTTTTGCCCTAGTTGTTCTGGAGCAGATTACGGGAGATCCGGGAGGTCAATTGATGAGCCGTCAGTTCCAGGTAATAGTCGAAGCCCTGAGCTCCATTTCCATGCTATTTATTCATGCTTTTAGCCATTTTTTGGATTTTTAGGGAGGTATTTGAAAATCTTTTTCGCCCTCGGTCGGCGCGATTTCTGGGCATGGAATCACACTGGCCAAGGGTGATTAGCAAAGGCATCTGCGCCGATCGGTGCAACTATTTTTAAAATAGGCGCGTTGACACTGTGGATAGGGAAAAACCCTATGTTCTAAAAAACTGACCATTTAATCTTGAATTTAATGTGCCAATGATGATTATTGACTCAAATTAATGGATTTTGCAGGAGAGAATAGCCGAAAATGGTGGATTGGAAGGAAAGAGAACATGAAGATGTTGACACCCAGGCAATGAATGACCCAAATTGCCTGGAGGATTTGAGGGATTGTGGGATCCTCAAATTCTTCCTTACACCAAGGATGCGGGCCTAGTCCGAGTTGCTTCAATACCTGATAAGCCTTTGGGACATTAATAAGGAGATTTTTGTCATTGGGGACCAGGAGCTAGATCTGAAAACTTCAGATATTTACTCCATCACTAGAATGTCTCACAAAGGTAAGCCAGTGAACTTGTATGGGCCACATCTGATCGGGGCAAGCATATCTTTCTTGCTTGTCGAACACTACCCTGAGGCCATGAAATCCAAGAGTGGGAAGATAGAGATTTCCAGTGTGCGAGATTTGACACTGAAGGTGCTTCTGTTGAATATCAATAGACTGGCAAGTCCCATGCAGAACATGAGACTAACAAGTCGAAGTTCCTTTATGCTATTGACTACACAACTCCTACGATCTTCAAATGGGTGGAGGCCATGAAGATGAACATCAAGCGTCAATTTTCCAAGGCCAAGGTGGGGAATCTGAAGAGCAGAACACACTGGCAAAGATTGGGGTCATCAAGCTCCTAGATGGGGTTTTTACAACAGTTTCATTTGGTGATCAAGTATAAGAAGGGAAGCTTCTTGTTCGCTCTAGCTATCTCTCGCTTCCTTCTTCAAGCTCCTCAAACAAGTAAACAACAACAACACACAAAAATAATAATAGATAAATTGCAATTCAACCTACTTAACAAGTCAAGAAACATTAAGACATGGATATGGAATATTACAAAACATGTAGGAAATCAATCGATAGTTGCATATATTAATATCAAAGAGAGATTACAACCATTCATCTTGACGTTGCAGTCTTCCTTTGACAAGACCAGGTTCCCACACACTTTTGCTAGCATTCCATGATGGCATCAAACAACAATAGTTTTAAAGATTTCCCCTTTTAGGCTTCACTCCAAACCAAAACACACTTCTCCCTCACACAACTAGATAGCTACAACTAGTAATATCTTGCTTGTCTACTCCAAACCAAAATAGCATCAACACTCAACCAAAACTCTGCAACTATAACACTCACACTAGTTTGTGATTGGGAAGAAGGGAGGTTTATATAGGAAATATGGATGGGAGATGGATCCTCTTCTCATGGGGGAAGGACTCATCCCTTGAGGTAGTTCCATCATTACAGGGGAAAGGAGTCCAAACTGTCATCCTCGACCCCATCTGGCCAAACCGTTTACCAGACTTCTGTTACGAAGCTTCTAGAGTTGGAAGTTGTAGCTCTAATTTAAAAAACTTTCCATAACAGGACCGACGTGACTGGAACACAACTTAGTCGCTCCGGTTTGCATGATGAGTAGTTCTAATCTCTACACATCGGTGTGGGGGAGATAAAGGCCATTAGCATCAGTCTTGTAAACTGGGCAAAACAGAAGTTTCAGGGGAAATGGTACAAAAGGGAATTGATCTGCTCATGAAGAGGGACACAATGGGAGTTTCTTCATGAAGGAAAAGCATGCAGGGGTTCACTGTAGAGGTCCTCCAGGATCAAGGAATGGGGAGTACAGGGACAGTGACAAAATTTTGTGTAATAGGGTGCCTCAAAGGCACAATTGAGTATGGGTTATGATACAAAAGGAAGGCTTTAATGAAGTAGATTGGGAAGGGAGTCCATCAGACCGGAAAAGTACTTCAAGTGTTATCTTCAATGTTGGGTTTGCAACTATTTCCTAGTATACTAGGAAATAGAGGTATGTGGCATTCAACTCAGTAGAGGTTGAATACATGGTTGCAATTCAAGCAACGTGTGAGGCCATATGGATGAGGAAAATACTTGTGCGTGTTTTCAGATAGGAGATGGATCTGCCAATGATTTATTGTAATAATTAGAGTTGTATTAAACTCTCTGAGAATCCAATATTTTATGACAGGTCCAAGCACATTGATATCATGTACCATCACTTGAGGGATTCTGTGCAGAGGAGAATTATGATGCTACAATACATTCCAACTGAGGAGCGTGATGCAAATATATTGACAAAGGCATTGTTAAGAGGAAATTTTGAATTCCATAGTTGCAGGATAGGGGTGGGGCAAAATCCCTTTCTTGTTGAGAGGGGGCATTAGAAATTGTAGCAAGAAAGGCTAAATTTGACTTGTGCTTTAGCCAAATTTAGTAATTCAATTTTACACATCAGTAAAATGAATTGGATTGCAGTTAACTTGTATGACATGGCCTTGTCTACTATTTAGCTCAGTAAATTCGAGTTATAGGCCAGAAGTAGAGTTATGCATGTAGTGATTGCTAAAATTTAGCAATCTAGTTCAATTATTTTCAGTTTGACTCAATTTACTGAGCTGAAGTAATTAATTAAGTCATTGGAAGGTCAGTTGAGTAGTATAACTATTGTTAACTCAATGATATCACAATTATGCTAGTCAATCAACTAAAAATAGCCCATACATGCATGGAATTCAAATTGCCTAGCTGGAGTGGAGGAAAAGACACATTGTAATTATCAATTGTATACTAGTTGAGTGTACAAGATTGGAAGTTAAGGAGGTGAATCATTCCTTGGGAATTGCACAAGAAAATAGGAGGAAATTCCTTATCCTATATTTTAGGAGCTAATTTCCTCAAGGATTGCACAAGGAAATAGGAGGTTGATAGAGGATTGAATTGGTTAAATGTTGGCCAGAGTAGGACAGTTATCAGGAGAACATGTTTATAGTGCAGGGTGTGCTTCAGGATCGAAGCAAGACATTGTAATAGTTTCTCATTCTCATCTGATTAATGAAAAAAAATAGAGGGATTTTTCTCAGTTGGGTTCCCCTGTAAAATCATTATGTTCTTGTGATTTTAATGGTTGTGTGTCATTGCATGCATTTCTAAATTATGATTTCCATTCCTCAGAATAGTAGAGGAAATTTGTAATCTCTTGATTTTAGTTCAATTTCATCAGTAGTAGAAAATTTCTATTAATTTCTACAAAAAAAAACCAATCATTGGTATGATAATGGTTGTAAAATTGTTATAAAAGCAAGTAGGGGTGCTTCTAATGAATCTTAAAGATTCATTAGAAGCACCCCTACTTGCTTTTATAACAATATTACACACACACACACACACACACACACATTGTTGGAATAAGGAATTGATAAGAGGGGGGGATGAATCAGTAATTTAAGAAACTATTAATTTTATTTTCTTGCTGTGCTTATAGTTCCTTCTAATGTTCTTTGATATGTGAGAGCATGCATTCATGAAAGAGTCAATCTGTAAACTTTTAGATACGCATACTCAAACAACATTCTCATGATCATCATACATTTGACACAATGTTTTCACGTGGAAACCAAGAGGGAAAAAACCATCAATTTGTTGTTTGTTTTATGATGTACTTTAAGCACCAACTTAATTATATTTGTTTGTTTGTGAGCACCCACTCACTGGAGGCAACAACCCCCTTTGTTTAGCAAGCACCAACTTGCCAAGAGGAACCAAATTCTTAAGTGTGCAGGCACCAACCTGTCACTGCCACTGTTCTACTGTTTCATACAATTTTCATACTGAAAACATAGGCATACAAATTACAAGTAAAATACCAACTAATGATTGTCTACAGATTCAACTTCTGCATTTTTCTTTTTGAACACTTATGGAAGTCTTCCTCTTATTGCTCACTGCAACACTTCCTCTGTGCTCTTCTTTCTCTGCTCAGGGCTCTCCATTGTTTCCACCACAACACTACCCTTGCAACACTCTGCTCCAATACACAACTCTCTACACTTCTCTCTCACACATATCCTCACACTCTTACTCAGCTCAATCGAGGTTTTGATTTTTTTTCTTGTGCTTCTCTTGGCTCGATGTAGTCACTATCATCATCAATTCTTCCCAAGCATATACCCCTAGCATGGCACCCCATTCTTCTGCTAATTTATGCTTACTCCAGTTTTGTTGCTGCATTAAAATCATAAGGATGGGCGATGATCACTTATTTTTCATACTGTTGACTCTCCATGTTGTGTATTAAATTTTAGTCCCCCTTACATATTTCATAGAGACTCCCCATGCTTATTTATGGCTCATAGAGATCTACTTGTACATCCTCATGGAGTCGTTGTTCTACATTCAAGACCACAATTGTCAATTCATACATATTTAATACACCTTTGTACTGCTTCTCTATCGATGGATTTACACAACATGACACTATCAGAGCCTTTTCCATATCGATGCTTTTAAACATAGAATCCATACGAAAACAACGAACTCCGATCTTCCTTGGCCCCTTTTGTATAAGCCCCTCTTTTGCATTTTTCTCCATAGGACCGAGGGTGGTGACTGAGGGCTCTTCCTCAAGGTGCTAAGACCTTCAGACACTCGATGAGGCCTATATTTCCTTTATTAACCCCTTACACATGGTTTCATGTTTGTTTCAAAAAATTGACATTTAATACCCAAGGAGGCCCTTTATCGAAGATTTTTGTCTGTTGCACCTATGCCAGCCACCAAGGATCACCGATCATTGATTGACAATAGGTGATAGGCACCTTGTACTAAGCCCTGGACTTCAGTTCCCTTAAGACTTTTCGACCACTTGTTGTTTTGCAAATCAACAAATTTCCATTGTGGCACATGAGCCAACCATTGCAAACCTCTGATCGTTGATTGCCGAAGTGACATCATCACATGCGACGTGCTGCTTTCTGACCAGTGACACGTGTCACCTAGATATGGCCCATTAGGCCATCCAAAACAAAGAAACAACCTGCCATGTGTCCCTATGTACCGTGACATCATGCTGATGTAAGAAGCTACGTCTCCCTTATTGGAACCAAAGATCCTACCACTTGTCCTCCTCGAATCTCATCTTACACTACCATATGTCCTCATTGAGCCCAACCGAATGGCTCCATGTGTCCTCCTGGAGGAGATAGAAAGAGGCCTTCCATACTTGGTTTTGCAGCGAATTCCTTTGTAAAAATATATTTGGTTCTAGCAATTTAACAAGGAATGCACATTTCCTGACATTTAGCTTAATCGACGTTAGAAAATCGATGATTTTTCAATTCCTATCAACTTATGAAGCTGTCGATCACCGATCGCTAAACTTCCATATTCCTCCAACATTGCCAAATCGAAAGTCGCTAATTGGTGAACACATCCGCTGTGCAATGAACCTTGAATCCCCCAATCACCAATTGTCAGGACCTCCGATATGCGATATTGAAAATCACTAATCAACGGTTCACTTCCGTTGTGCACTAAACCTTGAACCCCCAGATTGCTAATTTCCAGGACCTCCGATATGCGATATTGCAAATCGCTAATCAACAGTTCACTTCTGCTATGCATTGAACCTTGAATCCCCCTGATCACTGATTGTCGGAACCTACGATCTCTAATATTCCTCATTGCATAAGGCTTGAATCACCCTAAACTTTAGTGGGCCATATCTTCGAACCACAAGTCCATTTCTAGACTTCCACATACCTTTGGAAATTTCTTCCAGGGCACTTTCCAATGAGAGGAGTCCAATTAGCCACTGAGCCCATATGCTACCTCAAAATATGGCTCCAAATTCTCTACATAGTTGGAATCACAAACATAAAGGCATGAAGCCCCATCATCAGGATGAGCCTTATTTGACATCAATGCCAACACTTACACAACCAACCATCTTCATACCATCAAATGTCCAACAATCTCCCCCTTTAGCATTGATGGAAACACTACAGACTCCCCCTCAGGCTTGGCATGATCTGTTGTGATGCCAAATTTCTCCCCCTTTGACATCAATGGAAAAGAAAACTTCACTTGCACACCCCATGAACCAATGCAACCTACTCTCCCATGAGTTCCTCTTGCTAAGTAACTTCCACCTCCTACCAAAATGAAGTCATTTGGAGGGAGGAGTCACAACTCCTATCTTCTTCTTGAGATACTCAAATGGTTCTCTTGCTTGCAATTGGTTTGGTAAATATATATGTATATCCTTTAGTTTTTTCTTCATCCATATAATATGTGTACAACAAGTCACAACAGCAATATATTCTGCTTCAATAGTCGATAGAGAGATTGAGCCTTGTTTCTTGCTAACCCATGATACCAAGCAGTCACCCAAAAAGAAAGTTGCACCAAAAGTACTCTTACTGTCATCTAGACTTCCAGCCCAATTTGCATCTATGTAGGCCTTCATATTGAAGTCTTTACTCCTGGCATACCATAGCCCATACTCTATTGTACCTTGAATATATTTGAAAATCCTCTTAAAAACCACCACATGACTTTCTCATGGATAAGCCTGAAATCTTGCCACAATTCCCACTGCTTGCATGATATCTAGCCTTGAAGTTGTCAGATACAATAAGCTTACTATCATCGGTCTGTATTCAGTATGATTTACCTGTGGTGTTGCATATTCCTTGCACAGTTTACAACCTGTATTCATGGTTGTGCTGACAGGTTTGCAATCCTCCATTCCAAATTTATTCAAAGTTTCCTTGAGGTATTTGGATTGAGATATAAAAAATCCTCGTGGAGATTGAGTAATTTGAAGACCCAAGAAGAAGGAAAACTCACCAATCATGGACATTTCAAATTATGTTTGCATACAGTTTGCAAGCTGATGCCCCAAATGCTCCACATTGCTTCCAAATATTATGTCATCCACATATACATCTATTACTAGTAGATGATCATCTTCAGATTTTACATAGAGATTGCTATCAACTGAGCCTTTCTTAAACTCTTGTTACTGGAGATACTTATCCAGCCTTTCATACCAGGCTCTAGGAGCCTGTTTCAAACCATACTGAGCCTTCTTCAGTTTCCATACAAGTCGTTCACTGGAGGAGAGCAGAAAACCTTCAGGTTGCTCAATGTAAACCTCCTCTTCTAAGTCTCCATTGAGAAAGACAAACTTCACATCCATCTGATAAACTTTGATGTTCTTATGAATGGAAAGAGCAAGAAATATTCTTATGGCTTCTAGTCGAGCTATTGGTGAAAAGGTTTCTTCAAAATCTACCACTTATATCTAGGCATACCCTTTGCAAACAAACCGAGCTTTGTTCTTGATTACTTGACCCTTTTCATTCAGTTTGTTCTTGAAAACCCACTTGGTTCCAATAATGTTCTCTTTTGGTCTTGGAACAAGCACCCATGTGTCATTCTTTTCAATTTGGTCTAGCTCCTCATTCATGGCTTTCACCTAGAACTTATCTTCACTTGCTTGACAAAGGTTCTTGGGTTTTATCTATGACAATAGATCCAAATTTTCATGATTCATACTTCCCACAAGTTTCCTTCTGGTCTAGACACCCTATCTTTGATCTCCAAGAATCTGAATCTCAGGGTGTTCCTTCTGCACATACCTGGAAGGCGTTTTTGGCCTTGAAGACGTGCCTTCTTCCTCACCTTCATTGTCTGAATTTGTTTCATTCAGATAATTGACCCTCAATTATGAACTCTCTTCATCATCTGAGTTCAAATTTCATTCAGAGGGTTTAGGTTGTGAGCCTACTTCATCAACTACTATGTCAATGTAGTCTTTTATCTTCCTTGTCCTCTTGTTGTAGCATTTGTACCCTTTACTTCAAATACAATATTCAAGCAGTATTCCTTCATCAATGCAAGTCAATATTCCCAAGTTTCTTTTCATTTCTTTTAATGAAGCACTTGCTCCCAAACACCTTGAGTTGTTTAACTGATGCAGGTATACCCTTCCATAACTCATATGGAGTTTTTTCACTGTCAGGCCTGAGATGAGTTCTATTTGACAAGTATATTGCCTCCTAATGCCTTGCTCTTCAAAGAATTACTCAAACTCTCTTGAGGTGAAATCTCCCCCTCTGTCTGATCTTAAGAATTTTATTTTCAAATCTTTCTCATTATCTACCTGAGCCTTAGACTTCTTGAAGTTCTCAAATGATTCCAACTTTTATTTTAAGAGGAGAATCCAAGTAGCCCTAGTGAAATCATCAATGAACAACATGAAGTACCTTTCTCCTTTTGATGTTTTTGTTCTAGTGGGGCCACAAATATTTGTGTGAATAAGCTCCAGAGGTCCAGATGAAGAGAATCTTTCGATTTGAAATGAGTCTTGGTCTGCTTGCCAAACTGACATGACTTGCAGATGGTGTTATCAGGCCTTGACAATTTAGGCAATCCTTTTACTGCACCTATCTTGCTTATCTTTATCAAGTTGTCAAAATTCATGTGCTTGAGCCTTCTATGCCATAGCCATTCTTCGCTTGTTTTACTCAAATAACAACTGACCCTTGAGTCATCGAACACATAAACATTATTATGAGTCTTGATTTCCTTCCCCACTAATTTTCCATTTTTTATATTGTGGATCTCACAATCTTTAGATCGGAGGGTTACATCATATCCATTGTCACACATATGGATAACACTGAGCAGATTGTGTTTCAGGCCTTCCACATACAAAAAATTTTGTGCTTCTGTCTTCTGATCAAGACTAACCACTCCTTTCCTTTGCTTATTGCTGGAGCATTGTTGCCAAAGGTGACATTTCCTCCTATGTCTTTTTCTTTTATTGATAGAAACTTGGTTTTGTCTCCAGTCATGTGTTTGGAACAACCAATTTCTACATACCATTTGTTTTCTTTATCATGCACTGATAAGGCGAGCCAACATGGCATGCTCTTTTTGGTCTTTTGTTTCCAGCTTCCTTTATCCTTTTGTATGTGAGTTTGTCTGTTAGTTTGAGATTTAGACATGTATTCAAACCTGCTTCTACACTCATTGACCTTGTGCCTGAAATTATTACATTTAAAGCATTCAAATTCACTTTGTAGGGGAGAGAAGACATTCTGATTCCTAAGAGAGGAACCTTGAGACTTAGTAGTCTGGTGTGAATTAAACTTGAGATTTTCATCTCTTTCAACTTTGACACTTCTACAGTCAATGGCTTTGCATCCAAATATGTGACACTTATATAAGTGACCATAAAACAAGTAAGCATGCCTATTGTTAAAAGCATTATGAGATTTAGAAGAGAAATACCTTGGTTGACTGACTATTTGGCTCGTCCTACATTGACGATCTTCCCTTTGTTCGACTACTTTTCTATCTTCATGAACTCTTTCATGATGCTTCTTCCTCTGACTTTGTTTTTCTTCATCTCCTGTAGACTTGAAGCTTATCCTCTTTTTTATGATAGAATATTCTTGTCCCTTAGAGTACCCCAGTCCGCTTCGATTCTTGAGGGGCTTTGACAACTCAGAATCTGATTTAGTCTCCTAGTCCCTCTAGCAAATTTCTCATTTAGAACCTTCTCGTTCATTGCTTCCTCAAGATCAGTTCTTAGAGAGACCACCTCTGCTTCAAGATAGTGGCAGTTTTCTTCCCATTCTTGAATCATATCTTGAAGTACCTCCTCCTTTCATTTGGCTTCCTCCAGACCAACCTTTAGAGGTTTGCAGGTTTTTGAGGTCATTTCCCTTTTCAACTTGAGCATCTCCTATTTCAGCTACTTGTTCTCCTCTTCTAGTCTTTCATGGTTTCCTTGTTGTCCTTTCAACATAAGAGCTAGAATATCCTTGCTTTTGATAGCCTCTTCAAGTTTTTATTTATGATATGCAAACTCCTCATTATCTGAGAGATACATTCCTTCTTTTGCAGTTGCAACTGTTCCTTCATCTGCTTGTTTTTCTTCCTTGCTTTCTTGAACTCATTAAGGGAACTGATGAGTTCTCCTTCAAAGTATACCACTTCTTCCTCTTCTTCCTCTTCAGAGTCCACTATACCTTGTTTCTTGGAGTCTGTTTTGAGGGCCATAAGAAGATACTTGTTTGACTCATATTCCGATGAGTCTTCACAGTCTGATTCTGGAGCCGAACTATCCTCTTTGGAATAGAACCCCTTCTTCTTGTAGGGTTTCTTCTTATGAAATGTCTGAGACTTATTTCTAAATTTCATATCTTCTTCTCTTTTAGCCTTTTCTTTGTAAGGGTATTTGGAAGAGAAATTTCCAACTCTTCCACAGTTGAAACACTTAAAGGGAAAATTCCCTTTATCTTTACCAGATCCATGCTTCAATTTTTTGGCTAGCTGAGTCAGATCCTAATTAGATTCACTGCTAGAGAACTCTTAATGAACTCTGTGCTCCTTTCCCTTATTGGATACTTTGAATGCAACTTCCTTTGTTTCATATTTCTCCAATCCTACTCTCATTTCATAGGTTGTGAGAGTACCATGTAGTTGATCCATTTTGAGATCCTTAAAGTTGGTCATTTCCTCTATAGTTGAGATTTTGGCATTAAATATCATGGGTAGAGATCTCAATACCTTTTGAACGATCAATTCTTCCTTGAATTCTTCACCAAGTCCCCTAATCATATTAACACCTTCATCAACTCTGAGGAAGCATTTGATTTGATAATCACCCTATGAGTGACCTCAGTTTGAAGATTTTTTAAACAAAAGGTATTACAGACTCATGTGCTGGTGTGTGTGTTCTGTGTTATTGAAACAACGGATTGATCAAATTGCCAATACACAGAAAATAAGTGGAAAGACAACAAAGAAATACATTAAGCAACACAAAGACACAAACAATTTTTAATAAGGAGTTCACCCTATTCTCCAGGGCTATGTCTCCAGTCCATCTTCAGTGGTGGCCTTGTTTTATTGTGTCTTACAACAAAGAAATTAACCAATGCAGGGACTCAATATGAGTTTTCCTGGCAGCAGATTTTGCTTGGTAGGGTGGTTCTTGGATTCCCCAAGCCTCTCGGAGTATACAGACTCTTCTCTTCCTACTAGCTCTGTGACCCTTGGTCTACAGTGGAAAGGGCCAACTGTGATGCTCAATCTAGATAGATTCCTCTATGGGAAGGCTTCAATCTTCAAGCTCTCTGGTGCTCAATTCTGCCTATGGTTAGCTCGGCCCTTTGTCTCCTCTGCTTGGCTTCATTGCTCTCTGTGTTCAATCCTCCTCTTAGGGTGCACTATTCACTATCTCTCTTGGTCGCTCAGACTCTTCTTTTTCCTCTATTCGACTGTCTCTATTCATGGCTTTAGCCATTCAATCCCTATGCCTATTCGGTTCCTCTCCCACCTGCGTCAATCCACCTTCCACAGCTGCGCTTGGAGTTCCCTATTCAGTGTCAACATGAATGCTTGGGAAGTGGCCACGTGTCTCCATCTAATTGGCTCCATCATGCTTCATCGGTTCGTTTCTTCCGTTACACTGTGTATGCGTTCTTTCTCCACCATGGCAGTCAAACGGACTCCAAATCCCTTTAGAATGTGGCTTAATCCCCTATCAATTCCGCTTCCTCCATCAGGCACAATCTCAGTCGTCTGATCTGGGCTCCTCCAGATCCAACGTCATACACACCTCGAGCGCGATTGACTTGCTCGACTGATAGCGTGCAATCACGACAGTTTTTCTCTCACCTCCGTTGCCACGCATCGATCACTGAGTGGGATCGCTCCACTCTCCTCCAAAACATCTTACCGTTCAAGGGTGCCCCAATCAATACCACCAACTTTCCAGAGCGCGGGTCTCGCCTTTTGTCCTTTTGCGCTTTTTCTTCTCCGCTCGTGGTTCTCCAGCTCCCAACGTGACCGAGTGCTTAAGGCTTTTCCACTTTAGCCCTTTTCACCCAGCGATGCGCATCAAAATCACCTCCTTTTCCTGATCCGGGGCTCCCAGGGGCTGTTTTGACCTCCTGTGCAGTCTCCATGGGCCTCGGTCAGTGTGCTTTGACTGAGGTCCTCGTCGTTCCACGTTGGTGGCCATTGCCACTGGTTCAAGGCGTTTTTTATCACTATTTTGGAATTCATTAGAGATTTTTTCAACTCGATACAGTTAAGGTTCTTGATAGTCTTTTGTGGATCCGATTCAGATCATGGCCTCCCTACTGAAAAAGCTTTTGGACCACCAAAAGTTGGTTTTCTTCAAGCATCAACTAAGGGAGGAAACTTCTGTCTCACTTGTCCAATCTCAATCCACTTTGCACTGCTCGGCTTCGAACCCTTAAGCCCAATCCTAAGGTATTCCACCTTTCTGCTACACGTCATGCTTACCTTTCTGTCCAGCACTGTATCTTCCTGCAACTCATTAAGATATTCAGGTAGCAGGTCGTCAACAGAAGGTAATTGACTCTGCTCTTTAGGGTCCTCAATCATTGAAGGTTCAAACAACCTCAAGCAGTTTGCATTTACGACTGAGTAGATGTGCATGTAAGCTGGTAGCTCAAGGTAGAAGGCATTTTCACCAATCTTCTCAAGTATCCTGAAGGGTCCATACTTGGTAGGTTTTAGCTTTTTACCTTCACCTTGCATCCTGTCCTTGCTAATATATAGCCAGACTTGGTCTCCAACTTGAAAACTATGCTCCATCCGATGCTTATCATGCCTAGCCTTGTACTTGGCCTGGCTCTTTTCTAGCTATTCCTATACTGCCTGGTGGATCTCCTGGATCTGTTCAATGAACCTAGTTGCCTTGTCCACATCACTGTGTCTATCAACCATGGTATCTTTACCAAAGACAAAATCCATAGGATACCTTGGTATGAAACCAAAATAGGTCTCAAAAGGAGATCTCTGTGTAGAAGTGTGGTTGGCTCTATTGTAAGCATGCTGCACATAGCACAAGTGCTCATCCCAAAGCTTAGGATGTTTGCTGCAATATCCTTTCAGTAATTGGATCACCATCATGTTAACTACTTCTATTTGGCCATCTATTTGTGGATGAAAAGCTGTGATTTTCTTTAACTTGGTGTCCATTAGTTCCCACATACTAGACCAAAATTTCCCACAAATCGGGTGTCTCGATTAGATACAATAGAAGTGGGTAATCCAAAATGAACACATACATGTTCAAAGAATAATATTGTGGTTTGTTCAGCTGTAATCTATTTACTACAAGGTATCAAAATACACATTCTTCTGAACCTATCTGTTGGCATTATGAGACAAGTGTTGGCCTTGATGGCAAATCACACTAATGACAAATCATAGTGCAGAAGGATAGCAGCAAGGAATTGATGATCAGACTACAAGTATGAAGAGAAAATATATACACGCTGGTTCACTATATACCAAGTCGCGTGTACAAGCAGGTTCACTATATACTAATTCGCGTATACGCAGGTTCACTATATACCAAGTCGCGTGTACACGCAGGTTGGCTTCAGTAAAAGAGCGTGTATGTGGAAAACTTATCTTTGGTCCGTGGCGGTTATTCCTTGGAAGTTGTGCCTATGGTTTTGGACCATGGTGTCTCGACGGACGTGTTGATCCCTAGTTTTGAAGTTGATGGTATTGGATTTCTATGGTTTTGGCCCTTGGTATTGAGCAAGGCCTAAGGCTATATAAGGAGAAGAAGATCATTAGGCATAGGACAATTGAAAAGTCTTGAATATCTGAAAAAGAAAGAGATCTGGTATGCAGGTTCTGGGTTGCTTGATCTAAGCTAAGGAGAGATCACACCGGTTGATGGAAGACTAGATCTAAGGGATCTAATGGTTTGAAATGCACTATTATGATATGGTTGATTATGCCTATTTCTAGATCTGCATACTGACGCAATGTTATGTTCTGGGTCTAACTGATGTCTGGTACAGCTGCAAGTTAAGAGGATTTATTTTTAGATCTGTACGTAGGTTGTCTTTGGTAAAATCACGTGTATACGCGGGTTTCTCTCACTGAAGTAGCGTATATCTTTTGAAGTTTGATTTTTTGGGTTGCAGTTGGGTCTGACTGCTATTGTAGAGTTCTGTAGTCTACTCTGTGTTCTGGTGACTGGTGTTGATAGGGTTTCAGTGGTTCAGTGATTCAAAGATTGATGATGCTAGTATTGGTTGTTTTGTGCTTCAATGATCTGTTATGAAAGTTGAATGAATTGTGGTCTTCAGATTGTAATGTTGTGCTTCAGGAATATCCAGTCTGAAAATGTATGAAAAGTGGTACCTGAAGGAAAGAAGATTGTAGGCCAGCACCTACGTACTAGTATCTTAGCTAGTACAAGAGCAAAGGGGGTTGGAGCTCCCTTCCAAGGAAGTTTGGAGAACGAGAGAAGGTTGAAGCCTTCAGTAGGTTGTAGCCTGCGTACTGGTATAAGGCTGCACCAGTACAAAAGATTGTAAACTGAAGTTTCATATTAAAGAAAGATAGAGACGACTTGTAGCAGGTGGTTTTCACCCACATTGGGTTTCCACCTTATATCATGGTGTTCATGTGTGTATTTTCTGTGTGATGATCTGTTCTGTTATACTGCACCTGTTTTACTATCATGGTTAATAATGTTCTGATGCATTTACTGAAGATAAGCTACTGAATCATAAGTTTTCTTGTTATACGCTGGTTGCTTTAGACACAGTAGCGTGTACACGCTGTTTCACTTAACTGAAGTAGCGTATATGTTTCTGAGCATAAAATGAAAAAGGTTTTCTGATAATACTGATTCACCCCCCCTCTCAGTATTATTTCCAACAATTGGTATCAGAGCAGGTCCTTCAGAGAAGCTTGATCGCTTGAAGGTAGATCGTTCATCATGAGCAACTATGAGAGATAAGCATCAATCAGGCCACCGGTTTTTGATGGGACAAACTTCAATTATTGGAAAGTAAGAGTTACTTCCTATCTTCAATCTCTTGGTACAGAAGTTTGGGACATCGTAGATACAGGCTACACTTTTCCTTCAGCTACTCCTACAGATGCAAACGAGAAAAAGAAATATGAAACAAATGCGAAAGCAGTCAATACTCTATTGGGATGTATATCTCAATCAGAATTCATGAAGGTAATGCACTATAAATCTGCAAAAGAAATATGGGACAAAATTGTCACGAGCTATGAAGGAGACGAACAGGTAAAGCGTGCTAAACTTCAAACTCTCAGGATCAAGTATGAGACTCTCAGAATGTATAATGATGAAAGTGTGGCTAACTATTTCCTTAGGGTAGATGAGATTGTTAATTGCATGAAAAACTTGGGTGAAGAAATAAAAGAGGCTATTGTGGTTGAGAAGGTTTTAAGATCTTTGTCCCCCAAATTTGAATCTAAAGTGTCTGCCATAGAAGAAGAGGAAAACCTGCAAATTCTTACTATGTCTCAGCTTCACGGAATTCTAACCGCTTATGAAATGAGAAAGGGAGGTCCATCAGACAGAAGAGAAGCTGCCTTCAAGGCTTCAGGCAATGAAGATTATTATGAAGCAAGTCACGTGCCAGAAGATGAAGAAGAAGAATCAAATTTTGTCAGAAATCTTCAAAGGGGTTCTGGAAGGTTCAGAGGTAAGTTACCTTTTAAATGTTTTGCTTGTGGAAGAGTAGGTCATTATGCTGCCAAATGTCCTCACAAAGATAAGAATGACAAGGGAAAGGAACCTGTTAAATGGAACAAGAAACAGAATGAAAAGAAGAAAAGCTATTACACTCATGAAGATAGTGATCGTCTTTCAAATAGTGACGAAGATGAACAAGGTAATAGATATAAACTTTTAATGGCTTTTGAAGATGATGACTACATGGATGCTATAGATGTAGATGGTTTTTATGAAGAAATGAATAATCTCAAAGTTTGCTTAGAAGAGAAAAGTGTTATTATTGATTCTCTACAATGTCAACTGACTGAAAAGGAAAAACATCTTGAAAAATTGGAATGTGAGATTGTTTGTCTTAGAAAGGAGATTGAGAAAACAAAAGCGATTAATCTCAAATTTGTTAAAGGATCTGAAACCTTGGATGAGATTATCAATGTGCAGCGATCTCCTCTGATCAAGACAAGTCTGGGATATAATGGAGAAACATCTCAAGCCTCTACCTCTAAAAGTTATCTTGATGCAGTAAGGAGAAGCGAGCAAAGGCCAAATAAAAGTCATCAGGAGAATCAAGGACAATTTACCTCAAGAACAAATAAAGAACATCAAGAAATTCGGGGACAAACTGCCTTAAGGACAAACAGAAGCTACAATCAGCCACAGGTAAAATCTTCCCAATTTGCTCCAAGAATGAATAGAAGCTACAATCGGTTGGATGATAGATCTGATTATCGCAGAAGTTTCTTTAATGGCCAATGCTTTTCTTGCCATAACTTCGGTCACAAAGCAGCTCAATGTGTTGCCTACAAGACAATCATGACTAGAGAAGCTCAAAAGCAAGGGAGAATGACTGGAACCATGAAAAGGACTTATAACAACTTTTCGGTTCTTGAAAATGAAGTTGAATGCTCTATTTGTAATAACTTTGGTCATGAAGACTCTGAATGCAGGAGCAGGTTCCGGAAGACAACTCAGAAGGAACAAACCTTAAATTTCAGAACATGGAGAATAAAGGAACCAACCAGAAAGATGTGGGATAGCCTTTTATGCAGAAGGTCAAGAAAGTCTATGGTACATTGACAGCGGATGTTCGAAACATATGACAGGGGACAAAGAAAATCTTGAGTCATATACCACATTAGAAAAGGGGAAGAAAGTTTCTTTTGGAAACGATATCTCTGCAGCCATAAAAGGAAAAGGTGTTGCTCCATTGAAAGAGAAGGTCAAAGCTGGAAATGTTTTGTATGTTGATGGATTGAAGCATAATCTTCTGAGTGTCAGTCAGATGTGCGATCAAGGAACAGAGGTAATATTTAGATCAAATGGATGTTGTGTTCGTGATCTTGATACAGGTAAAACAGTGATCAAAGGAAGAAGGACTCCAAATAATCTATACATATTTGAAGAAAGACCACAACAATGCTATTTGAGCAAGGATGATGAACACTGGCTATGGCATCGGAGGTTGGGGCATCTAAGCTTTTCACAAATAAGGAAAGCATGCAAATATCAGGCAGTTCGTGGTCTTCCAGATATCAAAATTCCAGACAACACTATATGCAAATCTTGTCAGTTTGGAAAGCAAACCAGAACTAACTTTCCAGAGAAGGAAGGATCAGCCAACATACCTCTTGAGCTAGTCCATACAGATGTATGTGGTCCATTTAGGAAAAGGACACCTCGAGGAGAGGAATATTTGATATTATTCATTGACAATTTCTCCAGGTTTGTTTGGTTAGGGCTTATGAAGCACAAAGATGAAGCATTCGAAAAATTCAAATCCTTCAAAGCCTTGGTTGAAAATGAATCAGGACACAAAATTAAGTGCCTCAGATCTGACAGAGGTGGGGAGTTTACCTCAAACAAATTTTTCGATTTCTGTGAAGAACATGGGATAAGAAGAGAATTCTCTACAGCTAGAACTCCTCAGCAAAATGGGGTTGTGGAAAGAATGAACAGAACAATCCAACAAATGGCTCATGCTATGCTTGATGAATCAGGTACTCCCGCAACTTTCTGGGGTGAAGCTGCACATGCTGCGGTTATTATTCTTAACAAAACAAATGTCCGAGTAAACAGCACTCAAACACCTCATGAGCTCTGGAGTGGTGAGACTCCTTCGGTGAAGCACTTCAAAATCTTTGGGAGCAAATGTCATATTAAGAATACTGATGAGCAACTTGGCAAACTTGAACCAAGAGTAGATGAAGGCATTTTTCTTGGTTATTCTACACATAGCAAAGCATACAAGTGCTACAATAAAAGACTTGGCAGAATTGTTGACAACATTGATGTAGTGGTTAATGAGAAGGGATATATTCCTAGGCAAGTTCATCATGAAGACATTGAAGAAGATGAAGGCTACCCTCAAAGGCAGAATGATGAAGAAGAAGAACCTCAAGAAGAACCAGAGGAGCAGACAAGAATAGAAGAGAAGACTCCATCCAGATATATTCAAAAGAATCATCCAGAATCTCAGATTGTGGGGCAGAAAGAAGCAGGAGTACAAACAAGAAGAAGAATTGCAGAAGCTTCAAGCTATTTGGCATTACTCTCTTCCACTGAACCACAAAGTGTGAAAGAGGCATGCAAAGATGAATGCTGGGTCAAAGCAATGGATGAAGAACTTGAGCAGATCGAAAAGAACAACACTTGGGAATTGGTTCCTAGACCAAAAGATAAAAATGTCATAGGGACAAAATGGGTCTTCAAAAATAAATTGAATGAAAATGGAGAAGTAATTAGAAATAAGGCCAGACTTCTTTGTAAAGGGTATGCGCAGCAAGAAGGAATATATTTTGAAGAGACCTTTGCTCCTGTTGCAAGACTTGAGGCCATCCGAATGTTCCTTGCTCTCTCAAGTTTTCAAAACTTCAAGGTATTTCAAATGGACGTGAAATCAGCCTTTCTGAATGGAGACTTAGAAGAAGAAGTATATATTGAGCAGCCAGATGGTTTCATTCTTGGGAATGATCCAAACCTTGTATGCAGATTGAAAAAGGCTCTCTATGGTCTCAAACAAGCTCCAAGGGCTTGGTACTATCGATTGGACAAATATCTTCACCAACAAGGCTTTTCAAAAGGATCAGCAGATAGCAATCTCTATATAAAAATTGAAAATAACAAATTGATAATACTTGTTGTTTATGTAGATGATATTATCTTTGGCAGCAATGAAGAGACTATGAGTCAAAACTTTGCCTTGGTTATGCAGAAAGAATTTGAAATGTCACTACTTGGAGAATTGACATACTTTCTTGGATTGCAAATCCAACAAAATGAAGGAGGCATCTTCTTGTCTCAAACCAAGTACCTCAAGCAGATCTTGAAGAAGTATGGCATGGAAGATTCAAAGCCAGTATGTACACCCATGGTTACAGGATGCAGCCTCAGTGCAAATGATGAATCAGCAGCAGTTCATCAACCAACTTATAGATCCATGATTGGGAGTTTGCTTTATTTGATAGGTACCCGACCAGACATCATGCATGCAGTCGGAATAGTTGGGAGATTTCAGGCAAATCCAAAGGAGACTCATCTTCAGGCAGTGAAGAGAATTTTCAAGTATCTTCAAGGGACACAAAATTATGGATTATGGTATCCTAGAGATACAGATCTCACGCTTCATGCTTATATAGATGCAGATTGGGCCGGAAGCGTGGATGACAGGAAGAGCACAAGTGGTGGTGCATTCTTTATGGGCTCCAGATTAGTATCTTGGTTCAGTAAGAAAGAGAGTTCGATTGCCTTATCTACAGCTGAAGCAGAATATGTGGCTGCGGCATCTTGTTGCACACAACTTCTTTGGATGATGCAGACCTTGCAGGATTTTCAAATCACTTGCACTTCACCAGTCTCTATCTTATGTGATAATACAAGTGCAATCAGCATTTCAAAGAATCCAGTCATGCACTCAAAGACCAAGCACATACCAATCAAGTACCATTTTCTCCGGGAACAAGTGCTTGAGCAGAAGGTCAAGTTGGAGTATGTTCCTTCTAAGGAACAAGTTGCTGATATTCTCACAAAACCACTGCCCAGGGAAAATTTTGAATATCTCAGACAAAAGCTGGGAGTAGTTGATGCTTCATCCTGCTGTTGAAGCTTGTCTATTCTACAGAAAAGTTTGTATACGCAAGTTACGTAAAGAGATATCCGCGTATATACGCAGATTTATGCTGGGAAAGTCGCGTGTATGACGTGCGCGTGTTGTAGAGAGCATATTCGTGTACATACGCTGTTTTATGGAGGAGAAATCGCGTATATGGAGTTCTGAACAGCAAGGGCAGACTCTGGTTGGAGAAGGTCTGAGATGGGTATGCCAGAATTCTTCAGGCACAGGTTCAGGGGGAACAGCTTAAAGTCTCATAAAGCATTGTTGGCATTTAGATGCTTTTGGTTCTAGTACACAACTGTTGTTGATTTTAGGAGAAGGAGCTCAGAATGAAATCTTGGTCGCTGATCTAAAAGATGTTTATCAGATGCTGCTTGTGACTTTCATAAGTCTTGGTCTAGATTTGTTGTCTCTATGTCATGTATCTCTTTTATCTCTTTTATGGTGTCAAGGTCATGTAACGGACTATGTTGGTTTCCCCACTATGCCTGGGATGAATGATGTAATATAATTGGTTGTTATATGTAACTTTCTGATGTATCCCCTCTTGGAGTATGGATGTATGTATTGAGTCTTTTGGTGATAGGAAGGTCTTGGTTCTTTTGAAGAACATCTTTTGCAGATATTGCCTACAGTCAGGGGGAGCATGTTTCAGCACAGCCAAGCAGAGATATCAGCATGTACTCACGGGGAGCACAGCCCTTTGCCCTTGATGACAAAGGGGGAGAATGGTTCTAAGGATCTTGGGGTTGCCATCAAGTCCAAAGGGGGAGATTGTTGGCATTATGAGACAAGTGTTGGCCTTGATGGCAAATCACACTGATGACAAATCATAGTGCAGAAGGATAGCAGCAAGGAATTGATGATCAGACTACAAGTATGAAGAGAAAATATATACACGCTGGTTCACTATATACCAAGTCGCGTATACAAGAAGGTTCACTATATACTAAGTCGCGTATACGCAGGTTCGCTATATACCAAGTCGCGTGTACACGCAGGTTGGCTTCAGTAAAAGAGCGTGTATGTGGAAAACTTATCTTTGGTCCGTGGCGGTTATTCCTTGGAAGTTGTGCCTATGGTTTTGGACCATGGTGTCTCGACGGACGTGTTGATCCCTAGTTTTGGAGTTGATGGTATTGGATTTCTATGGTTTTGGCCCTTGGTATTGAGCAAGGCCTAAGGCTATATAAGGAGAAGAAGATCATTAGGCATAGGACAATTGAAAAGTCTTGAATATCTGAAAAAGAAAGAGATCTGGTATGCAGGTTCTGGGTTGCTTGATCTAAGCTAAGGAGAGATCACACCGGTTGATGGAAGACTAGATCTAAGGGATCTAATGGTTTGAAATGCACTATTATGATATGGTTGATTATGCCTATTTCTAGATCTGCATACTGACGCAATGTTATGTTCTAGGTCTAACTGATGTCTGGTACAGCTGCAAGTTAAGAGGATTTATTTTTAGATTTGTACGCAGGTTGTCTTTGGTAAAAGCGCGTGTATACGCGGGTTTCTCTCATTGAAGTAGCGTATATCTTTTGAAGTTTGATTTTTTGGGTTGCAGTTGGGTCTGACTGCTATTGCAGAGTTCTGTAGTCTGCTCTGTGTTTTGGTGACTGGTGTTGACAGGGTTTCAGTGGTTCAGTGATTCAAAGATTGATGATGCTAGTATTGGTTGTTTTGTGCTTCAATGATCTGTTATGAAAGTTGAATGAATTGTGGTCTTCAAATTGTAATGTTTTGCTTCAGGAATATCCAGTCTGAAAATGTATGAAAAGTGGTACCTGAAGGAAAGAAGATTGTAGGCCAGCACCTACGTACTAGTATCTTAGCTAGTACAAGAGCAAAGGGGGTTGGAGCTCCCTTCCAAGGAAGTTTGGAGAACGAGAGAAGGTTGAAGCCTTCAGCAGGTTGTAGCCTGCGTACTGGTATAAGGCTACACCAGTACAAAAGATTGTAAACTGAAGTTTCATATTAAAGAAAGATAGAGACGACTTGCAGCAGGTGGTTTTCACCCACATTGGGTTTCCACCTTATATCATGGTGTTCATGTGTGTATTTTCTGTGTGATGATCTGTTCTGTTATACTGCACCTGTTTTACTACCATGGTTAATAATGTTCTAATGCATTTACTGAAGATAAGCTATTGAATCATAAGTTTTCTTGTTATACGCTGGTTGCTTTAGACACAGTAGCGTGTACACGTTGTTTCACTTAACTGAAGTAGCGTATATGTTTCTGAGCATAAAATGAAAAAGTTTTTCTGATAATACTGATTCACCCCCCCCCCTCTCAGTATTATTTCCAACACTATCCACAACAACATACAGATAATCATGACCTTTCCTAGATTTAGGCAGTCCTCCAACAAAATCCATGGAAATTCTTACCCAAGGGTGAGAAGGAACTGGTAATGGAGTGTATAAGCCTAGTTTTCTGTTATTGGGCTTGCTTTTTGCAGACATAGCACATCCCTTCACATATCTAGAAACTGTCTCATTCATTTTCGGCCAATACCAGAACCTTTGCAGCTGTGCAACTGTTTTACTTACCCCAAAGTGACCTAATATCAAAGAAGTGTGTGCTTCCCTAATTATCTTTACTCTCTCAGATTGTGGAATGCAGAGTTTCCCACAATGATATAAGAGTCGGTCCTTCACATGATAGTCCAATTCTACTACTCTTTCGCCTTGACTCAAAGTTGCATATACATCTTTAAAGTCCATATCCTGAGCATACTGTTCTCTGTAGCTTTCATGCAGCACAGAATTATGCTTAAGTAGGGTAGATGCATTTATAATGGGTCTAGATAACATATCTGCAACCTTGTTATGTATGCCCTTTTTATATCTGTTGACTAAATGAAACTGTTGTAGAAAACCCATCCATCTGTAATGTCTTCATTGTTGCAACTTAGTTTGGGAGTGTAGATATTGAAGTGGCTGATGATCAGTGTGTATTACTATTTCTTTGCTCATTAAGTAATGTTTCCACTTTTTCACACTATGAACTAATGCATACAATTCTTTATCATAGGTAGGATAGTTAACTACTGCAGAATTAAAAGTCTCATAATGATAACATATGGGTTTATCGTGTTGTGTCAACACTGCTCCCATGGCATAGTCACTGGCATCAGTTTGGATGTCAAATGGTCTTTGTAGATCTGGCAGTGCTAGTACAGGTGTTGTACTAATCTTTTCTTTCAAGGTGTCGAAGGCTTTCTGCTATTTGCCTCCCCACTGAAACACCTTGTTCAATCTTGTCAAAGCATGTAAGGGAGCTACAATTGAGGAAAAATTTGAAATGAACTTCTTCCAATATTGTGCTGCTCCTAAGAAGCTTCTCACTTCTGTAGCAGACTAGGGTTTAGGCCAGTTTACAATGATTGCCACTTTAGAGGATCTATTTTCAATTCACCTCCCCCTACTATATGACCCAAATAATTTAGAGAGGTTTTCCAAATTCACATTTGGAGAGTTTAACATAAAGTTTTTCTCTTCTCAAAACATCTAAAGTCTGCTTAACATGCTTTAAATGTTCTTCCCACGTTTTACTAAAGATCAGAATGTCATCCAGATACACAATAACAAAATCATCAAGAAAAGGTCTGAGTACATCATTCATTAATCTCATGAAAGTAGCAGGAGCATTAGTTAGGCCAAAAGTCATAACCAGCCATTCATACAATCCCTGCTTTGTTTTGAAAGCAGTCTTCCATGCATCTTGCTCTGCAACTCTGACCTGATGGTATCCATTATGCAAATCCAACGTGGTGAAATAAACAGCTTCCTTCAATTAATCTAAAAGATCATCTATGCGAGGAAGGGGATAACGATTTTTTATTGTTATCTTATTCAGAGCTCGGTAGTCAATGCACATTCTCCACGAGCCATCATTCTTTCTCACCAAGATAATGGGTGATCCACATGGTGATGTGCTAGGCCTGATGAAACCTTTCTCGAGCAACTCCTGCACCTACTTCTTGATTTCAGCATTCTCTAAAGCAGACAACCTTTTATACCTGTGGCTGCAATGATTGTTTCATCTCCCGAGTCTGACCCCAAATATTTCTGAATAGCTGCAGTAGTCTTCTTCTTCTTTCCCTCGGACTTCTTAGGTCTCAACTCTGGATGCAGAATCCAACAATGCTCATCATCATGCCCCTCCTTTTTACAGTGAGTGCATGAAGCTTTGCCTTTTTGTGCAGTGTTAGCCTTCCTTTCTTTCCACTTCTGCTTTCTTTTCTCCTTGCTCTTGCTTACAGTGGGTTGGGATGGTTCCCAAACTTTTGGATTTCCATTCTTTCCTCTAGCTTCTAGATGAGTAGCTTGTACAGATACCTCATCTATACTAGTGGGATTAAACATGAGGATCGTATGCCTCATGTAGCTGTGTAGACCACCAATGTACTTCAAAAGAGTCTTTGTTGAGTCTAACGAGATACCCAACATCAATGCTCTCTTTCTAAACTCTTGAGTATACCCTTGTACACTTTGCCCTTTCAACTGCCGAAGAGTTTGCCAACTCATCATGGCTTGTTGCATGTAGGCCAATGGATAGAACTGCTTTTTGATTGCAGCAACAAATTCACTCCATACAAAGATGGTCTTACCATGTATTTTCATATCAACTTGGGTTGTGCCTTCCCACCAAACCAAGGCAGTGCCTCTTAGGCATAGGCTTGCTAGCTGAATCTTACTCTTGACTGAGTCTATGTTCTGTACCCTGCAATACACATCAATTTGTCTAATCCAATTGTCCAACTTTTCAGCATTTAGCTCTCCATCATATATAGGGAAATCAAATTTAACATCTAACTTAATCAAAGATGCTTTCTAATTATGCACAGGGCTATTAGGAGGTGTGAGAAAGCTTTCCTCTTTCCCCTTTCCTTTGGAGTGGTCATGGGAATGAGACTCATCTTTTTCTTTATCTTGTTTAGAACTTGATGAATCTTCATCCTTATGCTTTCTAAAGTCCCTATACATTTCTTCTACCATAGACTTTATAGCTAGGAAACTTTCTATGAATTGAGGGTCTAGCCCTATAGAACCTTCTTCTGACATTGTCTTCTGAGAATAGACTCTCCCAATTTCAGGATTAGTTTCCACCAACTCTCCTTCTCCTAATTTGAGCTTTGATCTAGTGAGCATTCATAGCTAACCCAACACAAGCTTGTCTAACCTTACAGCCTAAAGCTCTGATACCACTTGATCTGATAATCACCCTATGAGCGACTTCAGTTTGAATATTTATTAAACAAAAGGTATTATAGACTCATGTGATGGTGTGCATGTTCTGTGTTATTGAAACAACAGATCGATCAGATTGCCAATACACAGAAAATAAGTGGAAAGACAGCAGAGAGATACAATAAGCAACACAAAGACACAAACAGTTTTTAATAAGGAGTTCACCCTATTCTCCAGGGCTACGTCTCCGGTCTAGCTTCAGTGGTGGCCTTGTTTTATTGTGTCTTATAGCAGAGAAATTACAATACAGGGACTCAATATGAGTTCTCCTGACAGCAGATTTTGCTTGGCAAGGTGGTTCTTGGATTCCCCAAGCCACTCGGAGTACACAGACTCTTCTCTTCCTACCAGCTCTGTGACCCTTGGTCTATAGTGGAAAGAGCCAACTGTGATGCTCAATCCAAACAGATTCCTCTATGGGAAGGCTTGAATATTCAAGCTCTCTGGTGCTCGATGCTGCCTGTGGTTAGCTCGGCCCTCTATCTCCTCTACTTGGCTTTACTACTATCTGTGTTCAATCCTCCTCTCAGGGTGCACTATTCACTGTCTCTCTTGGTCACTCGGACTCTTCTTTTTCCTCTATTTGACTGTCTCTATTCATGGCTTTATACATTCGATCCCTATGCCTGTTCGGTTCCTCTCCCGCCTGCGTCGATCCACCTTCTGCAGCTGCGCTTGGAGTTCCCTGTTCGGCATCAGCATGAACACTAAGGAAGTGGCCACCTGTCTCCATCTAACTAGCGCTAGCATGCTTTGTCGGTTTGTTTCTTCCGTTACGCTGTGTATGCATTTTTTCTCCACCGTGGTAGTTAAATAGACTCCAAATCCCTTTAGAATGTGGCTTAATCCCCTATCGATTCTGCTTCCTCCATCGGGCGCAATCTCAGCCATCCGATTTGGGCTCCTCCAGATCCAACGTCATATGCATATCCAGCGTGGTTGACTTGCTTGACCGATAGTGTGCGATCACGGCGGCTTTTCTCTCACCTCCGCTGCCACGCTTCGATCGCTGAGTGGGATCGCTCCGCTCTCCTCCAAAACCTCTTACCGTTCAAGGGTGCCCCAATCAATACCGCCGATTTTCAAGAGCGCGGGTCCCACCTTTTGTCCTTTTGCGCTTTTGCTTCTCCGCCCGCGGTTCTCCGGCTCCCAACGTGACTGAGTGCTTAAGGCTTTTCCACTTTAGCCCTTTTCGCCCAGCGATGCACGATTAGTGCTAAGCGCTAATCGCGCATCGAAATCGCCTCCTTTTCCCGATCCGAGGCTCCTAGGGGCTGTTTTGACCTTCTGCACAGTCTCCATGGGCCTCGGTCACCGCGCTTTGACCAAGGTCCTCGTTGTTCCACATTGGCGGCCATTGCCACTGGTTCAAGGCATTTTTGATCGTTGTTTTGGAATTCATTAGAGATTTGTTAAACTCGATATAGTCAAGGTTCTTGACAGTCTTTTGTGGATCCGATTCAGATCAGTATTCAACTATGCTCTCATTCTCAGTCATTTTCAAGATTTCAAACCTCATTTTGAAGGTTTGAAGTTTTTCTTACTTCACTTTGTCATCTCCTTCATGACATTGGTTAAGCTTCTCCCACATTTCATAAGAACACTTACAGTGCATGACTTTCACAAGTTCTAACTGACTAAGACCACCAAGAATGGCATACTTGGCTTTACCATTGCTCAGATACAGTTTCTTGCCATCTCCATCTATGGAAGGAATATCAGGCACATTGTAATTTACTAGTATTGAGGTCCAAACATCTACCCCCAGGACATAAGATATGCCTCTATTCTTACTTTCCAAAAGGCATAATTGGCTCCATCAAAAACTGATACTCTACTTGAGTAAACTTCTTGAATCTCTTGCCTATTCACAATTCCTTAAGGATCTACCTTCTAGTGGTTAAACTGTTACTGAAGGAACTTGGCTCTGATACCAATTATTGGAATAAGGAATTGCTGAGAGGGGGGGCTGAAACAATAATTTAAGAAACTGTTAATTTTCTTTTCTTACTGTGCTTATAGTTCCTTCTTATGTTATTTCATATGTGAGAGCATTCATTCATGAAACAGTAAATCTATAAACTTTCAGATACACATACTCAAACAAAAATATCATGATCAACATACATTTGAAACATTGTTTTCACATGGAAACCCAGAGGGAAAAACCACCAATTTGTTGTTTGTTTTATATGTAATTTAAGAACCAACTTAATTATATTTGTTTGTTTGTGAGCACCACACATTGAAGGCACCAACCCCCTTTGTTTAGCAAGCACCAACTTGCCAAGAGGCATCAACCTCTTAAGTGTGCAGGAACTAACGTGTCACTGCCACTATTCTACTATTTCATACAATTTTCATACTAAAAACAGAGGCATACAAATTACAAGTAAAATACCAACTAATGGATGGTTGTAGATTCAACTTCTGCACTCTGCTTTCTGAACACTTGTGGCAGTCTTCCTCTTGCTTCTCACTGCAACACTTCCTCTATGCTCTTCTTTCTCTACTCAAGGCTCTCCATTGTTTCCACCAAAACACTACCCTTGCAACACCCTGCTCCAATACACATCTCTTTGTACTTCTCTCTTGCACATATGCTCACACTCCCACTCAACTCAATGGAGGTTCTGAGTTTTGTTCCTATGCTAATCTTGGCTCGATGTAGTCATTGTCATCATCAATTCTGCCCAAGCATGTACCCCTGGCATGGCACCCCATTCTTTTGTTGATTTACGCTTACTCTAGTTATGTCGTTGCATTAAAATCATAAGGATGGGTGATGATAACTTCTCTGTGATACTGCTGACTCTCCATGCTGTGTATTAAATTTTAGTCCCCCTTACATATTTCACAGAGAATCCCCATGCTTATTTATTGCTCGCAGAGATCTACCTATACATCCTCATGGAGTCTCTATTCTGCATTCAAGACCACAACTGCCAATTCATACATATTTAATACACCTTTGTACTACTTCTCTATCATCATATTTACACTATAGAACACTATCATATCCTTTTCCATATCGATGCTTTTACACATAAAATCCATACGAAAAAAACAAACTCTGATTGTCCTTGGCCCCTTTTGTATAAGCCCCTTTTTTCATTTTTCTCCATAGGACCGAGGGCGGTGACCCGTCAAGGCGCTAAGACCTCCAGACCCTCGATGGGGGCTATATTTCCTTTGTTAACCCCTTACACATGGTTTCATGTTTGTTTCAAAAAATTGACGCTTAATACCCACAGAGGCCCTTTATTGGAGATTTCTCTCTGTTGCACCTATGCCAGCCACCAAGGATCATCGATCACCGATTGCTGATAGGAAATATGCACCTTGTGTTAAGCCCTAGCCTTTGGTTCCCTTAATACTTCGCGACCACCTGCTATCCCGCAAATCAGAGAATTTCCATTGTGTCACATGAGCCAACCATTGCAAACCTCTGATCACCAATTGCAGAAGTGACGTCATCACTTGCCACGTGGCACTTTCTTACCAGTGACACGTGTCACCCAGATATGGCCCATTAGGCCATCCAAAACACTGAAACAACCTGCCACGTGTCCCTTTGTACCGTGACATCATGTTGATGTCAACAACCACGTGTCCCTTATCATAACTAATCAGGTCCTACCACTTGTCCTCCTCAAAGCTCATCTCAGACTACCATCTACCCTCATTTGGCCCAACTAGATGCCTCCACGTGTCCTCTTGGAGGAGAGAGAAAGAGGCCCGCCAGACTTGGTTTTGTAGCGAATTCCTTTGTAAAAATATATTTGGCTCTCCCAGTGATTTAACAAGGAATGAATAATTCTCGACATTTAGCTCAATTGACATTCACAGATCGATGATTTTTCAATACCTATCAACTTATGAAGCTATTGATCATCGATCTTCGAACTGACCTGGTCCTCTGGCATTGTGATATCGCAACTCGTTAATCGGAGAACACTTTTGTTGTTCACTAAACCTTCAATCCCCCAATTTCCAATTGTCGGGACCTCCGCTATGCGATATCGTAAATCGCTAATCGTCGGTTCACTTTCGTTGTGCACTGAACCTTGAACCCCCTGATTGTTGGGACCTCTGGTATGTGATATCACAAATCGCTAATCGACAGTTCTCTTCCGCTATGCACTAAACCTTGAATCCCCCAATTGTCAAATGCCGGGACCTCCGATCTCTGATATTCCTCACTGCATAAGGTCTAAATCACCCTGAACTTCAGCAAGCCATATCATTTGAACCAAAATTCCATTTCTTGACTTCCGCATACTGTTGGAAAGTTATTCTAGAGCACTTTCCAATGAGAGGAATCTGATTAGCCACTGAGCCCATCTGCTACCTTAAAATATGGCTCCAAAGTCTCTACAAAACTGGAATCACAACCACCAAGGCATGAAGCCCCATCATCAGGCTGAGCCTTGTTTGACATCAATGCCAACACTTACACAACCAGCCACCTTCATACCATCAAATGTCCAACATATATATATATATATATATCTATATATATATAGATATCTATATATATATATATATATATATATATATATATATATATATATATATATATATATATATATATATATATATATATATATATATATATATAGATATATAGATATATATATATATATGAATTCCTTATGAAAGGAAGAAAAGGTACTATATAAATAGAAAGTAAAAGAAATGTTACATCTATCTAATTCTGACCATAGGAAGCTTTCTAGGAAAATTCTAATTCTTAAAGCTAAAGAAAATAATATGTTTCCATTGAAGAACTAGATCAATTCCTACCTTAAAAATCATTATGAATCTCCCAACACCATGGATGCAATTTCAAATGTTCTTGTAGGGGATGTAATTTTATATATGAATTCCTTATTAAAAGGAAGAAAAGGTACTATATATATATGGAAAGTAAAAGCAATGTTACATCTATCTAATTCTGACCATAGGAAGTTTTGTAGGAAAATTCTAATTCTTAAAACTAAAGAAAATAATGTGTTTCCATTGAATAACTAGATAAATTTCTACCTTAAAAATCATTATGAATCCCCCAACACCATGGATGCAATTTCAAATGTTCTTGTAGGAGATGGATTTTTTTCTCTAGAAGACATATAGTTTGGGGTTAAGCAGCTCACAACTAGGAAAGCTAAGGACATTGAAGGCTACCAAGTTGAAATTTTTAAACTAGGAGAGTTTATCCTTACCCCTCACATACAAAAGCTCCTAAATTTGGAAATAAAGCAAGGCTTCCCTAAGCCTTGGACACGAAGCATCATTGTACATATATTTAAAAGTGGGGATAAAAACATTCCCTGTAATTATTGGACCATTATGATTAGCACCAATTTTGTCAAGATATACATAATTATCTTGGAAAAGAAAAATAGATATGGCTAGAAACTTGTGATAAAAGAGCTAAAGTCCAAGCCAGGTTTAGGAGATATTATTATATTGTGAACCACCTTATTACCCTCAAGATCATTGGAGAAGAGTGTCACAACAAAAAAATCAATCTCATTTGTTGTTTTGTTGACATTAGGAAAACCTTTTGATATCATTCCTAAGACAAACCTTTGGAAGAGATAAATGTTCCTTAGAGAGTTGAGGGTTGTTGTGACAATGTTGTATGATCAAAAGAAATTAACTGCAATATCATAGTCAAACAAGGGTGTCCCTTGTCCCCTACCCTTTTGAAATACACATTGAAAAGTTAGAAAAGTGTTTGGAAGAAGCATGTTGTGTTAGCCCCACTCTCATTACTATAGTCACCACTCTTCTTCTTTGCACTGATAATATTGTTCTTTTGGTAAGGAGTCCTTACGATCTTGGCATATTGGCAACAAACTAAGAATCTTCCAATATTTCTATTCCAAAATGGGTATGATTGCTAATACTGACACACCAAATTCATGATAATTGAATCTAGAAATATCATATATGATACATTCATATATTACAACAACAACTTGGAGGAAGTTCCTTCATAAAAATATCTTAGAATAGATATCCATCACAAGCTCAACCAGAATTATAACATTGAGAAAATGATAAATGAAGGATGAAAAGCTTGTTATGGACTTGAAAAAAATTGTAATTCAATAGATCATTGACTATGGGATTAAAAAACTACTCTTCAAGACTCTCTCAACCTTGTTATTTATGGATGTGAGACTTGTGGATGAAATATCTCTATAGAGTCATGGAAGAAGATATAATAGATCCAAAAGTAGTTTATAACCTATGATAACAAGACTAAAGAAAACGCAACCTATTTTATCCTCCTCATCAAAGTAAGCCTTCCCCTATTAAAATCTTGGTTATGACAAGAGGTTAAACAATATGGAAGACAAGAGGTTTCCTATAATTACTTCTAACTCTAGCCAAAACCACCTTCAACTCAAGCAAGGATGGCATAAGAATGCCCATTCTTGGCTATATCATTGGGGGATAAATAATGAGCCTGATCATTGTGCAAAATAAAGATAATATTAAAAATATTTTTACATCAAAATTTAAGAAGAAATTATGTGGTGATAAAGAGTTAGAAGGAAAAAGGAAACTAAGATATGGTGACCAATCAAAATCTTGAATATCAAAAGTATCTCTCTATCTTAAACAATGTAAAAAAGAAAATGCAAAATTGTTAAAATGAGAACAAATTCTTATGAGCTCCATAGTGAAATAGGACATTGGTCAATTCACAATGTCATGGGATGATTTGTGACACTAAGAGGGTTGAAAATGAAAAACAATTTCTCCTAGATTGTCCAACTAATACTCAAATTACATCTAAATTTAAAAATATTTGTCACACTATCAACCTTCTCAACCTTTTATTCAACAAAATTATGGTGACATTGAAATACTTATCTTAATGCTTGTCGGGCATAAAAGGAAAATTCTAAAGAATTTTTAGTAATCTCTTACTTTTAAAGGTCCAATATACCATATGCGATCTTAGTGGATATTTACATTATCATCATTTTCATTATCATAAATTATTATTAGTATTTTTAGAATTTTCTCTTGCAATTTTTTTTAAATTTTAGAGGAATATTTTTAAATTTTCTCTTCCTTTTTTTTCTCAAGTTTTTTATCTTTTAAATGATTATTTTTTTAAGTTTTAATTTGTAGTTTAGTAAAATTATTTCATAACATTGCTAAAATATGAACCAACTTCCACTAGCTACATATGAACCAACTCCCACTAGCTACATATGAACCTATGCACCTACTCTCACCAGCTTCAATAATGAAATTGGGTATTGGACAATTCTCAAACACTGTGTGATGCAAAAATCTATATTTTTGTGACATTAAAAGGGTTAAAGACAAAATACACTTTCTTGTAGATTCCTTGTGTACATCTAAATTAAATCATAATTTCAAAATATTTGTTACATTACTTACTTTCCTAACTTCTTAAATCATCAAAATTATAATAACTTAAAACACTTTTCTCTATACTTTTTGAACATATAAATAAGATTTTAAAGAAATCTAAATAATCTTTACTTTTTTATGAGTGTTAAATCAATTATAATTTCAATGAGCATTAATCATTATTCTTATCCTATAATTTTAAATATAAGAAATTCAAAAAACAATATAACTTTTAATTTATTACAATTACATATTATAAAAAATTTAAAGAAATTTCTATTAGAAATGAAGAATAATAACAAAAATAAACTCTAATTTTATTAATTAGAAAATATTCAATTTAATATAATAATAAAAAATAAACTTTAATTTTATTAATTAGAAATATTCCATTTAATAATAACCAAAACAAAGCTTTAATTTTATTCATTAGAAAATATTCAATTTAATATATAACTGATGAATTATATTTATAATAATTTGGATTTTAAAATTATTTTATTATAACAATAATAATAATCTATATATTTTTATTCATTATCAATCTTTTTAATATATTCCAAATACTATTAAATATTAAATATTGAATAACAAAATAAAAATATTTAGTATTATATAATAAAATTAATATTCAATTTAATATATGATTAATGAATTATATTTATAATAGTTTGGACTTTAAAATTATTTTATTATAACAATGATAAAATCTATATATTTTTATTCATTATAAATCCTTTTAATATATTATGAATCATATTTTTTTTAATATGTTATGAATAATATTATTATTTTTTAAAATAATATTGTATATTGAATAATAAAACAAAATTATAGATTTTTATTCATTATAATTCCTTTTAATATATTAGGAATCATATTATTATTTTTAAAATAATATTTAATATTGAATAATAAAATAAAAATAATATTAAAATAAAAATATTTAATATTATTATATATAATAAAAATAATAAGAATATATTATTGTTATTCGAATTTAAGTCTCTATGATCCATAATTTATTAATTCATGAAAATTTTCAGAGAAAATCACATAAAAAATATTTAGTCGACCCATTTAAAATATTTTTTCCTTTTAATTTTACCCATAAAAAATATTTTTTTCTTTTAATTTTATCCATAAAAATATTTTATATAATAAAAATGTCGAAAATTTATAACTTTTAATCCTAATCCATTTTTAAATATATATTATTTTGGTAATTATTTTAAAATAAATTATTTCAATAGCATCCAAAAAAACTTAAAATTAGTTTAACCACTAACTTAAAATTGTTTTAACCACTATCTCATTAGTGAACCAAGGACATAGAGTCATCCCCACATTTATTTATTATAGTTGACAACCATTTTTTGAGCACTCCAAGAATTTTAAGTTTTCTAACAATTTTTTGTGAAATATATTATTTATGTAAAGGCCTTTGTATCAAGCAACCAAAGGAATCATTAAAACGATTTTGTGTGTCCGGACACGTATGTGTAACAGAGACTGGTTGTAACAACTGTGACCGTTTGACACTTATTTGGAAAAATACAAATGTGGACCTGACTAGCTTGAATTTTATTTTTCTTTATTTCTCGGTCACTATGTATTGTTCGACTGACTTGAATTGAGCATGTTTATCTGGCTTCGCTTGACACAACCAGAATTTCGAGTTTTATAGTGGATAAAACTTCATCCCAACAATATGTTTTCCCTTGAATATCATGGTTTGCATAAGTGTGTAGTGATTTTGGAAGGCCATACTGATGGGCCTCCAAATTAGACATAAATTAAGGCCCACCTAACCTTTCTTAGGCACATGAAGGCTATATTAAACCTCTCCTTCTACACTTAATAATGTTTTTTGGCTTTAATATGTTCATTAGGAAGGTTTATGGATAATTACATATTTGTGCTTTGTAGAATATTGTGAGAATAGTGGGCAGATTATGGAGATTTGGAGGAGGAGATAATTTAGGGACTTGCTCCCTATTACAAGAGGATCAATATTGGATAATAAATCAACAATATATTCTGAAATTATTGAACAGATTCTGGAGCTCGAATGATTGAGAAAATCTAGGAATGTGTTCCCTGCCATTTAATGCAAATTCCTAGTGTTGGGAACCAGATCAACTATTTGAGGGATTTTGGAGGGGGAAGCTTCCTCCTTTCATGGGGAATGCTTCCTAATCATTTTTTATAAGTACCAAGTCGAATTGTCCTCTAGGAGTGGATTTGTTTTAGTCTTCTTGTAGACAGAACTCGTATTTTTGCAGCTCCATTGTAATTTCTTGCAGGGATGTAATTGTATTGATGAAAACAATGAAGATTGGTGCCATGTTCAACTTCTAAATATTGGTGTCCTTCATAGGAATTTGAGCTTCCTTGGGCTTGGCCATCCCAGGAGCCTCAGAGCCCTTTTGTATCATTTACTTTTCTTCCTTTCACTTCTTATTCACGTGCATCCCTTGTTCTTGTTTTTTTCTATTTCTGCATTTAGTATTGATGATTTCTTATTGTATGATTGGATTAAATGGTTGAAGCAAGTTATTTTGCAGGATCAAAAGCATCATTTCATCCTTGGAACAAATTTGGAAGTTCATATCAATCATTGAACTACTTGGATTAGTTTTCTTATTCCCAAATCTGAATTTCTGGAAGTCCCTTGTGGCAAATAATAGTAAATTTCTACTATTTTTTAGAACATGCTAACAAACTTCAATTGAGTTGATTCCACTTGAATTAGATAAAAAAAATTCTATTTAATAAAAAAAATTACCCCGTTTCATTTTCACTTGATTAGGTTAGGCATTTGATAGATTTACTAGCTCACTAGTTCTTGAATTTCTAGATTTTAGACTAGTAATTTTCTGCTATTTTTTAGCATGTGTTAACAATGGTATTTTTTAGTGATTCAATGTGGAATGGAGACCTAAGACATCCTAGTCAATAAAAAAAAATTTCCCATCCAATTTGGATTTGATTTTCTTGGTCATTCAGTGAATTATATCTTCTTGTAGCAAACTTGTTTCCTATAGCAGATTCTTGTAGCACTCTTCTAGCATGTATACTTGCCTATATTTGCTCAAAAAGATTGGTTTTTGTCCCTTACTTTTGAATCATGACCCCTAGGCTCTAAATCAATGGTTGAAGAGGAATAAACACCACTTAGGACTTGCGTTTTTACCTATGCAAAACATCTCAGTGATTTGGGTTAGTGGACAAATTTATGAATTGGATAATACAATAATGATTTTCTTGATTGCCACATCCAGTGAACTCTACCAATGGATCTAAAATATTTGAAATGTAATGATTGATATTTAGTTAATGATCTCTAATTTATGCAATTAGAATAGTTTTTCCTTCCTTGTATTTTATTTATTGCAATAGGTTAAGGTTTCCATTTCGAGCATTTCCATTTCTGCAACTAGTTAGGATTTGATTTCATTACATGCACTCCATTACATCATGACAACAAAGGAAGAACACATTGTATGCTTCACATATAGTGTCAATACCTCTTAATTTTGTACGAACCCCGAGTTGATAATTAAAGTTGGTAGCCTTGGGAGTTGCAACATTCTTGTTGCAATACTGAGCCTCATCACATACAACTCAAATAAAGTTTATTTCTACACGCATTGATGATTTAATGATCTACTACATGATGTATACAAGTAGCCTCAATGGGGAAATTCGATTATTGCATTCATTACATGATGGTGTGGATGACATAGATAGATTTATTGATGTTTCCATTAGATTGGGTGGGTTTGATTCTCTAGGTTTGTAAAGCATCTTTCAATTACTATATTTGAAGGTTTACTCTGAACTTAAGTGTGGTGAGAGTTTATTGAAGTTCTTTAGGTGATAGGACATAACTTTCTATTGTGAAGTGTAAATTGCCATTTTTTTGCCAAAATCCTACTATTATTGCTTGCTTTACCATACTGTAATGACGTCTTGATGGTTTTTAGATTGTACTTACAGATTGATTTGTAATGGGATTTTGAAGTCTTAGAGTACTTAAGTTTAGGAGAAGGATAGATTTCACATATGACTATTAACCATAAAGTAAAATGTTTGCAAACTAATTTTTATGGCCTCATTTCAATGAAGCTTGGTTGCTTGTTGTAGTTAGGAAAATATAAATGTGTAATCATATGCCCTAATTACTTTTTAAAAGTGGAAACTAGATGGAAACTCAATACAAGTTACATGATTAGAAACTTCAAGCGTAAGAGAAACCAATTGAGTGAGGCTGGTGGGAATGATTAGAAATCATTCCCTCATAAATGGTGATATTGATTTTCCTAGATTGGTTTCCCAATGATCCAAAATAAAATTTTGGGGATGGGCCTTCTCAGATCAAAATTATCAAGAGTGGAAATCAAACCTTTAAATTCTAGCCTTTAAATTTATCTATTGATACCAAAAATAGACCCTATCTCTGATTGAAATAATGATTTTGTGTTCAGAACCAATTCTGACCCATTGTATAAATAATGTATGTAACACCCTCCTCCCACATTTACCCAATTTCACTGGTCTACCGGGGTAAACATGTGATGAAGAGTTACTAGGATATGACTCAACCTCCTAGGTATAATTAAGGAAGTGGAATTGACAAACTGAAACCAAACTAACCTTCCTAAGGAGCTATAGGACCCCCAAGAGCTAACCAAACACTCTAGGTGCCCAACCCCCGAGTTAACTTGATTTTTCACTGACCTGGGCTCTCAGTCGCTCCCATGAAAAGGCAAGAAAGTGGTTGAGAACCTTAAGTCGCTCCCATAAGCTTGCATCCCAACGACTATAGCCTTTTTCACCTATTTCTTTGCTTGCGACTCCGAGATCTGAGGCACTTTTTCAGGGCTAGGACTTAGACCTTTGCCCATAACTTAATGAAACACTCAGGAATGATAAATAACACACAGAAAAATCCTTTAACTCAAAACTTCATCAATTAATTAACCTAACCCATCCTAACCATGACATACATTTCTTCAAACACAACATGAACATGTAATCTACAGGTTATAATTACAGATCTGAACATAGGGGTCTCATACTTATCTGAGAATCATCAAGAAGGTTTGATGCCCTCTCAAAATAGTTGCATTATCATCTATTAGGTCATACATTCATTAAAATTTCATTTACTAATCAAAACATGTTGAGAGCCTTAACTCAAGTGCATCATATAACCATGCTTATAACCAACATATAACCATAATCATAACAATGATAGATCAACCATCAAACCACATGATAAAAAATATATTTACTCATGAAATACAAGGGAAAAGATCTCTTATTAACATATGCAAAAGCCAACCAAGTTAGGTACTTCCACATACCAACTGACCATAGATTGGGCTGAACCAAATCTCTCTTTCAGCCAATCAACCCCACACCATATTCCAAGAATAAATGTGGGATCTCATGGAATAAACCAATCAAAAACAAACTAGGACTTTCAGAGGCCAAGCCAGCTCAACCCTCAACCAGTGATTCCACCTCATGGTCAGGCATCACTAACCATCACCAGCTCGGTCTCTACCCAAGTTGTCGTGGATTCTAAAGCATTTGTTCCAACCTAACTCCAGGACTAGTAACTCAACCCACAACTTCCGTAGGGCTCCAGAGAATTTTCCCAACCAAGGCTCCAAGACTAGTAACTCAACCCACCAAGGGCTCCAGAGCATTTGTCCAACCAAGGCTTTTAGGTCAAGTAACTCAACCTAATTTGTTTCAGGGCTTCTAGAGCATTTGTCCAACCAAGGCTCCAGGAACTAATAACTCAACCCATATCCATAAGAAACTTGAGCACCAACCAAAAAAAATGAAAACCCACAACACCTTGTGTAATGTCCCTTAATAATAAAATAATAAATTAATTACATGCTTATTTTGGCAACTTAACTTCGGGACAAAGTTCCTTAAAGTGGGGGAGTATGTAATGTCCCTTAATAAAAAATAAAAAATAAAAAATAATATAATATAATATTAAATAAATAATAAACAATAAATAAAAAATAGTAATAGTAGATAAATAATAAATAACAATACTAAAGCTCTAAATAAATATAAAAATAAATAAAACAAGAAAGTAGTAAAAAAATCAGTAAAGCTATCAAAAAGTAAAAACAAAAGAAATAAAACAAGAAAGCAATAAAGTTACATGTGGACACATGGAATGTGTGCATGTGGTTCCCCTTCCAATGTTTTCTCTATTTAATAGATGATGAGGAAGATGAGAGGCATTCCATTATTCCATCATTCCATGATTTCATCATCCATTCTCTTGGGAGAATATTGTTTTGAGACAAAGGATTCGCTGACAGTAGTACGTTGATTGAGGGCTTGGGGGTGGCCATTTGTAGCAAGATTTTGTACAAATGAGCCTACAGTTGGGTGGAGAGTCATCCCCAAGACTTTGTTGCAGGTAGCAAAATTCAACTAGCATTCTACAAGTAAGTTGTCTCTCTTCACTCATATTTTTGTAATTTAATGTTAACTAGTTGATAAAGTTCTTGTTGATTATAAATCACTTGATTAATCTAATTAATTATGTGTTGTTATTTCGGGGCTGTTACACCATGACTATACAGAAATTGCCAAGGCTTGGGCAAAACCACTCTCAATCTAGTAAATCCTCCATGCCAATGACAAATCATAACCAAAGAACCACATATATATGTCATGCATGCCAAAACTTGCAAGGAAATCATACATGTAACTCAGTACCTATAAATAAAACTCATTGTATTCCTTGATCCACCTATTCCCTTGTGCTTTCTCGCTTTAATTTTCCTTCTTTCTCCAAATATAAGTGAATACTAGAGTGCTCCAAGCATGCTCCAAGAATTATCCAAGAGTTCTGTAAGTGTGCAACAATATGAGAGAGAGAGAGAGAGAGAAGAGAGAGAGAGCTCCACCATATATAACTGATAGAAGCCATAAACTAATCCTTAGTAGCCTTTTTATCATTGAGGCCTCTAATTTCTTCATTTTCCTTCATTTTTCCTTCAATTTCCTCCTCACATGCAACCTGTGACCTGTGACCTTTCTCCTATTTTCCATTATTTTCATAAATAAATGTCAATTAATGCCACTTTACCTTTTCAATGCCTTTGCCAATTTCCATAGCCATAATAAACTGAAAGTAACACCCACTAGGATGTTTTTCCCACCATTCAACTTGGAATATGTGTCCCATGACTTTGGTTTGATTTTTTACATGCATTTTTAACCATGGATGTTACAGTGATAGGATTTGAATGGCCATGTGCATGCCTCTATGGATTGAATTGTGGAATATATAAAATCTTGTTTTAAAATATTAAATGACAATACATTCACATGAAAATTGAAAACATAAATCTAGCTAAGCATGAAAATGAACTTGGACAAACATGAAACTTGGAAAATGGAAAATTCAAACATAAAGTTGTAAAGCAGGTTCATGGACAAAACAAATAATCAGATATAAAACTATAGAAATGTATAAGCAAAGTTGATGTATAAATAATAATACAAGTATAGATCGTGCGAACATGAATGTATATACCATGTTTACTCATAAATCAGGTTCAAACAAAAACCAAATTCATGCATTTATAAATAATAATACATGTTTAAACCATAAACTAGTTTACAGGGAAAGTTTTAGGGGCTAATATTTGCAACTCAGCTAATTTTCCATGATTTTTCCAAGAAAATATTCATTGATTTCCATTCTCTAAAAATCATTCGCCCTCAATTTTATAAAATAAAATTATTTTACCTTAATATTGACTATATAAAATCATTAGAATTTCAATATATTTACAAAAATATCACCAAACATTTTCTAGTTTGCATATTAGGGATTAGTAAGTTTCGCCAAGGTTTCTAAACTTTAACATAAATTGTCATCCTTAAAATTTTCCTTGCCAGCCTTGTCCATGCACACTTGTCCAATTTTGTTCATGCATGTATAGATGATAATACATGATGTCACACAAAGTCATATTGCCTCGGAACATCCATCTCCCACCAACCCTATCAATCATGTTTTATATTTTTTCAAGTAGTCGACCTCTTTCCATAATGGTCTAACATCATACGGTTAAAATCTAGCCATTAGACTTATGAATAATTTGGAAATTGATCTGAAATATTACAAATATCATTAACAACTTGATATTAATATTTGAGTGGTTATATTACAGATATCATTAAAAACTTGATATCAATATTTGAGTGGTTATGTTATCTAAACTAGATCCTACAAGATCCCACAAAAGCAAAGATAACACCTATTATTAAATCAAAGTAATGAAGCATAATCTCTAGTGATGGTGGTAGAAAATATTTCTTATGTAGCCCTTCAATTGAAAAATATAATTATATATTAATTTTTTGGACAAAGAAATTACCAAGTCTCATAGAATTTAATATTACAAGTATTAATCATACTCACCAAAATAGTGTCGCAAAAGTTTACCATTTGATACATGTACTTTTCAAGTGTAAATCCTATATAGGAAGCCCTTATTAAAAGGAAGGATATGTACTATACAAATAGAATGAAAGAGCAATGTCGAACCTATCTGAATCTGGCCATATGGAGTTTTGTAAGAAAATTCTAATTCATAAAACTAAAGAAACTAATAGTTTCCATTGAAGAACTAGATTTCCTACCTTAAAAATCATTATGAATCCCATAACACCAGGAACACAATTTCAAATGGTGTTGTCTATGTTGAAAATAGCAACAAGAAATGCTAAAAATAGCATTTTTATAGATATCATTTCAAGATATATTCCAATTTTAATTTGTCCTTGAATTAAAATTGAGAATTAAAGTTCGAATTTAGTCTCACTGGCGGTTTGAAAAATAATTAATTAATTCATATTGAGTTAATTAGTTGGAGAAATTCAAACATGAAGTCTCTGTGAATCCATGCAATAGTTATCCCTTTGATTGAGGAAGTTATCCCTTAATTAAGGAGATAAGGATGAGTTGTATTTGAGTTGTAATTAGTTAGCTCAGTTAACTGAGTTAAGTCTAGTTAGATTAGTTCCAAATAGTTTGTGGAACTAATTGTGTGTTCAGTGAGTTAATGCATGCATGCATGCAACTAGTATTCTCCATATAACTGAATATTCTCTGATAAATAACTCATGCATGTCAGTTCAGACAAAGACCCAGTTGAGATTAAAGGCAGGGATAGTGTACTATTAGTTGCAAGAATATTCCCATGAAGAAATCTCTTGCATGCAGAAGGAATTCATTCCTTGAGGATTGCGCAGTTTCTATAGAGGTCAGAGAAGTGTGTGAGGTGAGAATCACACAGGTTACAACTGGGAGACCCAGGGAAAACTACGCAAGGAAATAGGAGGCTTGGAGGACAAAGGAGAAGGCATATGTGTTGTCTATTCTGTCTATGAGCAGCAGTGAGGGATTGTATTGAGAGCTGGATAGCTTGAGAGCTAAAGCTTTGTGTAATCCTGAGATATTTCCACTTGTATGATAATACAGATAGCGGGGTTTTTAGCTGAGGCTTTCTCCAGAGTATTCTTCTGCATTTCATGTGTGATTGAATCTTCTTCTCTATTATATGTGTTCTATTTGATCTTGCTCAAAATCGATTAAGCTTCCACAAGTTTGATTCTAGAAGTAGATTAAGTATTTTGCTTTAGTACATTTCATAAATAGTTTAATCTATAGTGAGAATTTCTACATGGTATCAGAGCCAAGTTATCAAAGCAGAGAACAGTACACTGTGAAGGGAAAAGTTCAAAGTTTGACATTCTTGATTGCAAGTACAAAATCAATTTCTTATCACATCTCAAAGTTCACCAATGGTGTTAAATGGCTTGAGACTCGAGTATGCCCTCGATGGCAACTCAAATTACATAGCATGGAAGGATCGCATGGAAGCGGTATTAGAAGACAATGGTTTGAAGGACTTCATTGATCAAAACGTCCCCAAGCCAGTAGCATCTAATGCCCAAGAATTGGTGGAATGGAAGAAGTGTGTGGCAAGAGCAAGGAGAATTCTTCTAGAGGGAGTTTGAGACCATATTATCTTGATTCTCCATGGGAAGGAGACTCCGTTTTCAATGTGGAAGACATTGAAGGACCTATATCAGAACAAAAATGACCAGAGGAAGCTGGCGCTGAAGGGCAAGCTTCGAAAAATCAAGTGTGAAAAGGGCGACACAATTTCTACATATTTGAACAAGCTCACCACCTGCAGAGATGAGCTTGGAAGTGTAGGAATCACGATAGCCAATGATGATATGGTGAGTCTTGCTCCCCTTGGTCTTCTTAAGAGCTGGCATAGCTACCAGGACTCAGTGAATGGAAGAGAGAAACTACTGGATTGGGAACAACTGTGGTTGGATTTGATGCAAGAGGAGATCAAGAGAAGCACCAGAGATGGTTCTTCATCTAAACATGATGATGAAGAAAATCTGGCCTTAGCTAGTCAGGTGAGGAAAGGGAAAGGGAAAGCTTCCCATTCCAAATCTAATTCTTTTCATGGAGGGAAGAAGGTTGACAAATCTAAAGTGAGATGCTTTAATTGTCATGAGATGGGTCAATATGTAACTAATTTTCCATTGAAGAAGTCCAAGAAGGGATCCTTGGAAGGATCTGAAGGTGAGGCATTGGTTTCTTAGTTCAAATTGGATTTTACCCTCATCGCATGCATGGTTTCATCGATGATGGGTTATGGTTGGTTTCTTGACAGTGGAGCCTCATTCCACATGACCAGCGATAAGAGTTTGTTCAATACCTTGGAGGAGAAAGACCTCAAGATGCACATAGAGATGGGTAATGATGAAAAGTATAGTGTTTCAGGAGTTGGCACAGTTGCTTTTCAGAGGAAGCATGGAGCTCTTATTACTTTGACAGATGTGAAGTATGTTCCTGGACTAAAGAAAAATTTGGTATCGATTGCGATGTTGGAGGACAAAGGCTACAATGTTGTCTTCAGTAAGGGAAAATTTTTCCTTAGACACATCACCACGAGACAGGTGAAGCAGATCGGTTCACGAGTCAAGAACTTGTATGCTCTTGAGGTTCAAGATGCATGAAAAGCCTTGAGGAGCAAGGAAAATGTTGGAGACTTGGTGGTTGAGAGGGAGAGTACATTACCTCTCAACTTGCAGTGCCAGAATAAGCCTCATACAATTGTGGAGGAGCCATAATTGGAGATGCTGAGAGGAGACCGAGTGGAGGCATACACTCATGTAGAGACCCCCAGTAGGGGGGAATTTTGAGCCAAGTGGGTAGAAGGATCACATGTAGCCATACCTCCAGGTGTGAGGTGGGGAAATGTGAAGTGATACTCTCAAGAAGGCTGAAATAGGGGTAGGATCCTTGAGGTACCTAGCCTCTTTGATTAGACCTTGCTACTGGAGCCCCGATGAGGAGTAGCAGGACTAGTAGAGTGGGTAGAGACAGATGTGGATGGAGTGGTAGAAGGAGCTTCAGCATCAGAGGGTGTTTCTAACCCAACAGGGAGGTCAATTGGGAGATCAGTTACTTGTCAGTAACTGAGTTGTAGTGCAACATTGGGCAGCTCGATGCAACATGATGAGAGGAGGTACAGTACGGATGCAGTGTTGGGAGATAGAACTAGTAGCAACACAGATGCAACATGAGGAATCAGTGTGATTGATGCAGTCAGAGATCAAAGTGACAAAGGCTAGAGTAAATAGATACTGAAGAGCACAGAGGTGCATAGTTTTCAATCGACAGAGGCAATAGCAGTCAGAGACTTTGATGACAGAGGCATCATTCTGATTTAGGTTGTTTCTGTAGTTGCTAGAGAAACAACACTTGAGAGAAGTGTTGCATGCAGAACATTCCAAAGGTTCAGGATCGGGTTCGAGTTGAATTCCTTTCTTATTGAGAGGGATTCTTGAAAATAGCAACACAAAATAATAAAAATAACATTGCTATAGATAGAGTTTCAAGATATATTCCGATTTTAATTTGTCCTTGAATTAAAATTGAGAATTCGAATTTAGTCTCACCAGTTGTTTGAAAAATAATTAATTAATTCATCTTGAGTTAATTAGTTGGAGAAATTCAATCATGAAGTCTTTGTGAAGTCATGCAACAATTATCCCTTTGATTGAGGAAGTTATCCCTTAATTAAGGAGATAAGGATGAGTTGTAATTAGTTAGCTCAGTTAATTGAGTTAAGTCTAGTTAGATTAGTTCCAAACAGTTTCTGGAACTAATTGTCAGTTTAGTTAGTTAATGCATGCATGCATGCAGTTAGTGTTCTCTAGATAACTGAATATTCTCTCATAAATAACTCATGCATGTCAGTTCAGACAAAGACCCAGTTGAGATTAAAGGTAGGGACAGTGTACTATCATTTGCAAGAATATTCCCATGAGGAAATCTCTTGCATGCAAAAGGAATTAATTCCTTGAGGATTATGTAGTTTCTACAAAGGTCAGAGCAGTGTGTGAGGTGAGAATCACACAGGTTACAATTGGAGGACCCAGGGAAAATTGTGTAAGGAAATAGGAGGCTTGGAGAACAGAGGATAAGGCATATGTGTTGTCTATTCTATCTATGAGCACCAATGAGGGATTGTACTGAGAGCTAGATAGCTTGAGAGCTAATGCTTTGTGAAATCCTGAGATATTTCCACTTGTATGATAATACAGATAGCGGGGTTTTTTGTTGAGGTTTTCCCTAGAGTATTCTTCTGTGTTTCATGTGTCATTGAATCTTCTTCTCTGTTATATTTGTTTTATTTGATCTTGCTCAAAATCGATTAAGCTTCCGCAAGTTTGATTGTAGAAGTAGATTAAATATTTTGCTTTAGTACATTGCATAATCATTTTAATCTACAGTGAGAATTTCTATAGTCTATAAGTGAGACATTTTGAAAAGTTTTCCAGTTTTCCAATCTAATTTGTTTAAAATCCGATAGGGATTCATTAAAATCACAAGTTTTACGGGTGAATTCTTCACAATCGAAGTTTTCCTAGGGGTTTTTGAGGGTGTTGAATCCATATATGCAGTCAAAAAAATAGTTTAAACGACACAAATCAAGATTTCACCACAATTTTTTTCGCCAGATTCTGGTTAGAAATCCACTAGAAACTCCAAAATTTCTCACATATAGACAACTCTATTTCAAATGTGAGTCTTATAGGGGATGCAATTTTTTCTCTAGAAGACATAGAGTTTGGGATTAAGTAGCTCAAAACTAGGAAAGCTAAGGATATTGAAGGCTACCAAGTTGAAAATTTTAAACTAGGAGGGCTTATTCTCACCCCACATACACAAGCTCTTCAATTTGGAAATGAATCAAGGATTCCCTAATCCTTGGACACAAAGCCTTGTTGTACCTATATTTAAAAGTGGGGATAAAATAATCCCCTCTAATTATAGGACCATTATGATTAGCACCATTTTTGTCAAGCTATACATAATTATTTTGGAAAAGAAGAATAGATATGGGTGGAAATCTATGATTAAAGAGCTAAAGGCCAAGCCATATTTAGGAGATATCATTATATTGTGCACCATTTTATTACTCTTGAGATTATTGGAGTGTTGCAATAATAAAATCAATCTCCTTTGTTGTTTCATTGACTTAATTTAGAAAATATTTTTGACATTGTTCCCAAGACAAACCTTTGGAATAGATAAATGTTCCAAGTTGAGTTGAGGGTTGTTGTGACAATGTTGTATAATACCATTATTGTGAAGTTTAGGACCATTTATTTTTGATAAGAAGAAATTAACTACAATATAATAGTCAAACAATGGTGTCCCTTATCCCATACGGTTTTGGCATATACATTGGTAAGTGAGAAGAGTGTTTGGAAGAAGCAGGTTGTGTCCCACTCTCATTGGTATAGCCATCTCTTCTTCTTGACATTGATGATATTATTCTTATAGCAAGGAGTCCTTACAATCCTGGCAAGCAAATGAGATTCCTTCAATATTTCTATTCCAAGATGGGTATGATTGCTAATATTGACAGAACAAAGTCATGATAATTGAATCTAGAAATATCATGTATGACACATTCATATATGACAATAAAAACTTGGAGAAAGTTCCTTCATACAAATATCTTAGAATCAATATACTTTTGACGACATTAGTTTATGTGCCTCAGGGTGTGCCTCAGTGACAACTTCCCAAGGACTTAGAGTCGTCCCTACATTTCTTTATGTTGTTCGATGGTGAGTGACTATTGTTTCAATGATCTCACAACATTATTTTATGTTGGTCACTGACCAATATTTTGGTGGCTTGCATCTTATGGCTCTCCTAAAACATTTATTTATGTTGTTAAAAGTTGTCTTCACTTTTTGTTAGAAGTTTCCAACTATTTCCCTATATTTTTGGGATAATAGCTAAGATTGGTTCCTTTGGGTTAGTTTGTTTTTCCTAATCTAATATTTTGGAAAAAAAATATAAAAGGAACCTTTTTTTTATGTAAAAAGTTTCTTATGTAACTGCTTTAAAAGTTATGGATGGATTTAGAAAAAATCTGACAGGTTTCTATTTATCCATGTAAGCCTATAGAGGCAATATGAAAAACATAAAACAAATGGAGACTGGGTTTAATGGTGGGATAATGTATGCCTATGATTTGGCTTTTATAAATCTCCCTTGAATAATAAGAATACTGATTATCATTTCCCCGTGGATGTTTCCCTCATAAGGAGGGTTTTACCATGTAAAAAACTATGTCAATATTTGTGATTGATTATTCAGTTATCTTGTTTATTTTCCATTATTTTTTGCAGTTTCAATTTATTTGTAGTTTATGCTTTCCCTGCTCAACTCAACAAGTGGTATCATAGCTTTCGGGAAAATTTTGTGTTAATGGCGAAGATGCAAAGTGCGAAGTTTGAAATCAAAAAGTTCAATGGTAGTAATAGCTTTGATCTATGGAAGGTTGAGAAGAAGGATGTGCTTGTGCAAAAAGGAGTGGCAAAGGCGTTGATGGGAAGGGAAAAGAAACATGTGGGTATGGATAATGATGACTGCTATGGGGTAAAATGCACGGTGTATGGAGAATGAAAACTACCCTCAAAGGCCTTCTTGGGACCTTCGACAGATAGTTAGATTATCTGCAAAAGCTACCAAGTCATACACATGTTCATCTATCAATATTAGTTAACAAACTATGGGAAGGGGATTACCTCAAGTCTCCTTCTAGATTTGTTTGGAGATCACAATGCAGCTAAGAAGATCTTCCTCAAGGCCAGCTCCAAATCAATTCCTGCACAAAGGAAAGGCAAACACAATCACAACATACAATCTGAAAACTATTTATGACTGCATGATGAACATATACTTGTATACAACTTAAACTACTCATATAAACATGTATCGAATGAACAAGTTAATGAACAATGTTACTGACGCAATGGAGTAGGGAACACAACTGCAGTTCTTGTATTAATAGTGGAAGAGTGATTACAACCATCTGTTGTATTAGTCTTCCTTTGCCCCTTCCACTTCTCTCTCTCTCCTTTCTTAGCTCACTTCTTCAAGTTTGAGATAGTTCTCAACAGCTTAGCAAGCTATCCTTTCAAATACTCTGACCCCTTTCACAATCACCCTCACCTTGCTTATATAGCAATTGGGTTAGGGTTGCCAAGCTCCTCATAGAGTTCACTCGGGCAAAATCAATGAACTTGCCTCGCTTTTTAGCTCTTTCCCATTTGCCTTCTTTTCTTAGATTGGAAATTCTCCAAATATCTTGCTTTTGGATGTTTCTTTTCTTTTCTTGAGCAAATCTAGGGATACATATCTAGATATTTGTGAGGGAATTCGTTGGCTTGTCCCATTGAACATCTCTTAATTTCACTAACGTTGCCCTTGGTCTAACAAATGGAGTTAGTAAGGTCACTAATGCACCCTTAGGCTTGGTAAAAAGCTTTATAAAGTAGGGTTTTAGTGTGTAACCAGCGTTAGTGTGGAGTCAAGGCCTGCAATTGTGGTCTTTTGTTCAGTCATCATGTCTTTCACCTCTGAGTTGATGAGGAGGTCATTTTGTTGCGTAACAGATGCCCCCTAAAGTATGAGATCAGAGGCACAGACGACGGCTGAAATACTTTACTAAAACTGTAATTTTCTGTCAAATTAGAGAGAGAGAGAGAGAGAAGCTTTGGGTGGCAAGGGAAACCTGATACAACACATATATATAAAATGCTAAAATCATGTCCCGAGTCGAGCATTCCCATGCTCAGTAGCTATGTCAGAGTAATTTTGTCCAAAGAAATATGACAATGCTGGTCGCCGATAAGCACAATCCAGATCTAGTTTCATAATGGAATCATTCTGAAACAACTATCTCCACAAAACAATATTTGCAGCTTGGGAGAGGAAACAAGGTTGAATGATGCAAGCCTCTACCCAAGGTCTTGATTTCCACTTCACTGAACAGCATAGATCGATACATGTGAATATATGCATTGATGTCAAACATGCACGAAATCATCCGATTACCAGTCAATAATGGAGACCGTTAACAGACGTGAGGAAGGCCACCGATAATGGTGATGGTCTCCAAGATGCACAGTGCAATCTAATGAGTGTGAAAAATGTCTTTGTCGCCGAACACTCGTAGAATCGCCTAATCAAGAGAAAATAATAAAAACCCTTGACTAAGCACAAGGTAACCTACCACTAATGTCTGCAAGTACCAAGGCACTGAATGTGATTCTGGGTTATCTTCCTAGATAGAATGTTGAAGTCGATAGGAAGAAACCTGTCGAAAGGTAGGCAATAATGTGTCCTACATTAGTCGACACAAAATGGGATAAGAATGATTTTGTTTTCTGAGGAATATTTTGAGCATGTAAGTCTGAATGACAGTGAGCATGATGAAAGAATATGCTTGATTGGTTGATACAGGAAACAAACAGTTAACCCTTGAACAATAGAAGGCACGACAACAATTTTAACCTAGACAGCACTAGACTCATGAACACTACAGAGTGTTAGGATACGAAGATGCAATGTACATCAGGGTATATAGGCCAAAACTCATAGGTTGGTAGGGTTCATATTTAAGATGCCATCAAAATGAAGGTTTATTCGAGGGATTGCCATGTTCAAGGGAACGACCGTTTCCAAATCACGCTTTCTAATATGGAATATAGTTGAATTGTCCACTTTCCCCGTCTGATTAATTTTATGAGTCTAGACGGGTAAACTCATCGGTCTTTTCACATTTAAAGAGTCTGAAAAGGACTGCAAAAAGAGCAAATCTTTGTCCTATCTGATTAGTTTAATGAGACCAGACAAGCAAACTCATTGATTTTTTCATGTTTTACGAGTCTAAAAAGTATTGTAAAAAGAACGACTCTATAACTTGTCTGTGTAATTTAAAGAGCCAGACTAGATAACTTGGTGGTCTTTTCATATTTAGAGAGTCTGAAAAGATCGTAATTTGCAACTCCATGGTGGTCCCTTTGTCATAGTTTTTAACCGGGTGCGACAAAAGGTTAATAGTATACCTGGATCAATTATTTTTTCTGCTAGTTAATCTATTGAATCTGGATAAAGAGAAACCTATGTTCAATAGATGTCGACCTCATTTTGTTACGAGTACGAGGCGACGGACTAAACTCATTTTTCGTCATGAAATTTTAATGAGTCACGCAACAACAAACTCAATACCTTCATCAAAATTTTTAATGAGTCAAATGAAGAAAACTCAGGGTATCTTTTTTAGTTTAATGAGCGAGAAAAAGAGGGAAAAGAATGGCTCATTCCTTCTTCATAGATTTTACGAGCTCGAAGGAGGAGAAAAACTTGGGGATTTTTCGATTTAAGAGCGAGAAATAGTCCCAAAAAAGAATGTGCTCTGGTTGTTGCGGTAAATTTTTAACGAGCCCAGTGACAAAAACTCGGGATTTTTTAGTTTTAACAAGCGAGAAAAAGTACCTAAAAGAATGCTTGGGTCATCTTTATAAATTTTTAACGAGCCTAAAGACAAAGCTCGGGATTTTTTTAGTTTAAGGAGTGAGAAAAAAGTGCCTAAAAAGAATGCTCCCTTGGTATTTTTCAGTTTAATGAGCTGGAAAAAGGTCAAAAAAGAGTTGCTCAGGGCATCGTTGCATAGATTTAACGAGCGCAATGATGAAAACTCGAGATGTTTATATTTTTTAAAGAGCAATAAAATATCTCATGTTAGGGTCCAACCCTAACCCCCTTATTTATGTAATAGGGTTGAGTCATAGTTATAGTTAGTAAAGAGTCAATAAAGCCCATATTAATAATTGTAAGTGGTTGACCTGCATTTAAAGAAGGGACCACAGTTAGTTGCAAATGGGCCATGGTATTAGATAGATGGTATTAATAAGAACCATGGTATTGACCCATGGCATTGCATGTATGAATCGTATATAAAGGATAGAGACTACCCTCAAGGAGCATCGTGTCTTATTTTGTAATCGAGCCCAGCTCTATTGGAGGTTGCCCCCTCAAAGAGGCAAGTGAACATTGCTTTCTGATTAATAAAATACTTGTTATTTCTTATTGTTCTGTGTTCTGGGTATATTTCTTCATAGATATTTAACGAGCTTAGTGATGAAAACTCAGAGATGTTTTTATTTTTTAAAGAGAAATAAAATGTCACCAAAAGTGCTCTATTCATCTTTGTAGTAGTTTAATGATCCCAAAGAAGGAGACTCAAGGATTTTTCAGATTAACGAGCAAGAAAAATACCATGAAAAGAATGCTTGATCTTTCTTGATCTCATGCTTAACAATAGAAGGGTCTATGCCATGCATTTCCTCATAAGACCAAGGGAAAACATCGCGGAAGTCCCTAAATAGGTAAGTGAAGCTCACAATTTCCTCAAGATTGTGATTGGCTCCAATCTGTATGTTTTCCACGATGCTTGTCATGACAGAAATATCAAGGAGAAATGTTTTCAAAATATTGCCCCTGTTTCCTTCCGAATCCAAAGTGTGGATAGTCGTATATGGTGGGGAAATGATTTCATGTGCGTCAGGTGACAGGATTTGAAGAGGCATCATGGCCGAATCAGGTATCGAAACATGATGGTGCAAGTCCTCCCAAGGTCGCTCTTCTAAACTCATGATCTCTCTAATAGCTTCGTCCATATGTAGGATTTGATTGAGTGGATCGAAAGGAGTGGTTATGAGAGGGGCAGTGGTACCGTTGGTCAAAACCAAAGTGACCCAAGATTCAGATGCAATTTGAATGGCTTTGTAGGCCAATTCAGCTGGTGACAGTGGAATTTGTTCTCTGTATGTGTCAATGTTTGAAGGAGACGGTAGGATCCATGGATCGGTCTGTTCATGAGGAATAGATGAAAGCATATTGACCATCTGTGGAACCTAGGGTAGCTAAAGAGGAAAACAACCCATGAGGGAAGAAGCCTTCAAGAGACCAGTACCGATACTGACGTGAGAGTCAGGTACACCACCCACTAAGGGTACAGAGCTGCTAGGTAACAGAGAGTAATCTGGGGTGCAAAAGGATAGCTAGTCCACTGTGACTATCTTTCCATCCAAGGGAAAGAGGATGACACGGAAGACCGAAGACACAATGGCCTTCATGGCATAAGTCCAAGTACGACCCAAAGGCAGATTATAGTCGAGTTTATGATCCACAACTTCAATATCTACCGTTACCGTTTTTCCACTCAAGCTGATGGGATAGCAAGCTAGGTAACCTTTTGGGATGAAAGTGTGGCCATCGAAAGCTTTTAGGGAGTTCAACGGTGAGGTTAGGGTTGGAGAACCCAGGGTGAGCCAACATGAAGCCGACATGACGCAGGTAGAAGCACCTTCGTCGATGACAGTTCTGTGTATACCCTTACCTTTTGAAGTTATATGCACCTAGAGTGCAAGCTAGTGACAAAGGGGAGGTTTACACTTGTCCATGTCGAAAGTAGAAAGCATGAAATCCATTGGGTCAATACCACCTATAGCCAAAAGAAAAGCTTTCCATTGTGTTGGGCATGTTTGTAATACTTTGAGCACCGACATAGGCGACGGCGCTTGTGCCAAATATTCTACAATCTTGTAGTGTTGGGTGGCATGTGCAGATGTATCGTGCGTTGTGCATCGAAGTGCCCCTTTTGGGGGTTGAATTACAAAGTCCTCAATCAGCCTTTCGATATGCAAATCGTTGGGTAGCAGTGGGTTTTGACCTGAGGAAGGTTCTGCTGTAGGAGCGACAAGAGCTCCATAAGATTTGGCTCTTGTGGAGAGATCTATTGTTTCAAACGTGTAAATGGTAGAAGATCCTTCACCAACTGAAGGATGTTGCAAAACATTACTTCCCCTTGGCGTGGGTTGTGGTTGGTTTGCAATAAGATTTTGTTGCTGCTGAGTGGGAAGAGGATTTCTAAGGATGGTGGGGGTCTTACTAGTATCCCTTTTGCCAAGGTAATCTGTGCATTTCTGAAGACGTGGACGATGCCAGGTTGGGTGGTCTTCAGCATAGAGTTTGCAAGGAAATCTGGCAAGTTTATCCTTTTCCTTGTCAGTAGGCACAACGGCCTTTTGTTTTAGGTTTGGCTGCTTCATTGACTACTCTTCAGAAGGAGCAGTCTTTTTCTTGTTCTTCTTTTTCTTACCACCGAGATTTTGTGTAGACTGCACAGAGTTTATCTCAGTGGTAGGAAGAGCAGTCGATTTGGTAGTAGTGGAAGCATTAGGGTTGCCAGGGGCATTGGGGATTATGTCGTAAAGAGTGCCAGACTATGAATATATCAAATCTAAGTGATGTGCACAACGTATGGATTGGTCTTCTATGACCCCAATACCTAAAGCGACATCTCTAGTGATTTGTGAGAGTAAGGACCTACAGAACCAGTCCATTAAAAGAAAGTCTAGGAAGGGAGCTTTAACTAACCTCCATCTACGTCTCCATTCATGTATATGATTGGAGATGTGGGTGGCAGTATCCTGACGAAATGAAGTGAGGAGCTCTGTCTCAGTCTCATAGCGGATAGGTAGCTGGAAGTGCTTTAGGAATTCCATCACTAAAGAGTCAAAGGTGTTTACTGACGCCAGTGGTAACTCAATATACTATTTCGATGCATTTCTAGTGAGGGTTCAGGGAAAAAGATGTAACCAGACACTATCATCTACCATAGAGTTTGAAACACACCAAAGATGGTAGGTGGTGACATGGGTGCCCAGATACTCCCCTTTCTTGCCATCGAACTTTGGGATGTTCGTTGGTATCTTATGCGGGATCGACGACCATTGTAAGTTGTGGTAGATGGGGTCATTTGTCAGCTTGTATAAGTCGGGTATGTCCAATGTTTCCAAAAAGGGCAGAGCATTTGGTGCCCCCGACGCGGACCATGGTGATGATAGATGACTTGAGGAGTTCTATGCTCCTCCCATCATTTGGCTCGTAGTATTATACATGGGCTACGTGGTGTAGCAGTTGCTTTGAGGTATGGTGTTGTAGAGTGGATTTCCATGAGGATTTTGATACTAGGGTATTGTATTTCCCCCAGCATAAGCGGTGCCCCCTTGACTCATTTGAACTTGTGAGTAGGGTGCCCCCATGGATTGGTTGGGAATCCCTTGAGGATTCCCACCCGACACAGAACTAACCATTTGTCTTTGATTGACAGAGGAAGTGCTCATGTCAATAAGCAACTGACCATGCATACCCGAGAATGGAGGGGAAACTGTTACATTCCCGCCCGTCATGTGCATATTGGGAACCCCCCCGGATACCAGAATCTGGGGATTCGAACTTGACAATGGCAGCCAACCATGTTGTTGGTAAATGGGAACTATGCCCATGGTGCCGTATTGAGCATTATAAGGAGCACTATAGGTAGCACTTGTCGAAGGTATGCTGTGTGACACTAAAGGGGTGGAACCTTGCATTTGTTGGGTCCCACTCATAGATGGCGTCATGTGAGTGGTTGTACCTGGGACAAAGGGGATAGCGAGATTCCACATTGACGGTATAGTGGTTACTATCGACTGGGGAAGTGGTGGAGGACCGAAAGCATCCACAAAGTTCCACGACCTGGTAGTTGTCAATGGGATAGATGGAAATGTTCCAACTACAGAAGCAGAAAGTACAGGTACCATGGGATTTTGGACAGGTTCCATTGAATCCGTGAGCGGAGGGTTAAAGTGAGGAAGGAATCCTTCGGTAAAGAAATCCTCTGGAAAAATTGAGTCATCGGTTGTCCAAATATGAGACTAATCCCCTGAAGATGGGGAATCCGGTTCAGTGGAACTCGGTGAATCCTCCACAATGAGTGGAGGAAGTCCTAACAATTGCCTAGATTGATGACGAGGGCCAGATGTAGCCACGGTGACCGTTAATTTTTATCAAATAAATTTTATCGTGATATTCTTTAAAGTCTAAAAATGATAGCACACAGGTACCTAAAAATATAAAAAATACACTAAATTGATCAATCAACAAACAGAGGGAAATTATCTTGTCTGATAAGCACCGATCACCAGAGATGAAACCTGGTATCTCAATGAATAACAAAGAAGGATGGCCAAATGTATGGTTACAGTTACTCTAGAGCTTCACCCGAACCTCACATTGAGGGGCCAAGTACTCTCGTGAAGACGAGCACCCTCCCAAAAACTGAACACAGAGTAGATCCATCCATGTTAGGTACCAGGACAGCCCGTCCCAGTCACCTTATGTAAGTCCCTAGAAGTTTGGCCACTAAAGATACCTCAGATCATAGACACCACCGGGGGGGACATAGTTGCAGACAACACGCTGTGTGGGTAGGATACTTGAGTCCTCGACTCAGCTCCGAAATCCCTGAAGGGATCCCCAATACACAGAATGCCCAAAGGATTTGTAAGAGAAGGTAGGCTACCTTCACTTACAGTCCGATGTTGTCTCGTATTTTGCTCTGCTTTTACTGGAGTGGTCCTGGGGATATGAGTGTAGAAGGAATTTTTCACTCGTTAATGACACTAGTTTGGTTTTCGACCTTGGGCAGTTCACTCACATGCTTATCCCAAGATCCTAGCCTAGCTTATGTTGGTTTGCTCAAAAGAGTAACTAATTGATTTTAATGTAAATTTTATGTGTACTTGATTATTGTCTTCGGTAGGGGAGTTGACGTATGAAATGTGATGAGACTTTGACTCAATAAATCATGCAAAAAGCAATGCTTTGAAAAATTTTCAATTCGATGAAAACAAGTTGTATTCTACAAGTGAGAGTTTTTTCACATGTTCATATGCTTTCCATAGATCTTTAGTCTTCTAAAACATGCATAACCAAAAGTCTTCCTTTCCAATGTTTCGTAACAACTACTTGAAACCAAAATAGAGCACCTTTCTAACCAACTAAACAAAAGGATTTATACAAATGATCAGTCTTTCTTTCAGAAAAATGTTTTTAAGAGGGAAAAACCAAAACTTTTTTCCTAAAAATAAATTTCTAGGACACCAATTTCGCTGACATATTATAGTTACAGACCTTATTTTAGCCCATGGGGATATTTCCCATCCCTTTTGGTCCAAAAATGCTACTAGAAATGAAGACAGAGGGAGACTAACTCTTTGTAACATTGGTTACAGGGATTTAGTTGGTCCACTAATGCACCTTGCACAAAGGCACAAAGCTTTATAAAGCTATGTGTAGCCTAGTAACCTGCATTAGTGTGGGAAATCACTCAACAAGAGGGCTCTCAAGATCAGTTTTTGGAATGAATGTAGACTAGTAGGATGCAGTAAGAATCTTGGTGGATCAGAAAAGGATATGGAGAAGTAGGGAGCTCTTAGAAGGAGGAGAAATCAGAGAAGAGTCTAGGTAGACCGAGAACTAGATGTATAGTCCCCAGCGGAGTCGCTAATTCTGCTATGGGGTAAAATGCACGGTGTATGGAGAATGAAAACTACCCTCAAAGGCCTTCTTGGGACCTTCGACAGATAGTTAGATTATCTGCAAAAGCTACCAAGTCATACACATGTTCATCTATCAATATTAGTTAACAAAGTACGGGAAGGGGATTACCTTAAGTCTCCTTCTAGATTTGTTTGGAGATCACAATGCAGCCAAGAAAATCTTCCTCAGGGCTAGCTCCAAATCAATTCCTACACAAAGGAAGGGAAAACACAATCACAACATACAATCTTGAAAACTAATTATGAATGCACAATGAACATATACTTGTATACAACTTAAACTACTCATATAAACATGTATCGAATGAACAAGTTAATGAACAATGTTACCAACACAATGGATTAGGGAAAACAACTGTAGTTCTTGTATTAATAATGGAAGAGTGATTACAACCATCTATTGTATCAGTCTTCCTTTGCCCCTTCTTCTTCTCTCTCTCTCTCTCCTTTCTTAGCTCACTCATTCAAGTTTGAGACAATTCTCAATAGCTTAGCAAGCTATCCTTTCAAATACTCTGACCCCTTTCACAATCACCCTCACCTTGCTTATATAGCAATTAGGTTAGGGTTGCCAAGCTCCTCATAGAGTTCACTAGGGAAAAATCAATGAACTTGCCTTGCTTTTTATCTCTTTCCCATTTTCCTTCTTTCCTTAGATTGGAAATTCTCCAAATATCTTGCTTTTGGATGTTTCCTTGCTTTTCTTGAGCAAATCTAGGGATAAATATCTAGATATTTGTGAGGGAATTTGTTGGCTTGTCCCATTGAACATCTCTTAATTCCACTAATGTTGGCCCTGGTCTAACAAATGGAGTTATTAGGGTCACTAATGCACCCTTAGGCTTGGTAACAAGCTTTATAAATCAGGTTTTTAGTGTGCAACCAGTGTTAGTGTGGAGTCAAGGCCTACAATTGTGGCCTTTTGTTCTGTCATCATGTCTTTCACCTCTGAGTTGATGAGGAGGTCATTTTGTTGTGTAACAATGACTTGGAGGACATGGATGCAAGATATATCGGTGCTATTCATCTGTGCTTAGTAGACGATGCGTTGTTTAACATCATTGGAGAGAAAAAAAACTGCAAGATTATGGAACAAGTTAGAAATATTTTATATGATGAAGTCCATGACAAACAAAATCTACTTGAAATGGCAGTTATACAATTTGTGGATGAATGAAGGTACAAAGATATCTGACCATTTGAATTCTTTCAATACTCTTTTATGCCAGTTGTCTAGTATATATGTAAATCTTGAAGGGTAAGAAAAAGAAATTACAATATTGTGTTCTCTACCTGAGTCTTGGGATCATTTTGTAACCTCTATCAGTTTTAGTTCTATCGATACCATTGACTTTGACGCTATTGTGGGAACTTTATTGTCTGAGGAAAATCGGCGGAAATCTAGCCTTGAAACCTCAACATCAGAAGCAATGGTGGAAAGAGGTCGATCAAAAGAAAAATATTAGAATTCAAGAGACACATCTAGATCAAATTCAAGAGGCAAGAAGAGTAAGTTAAAGTGATGGTACTGTAAAAAATCAGGGCATCTTAAGAAGGATTACTAGAAAAGAAAGGAACAAGCTACTAAAAAGGACTCTACAAAGGAAGCTAATTCAACTGAAACAAGTGCAGGTAGTGTCCACTTCTATTGTTTCTCAACATCGCCATAATTGGTTGCTAGATTCTAGTGCTTCCCATCATATGTGTCTTCAGAGGAATTGGTTCTCTTCATACCAATCTATTGATGATGGTGTGGTTTTCATGGGTAATGATGTTACATGAAAAAATGTTGGGATTGGTAGTATCAAGATTAAAATATATGATGGTACTGTTAGAATGTTGAAAGAGGTGAGGCATCTGCCTGAGCATATAAAGAACTTTATATCTTTGAGAGTGTTAGATTCTGCTGGTCATAAATGTACAATTCAAGGTGGAGTTATGAAGGTGAAAAAAGTCATCTTGGTAGTCATGAAGGCTAAAAGGTTTAGGAACCTTTATAAGATTGAAGGAATGACAAAAATAGATCATGCAATAGTAGCATCTGAAGGTTCAAGTGAATCTACTCATTTATGGCATCAACGCTTGGTTCATATGAGTGAGAAAGGGTTGAAGGTATTGGTTGATCATAAGTTACTCCCAAGCTTGAAATCTTTGAATTTGAATTTCTGTGAGCATTATATTTATGGAAAGCAATCTAGACAAAAAATTAAAATAGGAAAACATGATAGTAAAGGTATCCTTGATTACATCCATTCAGATCATTGGGGACCATCTCCTAAAGTCTCTTTTGGAGGATCTTCATATTTTGTAACATTTATAGATGATTACTCTAGAAAGGTGCGGATCTATTTATTGAAAAGAAAAGCTGATGTATTTGATGCTTTTAAGAAATATAGAGCTTTGGTTGAAACAAGCACTAGTAGGTCAATTAAATATTTGAGAACTGACAATGGAACTAAGTTTACTTCAAAGGAATTTGAAAATTATTGCAAGGAAGTTGGGATCGAAATAAATAAAACCATAGTTTATACTCCTTAGAAAAATGGTGTTGTTGAACACATGAATAATAATCTTCTAGAGAGAGCAAGGAGTATGCTCAGTAATGCCAAGTTGCAGCAGGAATTGTGGGCATAAGAAGTTCTTACAATGTGATATCTAGTAAATTGGTCAATATCAACTACAATTAACTGTAAGATTCTAGAAGAGGTATGGACATGTCAACCTTGTGATTATTAAAATCTTAAAGTTTTTGGTTGTGATGCCTATGCTCTTATTTCAAAGAATCAACATTCTAAGTTAGATCCAAAATAAAAAAGGCTAATCTTTTTTGGATATGGTGATGGATTAAGGGATATAAATTGTGGGATCCTACTAACATGTTGATGGTGTTGGACCTGCCAACATGTCAGGGGATCTCCCTGGTAAGAAGTCCCAATTATAACTCATACCATTTGGTGTAGGAGTCCCAGCAGTGGGTCATACGGTAATGCCTTGACCACGATTTCACATAGAGGCAAGTAAGATAACTATGTTGGTAGCAAGGGTGTGACGATTGCAGTGAGCCATGGAAGGTACATGAGAGGTTCTAACACACGGGATTTGATATGATTGTGCCCCTTGGAAACCTGTGGTAGCACGGAGTTAAGAAGGGAACACATGAGCGAAGATGCATCACAACATGGAAGGAAAGTTAGCTAGAAATCCAAAGTTATGGTTAAACCAACAACACATTTCATAAATATTCATACATACATACACAGATAGCTATACATGCATGCATAAGAAAATAGATACATATATCATTTAGAGTAAACCAGATAGAAAAGAATACAATACAACATATGCATGAAACGTGCTGACTCTTGTTATATTAAGAAGTGTAAGTTCTAGTCATATAATACATCCATGTCCAACCACTAGTTCTAATAGCGGAACATTACAACCACAACCACCTAATCCTCCAAAGAGATGTAGTAGCTCTGCGCAGTGGAGAAGCCAAGGCTCATTACAATATTGTTCAAGCTCTCTCTAAGATAGCCTTTACAATGAGTTATGAGGGACTATTTATAGCAAAGGGTGGGGTGACCCTTGACATTCCCCTTTGTGACAGTTCACCTATCCTCATGACTCTTCATATACTCTATGACTATTACATCCAACTATCGACACTTGAATTACACTTGACATGACGTTACATTATAATGCACATGTACCCATGTGAGACAAAATGGCTTGAGAAAGCCATGCTAGACATCACTATGACTCAGACAATTGTTGGAAGACCAACTCTTCGACATCTTCATTGTGGTCGACAATAGCGAAATGATGCCAAGATTGGTAGTTTGCAATGGTGTCCATGTGCTCCAAGGTGACATCTTTCTGGAACTTGACTCTTGCCTCCATAACATTTGGGTACACTGCTTAGGCTCCTCTGTCCAACTCATTTAAAAGCATGCGCATCATTGACTTCAATGCATCCCAACCGACAACATACTTGTGCATGGTGTCTACACTAATTGGCAAGTCTGGGCTAGTCGCTATGCGCATCAACTCGTCAAAGTATGGGTCAAGCTCTAGTTGGACCTGTGCCTTTGTCTTCACCTAAGTGAGAGTCCTAATAGATGGGATCGCATGTTCGTGTACCACAACATTGATACTATTGAATACATGTGCATGGGAAGCCTGTAGACTAGTGATGAGTTGCGGGAGCTCCTCATACTCCGAATACATGCTTTCAGCGCGACCACTCTGGGCTTCATCATCTTAGGCAAGTGAAGTGGGGCTCCCTTGTATCTCATCGTCCATGTTTACATGTAATCAATAGCATCATGCACGTTCGATAGGATACGTACTCTTCTAGCACATCGTTGCTGCCATTCGTTGAGATGGACAACTTCCTTATGCACAGTACCAAACTTGGAATAAAACGCCTGCATAACTGTGTCAAGGGGCAATACTTCATCTAGTATTGCCTTCTTCAGTTTAGCTTGGGTGGATGTTGTAACCAACTCTCCTCCTTGCTTGGTCATCTAAAGTTCCTTAGCCATTTGCTCATTCTCAGCTATTAGGAAGTGAACACTTGAGCTAGTGGCTTCCGCATATGCTCTGGTCGCATAGACCAAGGCTGCTAGATGTTTGCACATGTTAGACACAATCACTCATTCTTCAAATTTCACAGGATATGTACGATCATTCGAAGTCGACACTCTACGAGACTGTACAACTCTATGTTGAGACTCATTGAATGAGATGTTGTGCATCTCTCCTTCCGTCTGACCTCCAAGGATCACAGTGTCTCCTTGGTCACTTGGGACTTGATCCTCTTCCAGATGCAGTGAAGTAGGTAAGTCAACCTCTTGATGATGAGGCATGAGGTCAATATCTTTTTCTAACTCATGTCGCTCCATATCAGTATCAATTTGTTCAAGTGCTTGCTCTATCTCCTAAGCGAAGTCCTGCTCCTATGATGGTTCACCTGGTCTTCCTGATGCCAGCTGGTTTAATGATTCCACTACCTATATGGGCATTGTTTCATCTGTTTGCACATGTTGCACCCCCTGGTGTATCTATTGCTGCTGCACTTCCCTCTCCTGTTTGTGCATCTCTTGTTCCTTCCGGAGTTGCTCCTTCAACTCATGCAACTCCTCTTTTTCCTCCATTCTCTGCTTGTCTCTCTACCTTTATGTGATTCACTTGTCGCGTTGTTGCCTCTTTTCCTATATAGCCATAGCTTCTTTTTCCACAAGTGGATATGCTCAGAACTTGCAACTTTTCTCTTCCTCCATGCAATCGACAATCTTCCTCTTGCCCTTGTCGCGCATTGGTATGGTTTCCTTTGTTGCTGTTGCTGCTTTTGGTGCTCTCCAGGATGCTGCTTCATGTTGTTTCGCTAACCACTCCACCGTGAAGCCGACCTATTCATTGGGTCTAGAGAAACTATAACAATATCTCCATGGGTCCTCCTCCGCCCAATGACATGCCCCGTGGATCCAATTGAACTGTACTCTCACACAGTGATCTTTCACATGACAATGTGGGTCATACAGATTGTAACTCCAGAGGTTGAATGGATATTTCCTCATTTGTTCTGCTTCGACATCCACATGCTTGAAACTCTGTATCTCGTATAACCCGATGTGCAGCAGAAGACTAGGCCAAGATGCCTTCTTTTTCTGGTGTAGCCTAGCTGTCAATCCTATAGATATGTGATATGCTACTTCCTGCATGACGAGTACGTCTAAGGAAAACTTCGGTAGAACATGGAGAGGCTTCTCCACACTGTACATTCGTATGAAGGTGCCAGACAGTGAGGCATACCAATCAGTTATGTCCATCAATGCCTCCATTGCTTCCTTCGACATGCAGGGTGGATCCTGTTCGAATATCATCTTGTAAACTAAAGTGAAAAAATGGTCAGGCAGCCATGTGATAACTCCTTTGAAGCTGCATTTGGACAACATCTTACAATAAGTGTTCACAACAGTCTCCACCAGTGACCATGCCTCCTTCAAGCCTAAGAACTCCTGTCGAGCATAGATTGCATCCAAGATGTAGGAAGACATGAATATTTGTTCTTGCATACCTTCGGGTGACTATAGAGCCCTTATTACCTATTCCTTCAGCTGCTGAGCCAACATGTTAGACCAGTTACATGGTTTTCCTTCACTGTCCAGTTGGTCTAGCGTGATCACCTAACTCTGTGGGAAGGTTTCCATGCTTTCTTGGCCATACAGTCGACATGAAAATATGATCAAGTATTGATATGCCTTCCGTAGTATCTTCGTCTTGTAGATCTAGTTGGGTGTCATCCTGAATCTAGCTGACTCCTTCACCCAGTTCTTCAAGATTTCTCTGGAGTTGGAATTGCTGTTGGGTATGCTAAAGGGAGTCTCCATGATGGTCACGAGCTTTGACATCTGATACATCTCATCATAATCTTGTGCCCTGAATGTTGCAATCTTCATCCCACTAACACTGCTCAATGTCATTGTCTCAATATCTGTGTGCAAGATTGTTGGCTTAGTGGGCCCTGACCCAGGTTCAACGTTAATTAGCCAAACAAATCCCTACACTACTGGCCCTTTCAGCATCAATCTGCGGAGTGTGAACTAAAGTCTTACCCGAAGCAGTATGGGGGGATGTAGGAACCAAGTTTCTGCACCTAGAGATGGTAGTGATATCATTTTATACCCTAACTCTACCTTCGTGCAGATCGATAAGCCTCTTAGGGCTTATTGATAACCTCTCTTATTCAATTTCTAGACCTTCATGAAGGTCTACAATCATCTTTTACAAACCCTAAATAGGTGATTTATCTACTTACGTGCTTTTGCAACTACCCTTAACTTTTTATTTACCTAGATTGGCTTAGTATCTGATAACTTCCACATGCATTAAGATATTCTTCACCTAAACATATATTATTAATTGCGGACAGATAACAATGTAAACATATAGATTTGCCAATCAATATAACATTAAATCATAAACCCATTATTCATCATAACATAATCGCATTCATTGATAAAAAGTAAATAGATCAAAACATAGATAATTCTAGAATAATCTTCTTTATTAATGCTTCATATCTTCTTACAGACTCTAACTACCGTGCGCACTCAGCTGCAAGGGTCCACACAATTAGCTACTGACTTCTACCCTAGGCCTCTGTGCACACAGCTGCAGATCCTCTCTTCTACTCTAAGACTCTTCGCTCTTTTCACTAATGACCCCTTACCTTCATCATCTATTACCCAAATCTTCCTTAGACTCTTCTAAGACTCTCCTTTTTATACAATCCAATGGTCCACAGACCATGGGTGGATCTTCTAAAACTGACACAACTTACAATAAAGAAGGGTGGAAACCTTTTATGACACTTTACATCTACGCATGCCGCAACGATAAATTGTGGAGACTTTACATTTTACATACAAAACCTTGGGATTTCTGTCCCAAAACTTGGGCTTTTAACCCCAAAATCGACCTTAGGGGACCTTGTCCCAACAAAGATGATCCAGTGTATCATGTCCGCGCATGGGAAAGCAGGGTATCTGCATGCAATATGGTACAAGCTGAACTTGTGAATATTCACATATACCTAGCGGTCTTCAAGGTCTTCCCCAAATGTTCCAATAAATGTATCATTGACCTCTTGCCATTTCAGCTTGATGTCCTTGTCTAGAAACAACTTGGTATCTTCATAGATCGGTAGACTTGTGGACACTCACTCAACTGCTGCTCCAGTTGCACTTCCGTCAGTGTCCTTTGATCCTGCTCTCTTGGTGGCCATTGATCCTGTACTGCTAAGAGGCATATGAGCACCTGCAAGATCTTGAGGCAAAGTGACATTCATGGCAAGAAATATGTCAGCGAAAACCAAAGTGAACTTGAGGAACGATACAACACACACCTGGGGAGAGATGGGCAAGGATTGCACAATTTCTTCTGGGAGGCTAGGTGAATGGCTACCAAAACTACGTAAAAGGTAGTTTGGGCTGCCTGGGAGGCATGAAATCCTACTGAAATTGTGCAATGTGCAATCCAGACTAACTGCTGACTGCAGGCTCAGTAACTGCATTGCGCAATTTTCTGGGCTAGCAGTCATTGTCCCTCAGAATTGTGCAAAGCAAGCTTGGAGGACAGTCACTGGGAAAAAATGTGCATTTCCTTAGAGGAAGACAAAGCCTTCCTTCTTCGGATTGTGCAATGTTGTCTTGGTGAGGCAGAGTTCGGGCCAAGGCTGCCCAGACCTACCAATAGGCAACTGAAAGAAAATACGAAAGTGAATGCATGGAGATACTAAGTGTGAATAGAAGTGATTGATCGTGCATGCAAACATTGGATGAAAGATTCAAAAAACACAACAACATGCATGTGGGTGAAGCGAGTCGCCGAATCGGCGACCGTTTGTGCAAAATAGTTTCATGCATGCGACAGCAATGAGATGGAAATGAAAACTAAAATGGTGCTAGTACAAGTTAGTATGCATGTAAACAAAAGAAAGCGTTCAAAGAAATCAAGAAAACAACACTCACACAAGAGAAAACATAAAAAGCGACAGAAATGCTGAAAAAGACAAGTTGAGCCAACTTACCCGTGAATACTTGAGTCGCATGTGTTGAAGAGTCTGGATGTGTTGTGGGATGTCAGATATCCAAGATTGATGTGAATGAGTTTGCTCTGAAGCATCGAATAAATAAGTTTGAGGCTCATGACACGCATGCCACAAATCTAGGAAAAAGTGACACTTGGAGGAAAGATTGTAAAATGATGATTGATGATATGTGATTCGTTCTCCACATTTCGCTAGTTTCAATCCCACTTCTTCACCCCTGTGAGCATCACCCGATGCAATGAGTGCTAAGTGAACTATTCAAAAATCATGATAAATTAGTCACTTTACGACTACCTCTCATGGAAATGGTCATACTTTGAATGACTTACTTAACGCAGTTGAATCCCAAAAATGATATCTAATATAATGCACTGCGTAAATCCCCCATACTTAAATTGTAAAATGATCTTTGCATGTAACCTCTAATTGCTAAAAATATCTCCCTGAATCATGGGATTCCTTTTGCATGTTTCCTTTTCCTATTCCGGGAAAAAGAAATTCATGCATGAAAGTCAAGTTTCCTTGGTCTCAGGTGGAACTGGTCAACCCAACTACACATGCAAGAGCCCGCTCAACTGCTGGGAGAAAATGTGCATTTCTGGAAGGGAATTGGGTTGGCTGTGCAGAAGATTTATGCAATTTCTGGGTAGAGCAGCTAACTGCTGCCCAATATTGTGCAACTCCTGGCTGAGTAGCCCTGTTGGGAGGAATCATGCAATTTTCTAGATGAAGCTTGACTGGAAAATTTGCGCAATTTTGGATCCCAGTAGGCTGCCAAACATAATTGCACAATTTTTGGAGGGAAGGCTGGTTGCCCTCTAGAATTTCACAATTTCTTAAGGGAGCTGCTCAACCTGCAGCTGGACCAAGTCCGGGAGAAAAACCTGTGAGGGGAGTGCAACAAGCTCTAGTGGACAAGTTATCTTTCTCTAAGAAAATCATTGAATCTTGTGTACTTGATGAAGCAAGACATGCTGTTGTGAAAGGTTTGTAGGGAGGCTCTAAAATGAAGCTATGGAAAAATTTGGAGGGTGGTTGTAGCTACTACAACACATGGTAACACACTGGTAGAACTCCAGCTCTCTGAATGTACCTTGTTCATGAAAAGAAAGTCTAACACCTCCAGAAGTATTGTGCAGTCCTTAGTTCATCTTGGCTTCCACACTAGCTTGATTGTAAGATGTAGCATATTTCAAGCTCTTAGTTGATTGACACACATTCTAAGCCAAGTCAACACAGTTTTTTCGATTGGGGTTGAGAAGTATATTGATGCACAAGCAGTATAGTCATCAGATTCTTAGTTTCATCTCTGGTGTTGCTCAGCTGCCAGCAGGCTTGGACAGTACCCTAGCAGAGTCACATAGGAACGGAAGCATGGCTCCACTGCCAACGAGCCTAGTCAATACCCTAGCGGAGTTACTTGCATCACCTCTCTATTCAGGAAGCCTTTCTCTTCTTTCGCCTTATTCATTTTTCATTTTTGAAAATTTTCATTTTTCATTTTTTCATATCTGTGCATAGCACGTATTCATTTCAGAGGCAAAGGAGGGATCCTGACTTATTAAGAGAAGAAGAGGTTGTTCCAGAAAAGAAGTAGTTTATTATACCTCTGACGTGCCTATTAAAGTTCCCCCCTCACCTTACTCTACTTGACTGAGTTGACAAGGGTTAACCCAAAAACAACCGACTAGAGTGGGTGACACTAGTTAACACGCAAGCATTGTGTTTTCACCAAGGTTCACTTCAAACAATACGTATTTTCCATTGATGTATCATGGAATGAAAGTAACAAGTTCTTCATACAGAGGCAAGATGACAAATAACAAAGTAGTGATAGTTGTACAAGGCCTCTTATACTTTATCCAACTTGTTTCAAGAGTCATACATGGTTTCATGTGAAACTAAACTACGAACAAAACAAGAAAACAAACAAACAACAAAGCAAAGAAGAAGCAGAAGCAAAAGTGAAAGCAACACGATTAAGCAAACAAGCAAGCAAACAAATCAGCAAACAAAGAAAGTAAGCAACAAGCATTCAAGAAAACAGACAGAAAGCAAACACTACTCCTACTCCTAAGCTAATGGTGCATGGGCCTGATCACGTGAAGTGATATTTCTGTAGAAATTCTCACCTGTAGATCAAACTGATATATGCAATGTCCTAAAGCATAATACTTGATCTAGTTCTACAAAACGTTAAGCGGAAGCAAAATCGATTTCATGAGCATCATCAAGCATAAACACATATAACTGATCAAGAGAAATAATCACACATAACACAAGATATATCACTGGAGAAAGAACCAACATAAAAACCCAACACTGTATTATCAATCAAGTGGAAATCCTCTTCTGTCTACAAAAAATATTAGCTCAAGAGATATCCTGTACTTCCTGCAATCAAAAGGTGAAGATCATAGACTCACTAGGCCTCAATATATAGGCCACAAGTCCTCCAATCTCCTATAATACATATTTCTCTTGGAAATAGATCCTTCTCCATGCAAGGAATACTTACTAGAAATATCCAAGCATCTGATAGTACATTGTCCCTCATCTGATCTCAACTGGGTCTCTGTCTGAACTGACGTGCATCAGTTATCCATGAGGGAATGCTCAGTTATCTAAAATAATAATTGTCACATGCATGCAAGCATTAACAAACTATATTTCATTAATTTAATAACTTGTTAAATTAATCTAACTAGACTTGACTAAGTAAAACTAAGTCAACTGATCCTCTCATTATAGAACTGAACCTTATCTCCTTTAATCAAGGGATAAATTCCTAAATCAAGAGAGAAAATAATTGCATGATCTCACAAAGACTTCTAGTTTAATTTTCCATAACTAATTAACTCATGGAGATTAATTAATTAATATTTTAAACTACTGTTAAGACCAAATTCGTTTTTACTTCCTGTAGTTAGACTAGGGACTGCTAAAAATAGGAAGGGACCCAAAAATGTTATTTTTAGAACTTTCTATTTTTAGCAATTTCACCTCACACCCAAGGTGGCCAATGACTTCACTGGCCAAACTGCTATTTTTAGACATGTTATTTTTAGGACTTCTATTTATAACACCTTCTAAATTTAGCATTTCTTGTTGCACACTTTTCAACACTCCCTCTCAAGAAGAAAAGGAGTTATCAGTAACCTTGATCCTATCTTTGTGGAACTCAAACTTGCCCTTTGACAAAGCCTTTGTCAAAATATCTGTATCTTGTTCCTTGGTCTAAATGTACTGCAACATCATGATCCTCTTGACCACACAATCCCGTAGATGATGATAGCAGATATCTATATGCTTGGACCTGTCATGAAACACTGGATTCTCAGAGAGTTTAATGCAACTCTGATTATCACAATATATCACTATAGGATCCATCATCTGACCAAACAATCCCACTATAATCTTCCGCATCTAGATGGCCTCACATGAAGCCTGACTAGCTGCCATGTACTCTACCTCCCCTGTGCTAAGTGCAACTGATCTCTATTTCCAGCTATACCAAGAAACCGCAGCTCACCCAAGGTTAAAGATTCCTCCAGAAGTGCTCTTCTTGTCTGATGGACTACCTGCCCAATCTACATCTATGAAGCCTTGGAGTTTCACTCCCTCTGTCTACCTGTACCATAATCCATATTGTGTAGTGCCTCTGATATATCTTAGCACATGCTTTTCCGCCTTCCAAAATAACTTGGTTGGCTGAACCATAGCTTGACTCAGCTGGTTCACCACAAAGCACAAATCCGGTCGTGTGTTCACCAAATACATGAGTGAACCCAAAAGCTACTTATAAACTGTAGCAGCTACTACCTCACCTATAGTAGCATCCTCCTTCCTCCAGTTACCTGCTAGAGGAGTCTCCATGGGCTTGCACATCTCCATGTGGAAGCGCCTTGAGACACAAATACTTACCCATCTCTCTGCCACACTTCCATGCCTATAAAGTAGTGCATGAGGCCCATGTCCTTCATCTCAAACTCTCTTGCAAGGTCCTCCTTGCAAGACTTGATCAACTAATCATCACCTATCAAAATCAGATCATCGACATAAAGTAAAATAATCAATAGCTTACATTCTACAATGATGTGGTAGAGGTTCGCATCCGCTTCACTCTTGGTGAAGCCCAACCCGGTGAAATAGTTGTTGATCCTGGTATACCAAGCACGGGGTGCTTGCTTCAGCCCATACAATGCTCGCTTGAGCTAACACACATGTGACTCATGATCGAAGGTCTCAAATCCCTCTGGCTGATCTATTTATACCTCTTCCTCAATCTCCCCATTGAGGAATGTTGTCTTCACATCCATTTGATGGATCTGCCAACCCATCTGCTCTGATAGTGCTAGAATCGATCTAATCAATGAGTACCTTGCAACAGGAGCAAAGGTCTCATCATAGTCAATCCCCTCAACCTGTGAGAAACCTCGGGCAACAAACCTTGCCTTGTGTTTCTCAATACTACCATCAGTTGCCTATTTTACCTTGTAAATCCATCAGGAAGTAACCACTGACTTGTCCCCCGGTCTGGGGACAACATCCCACACATTGTTCTGCATGATAGAATCATACTCCTCTACCATCGCATCCACCCAAACTGGCTGCTACACTACCTCCTCAAAAGAAGAAGGCTCGGTTGCTACACACTCCCCGACTAGGGCCATGTAGCCAGTGTATCTCTCGAGAGATCTCCTCTATCTGTGCTGAGAGGATGGCTTCCCCACATTCTCTCTTACATCCTTCATCAATCTGTCAACTTCCCGTGAGCATTTCTGCCCTTCTCTAGTAGACTCTCTAGCAGTGGTGATCTCCACTATTGGAATCTCTACATGTGGCTGATCCGCATCATCAAGAGGCTCCTCCTCCTTAGGAACTAATAGTTCCTCATCATCACCATGCAACTTGAGCTCCCTCTCAAGTGACACTCGCATGGCTCGCTACTCATCGAACTTCAGATCCCTGCACACTATGGTCCTCTGACTGGCAGGAAAAAACACATGATAGTTGTGAGGTGTATCCATGTACCCCACAAGTATTCCCAGCTCAGTTGTTGGGCTTAGCTTCCCCTGAGCATCTTTGGTCACATGACAGAAGACTAGTGATCCAAATATGCGGAAGTGACTCACATCTAGTCTCTTCCCCAAAAAATCCTCCATAGGTGTCTTCATCCCCAAAATATGATGAAAACTTATGTTCTGAAGATATACTATTGTATTGCATGCCTCAGCCCACAGATGAAGTGGTAGGACTTGGTCATGCAACATCAATCGAGTTGCGCCCACAATAGATCTGTTCTTCCTTTCAGCCACCCCATTCTGTTGTGGATTATGAGGTGCCGTGAGTTCCCATTTAATTCCTTCTGAAGCACAGAAGTCCTTAAACTACTGGAAAATATACTCTCCACCGTTATCACTCCACAAGGCCTTTACTTTCATCCCTGATTCTTTCTCTGCCAAAGCTTTGAACTCACAAAACTTCAAGAAGGTTTGATCCTTCTTTTTCATGAAGTAGATCCAACATCTACGAGAAAAATCATCAACAAAAATAACATAATACCTTTTCTTGGTGATGGAGGCTGTAGAGAAGGGCTCGCATACATCTGTATGAACTCGCTCCAAAACTGCTCGTGCTCTACCATCCTGATCATGAAAGGAAGATTTTTCATACTTACCCAAAGTACAACCTTTGCATGTGCTCATTTGCTCCAGCTTGCACTTGGGTAATCCGGTAGAAATCTGCTGCATGATCTTCAAAGCCCCATGATGCAAGTGGCCCAGTCTTCTATGCCATAACTCACCAATATCTTCACCATGCATCACCTCTGCTTTGGTACTCAAAGTAGCATAGTCTTCTACCTGTAACTTATAGAGATTCTTAACTCGAATCCCTATCTGTTTGGTCTGTTCAGTGCTGATATGCCTTAGGAAAACCTTTCCCAAACTAAAGACTACATCATTGCCTTTATCCTCAAGCATAGAAATAGACACAAGATTCTTTTTTAACCCTAGTACATACATAACATTAGAAATAGAGAGGGGAGAGCCATGCTCCCTCTGAAACACAACCGTACTTGAACCTAAGACATGGTACTTTCCGTCATCGCTCATCTCGATCTGTATCTGAAGATCCTTCTCCTCCAAAGTGTTGAAAATAGTCTTGTCACCTGACATGTGGAAAGAAGCTCCACTGTCCAAGTACCAAACACATCCCATGCTGGATGAAACTATGCATGCAATCAGTGAGAAATCCATCTCAAATTGTGAAGCTAGTGCATCACCATCAGATTCCTTGCAGGAACCCTTCTTGGACTTCTTCTTTGGGCAACTAGTAGCATAGTGACCCAACTCATGACATTGAAAGCATCTCACCTCCGACTTGTCAAACTTCTTCCCTCCTTGAGAAGACTTGGATTGGGATGACTTCCCTTTCCCCTTATTAGCTTTAGATGTTAAAGCCAAGTTGTCTTCATCATCATGCTTTGATGAGGAAGCTCCATCTCTGGTGTTTCGTCTGATCTCCTCCTACATCAAATCTGACCATAGTCGTTCCCAATCTGGCAGTTTGTCCCTTCCATTAACCGAGTCCTGGTAACTATGCGAGCTCTTAGGAAGGCGAAAAAGTTCTAGACTCACCATATCATCATCAGCAGTAGTGATTCCTATGCTTGCAAGCTCATCTCTGCAGTTGGTGAGCTTGTTCAGGAATGTAGTGATCATATCGCCCTTCTCACACTTGATCTTTCGAAGCTTGTCCTTCAGTGCCAACTTCCTCTGATCACTGCTATTCTGATATAAATCTTTCAATGTTTTCCACATTGTAAACAGAGTCTACTTCCCATGGAGGCTTTAGACTATGTGATCTTGAACTCCCTCCAAGATGATTCTCTTAGCTCTAGCCACGTTCTTCTTCCAGTCTGCAACCTGAGTAGCATCAGTAGGCTTAGGGACGTCTTGATCAATGTAGTCCTTAATGCCATTATCTTCTAATACTACCTCCATGTGATCCTTCCAAGCTATGTAGTTTGAGCTTCCATCAAGGGCATACTCAAGCCTCAAACCAGTGAAGGCCATCTAGATGAAATCTGAACTGTGATGAGAACTAGATATCTATATCCAGAATAATAAACTTTGACTTTCTTTCTCTTGCTTGTATATTGTTCCTTGCTTGATTACCAGTTTTTTGATACCATGTATAAATTCTCACCTATAGATCAAACTAATATATGCAATGTCCTAAAGCATAATACTTGATCTAGTTCTACAAAACATTAAGCGGAAGAAAAATCGATTTCATGAGCATCATCAAGCATAAACACATATAACTAATCAAGAGAAATAATCACACATAACACAAGATATATCATTGGGGAAAGCACCAGCATAAAACCCCAACATTGTATTATCAATCAAGTGGAAATCCTCTTCTATCTACAAAAAATATCAGCTCAAGAGCTATCCTGTACTTCCTGCAATCAAAAGATGAAGATCATAGACTCACTAGGCCTCAATATATAGGCCAGAAGTCTTCCAATATCCTATAATACGTATTTCTCTTGGAAATATATCCTTCTCCATGCAAGGAATACTTACTAGAAATATCCAAGCATCTGATAGTATACTGTCCCTCATCTGATCTCAACTGGGTGGTTGTCTGAGCTGACATGCATCAGTTATCCATGAGGGAATGCTCAGTTATCTAAAATAATAGTTGTCACATGCATGTAAGCATTAACAAACTATATTTCATTAATTTAACAACTTGTTAAATTAATCTAACTGGACTTGACTAAGTACAACTAAGTCAACTGATCCTCTCTTTATAGAACTGAATCTTATCTCCTTTAATCAAGGGATAAATTCCTAAATCAAGAGAGAAAATAATTGCATGATCTCACAAAGACTTCTAGTTTAATTTTCCATAACTAATTAACTCATGGAGATTAATTAATTAATATTTTAAACTGCTATTAAGACCAAATTCGTTTCTACTTCCTATAGTTAGACCAGGGACTGCTAAAAATAGGAAGGGACCCAAAAATGCTATTTTTAGAACTTTATATTTTTAGCAGTTTCATCTCACACCCAAGGTGGCCAATGAATTCACTGGCCAAATTTCTATTTTTAGACATGTTATTTTTAGGACTTCTATTTATAGCACCTTACAAATTTAGCATTTCTTGTTGCACACTTTTCAACAATTTCTAATGCAACCACTGGCGCATTGGTTGACCCATGTTGGTGAAGGCTTGGTCCACGAGCAACCCAGTTGCGTGAACCAACAAACAAGAAAGATAAAACATTGAAGATAAACACACTTCATGTTTCAAAGTGCCCATAGGACATAAGTGTGTGAAAGTACATGACAAGTAGTCCATGGACATATCATGGTGTTGTGTGACATTGCATGCAACTATGAGGCGTACGCACATTCTTGACTATGACATGTAAGAAAAAGAAAGAAACAAACACAACTTGCGTTGTGCACATGTGCTTGCAATGTAAGATTCCTCCAATGCATGAGTGATAGGATCGTGTAGCTCAAGAAGAGGAAGCATGATATATGTGTGAGATAGATCTTCAATGCATATAGATGAGTGATGAGGAGCCTCGGGCGATGGAAAATTTTTCTAATCGAAGTGAAACCAACCTTCAGACAACGAGGGCCTGACATAATCATCAGCTCGGGCTGAAGTGCCTCGACAGTCTGGGGTGTTTCAACTTCATCGTCAGATAGATCATCATAAATCGGTAGCTTCTAAAAATCAACTATGATAGAATCATGATCGTGATCGAATATGGGAGTAAATGGATCACAACAGCCATGATTAGACAAATCAATGATTTCATCGGCATCCTCATGATCTGATGAATCAAACCGAGGGGTAGATGAAAAGCGAACAAATTTATCCTTTGTGTTTCTAGAAAAGGCAGATGAAAGATCAAGAGGATTTTAAATGAATAACTTATCATCTCCATTATTAGATGTTGAACTGACATATGGTGTGTCCTGTGAGGGATCAACAATGGGTGCATCTGTAGATGAATATACACATGCAAAATCATGGATGGAAGGTTCCCCAAAGATGTTAGGAAAGAATGGAGGAGGCTCAGACAGAAGGGAGTCATCCTTCGTCGAGTGTTGATGCTCAAGCTCCCACTCATACTCTCCATGAATGACAGTGCATGTTGGTTGTGCAACACCAACTCCGTCACTGGCTTGATCCTCATTCACAAAAAGTGTAGAGTCCGGAATGGAAGAACACAAGACAGTATCATCCGAAGGATTAGCCAAGTACGAAGGTGGAGGTTGTGGAACAAAATGAATATGACAACTTGATGGACTCACAACCAAATCTGTGTGAAAATTAAGCGAAGTGATGTTGGGAGGATGTGACAATTGCATAGATGTGTGAGCATGATCTCCCACATCACTCTGCAATGGTGGAGTTGTTTGATGAGGGGATGATGGAAATTCACTTGTGACAGTGACCGTCTCCGTCTGGGATTGCGCAGCTCCATCACTGAAGAATGTTGAGTGAGGCTTGATTTCAAAATTCTTCTTAGGAGGAGTAGACTTCTTAAGACAATACTCGAATCGGTCCTAAAGATAGAAAAATTTCATCTCGCTCTTCGGAGCTTGAAACTGCAAATCATGGAAGCGTTTCCAAAAATACATAAGCGATTCATGTAGAGCCTTCTGTTGTTGTAACAATTTTTTGTCAATATGTTCTGGATCAAAATGATAGAAAGTGTCTTCAATGAGATCACATAAGTGCTCAAGTGAGTGCACGCTGCCAGCCGATAGGCTGCACAACCACTGATGTGGAGATTCACGAAGTGTGTATGAAAGCAGCAAAGTGGCCTTTTTGTCAGAACATCCATCTTCCTCATGAAGCATGGAAAGAAAGTCATGTAAGAACTCAGGTCAAGCCACTTCGCCTTCACCATCATATGTGTAAGTGGACAAGTGATTGAAAAACTCCTTCGTGATGGTGACATCTTCGGGATTTGAAAAACATCGTGGAGGGAGAAGAGTGAAAGACTCCATGATAGATATGTAAAGGTTAAAAATAGGATGAGAGGACACATCTTATCATCTAGCCCTCCTTCTAGTGCCAGAAATGTTAATGGTGCTGGACCCGCCAATATGTTAGGGCATCTCCCTGGTAAGAAGTCTCAATTAGACCTCAGGCCATTTGGTGTAGGAGTCCAAGCAATGGGTCATACGGTAATGCCTTGACCACGATTTCGCACAGACGCAAGTAAGATAACTCTGTTGGTAGCAATGGTGTGACGGTTGTAGTGAGCCAAGGAAGGTGCATGAGAGGTTCTAACACACGAGAGTTGAGATGAGTGTGCCCCTTGGAAACCTGTGATAGCACGAAGTTAAGAAAGGAACACACAAGTGAAGATGCATCACAACATGGAAGGAAAGTTAGCTAGCAATCCAAAGTGATGGTTAAACAAACAACACATTTTAGAAAGATTCATACATATATACACAGATAGCTATACATGCATGTGTAACAAACAGATACAAATATCATTTAGAGTAAACTAGGTAGCATAGAATATAATACAACATATGCATGAAACATGCTGGCTCTTGTTATATTAAGAAATTTAAGTTCTGATCATACAATAAATCCATGTCCAACCACTAGTTCCGATAGCGGAACATTACAACCACAACCATCTGCTCTTCTAAAGAGATGTACTAGCTCTGCACAGCGGAGAAGCCAAGGCTCATTACAATATTGTCCAAGCTCTCTCTAAGATAGTCCTATCAGAAGCTTGGATGACCAAAAGCCTTGACAATGAGTTATAAGGGACTATTTATAGCAAAGGGTGGGGTGACCCTTGACACTCCCCTTTGTGATAGTTCACCTACCCTCATGACTCTTCATCTACTCTATGACTGTTAAATCCAACTATCGACACTTGACTTACAATTGACATGAAGTTACATTATAACGTACATGTACCCATGTGAGACAAAATGGCTTGAGCAAGCCATGCTAGACATCACTATGACTCGAACAACTGTTGGAAGACCAACTCTTCGACATCTTCATTGTGGTCGACAGTAGCAAATTGATGCCAAGATTGGTATTCCGCGATTGTGTCCTTGTGCTCCAAGGTGACATCTTTCTAGAACCTGACTCTTGCATCCATAGCATTTAGGCACACTGCTCAGGCTCCTCTATCCAAATCGTTTGAAAGCATGTGCATCATTGTCTTCAATGCGGCTGGACCAACAACATACTTGTGCATGATGTCTGCACTAATTGGAAAGTTTGGACTGGTGGCTATGCGCATCAGCTCATCAAAGTACGAGTCAAGCTCTGGTTGGACTTGTGCCTTTTTCTTCACCTAGGTGAGATCCCAATAGATGGGATCACATGTGCACATACCATAACATCCATACTCTTGAATACACGTGCATGGGAAGCTTGTAGACTAGTGATGAGCTGTGAGAGCTCTTCATAATTCTGGACCTGACTCTGAATATGTGCCTTAAGCTCGACCACTCTGGGATTCATCATCTTAGGCAAGTGAAGTGGGGTTCCCTTGTATCTCATCGTCCATGTTTGCATGTAATCAACAACAACATGCACATTCGACAGGATACATGCTCTTCTATCACATCGATGTTTCCATCCATTGAGATGGACGCCTGCCATATGCACGGTACAAAACTTGGAATACAACACCCGCATAACTATGTCAAGGGACAATACTTCATCTAGTATTGCCTTCTTCAGTTCAGCTCGGGCGGATGTTGTAACCAACTCTCCTCCTTGCTTGGTCGTCTGAAGTTCCTTAGCCATTCGCTCATTCTCAGCTATTAGGAAGCGAACACTTGAGCTAGTGGCTTCGACATATGCTTTGGTAGCATCAGCCAAGCCTGCTGTATGTTTGTGCACGTTAGAAATGATCACTTGTTCTTCAACTTGCGTAGAAGATGTATGATCATCTGGAGTCGACACTCTGTGATACTGCACAACTCTATGTTGAGACTCATCGAATGAGATGTTGTGCATCTCTCCTTCTGGGTTACCTCCAAGGATCTTAGTGTCTCCTTAGTCACTTGGGACTTGCTCCTCTTCTAGATGTGGTGAAGCGGGTAAGTCGACCTCTTAATGATGAGGCATGAGGTCGATATCTTGTTCTAACTCCTTTTGCTCCATATCCATATCCATTTGTTCAAGTGCTTGCTCTATCTCCCAAGCGAAGTCCTGCTGCTGCGATGGTTCACCTTGTCTGCCTGATGCTAGCTGCTCTGATGATTCCACTACCTGTATGACTTTGTTTCATCTATCTACACATGTTGTGCCCCCTACTGTATCTGTTGTTGTTGCACTTCCCTCTCCTATTTGTGCAACTCTTGTTACTTCTGGACTTTCTCCTTCAACTCATGCAACTCCTTCTCTGTGTCCTCCATTCTCTACTTGTCTCTTTGCCTTTGTGCGAATCGTTTTCCTCACTGTTGTCTCTTTGCCTGTATAGCCATAGATGATTTTTCCACAAGTGGATCTACTCAAAACTTGCAACTTTGCTCTTCCTCCATGCGATCGACAATCTTCCTCTTGCCCTTGTCACACACTAGTATGTTTTCCTCTATTGTTACTGCTGCTTCTGGTGCTCTCTGGGATGCTTCTTCATGTTGCTTCGCTAACCACTCCACAGCGAAGCTGACCTGTTCATTGGGTCTGGAGAAACTGTAGTAATATCTCCATGGGTCCTCCTCCACCAATTGACATTCCCTGTGGATCTAGTTGAACTGTACTCTCACGCAGTGATCTTTCACAAGACAATGCAGGTCATATGGATTGTAACTCCGAAGGTTAGATGGATATTTCCTCATCTGTTCTGATTCGACATCTGCATGATTGAAACTCCGTATCTTGTATAACCCGATGCACAATGGAAGAGCAAGCCAAGGTGCCTTCTTCTTCCGGTGCAACCTAACTGTCAATCCTACCGAGATGTGATATGCTACTTCCTGCATGACGAGTACATCCAAGGAAAACTTTGGTAGAACATGCAAAGGCTTCTCCACACTGTACATTCGTATGAAGGTGCCAGACAATGAGGCATACCAATTAGCTATGTCCATCAGTGCCTCCACTGCTGCCTTCGACATGCAAGGTGGACCTTATTCGAATATCATCTTGTAAACTAGGGTAACAAAATGGTCAGACAGACGTGTGATAACTCCTCTAAAGCTGCATTCAGACAACATTTTACAATAAGTGTTCAAAATAGTATCCGCTAGTGACCATGCCTACTTCAAGCTTGGGAACTCCTGTTGGGCACAAATTGCATCCATAATGTAGGCGGACATGAAGATTTATGCTTGCATACCTCTGGGAAACTATCAAGCCCTTGTTACCTATTCCTTTAGCTGATGAGCCAACATGTAAGACCACTTACATGGTTTTCCTTCTCTAGCTAGTTGGTCTAGCGCGATCACCCAACTCTGTGGAAAGGATTCCATGCTTTCTTTGCCATACAGTCGACATGCAAAGATGACCAAGTATTGATATGCCTTTCGCAGTGTCTTCATCTTGTAGATCTGGTTGGGTGTCATCCTGAATCTAGCTAGCTCCTTCACCCAGTTCTTCAATATTTCTCTAGAGTTGGCACTCCTGCTGGGTATGCTGAAGGGAGTCTCCATGATGGTCATGGGCAACAACATCTGATACATCTCATCATAATCCTGTGCCCTGAAGGTTGCAACCTTTGTCCTGCTGACACTACTCAATGTCATTGTCTCAGGATATGTGTGCGAGATGATCCAATGTATCATGTCCGCGCATGGGAATGAGAGGTATCTGCATGAAATCCGGTACAAGCCGAACTTGTGAATGTTCACATATACCTGGCAGTCTTCGAGGTCTTCCCCAAATGTGCTTGCAAATGCATCATTGACCTCTTGCCATTTCAGCTTGATGTCCTTGTCTAGAAACAACTTGGTATCTTCATAGATTTGTAGACTTGCAGACACTCACTCAACTGTTGTTGTAGTTGCACTTCTGTTAGTGTCCTTTGATCCTACTCTCTTAGAGGCCATTGATCATGTACTACTAAGAGGGGGATGAACACCTACAAGATTTGGAGACAAAGCGACATGCATGGCAAGAAATCTGTCAGTGAAAACCAAAGCAAACTTGAGGAACGATACAACACATACCTGGGGAAAGATTGGCAAGGATTGCATAATTTCTTCTGGGAGGCTCGGTGAATGGATGCCAAAACTATGCAAAAGGTAGTCTAGGCTATCTAGGAGGCATGACAAGCTACTGAAATTGCACAATGCACAATCCATACAAACTACTGGTTGCTGGAATTGCGCAATGTGCAATTCCAGCTGGCAATGACTATAGGCTCAGTGACTGCATTGTGCAATTTTCTGGGCCAATAGTCAATGTCCCTTAGAATTGTGCAAAGCAAGCCTGGAGGACAGTCACTGGGAAAAAATTAACATCTCCTTAGAGGAAGACAAATCCTTCCTTCTTCGGATTGCGCAATGTTGTGATGGTGAGGCAGAGTCTAGGCCAAGGTTACCAGACCCGCCGACGGGCAACTAAAAGAAAATGCGAAAGTGAATGCATGGCGATACTAAGTGTGAATAAAAGTGATTGATCATGCATGCAAAAATTGGATTAAAGATTCAGATAACAGAACAACATGCATGTGGGTGAAGCGAGTCGCCGAATAAGCGACCGTTCGTGCAAAACAGTTTCATGCATGTGACAATAGTGAGATGGCAATGAAAACTGAAACGGTGCTAGTACAAGCTAGTATGCATGTAAATGATAGCAAGCATTCAAAGAAATCAAGAAAACATCACTCACACAAGAGAAAACACAAAAACTAACAAAAATGTTGAAAAAGACAAGTTGAGCTGGATGTGTCGAAGAGTCCTGGATGTGTTGTGGGATGTCAGAGCTCCAAGATTGATGTTAATGAATGAGCTCTAAAGCATCAAATAAATAAGTTTGAGGCTCATGACGTGCATGCCACAAATCTAAGAAAAAGGTAGACTTGGAGGAAATATTGTAAAACGATATTTGCATGTAACCTCCCGCTGCTAAAAATAGCTCCCTGAATAATGGGATGTCTCAGGTGGAACTGGCCAACCCAACTACACATGAAAGAGCTCGCTCAACTATTGGGAGAAAGTGTGCATTTCTAGAAGGGAGTTGGGCTAGCTGCCCAAGAGATTTGTGCAATTTATGTGCAAAGCAGCTAACTGCTACCCAGGATTGTGTAATTCCTGGGTTGAGTAGCCTTGCTGGGAGGAATTGCACAATTTTCTAGATGAAGCTTGATTGGCGGATTTGTGCAATTTTGGAGCCCAGCAGGTTGCTAGATAGAATTGCGCAATTTCTGGAGGGAAGGCTAGTTTCCCTCCAGAATTGCACAATTTCTTGAGGGAGCTTCTTAGCTTGTAGCTGGACCAAGTCCGAGAGAACAACCTATGAGGGGAGTGCAACAAGCTCTGGTGGATAGGTTGTCTTTCTACAAGAAAATCACTGAAGCTTGTGTACTTGATGAAGCAAGACATGCTGTTGTGAAAGGTTGGTACGGAGGCTCTAAAACGAAGCTAAGGCAAAATTTTGGAGGGTGGTTGTAACTACTACAACATAACCACAAAATCATCATTAACAAAGATGTCATATTTGATGAATCGTCATTCATGAAATCAAATGTAGATGGTGAAATGAAACAGGAAAAGTACCACAGATTCAACAAGTTCAGTTGGAAACTCAATCATATTCAAGGGAGGAGGATCATGAATATGTTCATGAAGAAACTCCTATAGAAACAGATGAGGATACAAAAATTTCTCAGGAAGATGAGGAAATACCGCAACAAATTCTACGAAGGTCTACATGAATCTGATATTTTCCTAAAAGGTATGATCATTTTGCTACATTTGTTGCATTAATTGCTAATGATGGAGAACCTAGTTATTATTAGGAAGCAATGGAAGTATCTTATAGCGATAAATGAAAAGTAGCAATGAAAGAGGAAATGGCTACCTTACAAATAAATAAGACATGGGATCTGGTGGAACTTCCTAAGGACAGGAAAGTTGTTGTTTGCAAGTGGGTTTACATATTGAAGAAAGGAGCTAATGATATTGTTCATAAGTATAAAGCAAGATTGGTTGCAAAAGGATATTATCAAAAGGAAGGTATTGATTTCCATGAGATTTTTTCACGAGTTGTTAAGATTGTTTCAATTAGAGTTGTGTTAGCATTAGTTGCATTATATGATCTAGAATTAGAGAAACTAGATGTTAAAACAACATTCTTACATGGAGATTTGGATGAGGATATATATATGGAACAACTAGAAGGGTTTGTTCAAAATCGCAACAAGAGGTTTGTTTTCAAACTTAAGAAGTCATTGTATGGCCTGAAGCAGTTTCCCAAGTAATGGTAAAAGAAGTTTGATTCCTTCATGTTGAGCTACAATTTTACCAGAAGTGAGTATGATCATTGTGTTTACTTTCAAAAGTTGGAAAATGGCATATTCATTATTTTGGTGTTAAATGTTGATGATATGCTTGTAGCAAGGAAAAGTGTGGTTGAGATCAACAGGTTAATGGCTCAGTTGGCTAGGACTTTCGAAATGAAGGATCTTGGAGCAGCAAAACAAATATTGGCCATGGAGATACACAGAGACAGGAAAAATGGTAAGTTGTGGTTATCACGACATAAGTACGTGGAGAAAATACTTCTACGATTTGGTATGAATAATGTGAAACCTGTTCAAATCCCTTTAGCTTCCCATTTCAATCTTTCTTTAAGTTTGTGTCCTAGTAATGATGAAGAAAAGGAGTAAATGTCTCATGTACCATATGTTAATGCAATAGGATGCTTAAAGTATGTGATGGTTAGTACAAGGCCAAATATTTCACATGCAATTGGTGTTGTTAGTAGATATATGGAAAATCCAAGTAAAGAGCATTGGGCAATAGTGAAATGAGTGCTTCAATATCTTAAAGGTACAAGTAATTATTGTATCACCTATAATGGTAGTAGTGATTCAGTCTGTGGTTATGTTGATTCAAATTTTGTAGGTGATTTGGACAAGAGTAAATCTGCTTCTCGATATGTTTTTACTCTTGCAAGTGGAATTGTTAGTTGGATGTAAAATCTTAAGAAGATAGTTTCTTTATCCACTATTGAGGCAGAATACATAGATTTCTCGCATGCTTGCAAAGAGGCAATTTGGTTAAAAGGTTTGTTAGGTGAGTTTGGAAGGGTGCAGGACAAGATGAAAGTATTTTTTGATTGTCAAAGTGCTATTCATTTGGCGAGGAATCCAACTTATCATAGTAAGACAAAATATATACATGTTAAATATCATTTTGTAAGACATGTTATTGATGAAAGTGGAGTGGTGGCTCTGGAAAAAGTCCATACAAAGAAAAATTATGCAGACATGTTCATAAAACTCGTTTTGTGAGAGAAGCTAAAATGGTGCCTAGCTTCTCTTGGCTTGCAAGGAAGGTGATGAATATTTTGGGCATGATATATCAAGTAAATTGTTGTCAAGGTGGAGATTGTTAGAAGTTGCCAACTATTTCCCTATATTTTTGGTATAATAGCTAAGATTGGTTCCTTTGGCTTAGTTTGTTTTTCCTAATCTAAGTTTTTGGAAAAAACATATAAAGGAACTTTTTTGTTTTATGCAAAAAGTTTCTTATGTAACTTCTTTAAAAGTTGTGGATGGATTTAGAAAAAGTCTGACAAGTTTCTATTTATCCATGTAAGCCTATAGAGGCAATATGAAAAACATAAAACAAATGGAGTGTGGGTTGAATGGTGGGATAATGTATGTTTGTGATTTGGTTGTTGTAAATATCCCTTGAATAATAAGAATACCGATTATCATTGCCCCGTGGATGTTTCCCTCACAAGGAGGGTTTTACCACATAAAACACTGTTTCAATATTTGTGTTTGATTATTCTATTATCTTGTTTATTTTCTATTATTTTTTGTAATTTCAATTTATTTGCAAGTTATGATATCACTCCTCAACTCAACAAGTGGTATCAGAGCTTCCAGAAATATTTTGTGTTAATGGAAAAGATGCAAAGTGTGAAGTTTGAAATCGAAAAGTTCAATGGAAATAATAGCTTTGAGCTATGGAAGGTTAAGATGAAGGATATTCTTGTGTAGCAAGGAGTGGAAAAGGCATTGTTGGGTAGGGCAAAGAAACCTCTGGGCATGGATAATGATGACTGGGAGGACATGGATGCAAGAGCCCTCAATCCTATTCATCTGTGCTTGGTAGATGATGTGTTGTTTAACATCATTGGAGAGAAAAAAACTATAGGCTTATGGACCAAGTTAGGAAGCCTTTATATGACGAAGTCCTTAACAAACATAATCTTCTTGAAGCAGTAGTTATATAGTTTGTGAATGAAGGAAGGTACAAAGATATCTAGTCATTTGAATTCTTTCAATAATATTTTATTCTAGTTGTCTAGTATAGATGTAAATATCAAAGGGGAAGACAAATAAATCACACTATTGTGTTCTTTGCCTGAGTCTTGGGATCATTTTGTAACCTCTATCAATTTTACTTCTATCGATACCATTGACTTTGATGCTATTGTGGGATTTATTGTCTAAGGAAACTCGACAAAAATCTAGCCTTGAAACCTCAACATCAGAAGCAAGGTGGAAAGAGTTCAATCAAAATAAAAATATCAGAATTTGAGAGACACATCAAGATCAAAGTAAAGAGGCAAGAAGAGTAAGTTAAAGTGTTGGTACTGTAACAAATTAGGGCATCTTAAGAAGGATTGCTAGAAAAGAAAGGAACAAGCTACTAAAAAGGACTCTACAAAGGAAGCTAATTCAACTGAAACAAGTGTAGGTATTGTTGATGAGGTATTGTCCACTTCTATTGTTTCTCAATGTCATCGTAATTGGTTTCTAGATTATGGTGCTTCCCATCATATGTGTCTTCAAAGGAATTGGTTCTCTTCATACCAATCTATTGATGACGGTGTGGTTTTCATGGGTAATGATGTTACATGAAAAAATATTGGGATTGGTAGTATCAGGATTAAAATATATGATGGTACTGTTAGAATGTTGACATAAGTGAGGCATCTTCCTGAGCATATAAAGAACTTTATATATTTTGGAGTGTTAGATTATGTTGGTCATAAATTTACAATTCAAGGTGGAGTTATGAAGGTGACGAAAGGCATCTTGGTAGTCATGAAGGCTAAAATTTTTGGGAACCTTTATAAGCTTGAAGGAAGGACAAAAATAGATCATGAAACAGTAGCATCTGAAGGTGCAAGTGACTCTACTAGTTTATGGCATCAACACTTGGTTCATATGAGCAAGAAAGGGCTGAAGGTATTGGTTGATCATAAGTTACTTCCAAGCTTGAAATATTTGAATTTGAATTTATATGAGCATTGTATTTATGGAAAGCAATCTAGACAGAAATTTAAAATAGGAAAATATGTTAGTAAAGGTATCCTTGATTACATCCATTTAGATATTTGGGGACCATCTCCTAAAGTATCTTTTGGAGGATCTTCATATTTTGTAACATTTATAGATGATTACTCTAGAAATGTGTGGATTTATTTATTGAAAATAAAAGTTGATGTATTTGATGCTTTTAAGCGGTATATAGATTTGGTTGAAAAGAGCATTGGTAGGTCAATTAAATGTTCGAGAACTAAAAAATGGAACTGAGTTTACTTGAAAAGAACTTGAAAATTATTGCAAGGAAGCTAGGATCGAAAGACATAAAACCACAGTTTATACTCCTCAGCAAAAATGGTGTTGTTGAATGTATGAATAGGACTCTTCTAGAGAGAGCAAGGAGTATGCTCAGTAATGCCAAGTTGTAGCACGAATTGTGGGTAGAAGCAGTTCTTACAACATGCTATCTAGTAAATTGGTCACTATCAATTGCAATTAACTGTAAGATTCTGGAGGAGGTATGGCAGGTCAACCTTGAGATTATTCAAATCTTAAAGTTTTTGGTTGTGATGCCTATGTAGTTATTCCAAAGAATCAACATTCTAAGTTAGATCCAAAATATATAAAAAAAAGACTAATATTTTTTGGATATAGTGATGGCATTAAGGGATATAAATTGTTGGATCCTACTACCCACAAAATCATCATTAACAAATATGTCATATTTGATGAATCGTCACTCATGAAACCAGATGTAGATGGTGAAATGAAACAAGAAAAAGTACCATAGATTCAACAAGTTCAATTGGAAACTCAATCATCTTCAAGGGAGGAGGATCATGAAGATGTTCATGAAGAAACTCCTACAGAATCAGACGAGGATACAAAAATTTCTCAGGAAACTGAGGAAATACCACAACAAATTCTATGAATGTCTACACGGATCAGATATTTTCCTAAAAGGTACGATAATTTTGCTACACCTGTTGTTGTAATTGCTAATGATGGAGAACCTAGTTGTTATCAGGAAGAAATGGAAGTATATGATAGCGATAAATGGAAAGTAACAATGAAAGAGGAAATGGATGCCTTACAAAGAAATAAGACATGGGATTTGGTGGAACTTCCTAAGGACAAGAAAGTTGTCAATTGCAAGTGGGTTTACAAATTGAAGAAAGGAGTTGATTATACTGTTCAAAAGTAAAAAAAATAATGGTTGCAAAAGGATATTTTCAAAAGGAAGGTATTGATTTCCATGATATTTTTTCACGAGTTGTTAAAATTGTTTCTGATCGAAATCTAGATTAGGGACAAAAATTAGCTCAAAAATAAAAGTGTTGAGAATCGCTCGAAACCTAAAATACCACGTCCGTCTCGGAAATACGATCCCAACGCAACTTGTTTCACTCAAAACGGAGTTCGTATGAGGAAGTTAGAGCCCATTGACCATTTCACCAAAAAAAAATCGCAGGTACTGCCCAGTCAACAATCCATACTGCTGATGTGGCAGGTGATTGTGAAGGTCAAAGGTGGTCAACTCCCAATGAGGGCTTGCCAAGTCTCAATCAGTGGATGGTCTTTATCTGGGTGATGTGCTGCAGTATGATTGGGTTTTGGATGGACTAATGAGAAAATGCCACGTGGCAAGCTGGAGGCCACCACGTGGCACCTCCCAAAGGTCAAATGGCTAATGTGCATTTGATTAAAATTTTGTCGAGGCACTGGGGTTCAATGCCACAACCTCCCCTCCACTAATCACATTCCTTACCAACTCCGCTACATGCTAATACTTAACATATTATGGTTTGACATTGTAATTAAAGTATTAAAACCGTGGAGTTGGGGAGTTAATGTTAACCTTAACTCTCCACATGTGACCACCTCTACCTAACTGCTAGCATTAAACCTTAACCATGGAGGATTAGCGCTAATTAAGCCATGATTAGCCCTTAATTAAGTAGTTTTTAGTTGGCAGAGATTTTGGTGGATTTTTCCAAATCCGGAACTGCCCCCAAATTTAGTGGGATTAACTGAAGTTTTCCAGATTTGGAGGAGATTCCTAGGGAAAAATTAAAAAGACCATAACTTGATGGGATTTCGACCAATTTTTAAAAATGAATAGTCAATTTTGGATTATTTCGACCTTCTAAAGACAATGGAATAGGTTTCAGAGGAAATAAAAGACTTCTATAGGTGATTTTTCCACAAGGAAGCCTAGGGCCACCAGGGAAGGAGGTCATGTCCATATCAACCAGAGTCAGTTTTCAAAGATCTAATAGTTATTTTTGGGGTTTTTGGGTCCTCTGAACCTAATGGTATAGTTTTCAAAGCCATTGGAGTTGAGAAGAAGCTTGTAATTAGACATTTGACCAAATAATTCCAAGAGGGCCTAGCCACTGAAGGAGGTCCTAGGAGATGTAGCCCAGTATTGGAGGGTGAACTCCTTGATCAGTTTTGTGTTGTGATTTTTCTATGTATTATGTCTACAATTTTACTTTCTTTTCATGTCATTTAATCAACTAATTAACTCATAATTTTATCACACATGACACATAAAATACATATAACTTGACACATAAACCTCTTGCATAACTGGGTAAATGAGACGATCCTAAACATAATTTTAACTAATGAGGGAGCTTGCATAGCATTAACAAGTTTTCCCAAGATTTCAGATCAGGTTGGTATCAGAGCACTTGTTAGCTCATTTGGACCCTGAGATGGTTTGCCAAGGTTAGCTAGAGAATTAGCTATTGGTTTTGAAATTGTGAAAGGATCATTTAATTGTGTGCAAGTTTTTGTGTACAAGCTAAAGCAAGGAGAAGCTCAATATTGAGAGCTTGGTTCTAAAATCACAATAAAGAAGTTTGTGAATCTTTGTGGTGTGTTGTGAAGCTCTTTAATTCATTACACTTGTGATGGTAGCTTCAACAAGTGATGTTTCTAATTTCTCTTCCTTAGCAAGATTATTTGATGAAGAGATGTTGCAGGAGTTTTTCATCATGAGAGATATGGTGCAAGAGATGATTGAAGATAGGAATGAGAACATTATACTTCAAGAGAATTTGATGGCCATGAAGGGGGAGAAGCAAGAGCTTCTTGAAAAGATCCATGAGATGGAGATCTTACTCTATGATGCCAAGGAAACCCTAGCCAAGTATGTGCATGAAAAAGAGGTATGCAAATCAAGTTTATCTTCAATTTCCTCTCAAAATGAATGTTTTGGTGCTTTTGAAAGACATCCTAGAGGAATAAGGTCCAAATTATTGATGAATATGGGCTATGAAGGTAGAGGGTTAGGCAAACATGCACAAGGCATAGTTGAGCCAATTGTTGTTGAGGAAAGGCCTAAGTATTTGGGTCTTGGTTATGGACAACATGATGGAGAATGCTCAAAAGCCAAGGAGGCACATGAAGGTGTTCCCAGAAGGAATTTTGTTTTAATTTCATCACCTCAATCTTGTAAAGTTTGTGTTCATGAGGAATGCAAATGTATTATACCCACTTTGCAAGAAAATTCTCATAAGCATGCAAACAATGGTTTCAATGAACAAGAGGATGTTGAAAGCTCTAAGGTTATTAACACCATTGTTGGTATTCCAAAGAGAAATACTACCTCTTCAAATTCACCTTCTCAAGAAGGCAACAAAGGTGAATGTTCAAGGTATAAATATGCCTTTAATCAAGTTTCTTTTGATTATGTTAAATATGGTAAATATTCATGTAAGAATTGGAGAAAAAGTTCATGTTCCTTTTGTTGTTTGAATAACCATAATGTTTCAAGATGTTGGAAGAAAATGGCCACATACATGAAACTTTCAAAGAAAAAGAGACAGAAAGCCAAAGCTCCATTGGATAATGGAAACCATGTTGCAAAGAAGATGCAATTGTTTTGCACTCATTGCCATAAGCAAGGTCATCTAGTAGACAAATTTTGGACTTTACATCCAACAACTCATCCATGACATTTGAAGAAGGTGGAGAGATACTTTGGCAAGAACAGAAAACAATATTTCGTAATTGATGTGGGTCAAGATGATTCACAAGATGATGTGCAGCTACAAGAATCGCCATTGAAATGGTTTGGTAAGAGGTGGTTTGATTTCTTATCCAAATAAGGCTTGCATTTATTTTGTTGATAGATGCAATTCTTTGCCTTAAAAATGTATTTCTTTGCCTTATGAATGCATTACTTTTCTATTGAAAGTATGCTATAACTTTTATGATGCAAGATGTTGAAAGTGGACTTATGTTTTACTCACTTTAATGCAGCAAAGAAGGCAATTTGTGGTTACAAGTTTGTATGTGAATGCATTTCTTTTGAAAGCATTCTTGATGTTACATATTTTCGCCATGAAGATGTGTGAAAGTTGAGTATGTTACTCACTTCATTTGCAGAAAATTTGTCAATTCTTGACATTGCATAATTTCACCAAGAAGGTGTGTGAAAGTTGGGTATGTTACTCACTTCATTTACAACAAATTTGTCAATTCAACTCTTATGTACCCCTACATGTTTTTGGGCTTATTGTACTTTTGTTTGTACTTGTGAGAGAGTTGAAGAATTGTACACATACATGAGAGTTTGTGTGTGTGTGAACAATGAAACTAGCAACATGCATGAGTGATTGACTTGTATCGGTCGATTGCTTTGTTAACATGTATGATTGACAACTTGAGAATTTTCATTGTGTTTGGATACATGCATGAGTGTCGAATGTTGTCACATGTATGTCATATCGACTTGGAAGAGTTGATTTTGTCTCCAAAGATGAAATGGAGATGTTAATGGATTATTGCATGAGAATGTGGAATTCTTGTTATTTATGCAAAGAATCGTGAAGTTGTTGTACATGCATTTGCTTGACTTGAAAGTCAGTTGTTTGAAAAAGCATGTTTTGTCCACTTATGTTTAGTCGATGGAGTTTTGTCGATTGTGTGAGTCAATATTTTGTACACCAAGATGCAAGAGTACATGGCGATGTTACATGTTGTGACAATTGTTGCTTTGAAGGAGAAAAAGAAGAGGTCGTCGATTTGCATTTCTTGCATAATGTGTTTTTCCATTTAATAGTGTTTCTTGTGACAAGTTGTTGTAGGATTTTGGAAGGTCCATTATTGAGCAAGATACTCATGCTTAGCCTTCATTCTCAAATCAAAACATGAGTGCCATGTTTAATTGGAGGCTGATAGAGGCAAGAAGCGACAATGGAAAAGATGCCAAAAAGTTTGTAGCCATGGAAGACTATTGTTTTGTGTTGACACCAAGAAGCAAAAGAGATTGCGAATGCATTCTTCCAGATGTGGAATTTAGAACTGTGGAGGTAAAAGAATGGCCATTTATTTTCTTATTGTTACTGATATTGGAACTCATTGTTGTAGTTCACTCAGATGGGCTTAACTTGGGAAAGTGGTTTCCAAGAAGAAGCTTGCATCGAATGCATGTGTTGCAAAGGAGGAACATGATTCTCTTTGGGAAGGCTATCAGTCAGTTTTCCAAGCACCAAGGGATCAATTTGGTACAGTAGCGTGTATAATCAGTCAACAAGCAGCCAGCAAGTGTTGGATTGGGTCAGCAGCAAAAGAAGAACAATGGTTGAGGGACATAGCCATTTGTAATGCAAGGCATGTCAGTGTACCTAAGTGGTTGTCATGGAGATTTATTCAAGTAGAATCAATTGATAGAACTTGGGAAAGAGAAGAGTATTCATCTCTTATCAGATAACCAAATTTTGTGGGTCCAAAAGCCCGTCAATGGGAAGGAGTGATCAGAATAAGGATTAGGGGCAAAAATTAGCTCAAAAATAAAAGTGTTTGGAATCATTTGAAACCTAAACGACCGTGTCCATCTCGGTTATACGATCTCAATGCAACTTGTTTCACTCAAAATGGGGTTCATATGAGGAAGTTAGAGCCCATTGAATATTTCACCAAACAATAATTGTTTTTTTGCAGGTATTGCCCAGTCAGCAGTTTGTACTGCTGATGTGGCAGGTGAATGGGTAGGTGGCTGTGTAGGTCAAAGGTAGTCAACACCCAATGAGGGCTCGCCAAGTGTCAATCGGTGGTTGGTCTTCAGCTGGGTGATGTGGCGCAACATGATTGGGTTTTGGATGGACCAATGAGAAAATGCCACGTGGCAAGCCCGAAGGCCGCCACGTGGCACCTCCCAAAGGTCAAATGACTAATGTGCGTTTGATTAAAATTTTGTGGAAGCACTAGGGTTTGACCCCACAACCTCCACTCCACTAATTGCATGCCTTACCAACTCCACTACACATTAATACTTAACATATTATGGTTTGACATTGTAATTAAAGTATTAAAACTGTGGAGTTGGGGGGGAGTTAACGCTAACCTTAACTCTCCACATGTGACCACCTCTACCTAACTGCTAACATTAAACCTGAACCACAGAGGATTAGAGCTGATTAATCCATGATTAGCCCTTAATTAAGCAGTTTTTAGTTGGAGAATATTTTGGCAGATTCTACCAAATCCAGAACCGCCCCCAAATTTAGTGGGATTAACTGAATTTTTCTAGAGTTGGAGGAGATTCCTAGGGAAAAATTAAAAAGAACATAACTTGATGGGATTTCAACCAATTTTTTGAAAATGAATAGTTAATTTTAGATTATTTCGACCTTCTGAAGATAATGGAATAGGTTTCAAAGGCAATAGAAGACTTCTACAAGTGATTTTTCCACAGGGAAGTTTGGGGAAGTCTAGGGCCACCAAGGAAGGAGGTCATGTCAAGATCAACCAGAGTCAGTTTTCAGAGATCTAATAGTAATTTTTGGGGTTTTTGGGTCCTCTAAACCCACTGGTATAGTTTGCAAATCCATTGGATTTTAGAAGAATCTTGTAATCAGACATTTGACCAAATAATTCCAAGAGGGCCTAACCATTGAAGGAGGTCCTAGGAGATGCAGCCCAATACTAGAGGGTGAACTCCTTGATCAGTTTTATGTTGTGAGTTTTCCATGTATTATGTTTGCAATTTTACTTGTTGTTCATGTCATTTAATCAGCTAATTAACTCATAATTTGCTCACACATGACACATAAAGACATATAACTTGACACATAAACCTCTTGCATAACTGGGTAAATGAGACGATCCTAAACATAATTTTAACAGATGAGAGAGCTTGCATAGCATTAACAAGTTTTCCCAAGATTTCATATTAGTTTCAATTAGAGTTGTGTTAGCATTAGTTGCATTACATGATCTAGAATTAGAGCAACTAGCTATTAAAACAACATTCTTACATGGAGATTTGGGTGAGGATATATATATGGAACAACCAGAAGGGTTTGTTCAAAATCGCAACAAGAGGTTTGTTTGCAAAATAAAGAAGTCATTGTATGGCCTGAAGCACTATCCCAGGCAATGGTACAAGAAGTTTGATTCCTTCATGATGAGCTACAATTGTACCAAAAGTGAGTATGGTCATTGTGTTTACTTTCAAAAGCTGGAAAATGGCGTATTCATTATTTTGGTGTTATATGTTGTTGATATGCTTGTAGCAAGAAAAAACATAGTTGAGATCAATAGGTTAAAGGCTCGGTTGGCTAGGAATTTTGAAATGAAGGATCTTAGAGCAGCAAAACAAATCTTGGGTATGGAGATACACAGAGACATGAAAAGTGGTAAGTTGTGGTTATCACAACAGAAGTATGTGGAGAAAATACTTCTGAGATTTGGTATGAATAATGTGAAACCTTTTCAAATCCCTTTAGCTTCCCATTTCAATCTTTCTTCAAGTTTGTGTCCTATTAATGAGGAAGAAAAGGAGTATATGTCTCGTGTACCATATGTTAATGCGCTAGGATGCTTAAAGTATGTGATGGTTAGTACAAGGCCAGATATTTCACATGCAATTGGTGTTGTTAGTAGATACATGAAAAATCCAGGTAAAAAGCATTGGGAAACAATGAAATGAGTGCTTTAGTATCTTAAAGGTACAAATAATTATTGTATCACCAGCAGTAGTGATTTAGTCCATGGTTATGTTGATTCAGATTTTGCAGGTGATTTGGACAAAAGGAGACCCACTTCTCAATATGTTTTTAATCTTGCAGGTGGAGTTGTTAGTTGGATATCAAAGCTTCAGAACATAGTTTCTTTATCCACTATTGAGGCATAATCCATAGTTGTCTTGCATGCTTGCAAAGAGGCAATTTGGTTAAAAGGTTTTCTAGGTGAGTTTGGAAGGGTGCAGGACAAGGTGAAAGTATTTTGTGATAGTCAAAGTGCTATTCATTTGGCAAGGAATCCAACTTATCATAGTAAGACAAAAAATATACCTATTAAATATCATTTTGTAAGACAAGTTATTAATGAAAGTGGAGTGGTGGCTCTGGAAAAAGTCCATACAAAGTAAAATTGTGCAGACATGCTCACAAAACCAATTTTGTGAGAGAAGCTAAAATGGTGCTTAGCTTCTCTTGGCTTGCAAGGAAGGTGATGAATATTTTGGGCATGATATATCAGGTAAATTGTTGTCAAGGTGGAGATTTTTAGAAGTTGCCAACTATTTCCCTATATTTTTGGGATAAAAGTTAAGATTGGTTCCTTTGGCTTAGTTTGTTTTTCCTAATCTAAGTTTTTAGAAAAAACATATAAAATAAACTTTTTTGTTTTATGTAAAAAATTTCTTATGTAACTGTTTTAAAAGTTGTGGGTGGATTTAGAAAAAATCTCACAGGTTTCTATTTATCCATGTAAGGCTATATAAGCAATATTAAAAACATAAAACAAATGGAAAGTGGGTTGAATGGTGGGATAACCTATTTGGCTATTGTAAATATCCCTTGAATAATAAGAAAACCAATTATCATTGCCCTGTGGATGTTTCCTTCACAAGGAGGGTTTTACCACATAAAACACAATGTCAATGTTTGTGTTTGATTATTCTGTTATCTTGTTTATTTGGCATTATTTTTTGCAATTTCAATTTATTTTTTTGTTTATGTGGCGCTCCATTACCAACCATTGATGTGCATGAACTATTGATCATGTAAAAATCATGATCATTTTTAGTGACTGCAGGCTAAAAATCATGATCATTTTCAGTGATTCCACAGTCAGGATTAGTTCACGTAGTCAAATAATTAAACAATTAAAAAATTCAGTGCATTTATGTAATGAGAGGGAAATAATATAACATAGTTACTAGATAATATCAAAAAAAGGTGGGCATGTATCATGAGCTTTTTGGATAACTATGTGTGAGAAATCTTTATTTCAATCGCTGATTTTTGGAATATTTTGGAAGGAAGATAAAGTCTTTTTTTTTAATAATATTTTTGGAATCAACAATTGAATTGTAATCAAAGTAATATTTTCATAATTTTTAAATAGTAACTTGATTTTCATTTCTTTTTTCCCTTTCTTTTTAATGTAAATATTGTTATCAATTTTCATTAAAAGTGTAATAAAATCTCTTAATTTCAAGTTTTTGAAATATTCAATATTTATTATAAGAAGACTTGTGATAAATTTACAGATATATAATTTGTTAATGAAGTATTGATAGAGAAAATAAAAAATTAAAATATGAAAAAATTAGCCGAAAAAAATAATAAAATAATCACTTATAAAAAAAACTTACTTAACACAATCAAAACATTCTTAATAATGTTAAAAATATATATAAAAAACATTTCCAATAATTTTAATCAAAGAATAAAGATAATCTTTTTTATTATGTCACAGGGGTAAACATTTCTAAAAATTTTAATTAAAGAATAAAAATAATCAAAATATAATCCAAGGATAGAAATAATAATTTTTATTATATCACTGTACTTTTAATTAAAGAATAAAAATAATCAAAATATAATCCAAGAATAGAAATAATAATTTTTATTATATCACTGTCATATAGCTATGATATATAGCGACCATGTTGGAGCAATCGTTCCAGCTTGCCAAAAAAAACATATTTTATGCTTTTCACATGATTCAGTTTAGGTTTAATTGGAGTCGTCTAATGAGGCGGAGGAATTACCCAGATTGGCTAGAAAGTGGACAAAAAAACTCAAAAAATCTTATAGAGGCAGTGTTTGAATCATGTTTTTGATGGTGAAAATAGATTCAGCACCATAAAAAACATCTAGGACACCTAAAATTTTGAAATTTAACTATAACTTGGATTTACAAAAATCTTTGCCAGATTTTCTCTAAATATAATCGGAATTTCATAACTTTCCCAACAACTTCTCCAACTACACACAACAAAATTTCACTAACATATTCTCTCTGTACAAAGCCCAACGTATTCTCTCTGTACAAAGCCCAAGGGAATAAGTCAGCCAGTTTCTCAGAATTGCCTATACTCGGGCTTGACATGACCTTGTCACAGCACGGAGTCGATAGCTGCCGATTGTAAAACTCAAAACGGAAATAAATGTCTATAAATGTGTGGCTGCTTCAAATGATTTGATTTATTAAAAAAAACGTTTATAAGAAATTATTTATTGAAACCTCCTTCGTATTCGAAATTGCTCCTTTATCCCTTTCGGGTAATCATGTAATGTAACCAAAATAATACGCTGCAATGTTTTGGCATCCGTTTAATAAATGTGATATTTCATTTTAGGAATTAAATAAAAAATAAAAAATAAATATTTTATTTTAAATTTAGTGGTATCAGTGTAATAAATGTGATATTTTAATTTAGGAATTAAATGAAGAGTCAAAAATAAATATTCTATTTTAGATTTAGTCTTTTAATCGTAAAAGATAAAATATGGAAATTATACTTGTTGTATAGTAGGTGATATACACATTGAATTGACCATTTATTAATTCACTATTTGATTATAAATTAATTTACGTTCTAGGGATAATTTTATAAAATGAAAATAGTTTATTTTTTTATTATTTTAATTTTATTTTTTTGAATTTTTATTGGTTCGCTTGAGTTAGGTTTTATTTTGTAATCATAGTTGTCATACAGTTGTCGAATGTCATCAATCACCTACCGTGGATTTGGGTAGATTGGACTTTTTTTACTAAACGCCTCGATCCTCCCAGTGTTCATTCAACGTTGTTGTATGCCTTTCCCTGAACATGTATAATGACCTACAATCTCATTTGCACCGTCCATACCAACCCTGCTTAGGGAAATTTGTATATGGATGGTCCATATAGGAAAACATATATGATACCCATGTTTCCTCAAGGAAAAGGAGTTGATAAACAATCAAGTATTTTTATTTCTATTGAACTATGATCAAAAGTTTGGGACAATTACATTAAATATACACAAATTACTATTTGATGTTAATCCATATATATATATATATAGATATATATATATATATATTATTTTTATGGGGGTGTTGATGCAAGTTTTGAGGTGGCAAGGCACTAGATCACATTGACACTAGAAATAACTCAACAAGACATGGTCAATTGCCCAACTATGATAATTAACCTACTTCAACTTGTGTTAGCATTAATGTGAATAAATAAATATGGTGGTTTTTGGTTCTATGATGCTCCTTGTCATTTTATCTCCTCAGTGACCTTTTTCCTTCTTAGTAATGAAGTTTCTACATGACACTCCTTTCTTAACGACCCTCCCCTTTAGCTCTTTCCTCTCAAGCTCTTTGGAGTTCATTGCATGGGGTCTAAGCTATTTGTCTGATGTTTCAAAGTTGTTAACCTACTCAAGTGGTCTAAAAGTTTTCTCTTTGCTACATTCTCTTTATCCTTTGGATCTCTGGTCCTTTAACCCTGCATGTTGCTTCCTTTATTTGTTTCCATGACTCATCAAGGAGTTAGATGTCAACAAGGAGGAGGGGAACATGATTCTTTGAGGGGTTCTCGCATTCATTTCAATGAAGAGTTGTGCACTCGACTCTACCTCATCCAGCCCCCTTTAAAGGTGAAGAGTGAGCTCAACGTTGTGGAGGAGGTTGTTAGATAGGAATGAGAGAACTTCACAGACATGAAACTAATTTAAGAACTCATAGCTTGGATATATGATACTGTATATACACGAGGAATGAAAAACCAGTGCCTCTACACAACAGTCCTGTACTAGCATTTAAAGGCACTCCTTAGCAAGGTTTTGTTGGATCACCAAACTACACAAGATCAAATCCGGATAAATGATGGACATCAAAGGTCGTTTAAAAGATGTGTGCGGAAACTCACTAGTCAGTAAGCACTCAACTAAAAAATTCCTAAGAAAAAAACAAGAAGTAGAATACTCTTCCAAATATAAATGTAGAGTAGTTAGGACTCGAAACTAAATCAATGAAAAACACATTAGAAATCCTTCTAGAAGCTAGCTTGGGATGATTAAGGCCATGTCCAACTAACTCTTGGGTGACAATCACCTAAGGTGCAAGTACCCTCATAAAGATAGGAACCCTCCAAGGGAGCCGAAATAGATTTAATGTGTTTATTTTAGTATTGTAAACACTTTCCAATTATAGTGACATAGGAAAAAACCCCAAAGAAAGACTACTAAGATTATCACTTTTGAAAAGGTGATTGAGAAAAATAGTCATGGGTCAAGTTTTAACATATGGGTAAATAACATAGGACTAAGTCTTAGACCTAAGTTTTAACATATGGGTAGATAACATAGGACTAAGTCTTAGACCTAAGTTTTAACATATGGGTAGATAACATATGACTAAGTCTTAGACCTAAGACTTTAGAGAAATAACAGGACTCACCACTTCTAATAAAGCTCCAGTATACACACATAACCCTCCAAATTCTCATCGTTGACCTCTTGTTTAATGCATGTGATGCAGCCCAGGCCGCAAATACCAGGATCCTCCGACAACCATGCATATAAAAGCTTGTTTCATGGCATTGTAATCTCATGATTTATAAAGAACCCGATCTTGTCTATCACACAGTGCTTTCAAAACCATATTTATTAACGCACAGTGCTCTTCATTAATTCTTAAAAGAAACATACTGAGAATGGTCATGCGCATCCAAAATATATATGCATTCACTTGTGGTACCGACTTACCGTGGACAGGCTCGTATATATATATATAAATCGGTTGGCTATGATTACAGGCGGAGCCTTATCATGACAAAGACTCGAGTGCACGGATAGGCAGCTATATCTCTCCGTTCCCTATACTGTTCGGTCCTCATAAACATAAGTTGCAATCGCCCAACAAGGACTTACTGTATTCCGAATTCACGGAACCTCAGACTCGGCGATGTATATATACACAACAAATTATCTCTTTCCGCCTCCTACATCCAGAACTCTCCTTATTACGCTGTGGATTCAGTTCAGCTTTGCATGGGCTTCGAACTTCGATTTTAACGCGGAAGCTAACCATTGTAACCTCCAGATCCGCATGAATGCAAAACTGTGGTCCTTTCGCCTCGCCCTCATAGTAATATCATGATGTAAAATCTCTTACAACCAGTTCCAAAGTCTCTGGCGCCGGATAGTCTCGAACAGGAATGATAACCTACGTAACTGTAATGTCCAAGGCGATGCTATCATCACATGAAAGCCAAGCGGATCAACAGTTAACAGTAATTGCGCGTTGAAAAAACGATATCCACCATTCAGTCAAAGAATTAAACATGCATATACAGCGTTTAGAATTCGTTGTCCGCCCACTAAGTCAATATAGAGTTAAATATATATCAAAGGAAATTCAATGGTGCCATGGGGAGGCTGCGGAAGTTCTAAAGCCATTACATAAGCTTTCCCATAATTAACATTGTCATTATTATGCGCAAAACAGAGGATTTTCATCTGATTGTAATGAAATCAAATTTGAATGCCGGTTTAATACGCACAGTCAAATAGTAAGCGGAGAAATAAAAAGGCCATTCACGCCTTCCAATCCACAGTTAAAATCAACTATTGGATACATGCACAGTATCATATCTCAGAATTCATTAAACGCAAGCATGGTCATCTAGAACTGAATTCAACATACTCATATTTACATAAAACAAGCATTCACAACAATTCTATTCATGGCCAGATATGCAAATCTATGGCCCTTTTACAAACTGCCGAAGGCTCACAAGGAGAACCCTTGTTCACTCCTCACGCTCACTCCCCACACACTTCCTTCTCAATGCCTTTGAGCTCCATGATTTATTAAACTTAGCATGATCTAAAAATCCTAAAATCACTCAACTAAAGCTCTAAGACTCTACATGCAATGCATACATATGGCAAAAGCATCTTTGCAGCTTTATTCCGTCTTTTTCCCTGTTCTAAAATAGAAAAGATTCCTTATGATCCACATCCATTCCTTTATGCCTAAAAGCTCTCCTTAATTCCTATTTCCTCATTTATTTATTTTGAAAATATCTAATAAAAAGCCTAAATATTAAAGTGACTTGGAATTTCGGAAACTAATTCCACAATTGCATGACCCATATGTCTATTATTTACAATAATTTCCCTTTGGGCTGAATGCTCCCGCATCATACTCCCAAGGTAGAAAAATTTCATGATCTCCTCATCATGTGTTCAGATCTATGTTTGCCTAGATCCCATATCTTGTATTGTAACTTTCCATTTGCCGCTGCTTCTGTCTGTTGTTCTTCTTCAGGTCTCCACACTTTATGTTGCTTTGCTCCACTAGCTGTACTCTTGCAATCTTCTGCTGTCTTCCTCTTGCTGCTTCTCTTTTGTTTCACTGTTGTTGGTCTCTTCCGGAATTCCTTCATCATCATCCGCCTCATCATTTCAATTTCTTTGTCTAGTAGATTTTTTCCAGCTTCTTCAGTAAGACCTGTACTCCCAAAACAATTGTTAGAATAAAAAATATAAGGCATCAGTGCCTCTTTTGCTGCTAGTGTTGTCGCTCCACATGTTGCTCTAGCTGTCACTATGAATGTTGCTGCCTCCCAAACTTCCTGTCCCCCTGCAACATTCGTTTGCTTGTCACCTGCAATTTCATCTGCAATTTCATCTGCAACTTTTTCCTCTGGTTCAGATGTCTCTCGCAAACTTTTCAGCCACTTCTTCTTAAGTATTTCATTAACATGTTGTAAATTATAATCTTTGTCTTCTTCCCTCAAGACAATTCCAAATGATGGACTTTCTTCTTTATTACCTGTAAACACAATCAAATTGTCAGCATTAAAATCACAGGGCTCACTGGTCTCACTTGTTGATTCAGTTATCAAGTTTTCTCTCTGTAGTTTCAAGTCTTTTTCAGGACTCAAGAAATCTTCATTAGCTTTCTCCTCAATGCGTTGCTCTGAGTTCTTTTCCCACTTCTCTATCATCACATTAGTATGCTGATTTACCCTCACCATGAGACTGTTAGCTAGTCCTTCCTTCTTACCATCTCCTGCTTTATGACTGTCATTCATAAAGACTCTCTTCCCTTGTTTCTTCATCCAATAAGTCCTCTGTCTCTCCAACTCTCTTCTCTGGAGATCTAGTTTCCTATACAATTCAACAACTTCATTAGGAGTAGACCTTGGAAATTTCACATGATTTTCCATACCTCCACTAGTGGTTGACCAATCATCAGCTGGTCCTTCTCTTTCTGCATCAACATCCTGATTAGACTCCTTCTTCCCCATCTGCTTCTGAGATCTTGCTAACTCATTATCGATCTGAACAGCCTTCAGGTTCAATTCTTCTTGCACAAACTCTAAAGCTTGTTTATCTTCCTGTTTTGTACCTGCAAACATGCGCAACTCATTAGTTTTTAAATCACGAGACTTGACTGCTTCTTCCATTGCTTCTTTTCGAACAAATCTGCATTTGGAATCTTTAATTCCCATCTCTGGCATAAGAACTCTAAGCTCCTTCTTTAGTAAGGAAATCTCAATTTTCCCCAACTTCCTCTGCAATTGTTGCCAAATCACTCTCTTTCCCTTCAGTGGAAAGATCCATTTTCTATTTTGATTTTTCTGCTCTTGTAGCCATTATTCCAGTACCTGCAATTGTACCTTCATTACTGCAATCTCTCTTTCTCGAACTCCTACAGTCATCTCATTTCTGTGCCATTTCTCTAGACCTCTTCTCTGATTCTCCATGATCAACTTCTCCAGCTGTATATAAGACCCATCTACCTTTTGCTTTTCTAGAACAGAATTTTGATTCTGCTAGTCTTTTTCCTTCTTCATGACAATATCAGCCAATTGTTTTTCACCTGCAAACATCCACAAATTGTCAGATTTAAAAATATATGACCCTTTGGTCTTACTTGAAGTTTCAGTCTTCAAGCCTTCATCTTCACTATCTCCCAGAAATTCTCCTTGTTCTGGTTCACAGATGTATTCTTCCATTTCAACTTCCTCTGGACTTATATTCTTGCCATTTACCTTCGCATCCTCTTTCTTATGTCCTCTACCGTGGCTTTTTTCCTGAACCTCTGCTATGACTATCAGTAGTCATCTTCTCCGCCATGAGTTTCTCACCCATGAGTTGCATCCAGCCTCTACAACAGCAAATTCTTTTGCTACCACTTACCTCACCAATCCTTTCCTCTAGATCTGGTCTTTTGGTAATCACCAGTCCTCTGCTGGAATCTTTCAAGCATTCTCCACTACTCTTTCAGGCTTCTCTTATCTGCAACTTTCTTCAACCTCTGTTGATTCTCCTTTGCAACAAGCCTCTGCAACAGCTAGTCCTCATGGCTGCAATCTTACCTCACTAAGCTCTCCTTACTTAGTCTTTTGGTAAGCACGGTCCTTTGTCTGGAACCTTCTCCTGAGCAACACCTTTGCTCCCTCTAGGCTTCTGCAATCTCCTTCTCTCTCCTGAGAACACTTCAGTTGTCTTCTTTATCCAATTCCTTATTGGATTCTTCAGGTTCACTGCCACTTCTCTGCAACCATAAACTTCAATTCACAAATTTCAAATCAGGAAATCATCTTACCTTTAAGATCTTGCATGATCTCGTCCTCCCTTTGTTTCTGCAATCCTGTTCACTCGTGTAGTTTGCATATCAAAAAAAATCATTCATCACACATTCAAAGAAACACACTTCAGTTCTCGACTGTACTCATTCAATAAAACAAACTTCTTCAACAAGGTATTCCTGCTCTGATACCACCTGATGCAGCCCAGGCCGCAAATACCAGGATCCTCCGACAACCATGCATATAAAAGCTTGTTTCATGGCGTTGTAATCTCATGATTTATAAAGAACCCGATCTTGTCTATCACACAGTGCTTTCAAAACCATATTTATTAACGCACAGTGCTCTTCATTAATTCTTAAAAGAAACATACTGAGAATGGTCATGCGCATCCAAAATATATATGCATTCACTTGTGGTACCGACTTACCGTGGACAGGCTCGTATATATATATATAAATCGGTCGGCTATGATTACAGGCGGAGCCTTATCATGACAAAGACTCGAGTGCACGGATAGGCAGCTATATCTCTCCGTTCCCTATACTGTTCGGTCCTCATAAACATAAGTTGAAATCGCCCAACAAGGACTTACTGTATTCTGAATTCACAGAACCTCGGACTCGGCGATGTATATATACACAACAAATTATCTCTTTCCGCCTCCTATATCCAGAACTCTCCTTATTACGCTGTGGATTAAGTTCAGCTTTGCATGGGCTTCGAACTTCGATTTTAACGCGGAAGCTAACCATTGTAACCTCCAGATCCGCATGAATGCAAAACTGTGGTCCTTTTGCCTCGCCCTCATAGTAATATCATGATGTAAAATCTCTTACAACCAGTTCCAAAGTCTCTGGCGCCGGATAGTCTCAAACAAGAATGATAACCTACGTAACTGTAATGTCCAAGGCGATGCTATCATCACATGAAAGCCAAGCAGATCAACAGTTAACAGTAATTGCGCGTTGAAAAAACGATATCCACCATTCAGTCAAAGAATTAAACATGCATATACAACGTTTAGAATTCGCTGTCCGCCCACTAAGTCAATATAGAGTTAAATATATATCAAAGGAAATTCAATGGTGCCATGGGGAGGCTGCGGAAGTTCTAAAGCCATTACATAAACTTTCCCATAATTAACATTGCCATTATTATGCGCAAAACAGAGGATTTTCATCTGATTGTAATGAAATCAAATTTGAATGTCGGTTTAATACGCACAGTCAAATAGTAAGCGGAGAAATAAAAAGGCCATTCACGCCTTCCAATCCACAGTTAAAATCAACTATTGGATACATGCACAGTATCATATCTCAGAATTCATTAAACGCAACCATGGTCATCCAGAACTGAATTCAACATACTCATATTTACATAAAACAAGCATTCACAACAGTTCTATTCATGGCCAGATATGCAAATCTATGGCCCTTTTACAAATTGCCGAAGGCTCACAAGGAGAACCCTTGTTCACTCCTCACGCTCACTCCCCACACACTTCCTTCTCAATGCCTTTGAGCTCCATAATTTATTAAACTTAGCATGATCTAAAAATCCTAAAATCACTCAACTAAAGCTCTAAGACTCTACATGCAATGCATACATATGGCAAAAGCATCTTTTCAGCTTTATTCCGTCTTTTTCCCTGTTCTAAAATAGAAAAGCTTCCTTATGATCCACATCCATTCCTTTATGCCTAAAAGCTCTCCTTAATTCCTATTTCCTCATTTATTTATTTTGAAAATATCTAATAAAAAGCCTAAATATTAAAGTGACTTGGAATTTAGGAAACTAATTCCACAATTGCATGACCCCTATGTCTATTATTTACAATAATTTTTCTTTGGGTTGAATGCTCCCGCATCAGCATGTGCTAAGTGCAGGTTTTCCTCACAAACATCTTCTACTACTAATGGATTTTTACTCCCTAGTAGTTTTAGTTTCATTTTGTACTTTTTGGAGAATTTACTCTCTAGCTAACACTAAGACTATAGGAGTTTTGTATAAATAAAATTTCTAGTTGTTTTTAAATATCAATCCTTTGAAGTATGTTATTTACTAAGGAAGTAGAAAGGTGAAACTTGTGATGTTTAGAGGACCCAAAAAAATGATGGAAATAATAATATATTAAAACAATACATATTTATATTAATCCTTCTCTAGGCTAGGCATTCTTTTCATTAACTTAGAAAAGTTAACAACTTTAGAGATCTTATCTAATAAATCCAATCATTTTTTCCTTTTTCTTGGCCATGTGGATGCTTTGCAATTCAAAAAACCAAAAACAATTTAAGAAATGTGTCACTCCATTGTATAAATAAAACACAAGGAAATTTTTGTTTTCTTAAAAAAAAAATATAAATGCTAATGACAAGCATTAAAATAAGGTTAATTTGTTTCTCATTGTAGATCAAAGATATCTAGACATACAAATAAATAAGAAAAAAAATGAAAATCCAAACAAAAAATAATAGAATTCCTTTTACAAGATGTATATACATTTTCCTTTAAAGAAAATTTCACACGTACACATTTTTACACATGGAAAAAATCAAGTATATATGCTTTTATCCTTAAAATAGATGTGTATGAGGCTTATAAAAGGAAAAAGAGTATATAAAAGGCTTTGAAAAATCTTAAATTTTGGTTTTTATAGTGAATAAAGAATAATTAAAACATAACTAGCAAATCGAGATCAATTTTAACTTTAGAATAATTAAAACATAAAACATAACTAGCAAACCCAGATCAATTTTAACTTTAGAAAAGAGTTCTCCTTAGTGGAGGCTCCAGCTTTATGATAAGAATCGCTAGTTTTATGATACATAATTCCCCGAGGCTCCAACTTTATAATAAGAATAGCTAGTTTTATGATACATAATTCCCCACTAACTAGGATCAAAATAATGGCAAAGCAAATAGAAGATAAACTACTCAACTTTCTAATGCAAAGCTTATATCAAAAATACAAGAAAAAGATAAGGAAGAATACTTGTGGGTAATTAGCTAACTCATTTATTTATATTCTATGATTAGTTTTAAAATAGTTTGTAAATCCAGCCATAGGGTTTAATCTAGGAGGAGCATATGCCTTGTCAAGGAGTGACTGAAAGTCCCTGATGGTCTTACCATCTTTCATGAGCAACGAATCCACCGCTAACTCGTCATGTATCTTCATCCCCACTATCATCTCTGGAAAGCAATGGGCTCTCTTATCCCTCCTGAAATCAATAACTGGGTACTTGCTCAGCTGCTCCACAAGATCTTGGTATTTCATCATCCACCACTCGTTGAATTCATGGTAAACATTTCCTGTGTATCCTCCAGTTGAGAACGCTACTGCAGGCACCGAGTTTTGCACATGGCACGAATTTTGTTGCTCTCTCTCTTGATCTGTCAGGCTCAGTATTCTGAGAGTGACTTCATCAATCGTGCTCATGATACTGCTCTCCCATTTGCGAGTATAAGGTCTGATTTTCTCCTCCCTGGTCTGATTAAATGACTGTTTTGTTAGACGACTCCATTTTCTACTCCCTAAATAGGCCAGGTAATCACACGGACTCCCAGGCTCACCCTCTCCAACGTAGAGTTCCATCCGCAGTGACATAGAAATGCGCACATGGAAGGATGACAACAACTAACCAGTCTGCGAAAAGAATCATATCTATGATGACGTTGCAGACACAGGCCAACACCAACTCAAACCTGAAACTCCATGGATGAAAGAGAGCATGCCGCAAGTGGGCGAAAGAGAGCAAGGCGGAACAACAAATTTCAAAACAAAGCGGGAAAACAAATATCAAATTCAAATGGCCTCAGGAAGTGGGGAATATAAATGCAGTTGTTTATAATGAGACTTTTTGGAAGTCTTTCCGGTGGGTTTTTCCGGTCAAAATCCGGCAGCAATTTATTGGAATCACATGTTTGATAGCTAGTTTCTGCACAATCAAAGCGTCCAAGGGGTTTTTCAGGGTGCTGAATCCAAATATGCAGTTAAAAAACCATTTTAACTGCAACAAATCAAGATTTAACCTCAATTTCTTCTGCCGGATTCCGTCACCAGAATCTCCAAAAAGTCGCATTATAGACAACTCCAATATAAATGGGAACTTGCTGATAATAAATTCGAGGTACTTTGACTGCCGACAATATCAAGGGACATTGTGTCACTATTTCTCGGTGGAGGCTGCGGTCTTTTCCCAGCCCTCTGTTACATGCCCATGCACATAGGGTGAAGTTGCTAGGCAATTGATGGCCGATGTCGAATGGGATGGGGATGGAATGATTGTCAGGGTGTATAAAGGAAGATTTCATCATAGTACTCTTAAGGTATTTAATAAGTTATAGTATAGGTTTTATTGATCGCTGTAGAAAAGCTATAAAAATTGTTAACTAAGTGGACTTTTATTAAGTTTTACTAGTATTATGTAATCATGGTAATGTACAAAATCTAACATAGGGTATAAGACAAAGGATAAATGTGTAGTGATTGTAGTTGGGATTATCATTTGTACTCAAAGCCGGAGTCTAACTCGCTGGAGGAACTGCTTGGAAAGTTACGGAAATTCCGGTTATATTTAAAGAAAATTCAGCAAAGATTTTTGTAAATCCAAATTATAGTTCTTAAACTTCAAAATTTTAGGCGAAACAACAAATTTCAAAACAAAGCGAGAAAACAAATATCAAATTCAAATGGCCTAGGGAAGTGGGGAATATAAATGGGAATTTGTTGATAATAAATTTGATGTACTTTTACTGTTGACAATATCAAGGGACGTTGCGTCACTATTTCCCAGTGGAGGTTGCTGTGCTTTCCCAGCCGAAGGGCTGTCCCGTTACATGCCCATGCATGTAGGGTGAAGTTGCTAGGCAATTGCTGGCCAACTTCAAATGGGATGGTGATGGTGATGGAATGATGGTGGTCAGGCTGTATAAAGGGAGATTCCGTCATAGTGCTGTTAAGGTATTTAATAAGTTATAGCATAGTTTTTATTGATCGCTATACAAAAGCTATAAAACTTGCTAACCAGGCACTGGACTTTTATTAAGTTTTACTAGTATTATGTAATCATGGTGATGTACAAAATCTGACATAGGGTATAAGACAAAGGATAAATATGCAGTGATTGCAGTTGGGATTATCAGTGATACTCAAAGCCGCCCTCAAAGCCGGAGTCTAACTAGCTGGAAGAATTGCTCGGAAAGTTACGGAAATTCCGGTTATATTTAGAGAAAATTCAGCAAAGATTTTTGTAAATCCAAATTGTAGTTCTTAAACTTCAAAATTTTAGGCGGAACAACAAATTTTTGCCGAATAACAAGGTGGAACAACAAACATCAAATTCAAATGGCCTCAGGAAGTGGGGAATATAAATGGGAATTTGTTGATAATAAATTCGAGGTACTTTGATTGCGACAATATCAAGGGACGCTGCGTCACTATTTCTTGGTGGACGCTGCAGTCCTTTCCCAGCTGGAGGGCTGTCCAGTTACATGCCCATGCATGTAGGGTGAAGTTGCTAGGCAATTACTGGCCGACTTCGAATGGGATGGTGATGGAATGATGATGGTCAGGCTGTATAAAGAGATATTCCGTCATAGCACTATTAAGGTATTTAATAAGTTATAGCATAGTTTTTATTGATCGCTATAGAAAAGCTATAAAACTTGCTAACCAAGTTTTACTAGTATTATGTAATCATGGTGATGAACAAAATCTGACATAGGGTATAAGAAAAAGGATAAATGTGCAGTGATTGCAGTTGGGATTATCAGTGGTACTCAAAGCCACCCTCAAAGCTAGAGCCTAACATAGCTGGAGGAATTGCTCGGAAAGTTACGGAAATTCCGGTTATATTTAGAGAAAATTCAGCAAAGATTTTTGTAAATCCAAATTGTAGTTCTTAAACTTCAAAATTTTAGGCGGAACAACAAATTTTTGCCGAATAACAAGGTGGAACAACAAATTTCAAAACAAAGTAGGAAAACAAATATCAAATTCAAATGGCCTCAGGAAGTGGGGAACATAAATGGGAATTTGTTGATAATAAATTCGAGGTATTTTGATTGCGACAATATCAAGGGACGCCACGTCACTATTTCTTGGTGGACGCTGCAGTCCTTTCCCAGCCGGAGGGCTGTCCAGTTACATGCCCATGCATGTAGGGTGAAGTTGCTAGGCAATTACTGGCCGACTTCGAATGGGATGGTGATGGAATGATGATGGTCAGGCTGTATAAAGGGATATTCCGTCATAGCACTATTAAGGTATTTAATAAGTTATAGCATAGTTTTTATTGATCGCTATAGAAAAGCTATAAAACTTGCTAACCAAGTGGATTTTTATTAAGTTTTACTAGTATTATGTAATCATGGTGATGTACAAAATCTGACATAGGGTATAAGACAAAGGATAAATGTGCAGTAATTGCAGTTGGGATTATCAGTGGTACTCAAAGCTGCCCTCAAAGCCGGAGTCTAACTAGCTTGAGGAATTACTCAGAAAGGTATGGAAATTCTGGTTATATTTAGAGAAAATTCAGCAAGGATTTTTGTAAATCCAAATTATAGTTCTTAAACTTCAAAATTTTAGGTGTTCAAGACGTTTTTGATGGTGTTGAATCCATTTCCACGATCAAAAACACGATTCAAACACTGCCTCTACAAAAAAAATTAAATTTTTTTAACCCAAATTCCGACCCCTTTTGGCCATCTAAATAAATGTGCAGTAATTGCAGATGGGATAATCAGTAGTATTCAAAAGCTTCATTATCACTCTCAATTAATCCACTGGCACATTATGACCCACCTGTCCTCTGGCTCATCTTGAGACTGTGGACTCTCCACCTGGAAAAACAATTATGTTCCATTTCATTCCATGGTTGAGAGGATAACGAAGATTAAAAAGGTGATATTTTTCGAAAACGATTTACAATGTGAACGCCTTTTATCGGAGTGCCTGTCGATAACACGTAGGTTCGAACCCCCACGATGCCTTAAGCGAGCACAGACTGAAACCTCAAATGCGTCTCCTGTCGGATGTCCAACTATACATATTCACTAGGTAACAGGTTGTTTCCTGGTCCTTTGCACAGATCTCACATTAGCAGGTTAATTTTGAGCTTCTTGGTTTTTATATAGGTGTTTTTGACCCTACAAGTGTCTAAAAGCTATCACTTTTGTTTAAGTTGTTATATAATTTTTTTTTTGGTGATATTGTCATAGGTCACATTTTCAGAAAGGTCTGCTATGTACAATGAAGGTTTCATTCAGAGTATGCATAAAAAAAAAATCCCTGAGCTTAAGTTGACCAGAATCGAGCGGACATGGGCCGCACCCATGTTCGTCTGATTCTTGAATATTCCGGAAATCAGCTATTGACATAAAGATGCCCAAAAAAAACATAATCAGTCCATTTGTAAATATGATTTTAGATATGCCAAAAATCAATTGACTCTGTTGATCTATTGTAAGTTGAATTTGCATAGAACAATTGTAACTTGTAAGTTGAATTTGCATAAATTGTTCTGAAAGGGTAGTTGTCATGCATGGGTAAATTACATCCAATGCCCTTCAGGATTAGTGGGAGCCTTGTTGTTTGAGTCACTGGTTATAATATTACACAAAATAAGTGACCTGAGATGTGGCCTGTTTAGTTCTATAAAAGATCCAGGTTGTTGGGTTCTCTGTATATGTAAAGTAAAGTTTAAAGGGATCATATATGTTTTTAATTATTAATAAGAAGCTTGGTTGGTAATACAAAGAATTGTCTTTTAAAAAAACCACACAGCTTAAGCAGCCACAAGGTTCTACTTGTCATGGGTGGCTTAAGCAGCCACCACACTAAGAAAAATGCCCTAGATCGTACAAAAGGTGGCATGGTCAACAATATTTACACAAACACGGCTCAAAGAATCCAGGATAATCCAAAGACTATAATAAATACCCATTCACACATTGTTTTTGTAACAGAAACTTCAACAAGAACTCAGAACATGGAGTGAGATGAAATCAATCATTTTAATATTACACAGAATAAGCAACCCTACTTTTTAGCATACAAAAATTAATTACTATAACATCACACAATATCCTTAGATTTAAACCATATCCTTAAATTTAGGTACATATGCCCAAATTCTTATAGCGGTGTTTGCATAACCTTTAATTTTAGCAAATCCAGAAGAATTCGAAACAAAATTAAAGCTGATTCAGATGCTTAACATAGATAGATTGTGGCAAAACCATTAATAGAAAAAAAAAAGTAAACTATGGTTTGACATCTCTATGAAAAGAACTGGGATAGAAAACATTTCCATGCCAATAAGAAAACATAATTTTAAAAATAACCATAACAACCACTAGGAGAATTTCAGGCATTCACATATTGGTTATAAGCATAGGTTTGAATGGTAGACCAAACTTGAAATATTTTAACGTGTATGTACAGAAGAGACAATACAATTAGCTGGAAAGCTCAAACTAAAATAAAGGTATACTAAATTGAAGAGGCTTGTTAATTATAGAGAACAAAAAATAGCCACCAAATTAACATTACATCCAAGATGCTAGTTTTCTTTACATAAACATATTTAAAGTCAAAAAATATTTACTTAAGTCAAATATATTGGTGTTGCATTAACTTAAGTCAAATATATTGGTGTTGCATTATTTACTTGAGTCAAATATATAGCAGTGTTTGCAACATAATAATAAAAGTACATTCCTATGGAATTGAAATAGAATTATATGATGAAATACAATGAATTAACTAATTTAAGAAAAACGGTTGCGAATCTCCAAGTTTGCCAACGTTAAAATGTGTTTTCCAAAAATAAAAGAAGAATATTATATATATATATATATATATATATATATATATATATATATATATATATATATATATATAGATATCACGAACAATATGCTTTGTCTTAAGGTGGTAAAGCTAACAAAGTATATTAAAAAAAAAATTACAACATGGTTTGCAATCTAGAGATAAATTACATTTTGGAAAACATACACAAATTTGGAGTTTTTAAAGCAGATACTCCAATCTTGAGATAAATATATTTCCAAAAGAATCTGATTAAATTATTGATAGTTTTCATTACCATTCTTAGATTGGGAAGAATAATTAAAGGTCTTTTGCCGGGTTATACACAAAGATCAGGCTAGAAAATCAACTTGGAATTTGAATACTAATTTAACATAAATGTTGAACAAACACTTCTTTAAGAGAAGAGATAAGTTAAACTAGTCAGGATAAGGATAACATCCCACTCACCATTTTGTGGTAATAAGGGTAATGTTCAACTCATCGATCAAAGTATCCAAAATGTTTAAGCTGACAATGATTAAAGCTAAGTTTGGCTAAATATTGGCATTTTTCAAGTGTCTTCATACTACCTTGGGGCATTGTCTATACAAAATTCAAAATATTTGACTTATTTTTCAAACAATGATTAAAGCTAAGTTTGGCTAAATGTTGGCATTTTTCAAGTGTCTTCATACTACCTTGGGGCATTGTCTATACAAAATTCAAAATATTTGACTTATTCTTCAATCTGTATTATATTACAGTGACGGTCAATATGACCCTAAAATTATTAGCAGGGGAGCGCCAATATCACTATGCTACTGCTAGACTGGTGTAACAATTAATATCCTTCCATTCTTAAGACTTGACTTGATCTTCCAAAATTAAAACCTTGACCTAAAAACACCCTTACATTTCTCAAACCCTTTAATCTTAGGTCAAAACACCCTTACATTTCTCAAACCCTTTGATCTTAGGTCAAAACACCCTTACATTTCTCAAACCCTTTGATCTTAGGTAACACCCTTACATTTCTCAAACCCTTTGATCTTCTTCTAGGAACATTGAGTAACATAAGTGTTGATCATAGTTACACTCCAAATTATCGTTTGATCTTCTTATAGGAAAATTGAGTAACACAAGTGTTCATCATAATTACACTCCAAACTAAGATAGTTATAAGCATATTACATAAAGACCTTTAAATTGCAAATCAAAAACTCTGGTCACAATGATATTTTTTTTAAATTGGAATTGGTAAGAGAATAAGAAAATAAATCCATGTTGATTAAAATAAACTAAATCTCTAATACAGAACTTTAAAGATCCTAAGATAGATTATTTTGGAGTCTCTATATACTCTCCCTTTCTACTTATTTATTTATATATAAACCAATTTAAACATTTGTTGCTTCCTTTAAATTTCAAATCTTAACTTATGAATTAAGCCTAAATTTAAAAGCATTTAATTTTCTATGTCAAGTGTCACAATTTATTGCAAAAAGTCTTTCAAAATCTCATCTAAGACAATTCCATCCATAAGATCCTACATTAATACGTCCAAATCTCATCGAAGACAATTCCATCCATAAGATCCTACATTAATACGTCCAAATTTGTACTGGTTACCATTAAAACTCAAAATTTGCAGAATTTTGTATAGTACAGTGGAATAGCCTACTCTATTTTGTTGAGCCGATGCATTATTAGGATCGAACATTTAAAACAAAAATGGAATTTGAGAAATTCAATTACCTTGAAATACATGTTAATATAGCATATGACTAAGTCGTGTAACAATTAATCTACTTTATGATGATTGTTCAATTCCACCTTCATTTATAATGTCGTAAACACATTTATTTTTTATATCTTTATCATTTAAAAAGAATTATAATGTTATGTGTGATTGGGGATAAAAATATAAAATCAAATATAATGTTGTGTGATATAAATGTGTCATGAGGAGATATTTTTTTTGGAATCAAGTAAAATAAACATTTTGAAATAGTCTCGATAATAAAATTTTAAAAATAATGTATTAATAACATAATTTTAATTTTAAAAATATAACTATATTTATATTTTAATAAATTTATCTCATATATTAATTTTAGCTCTATATCTTTTTGTACGGAGAGGTGCTTTCTAGTTATAGGAAATGCAATGTCCTATAAATATAAATTAAATTAAAATTAAATATAAAAAAAAATCAAATAAAAATTCAATTAAATAAAATTGGAAACATGTTACTAGTTAAGGAAATGCAATGTCTTATAAATATAAATTAAATAAATAAAAAATCAAATAAAAATGCAAGGTAAACATTTTAATTCATTCAAAATAAAATTTAAAAATAAAAATAAAAGGATAAATATCCATGGTCATTTTCAATTCCAAGTAAAATTATTTCTATTTAGGAATTTGGAAATCAAGATCTCATTGTGCTAAAGTAGATGATGCATAGGGAGATTTCAGTTTCTAATAATAAAATTTAGATACCATCACATTATATTATTATTTTTGGACCTAAACTTTAGTATCAACATATTTTATTGATTACTTTTGTGGTTAATCATCAATTTTCTCTTTTAGCTATATTTAAACTAATTTAATTCTTCCATGAGAGTCTTCTTAGAAGGCACATGTACCTTTTGACAAATAAAATATAAATTTTCCATACAAATCTATATAAATAATAGATTAAAATGAACATGGTGTTAAAATTAAAAAAAAAATATCCACAAATTACTTATTATCTCCATCTAAACAAAGACAATGCAATCATAAATTATCTTGCTATTTTAATTGTAACTTTTATTAATATAAAGTTGTATGCCTTTATTTTTTTCCACTCTAATTTAATTATATTTAAACTAAGAGAGTAGCAATTTTGTAGCCTTTATTCAAATGTGGGAACTCATTCATATTTTTCAAAGTTCAATAACTCAACTAAGCGGCAGGAAACACTAGCTATACGGCCTTGTTTAAATGGTATTGGGTTGCCAATATTTTAGAGTTAAAAACTAAAATATTGGATTTTGAATTTAGTTTCTTTGTTATGGTTAAAATATAGAATAATGTCCAATATGTTATAAATATAGAATATCACAAGGTAATGGATATGTGAATAGTTGTAAATTGTTTATGAATAGATTGTAAATTTTATATAATAATTATATTTTTTAATGTTTAAGTGAGGTGAATAATTAGTAAGAACTATAGTAAATTATTGGCAATAAAATTAGTATTTAGTAGAAAAGCTTTAAAGTAGGGGATACTTTTAGTGTAAATAAGAAAATTTGAATTAGATTTAAAAATTTTAGTAATTTATATATATATATATATAGCAAAGAAAATGTTTTAAAGCGTAAAATATATTTTAAGATGTAAAAAATAGAATTTATCTATTTATTTTGTCATAAAAAGTATGTATTTAGAGTAAAAGTGTATATAAGTTTGTATATATTTTTAAAAATTTAATTTGTCATGTAAATGGGTATAGGTATATATATATATAATGTAAAAAGTAAATATGTATCTTGTGAATATAATAATCAAATATGTAGCTTTTATTTTTATTTTTATAAAAATAAAAGCTACATATTTATAACATTATATTATTATTATATGTTTATAAAAAAGCTACATATTTATAACATTATATTATTATTATATGTTTATATATTTATATTATAAAAATAAAAATAAAAGTTGATGTGAGTTAATCCGCGCGCTGCCTGCTCCTTCGCTCTCAAGCTAGGGTTCTGAGAGTCCTACAGCGCCGCCCAGGCTGCTGCGCCCCTGCGCACAGCCTCGCCCTCCCCTCCGCAGCCAGATGGAGACCCCCGAGAGCTCTGCCCCCCTAGCGGATCCGCCTCCTGAAGTCACTGCTTTCAGAAATTTGATTGCAAATGGGACAAATCGCCCTCCTTCTGCAACTCAGCAGAAATTCATCAAAAGAATGGATACGATACCCTCTGTTGCCCTGCCAGAGGAGGACACCTGCAAAGCGGCTTTGAATTTGGCAGAAAGAGGCCTCATAGGCCAGTTTACAGGCTTATGGCCCTCCCCCAAATCCGTGGAGGAATGGACTCAAAGAAACTGGAAACCTCTGATAAAAGACGGAGTGAAGAGTTATTTTGTGGGCAAAGGGTACTTCGTTTTTGTATTTGAAAACACGGAAGACAGAAGCTTAATATTCAGAAACGGCCCCTACTTCATGGGGCCGCAGGGACTGTATTTAAATCAATGGAATCCAGACTTTGATCCCTCCCAAGACGTCCCATCTGCTGTGCCGGTGTGGGTAAGGCTCCCTCATCTGCCCCTTCATTGCTGGAATCAAAAATCGTTCCAGACCATCGGGAACGCATTAGGAAGATATATAGATCAGACTGTAAGAAGAGACCAATATTCTTGTGCACGTATCTGCGTCGAAGTGGACCTTGAGGAAGGATTTCCTGAAGCGATCAAGCTCTCGGTGGCAGGGTGGACGCACATCCAAGAGCTCGACTATGAACAACTCCCCTTTAAATGCAGACATTGTCATGGCTACGGTCACTTTGCCAAGCATTGTAAGAAGAAAGCAGAGGAACAGTCTGAAAAACAGAATGGAGATCAATGGACCCTAGTCCAGAGAACAACCCAAGCAAAGAAAGATGCAGGAAAAAGCGCAGCAACAGGGGACAGGAACATCAACATCCCAACTCAGGAAGAGGGAGAAAAAGCAAAAGGAACCGAGGAGGCACAACCCGATCCACCGAACAAAGAACAGGAAAAAGAGAACCACGAGGAAACCCCTCCTGCAAGCAAAGAGGGAGGGGGCGACATCCAAGGCAGCCCCTCTAACCCCACCTATGCAGAAATCATAAAGAAAAAGCTAGCCGAAAGCTCTGAGTCCTCAGAGGAAGAACTCTTTGAGAGACCATTAAAAAGACCCGGAAGGAAATCCCGCAAGGAAAAAAGAGAAGAAGAAGCAGAAAGGCTCAAAACTCAAGGGAGCCAATCCACAATATAAATGACAATCGGAAGAAGTAGCAGGCCCGGGTCATCCAAGGGTGGCTACACCCCGCTCATCGGTAAATAATGAAATTAGTCTCTTGGAATTGCAGAGGACTGGGGAACCCCGCAAAAATAGAAGCAGTAAAGGACCTTTTAAAGTCGGAACCTACTGACATCCTCTTGCTCCAAGAGACAAAGATAGCAGGACAAGCCCTGCTAGAAACCAGCAAGTCAAAATGGAAGAAAAGTTCAGGCATAGCTGTCAGCGCTCGGGGCTCCTCGGGAGGACTGGCAACTCTCTGGAACGAAGATCAATTCCAGCTGATCAACACTCACGAGACCCTGCATTGGATATACACAGAAATAACCCACATTTCAAGTAAGTTATCTATCTCTCTTGTCAATCTATATGTACCTGTCAATTACTCCGAAAAAAGAGACTGCTGGAACTCTCTGGCAGAGTTTCTTGAGCAGGAAACCCCCAACAACATCATTCTCGCTGGAGATCTCAACATTGTTTTGAAAGCCAAAGAAAAAAGAGGAGGTACCAATTCCAAGGACCCTATGGTGGGTGTAGTGGAGGAGCTTGCTCAGCATTGGGATCTGCAAGATTTTAACCCAATTCAAGGTTTATTCACCTGGTCAAACAACAGAACAGGAACAGATCATATCTCTGCTCGACTGGACCGATTTCTTGTGCAAACCTCCCTCCTCATGAACAAGAAAATCATAACAACAAAAATTCTGCCCAAGTTGTCCTCTGACCACAAGCCAATACAGCTCTGTTTAGAAGATGAAGAGGATTTGGGCCCCATCCCATTTCGTTTTTCTCCTCAATGGATCGAAAGGGAAGGCTTTTTGGAGACTGTGAAAGCAGCTTGGGACACCTCCATTTCAGGCTCCCCAAGCTTCGTTTGGGAGCAAAAACTGAAGCTCACCAAAAAAGCTTTGAAGGAGTGGATCAAGAAACCAGCTCCCAACCCCATCTCTCTTAGAGTCGCAGCAGTCCAGGCTTTGCACTCCCTACAAAATGACATGGAAAGCAAAAATATTAATGAAGATCTCTTGGACAAGGAAACAAAAGCGCAGAGAGCAGCCTACCAATCTTTTAGAAAAGAGGAAGAATACTGGAGATTAAAGTCTAGGAGCCTGTGGCTAAAAGCCGGGGACCGCAATACCTCTTTCTTCCACCGACAGTACAGGGCTAGACTGTCAAGGAATCATATAGCAGAAATAAAGACTTCGACGGGCCAAATCTGCAAGGGCTTTCAACAAGTCAAAGAAGCAGCAGAATTACACTTCCAAAATCTCTACAACCCGGATGCTCAAGGTGAAGAAGCGGACGAAGCAGATTTCCTCAATCACATCCCCTCCTTAATCTCACCGGAGGACAACTCAGAACTATGCAAGCCTGTTTCAGAGGAGGAAATAATCAAAGTTATCTGGTCTATGGATTCCGACAAGGCCCCTGGGCCGGACGGATTCACCATTCATTTCTACAAAGTATGCTGGGATATCATAAAATATGATCTGCAAAAGATGATAAGGGGATTCATGACAAAAGCTAAAGTAGGTGGTAGCACCAACTCAACCTACTTAGCTCTGATTCCCAAAGACTCTAACCCGGAAACCTTTGCCAGATTCAGGCCAATTTCGTTATGCAATGCCTCCTATAAGATTTTGGCAAAGTTGTTAGCCAACAGAATAAAGCCCTTGCTTCCCAGAATTATCTCTAACTCCCAAGGAGGCTTTGTGGAAGGTAGACACATTCTGGACAATGTCATTCAAGTGCAGGAGACTATACACTCAAGCAAGCAGAGGAAAGAGAAAGGTATGCTCATAAAGCTAGATATGGCGAATGCGTTTGACAGAGTCAACAGAACATTCCTCAGCAAAGTTTTGCTCTCCTTTGGTTTTTCCACTCAGTTTGTTAACCTCTTAAAAGCCTGCATGAATAATCCATGGATAGCTCCCCTCATAAATGGCAGGCCTGCCAACTTCTTTAAAGCCAAGAGAGGCATCAGGCAGGGATGCCCGCTCTCCCCCTATCTTTACATCATATTGGCTGAAGCATTAAGTCGAAAACTTGAAGCTGAAAGACTGTCAGGATCCATTCCGGGCCTCAAACCCTCCAACAGAGTAAGACCCCTGAATCACGCATTATTCGCAGATGACTCGATCCTGTTGGGGGGCGCCTCAACCAGAATAGCAAAGGCCTTCGACACGGTCATCAGGAACTATTGCAAAGTCTCAGGAGCTTTGGTAAATGAAAGAAAAAGCGAAGTCTACAGCTGGAATACAGATCAACAGGAGCTCAATAATATAGCTAACACTCTTGGATTCAAAGGGCATTCCCAATGGGATAGAATCAGATATCTTGGGCTCCCCATAATCTCAGGAGTGAATAAGAGATCGCTATGGAGCGACATAATTTGCAAATTTAAAACCAAGATTTCGAAATGGGGAGGATACTGGTTGACAAAAGGAGGTAAGGTCATTTTAATTAAATCTCAGCTCTCTTCCTTAATTATTTACCAAGCAGCCTTTCTGCTCGCTCCCAGAAATGTCATGGATCAAATCTCCTCTTTCCTCAGAGATTTCCTTTGGCAAGGAGGCAGGGGCAATGATAAGAAACAACATCTTGTAAACTGGGAAACTGTCAAGAAGCCCATCGTTGAAGGAGGACTGCAAATTCGCGATCCTTCTCTGGTCAACCTCGCCTTAGGCAGCAAAATTCTGTGGAAAATGATCAAAGAACCAAGTCATCCTGTAAGTGCCATATTGCGGTCAAAGTATACAAATAAAATTGATTTGAGAAATCTCCAACTGGGTTACACAGCTAACAGCACGCTGTTGTGGAAACTCTGTTATAAGAGCTGCAATTTCTTCAAACGAAATGTCTACAGAATTCCAGGAAATGGCAAGCAAACTCGTCTTTGGCAGGATCGTATAATGGGACAAAATCCGCTAAGCGAAAATGAGGAAATCGCTGACTTAAGGGACTGGCTAATTTCTGTTGGGAAGCTAAGTTTATTTGATATCTCCTCATGGGATCAGAGAGACGATTGGGCCGGTTGGGCAATCCCCGTTCCTCCTGCCCACCTGCAACTGCAAATGAACACATTTCTGAAACTGATCGAAGACGCTACACCGATACATCGTTCAATGCAAGACCGGTGGGGCTGGGGCCAATCTGGAGAATATACAGCAACAGAAGGATACAAAGCACTTCAGACTTCGGGAAACAATAAGCACAGTGCCGCGTTCTGGAAAAACGTATGGGAGCCCTTAGCTCTCCCAAAAGTCAAATTTTTTTTTTTTTTTTTTTTTTTTCTGGACTCTGATTCATAATAAGATCTTAACCGGAGACAATCTAGCAAAAAGAAATTTCGCTGGCCCACACTGGTGCGCTCTTTGCAGAAGCAACGCCGAGACAGCCCAACATCTCTTCATCGATTGCCAGTTCGCAAAGGAAGTATGGGATCTAACGCTCCAAGATTTTCACATAAGCTCTCCCGCTCAGATATCAGTCCCAGATCTCTTCGCAGATTGGAGCCATCTCTACTCTCATCATATACCTCATAAATCGATTTGGCGCAAAATTTGGAATGCCCTGCCCAAGTTTGTCTGTTGGAAGATTTGGTTGGCCCGTAATCAGAAGATTTTTAAAGACCTGCATCTCACTCCCTTGCAAGTAGCAGCAAAAGCCAGATCTCTTCTCCTAGAAGCGGCACAGCAGCAGAACCATAAAGAGGACACATCACTCCAGCCGGTAGAGAAGAGGTGGCTCGGAAAGTTTGAATTTCAAAACAGAAAGAACCTCCTTTCTCCTCAAACAGAGCCCCCAACCTGGAAAAAGAGAGACACGGATGAAACATTCCAGCACTGGTGGAGAGCTCAAAACTCCCACACAATCTTCTTTGATGGGGCTTCCAAAGGAAACCCCGGCCCCTCGGGCGCCGGTGGGATCATCTATTCCCCTGAAGGGCTCTCCCGAGATACTTTCTATTGGGGTCTTGGCCTGAAGACTAACAATCAAGCAGAGCTGCTCAGCCTTCTTAAAGCATGTCAAATTGCCAGAGAAAAAGGGATCAGAGATATTCAGGTTTTTGGAGATTCGGAGATTCTCATAAAGAAGCTGAATGCTGGAGAACTATTCAGAAATGCAGGTCTTAATAGATCTCTGGAAAGACTGAAAAGAGTGCTCTCCTCCTTTGCTTCCTACAAATTCTACCATATACTTAGAAGCTCAAACAGCGAAGCGGATTTGATGGCTAACAAAGGGAGTGCTCTGGATAAAGGGTTGTTGTTCATAAATGAGGACAGATTTGTAGAAATTCCTTGCTAAATGCTTAGATAGATCAGCTGATTTAGAAGTACAAGCATGATGTAAACAGGGCTGCTTTGGCAAAGCCCCTCTCTTTTTTCCCTTATAAATAATAAAAAAACATATCCGTTAAAGTTAAAAAAAATAAAAATAAAAATAAAAGCTACATATTTGATTATTATATTCACAAGATACATATTTACTTTTTACATTATATATATATACCTATACCCATTTACATGACAAATTAAATTTTTAAAAATATATACAAACTTATATACACTTTTACTCTAAATACATACTTTTTATGACAAAATAAATAGATAAATTTTATTTTTAACATCTTAAAATATATTTTACACTTTAAAACATTTTCTTTGCTTTATATATATATATATATATATATATATATTAAAAAAAAAATTATTAAAATTTTTAAATCTAATTCAAATTTTCTTATTTACACTAAAAGTATCCCCTACTTTAAAGCTTTTCTACTAAATACTAATTTTATTGCCAATAATTTACTATAGTTTTTACTAATTATTCACCTCACTTGAACATTAAAAAACATAATTATTATATAAAATTTACAATCTATTCATAAACAATTTACAACTATTCACATATCCATTACCTTGTGATATTCTATATTTATAATTAAATGGGTATATATATATATATATATATATATATATATATATATATATATATAATTATATATATATATATAATTATAATGTAAAAAGTAAATATGTATCTTGTGAATATAATAATAATAATATTATATTTATAACATTATATTATTATATGTTTATATATTTATATTATAAAAATAAAAATAAAAGCTACATATTTGATTAAAAATGTGTATTAATTTAGTGTTCTATTTTATTATATTAAAATAAATATTTCATAATTAAATATAATAATATTTATGTTATGCTATGTTGTGTTATGTAAACATTTGACTCAGTTAAATTACACAAAAATAAAATTAAAAATATAATATTTATTTGATCTCTCTTGGTGCTTGGTAGATTAGGATTTCAGATAGATCTAGACTACAAATATATGTTTAATTTTTTTTATTAAACTGAATATTATATTGAGTGTTTTTTTTAATGAATATTTTTAGATTTTTTTTAAATGTAAGTCATTCTTGCACAATAAACAAAATCCATGTGGTGGCAATGTGCAAAAAAACGGAATGACTTATTGGAAAAGCAAAGGAGAGGCACAAATATAATACACACAAAACAACATGAGTTGTGGCTCTTCAATTGATCACACAAACTTGACTTGATTATAAGGAACCCATCATGGGGCATTTATCCTTTTTCAACTAGTGTCTCACTTAAAATAACTTCAACATGCAAAAACACACTATATTTGACATTTCAACAACATGCAAACACAAACTGACACTAATTAACTCAAACTCTAAATTTGGACTGCTCTACATGCGGAAGTAATTACAATTTCCAACACTCCCCCTTAATTACCACTGTATGACTCAACATAACTCAATCATGACTCAACATAACTAAACTATGCTTGCTAGGCTTACAATATAAATTGACTCAATCATCACTCAAAAATGTATGTTGGTCTAAGTCTCAGTTAGGCTTACAATGACACAAAACTTTGACCAAAAAAAAAAAAGAAATCTTCCAAATTCTATATCCTTGAAACTACTTGATTATCTCTTGTTCTTTCTTTCCATACATTCCATATTTCTTCACTTGATGCTACTGCAATGTTTCTTTGACTTGTTTTGTATTTGTTCTGAAAAACAATCTGATCATGTCTTCTACAACTTCCTCTTCAAAGATTCGTTCAACCATGGACTGGTGTCACAACTCTTCATCTTTAAATTGTGTTCTTCCATCTAGTTCTTGCACTTCATATCCCTCATCTTCTTTCTACCATATTTATTGATAGCAAAATCTCATCTTTTCTTGACTCCATTGCTGAAAAATGGTTTCACTACAAGGAAAACACCTTCTAGCGGAGGTTATAATGGAGGTTTTTAGTGTTATAAAATTGACAAAAATTACCAAAAAAACATCTTCTAACACATTTGTTTGTGATAACAGATGTTTTAGTGGAGATTATAATAGAAATTCATTACAACAAAAAAAATTTGGATGACCAGAGGTTTTAGCAGATGTTTTTTTTATGTGCGCTTCATGGAACAAGTAGCACCAATGCACTACATATATAAAAGCACTTGGTTGCATACATAATTAAAAGAATCGAGGCGTTGAATGCAAAGAGCACCAAAGCCTTAAATGTATACCGCCTTGGTGCTTATCTATCAAAAAATGCCTCGAGGCATTCTTTTAAGGAATGACACTGGGGCATGCAAAAAATGATTGCACTCTTGGTGCTTTTGCTTAAACTTAGAGTGTCGATGCATATTATTTGTATAAATGCACTGGTGCATTAGGGATAAAAGGACTGATGATGTTAATTTTAATAATGCATCGGTGATTTATAAACTTCCGTGGATATTCCACTGGACAATTTGTCACAACAAATCTGATAATAGTATTAAAATACTGAATTTCTACACTATTACATTTTATCAAAATTCTAGATCTGTAGATTTAACTGTAATTAGTGCATGCATGCGAATGGAAATTATTTAGAAAAGTAGAGAACGACAAAATAATCTCAGACACACACATAAGACACAAGATATGCTCTATGGGAAACTCATTCAGGAGAAAAACCCAACTGGAAGGTGAGGCCCCTTCGATCTCTTTCTTTGCCTGAAAATATGGATACATGTACAAAGAAGTAATGTATGTGGCTCGTGGGCTACTACAATACACAGATCCTCTCTATGTGCTCTAACTCTTATCTCTCCTGGCTATCTTTGCTCAGCTATGGAACAAAATGCTCTCGAAAGAATGGAATGCCTCTTCCTCTTAGTGGCCCAGTTATAACACAACCCAATAGCCTACTAGTGGTTAAGTTTGACTACATAAACTCTTAACTCAAGTTATAATATAGATTCTTATAGAGTCTTTTACATCAAAAACACGTGGCCAACCCCTTTTCCATGAATAATGGAGGTTGATGATCCGAAATTAAACAGGAACACAACAAGTTACAGATATAATCATAAACAAAGAGATGCAATGGAAAACAATTCAGTTCAAATAATAGAAAAATACTGAACTATGCTTATAAACATAATGGAAATAAGATAGCTCAGATGATGGTAGCTTATCTCTGAGAGGATATGTGGCGGCTACATGCCTTTGAACTGTGTTACAATGAGGCTGAAGGGCCTATTTATTATTGGACAACATGAGAAAACCCTAAACAACCAAAACCCTAACCTCAAGAGATGTAACACCAAGAGTTTGGGGCCTCGTTGGGGTTAGTTGGGCAACCAACTTCCCTAGGTCGTAACTTAGTCATATTATCTTCGTTTGGTGCGTATGATACCTTGTTGGAAAGGTTTCTCCGAGTACTACATGTTTTTTTGCAGGCCCCCACCTATGACTATAGGCCTGTTATAGACCCCAAAAAACCACCGTTTAGGGGGTCAAAACTGCTCTAGAAGTTCAAGACCCGAAAAACTGCTAAAAATAGTAAATGTTGAAATGAACAAGGAAACAAATGAAACTGACTGGGGGATCTAGGTGGAATAGGTGGGTGGACGCCAATATCCACCTAGATCATTCCTCCCCCCTTAGGAAGCAATGGTCCCCATTGCATGCAGAACCTCCATGAGGTGAGGGAATTTCTGTTGAATGTGGTCCCTGGTGAACCACTTGCCCTTGTGAAGGAGTTGGCCTGATTTGACAACTCGATATAACTGTATCCTCTATTGGCAAATGTTCTTGATCTATGTGTACATGATCTGATCAGTTGTGGCATGTTCCATGCAGTTCAGGTTGAGCTCTATTAGTGTGAGCTATTCTGCAATGTCATATGTGTCCAACAATGGTGGAAAGTATGGCTGAAGGTGATCTACATTGAACACTGGTTGTAGACCAAGGAACAATGGGTTGTTGAACTTTAAGGGATTGTCACTGATAGTCTTGCTGATGGTGTATGGCCCATGTCAGAGTAGGTGAGGTTTGCGGTGGGATCTAGCAAGGTGCTACTTCTGCAAATGTAGCCAAACTTTGTCGCCCACCTGGAACTTGTGTGACACTCGATGTTGATCATGGAGTTGCTTGTACTTAGCATTGGCTCTCTCCAATATATCATGGACCTATTGGCAGATGTGTTGAATGTGCTAAATGAAGTTGTTAGCCCTTTCATCTTCGCACTAAACGTGAGCTGAATCTACTTTAGTTTTTGCAAATGGTATGGCCACATCAATGAGGAGTAATGGCTGAAATCCCAACCCTTATTGAAAGGGGATGTGGCCTGTTGAGCTGTGGAGAGCTCTGTTGTGGCTATGTTGGACATAGGGGAGAATTTCATCACACGTGCGTGGATGCTTCGAGTTGTACATATGCATAATGTGTACGATCATCCAGTTGACAACCTCTATTTGGCCATCAGTTTGGGGATGGAAAGCCATGGACTTAGTAAGTTTTGTATCTAGTATCGACCAGAGACTTGACCAAAATGAACTTAGGAATCTGCTATCCCGATCTGAGACAATGGACTGTGGGATCCCAAAGTGTACCCACACTTGGTCAAAGAAGAGATTAGCAGTGGCCTCTGCTATGATACTATTCTTGCAGGCCGCCATGATGTCCATATTAGAGAATCTATCGACGAACACGAAAACACAATCATTACCATGCTTAGTAGAAGGAAGGCCCGACATGTAATCCATGGAGACAAGTTCCCAAGGCCGCCTAGGAGTAGGTAGAAGAGTATACAAGCCTTGGTTCTTGATGGTTGGTTTGGAAATGGCATAGGAGGTGCAGGATCTAATGTACTTCTCAACATCTTGTTGAAGTTTCAACCAATAAAAATACTTCTACAATACTTCCACTATTTTATCTACTATGAAATGTCTAGCGACCCTACTGTAGTGTGCCTCCCAAATCATCTTGGCACGCCCACTTGAAGGAACACAGATGTGTCTTAGGTGGCATAACAGTGCATCATGAAAGTGAAAATTTGGAACTTGCTTCCCTTCAAGGAGTGTCTGGTATATGCTGCCAAATTCTGGATCGCTCTTGTAAAGATGCGGCCACCCCTATGTCTTGTGCCCATAGGAGTCGAGCACAGTGATCAGTTCCATGACTGGTGGTCGGCTGAGGTAATCAACGACATTATTGGTGCTACCCTTTTTATACTTAATGTTCAAATGGAACTGTTGCAGATAGGTGGACCATTTATGATGGTGATCATTCTGCAACTTCCCGTGTGTCTGTATGAACTATAGAGGTCGATGGTCTATGTGGATGACCATTTCCTTCCCCAGAATGTAATGCTTCCATTGACAGTAGGCTTGCACAATGGACTACATTTCTTTGTCGTAAGTGGGGTACTTTTGGACTTTGTCTGAAAGTGTCTCACTGTGGTAAGCCACTGGAGGCCCATGCTGATTAAGAACTACACCAATAGCATAGTCAGAGGCATTTGTCTCAATCTCAAATGGTTGTTGCAGGTCTGGTAATGTGAGCACTAGTGCAGAACATATGCAATTATTCAACTCGGAGAATGCTTTTTGTTGGGTTTCTGACCAAAAAAACTTTGCTTTCGCTCCACCCTTGGTGACTTGACTTAAAGGCCAAGTGATATGAGAGAACCCCAACATGAACCTACAGTAGGAATTGGCAATACCTAAAACGTTGTGGAGCTCTTTTAGAGTGGTTGGGGCTGACCAATCCTGAATGACTTATATCTTGGATGGGTCCACATGTACACCCTTCTCATCAATGATGTATCCCATATATTGAACCTGGGTCATGCCAAAGGTGCATTTCTCCAAGTTAGCACACAACTTGTGTTGTCGCAAGGTTTGAAGGACCTGTCGAATATGGTGGAGGTGCTCTTCCCAACTCTGGTTGAAGATCAAGATGTCATCTAAATACACCACCAAGAACACATTGGTGAAGGGTCGCAAGATGTCGTCCAACAGTCTCATGAAGGTTGCAGGGGCGTTCGTCAATCCAAACAACATGATCAACCATTCAAAAAGGCCCTCCTTGGATTTCAAGGCATTCTTCCACACATCGAAGGGTTCGATAGGCACCTAGTGATTACCTAACTTTAAGTCAATCTTGCTGAAATATTTGGCCCCTTTGAGCTGGTCCAGAAGGTCATCAATCCATGGGATTGGGTACCTATTCCAGATAGTGATCTTGTTAAACACCCGATAGTCAATACAGAGCCTCCAGGTCCCATCCTTGTTCTGTACCAATACAATCAAGCTCCCATAAGGTGATGAGATTGGCCTGATGTGCCCTTTCTGCAATAGTTCCTGAATCTCCCTCTTGATCTCATCGTTCTCCAAAATAGAGCATCGATATATCAGTCCATTGAGTAGCAGCACACCCAGGGTCAGATAGATGGAGTGCTTGACCTGATAGTGCAAAGGTACCCCTGTGGGTGAGGCAAAAATATCCCTGTACTCTTCCACGACCTTGTCCATCTATTGTTTTTGTGTAGAGGATCCCTACTTGGAAGTCATGGCCATAACCTTCTTCTTTCCCTAGGGTAAATCATAAGGAAAAAAAATTCCTACTCTGGGAAATGATCTTACTGCATTTCTTTGCAGTGATCAAAGAGATGGCAGTAGGTGGGGCTACCTCTGGTATCCTGTACAACTTATTAGCCAAAATAATAATCAAAGAGCGAGGTCTAGACTCATATACAACATGTCTCTTCCACAAGTATGGTTGTCCTAACAATACATCACAAACCTCAAGAGGAGAAATGTCACACAATACCTCATCCGTGAAGGGCTTGATGCTATAGGGAAGGTGACACTACTAGCTGACGTGAAGATATAGTCCTTGGTGAAGCCACCTGATGGTGTACAACTATGGATGTGTTGTAGTCTTTAGGCCCAACTGCTTCACGACCTCTGCTGAAATGAGGTTCTTTTGGCTCCTACTGTTGACAATGAACTTCAACAGAGAACCCTTCACCCACATTTGTGAGTGGAAGAGGCATTCCCCCTCCTCTAGATCTTCAAGCTCTTAGTGGTGGCCACAGTGGCACTCAGATCTACATCAATGATATGCTTCCCTTTATCAATTCCCTTATTGGGTTCTGATTCAAAGTCAGAACCTGCGTTTGATTCGAAAGCCTTCATCTCGACCACTAGTGACTACTTGGCCCAACACTTAGTTGTATTGTGAGTGGTGTTCTTATGGAACTCACACCATTTTCCTATGTCCTTCTTCGTCTCTATGGTGTTGTTCTTTGCTTGCAGCTTCAGTGGGTTGTCCTGGGTAGACTCGCCTTAGCTTGGTCCTTTGTTATGTGGTTTGGGGGCAGATTTTCCTTGCTTTGGATTTGCAGATCCAAATTCCCGCTTCTTCTGTTTAAACTTTTGCTCAATCTTGACAATGTACTGATACGCCATGCCGAGCAAGGAAATTTCCATTAACTCCATCTCGTCCTAGATGTACTTGTGTAGACATCCACGGTACTTGAGCACCAAATGTCACTAAGTATCCTTGATACTCAGCTTCGTGCGAAGGATATGGAAAATAATTGTGAACTATGACACATCTTTGTCCCTTCCCTACCGTAGCGTGGTCCACTTTATGTATTTGTCTTCATAGCTCCCGACAGGGTAATATTGTTCCTTGATGGCGTCTTAGAAATAATTCCAAGTGGGTGCAGTTGAAAACAACAAGGGCTCACTCTCATCCTTTTCTTCACAGTAGGTTTCCCACCAGTCTTTGACATGTGGGGTGGCTTTGAGAAGTGCAAAAGTAATATTTTCCCGATTGGAAAAGTCATGAAATGAAAAATATCCTTCCAATAGATTTAACCATTTATCTATGGTGTTTGCATCTATCAGACCTTCAAATATGGGAATATCGAAGTTAACTTGTATCTTAAAAGGAGTGGCACCTCCAGAGTGGCTGTTGGATGAAGATGCATCACCTGTGGGTAGTCGTCGAAGGATCTGAGCAAAGTTATCCATCATCACGTTCCTCTGTCACTCGAGAGCTTCCTTGAGAAACATTTTGAAAGGATCTCTTGCCCCCTCGTCTTTCTTTTCTTCTGCCATGGGAGATCGTCTCGTTTTGTGAGGTTGATTTTGCAATGGTTCAACCAGATCAAGCCCTAACTCCTTATATCGTAACCTCTTTGGGGACATGCAAAGAAAAATAGAGAAAGAGAAGAATGATCTAATACCACTGATCGTAACTTAAATAGGAACATAAAAACTTACAAATATAGTGATAAACACAGAGATGTAGCAGAAAAACACTTCATTTCTTTAATAGAAAAATATTGAACTGTGCTTACAAACAGAATGGAAATAAGATAGCTTGGACGATGGTAACTTATCTCTAAGAAGAGATGTGGTGGCTACATGCCTCTAAACTGTGTTACAATGAGGCTCAAGGACCTATTTATTATTGGAAAACATGAGAAAACCCTAAACAACCAAAACCCTAACCCCATGAGATGTAACACCAAGAGATTGTGGGCCTCGTTGGGGTTAGTTGGGCAATCAACTTCTCGGGGTCGTAACTTGGTCATATTATATTTGTTTGACGCGTATGATACCTTGTGGGAAAGGTCTCACCGAGTACTACAGGTTTCGCTATAAGCCCTTGCCTATGGCTATGGTCCTATCGCGGACCCCAAAAAAACGTCGTTTAGGGGGTCAAAACTGCTCCGGAAGTTCAAGACCTGAAAAACTGCTAAAAATAGTAAATGTTGAAATGAACAAGGAAACATATGAAACTAATTGCGGGATCTAGGTGGAATAGGCAGGTAGCCACCAATATCCACTTGGATCAGTTGATGTGACATCCTACCGAACTATAGGTGTGAAAACAAGAAAGTCAACTTCTAAGTGGCATAACTTTTGCATATTGACTTCAATTGACGCACTTCTTGTGCTGTTGGAAAGATATTTGTTTGTAGAATTACATGAAAAAGTGCAACACTAAAGAGACAAATCTTTACCCAAAAAAAATCCATTTGATTTTTTAAAACACTCCCAGAAGTTTTCAGACCTGGTTTTTCCAATCTGAGTCCCGCCAGTAAAAACGGTCCTGTGAGTTGATTCCTCCTTTTTTTCCACTCTGAATGCATCGATATGGATGAAAAAAATATATAATATTCCAATCTGGATCAACAGAGGCTGGAAGTAATATTTTTTAATACTGGGGTGTTAGTTCTATGAAAGCATTGGTGCGTTAAGAATTACAATGCACCTGGGCATTAATTGCAAACAATACTGGTACTCGAAGAAATAAATGCCCTAGTGCTGTTGTTTTTTGAAAATGCATCAATCATGAAAAAATATGTCATCATGGTGCTTTTATATAACATAACACACCAATGCATTTTTATGTTATGGGCACACTAGTTTTTGTATGGGATTTTCTCTTTTTTGGAAACATCGTCTTGTGACAATGCATTTATTGTAATTTTTAAAATCTGTTATTCATCGAAAATCGACATATATCTTATAACAATATTGATATAAAATAAATATGATTAGAGAATTTGTATATGATGTTTGGATTTAATATTTATATTATCAGATTTCACATCTCTTCATTATAATATGTAATCATCCCTTTAGGCACAAAATTATGTCCATCAAAGGCTTGGAGAGTGGTGTTGGACTTAGTGAGCACCAAAGAGCCAAGAGACTTCCAGCATGATGCTGACATGATGCAAGTAGAAGAACCTTCATCCACCAAAGTGCGATGAATATTCTTATGGAATATACGCAAATTAATCTAAAAGGCGATCTGTTGGGAAATTCAAATGGTAGCCTTCTCAACATTAAATGCAATGAGGTTCGAGTCAAAAGGGTCTACTCCACATATTGAAGACAACAAGGCCTTATGCTGTTGAGTACAAATTTGCAAAACCTCGAGGGTAGACATGGCACAAGGAGCATGGGAAAGATCTTCAATAATACTATAGTGTTGAGCATCCCAGGCAGAGGGATTGTGTGTTGTCTTATCAATGACACCCTTATGGGGGCGATAAATTAGTTCCACAAGCTTATCTAATGTGAGAGTTCTAGTGGAAGTAAGTGGAGTGTGTGAGTCCTTGGGAGAATAATTCGACTCAGGAACATCATAAGATTTAGCTCACATGGTCAAATTAATGTCTTTGCACATAAAGATAGACGAACTATTGACAGGATTAAAAAATGGCTTGTCGTTTCCCCCTTGCAGAGGTGGAGGAGGTTGTGCAATCATTTGTTGCCAAGGATGTTTAAGAAATAGATGAGTTAAAATAGTAGGATGTTGAGTATATTGTGGTGGTGCAAGTAGCCTATGAACTTCATCCATCTTAAGGCACTCATGACTTAAATATTCACCTTGACAAATCTTACAAGGGAACTTAATATTTCGATGGTGTTCACTAGTGCCCCTCCCTGATTTTTAGGGTTTTGTTAAGGTTCCTGAGTAAGTTTATTTTTTTGTTTATTTTTCTTGTTCCTTTTACCACTTGTTTTTTGGTTTTTCTTAGGGGTTGTGGACTTTACCATAAGAACCTTAGTGGACTTCTCATAAGAAGGTGCTTTTGTAGATCAAGACACACTTGCTGGGGCTTGTGATGTAACAATCAATTTCCCAATTTGAGCAACAAGTTGGCTCATCGAATTAGAAATGGACCCAATCACACCATCAACATGTGGGTTAGGAGCAGGTTTGGGTGGTTCAATGGAAGGCATAGGAGCATTAGGCAGTACTTCAGAAAGTGTACTCGACTATGAATAGATAAAATCCAGTTGTTGGGAAGCTAGGATAGCTTGCTCCTTGGTGACAACCCTAAACATAGACACATATTTGAAAATCTGAGGTCATAAGGATCGAACGAACCATTTGTGCAAGATCTCATCAGGAAGCTTGGTTCTCACCAACCTCTTGTGATGAAGCCACTCATGAATATGATTAGAAATCAACATGGCATCATCTTGTTTAAAGTTAGACAAGAGGTCATAATTGATATCATACCTCATGGGCAACTGAAAGTGCATTATAAAGGTTTGAACTAAGGAGGAAAAGTCACCATAGGATGTTGTGTCTAATTCAATGTACCATTTGGTAGCATCCCTAGTTAAAGTACATTGGAACAAGTGTAGATTAATCAAATTGTCCACTAAAGAGTTGGATGAACATTGTAGGTGATAAATGGTGATGTGAGTAGACATAGTCTCTCTCGACTTTCCTTCAAATTTGGGTATATCGGAAGGTAATTTTGTGAGCATAGGTGGCCACTAGGGGTCATGGAAAATGGTGTTTTTTGGTTAGCTTAGCCAAATCCAGTAAATCAAGAGAAGATATAAATGGATTATGAAGTTTACTGAATGCGTCATAGGTAGGAGAGATGTCAGACCAACTATGAGGTCCCCCTATATAAGGATTATGATGTAATAGTTGTTGGCTCTGGTAAGGGTTCACCCTAACATATATAGTATGTGGGCCAACATGACTGGTGAGAGGAGTTCCCCCCAAGGGTAAATCACCCCAAAGAGTGTAGGACCCCTGAGGGCATGGTTGATAATGGGGTTGTACTTGAAAGGTATAGATGGACCATCTTGAGAAGTAGCACTGACGTAAGGAGGATAACTCATAGAAATGGTAGTACTAGGAGCAAGGTTTCCCCCACGTAAACTAGACATTCGAGAAATAGTACTGGAAGTTGGCATCCCTCTAAACAACAAATTGTACCATGATTGTGATATATTTGAAGCAACCTTGCCCCCATGCTGGCTAGGAGCAACAAATGACCCTGCCCCCCCACACATTTTTAGGAGTAACCACACCTAATTAAGGAACAAGAATCTTGGTTTAGAGAAGCTAGGTGAAAAGACTCTTGACCCTACTGACTAACTAGGATTAATGAACATGGTCACCATAGATGACAAAGTAGGCATGGAAATAGATGGGAAATTTGTAGGAGTGTTATCTAGATAATCCCTTCTACGGATAGAAGCGATCTCTCTAGTCCAATGAGTGGATATAGTAACAAATGAAACCAATACATGCAAAACCCTCATAATTTAAATCATAATGACATGAGAGAGGAAAGATGGCCTACCTCACTCTTATGCATTCACTTTTAGATGTCGATCTCGATCTCCTAACTTCCAAATTTGATCCTCGCTATTACATTGAGAATGAATACCTGCAAGAGAGATCAAACAAAGACAACAAAGGAAAAAAATAGCATATGGATTCTAATGTAAACCATATGACATATCAAGGAGCATCATACTAAGCAAGTAGTCATTTACATTCTTATGGAAAGTAAACATGCATTGTATTAATAATAAAAATAAGAGGGAAGCATACAACCACTGCCTTGATGTTGGAAGCCTCCTTTGCAATGGGTTTCCAATTCCAGTTCCAAGACTTCTTAAGCTCTCATTTCTCCTTCACAAATTGGTAGCAATTAGGCACAATTTAGCAGAAACATGACCAATCTCATCTGACCCATCATTTGAGAGTGTAAGGGAATGCATTTATAGGGAAGGAGAGGGAGTTAGGGATCCACAAAAGGGGGAAGAAGGTCAACATCTTAAGGGGAAGATCCCTAAAGGTAGGATCAAGGAATAAAAATGGGAGAAATCAACCATATCCTTATTCAACAATAAACATGTCATCATTCTCGAGGCTTCTAGTAGGAGAAGCTTCTGCTCCATTTTTGGAGAAACTGCCTGAAGAGGATCAATGTGGATTTTCCTATCCAAAGTTGCGCTACCAGTGCTAGTCACTAGTTAGACCAAAGGGTACCAGCATGGGTTTTCCTACTAAATGTAGTGGTGGGCTTGAAAATAGGTTTTTTAACAAGATTTTCCAGAATTACTTCAAGGCATTTCTTTTTCTTTTCTTCAAGGATTCTCTGATCAATGTTTTTCATGGTGAATTCATTGACAAATTTTGTCGCTTTGCAACATTTTGGGAAAAGTTCGACAACTCAAGGTATGAGACAGGGAGTGCGACAAATTACTGTATAATAGATGCCCCCTAAAGAATGAAGTCATAACATGAAGTGATCTACAAGTCAAGGAAAGGACTTTGGAGAACTACCATCAGGAGACCTGCAAATCAAATATAATACAATATATATGACATCACGGAGTAGGCACAATACATGAATCCATGGCATGGGCACAACCATCCGACTAGAAAGGATCATGTGCATGGATCCACGACATAGATGCAACCATCCAACTAGAAATGATCATATGTATGGATCCACGACATGGATGTAGTCATACGACTAGAAAGGATCATATGTATGGATCCACGGAATGGACACAACCATCTAACTAGAAGGGATCATGTATACAATCATGAATACTAAATAACTCAACGTAGCCTAGATTTATCAGATGAAATCCACAGTCTTCATCTTTGTCCCTATCTAACCAAAGCACTAATCTAACCATGCAAATAGACGTGTTGAATTTGAACATGGTAGAAACCACTTGATTACTAGTCAATGATGTGAACTGTTAACAAGCATGAGAGAAACCACCAATAATGACAATGGATCTCAAGGTACAACAACACAATCCACGAATGTGAATAAGGAAGCTTGAAGTTGAACACTCATAGAATCATTCAATCGAAGGTCAATGATGTGAACCTATCATCGAATGCGAAGAACCTGCCATTGAGGCATGCAAGCTCCAAGGTATTGAAAGGGAGTTTCTAGATCATCTTCTTCGATAATGAGTTAGAGTCGAAAAGAGGTGATTCATCAAAGGAGGGCCATAATGTTTCCTACATCATCGACATGAAACAATGAACTTTGTAAATTTGGTGAGAGTGATTCAGGATTGTAGTAGAGAAGGTCAAATGGGGTATAAGAGGTGTGAATTTGAAGATGGAAATTCTCTTTAACATATCGACGACACGACTCCGGAGTTTCGTAGCATTTGACTCAAAAATAGGATAAGAGGTCATGGTGACAATGTAATCAAATGAGAGGCAAAAGGATTTCCCAAAACCCAATAAGACAAGTGACGAAGTGAGGATAACTCAAACACCACACGAGATACAGATAAATGTCATGTTCAATAGCGACATGTTGCCTTTATACAAAATACAGAATATATTTTTACTTCCATTTTCCCCCACTATCTCTAGCGAGTACCTCTTTATTTTTAATCCCAAGTTTGAGGAGGATACCATATGCTTGTCGTATAAGTTCATCCTTTGGATGAATCCATCTTAGTATTTTTAATGAGTCCTAGGAAGGAGTAACTCGGCCTTGTCTTGGTGACAAGTACTGCATCATTTTAAGTTTTACGAGTCTAACAAAGGGGTAACTCGACATCTTTTTCATGTTTAGAGAGTTTGAAAAAGAGGAAAAAAGGAAACTCTAGGGGTCCCTTTTCATGGATATTCTCTTAAATCTGAAAAAGTAGAAAACAATATTCAAGAGAAACTCTTAGCCACATGTGACTAATGTATTCCTCTTTCGTACATTAGTCTATCTCAGCCTGGAAAAGGGTTAAACTTATATTGAGTAGACATATTTTCATTTACTTTTATGAGTTTGAAAAGATAAGTGATCGAAAATATTTTCATATTTTTGGAGTCTGAAAAGAGTTGAAAGAAGACTCCACCAGGAGGAATGAGTAGTATAAAAGGATAGCAACTGGTTCCAGTCATGATGGAACTACTAAAAACATGTAAAGGTTAAGAGGCGATCTAATAAGACCACTCATCACAGATGTTCCTCGGGCAAGGGTAAAACAACCGAGTGAAAGCGTATGATCGGCCAAAGAGATGGTGATGATGGAATGATAAAAACCAAGGCTCATCTGGAAAAAATAGGCTGATAGAAATATAAATCTTGAGAGGTAAGATGAAAATGGTTTCATTTTTACACAAGCTTGAAACATAGGAAACTCTGCTTGAAATTGGTTTCATTTTAACACAAGCTTGAAACATGTAGAAACTGTGCTTGAGATTGATTTGCATGCCCCCAACATAATGACTCAATTCAAGGTACATGCCCCCCAAGCTTCATTTCATTCACCTAAGTAGATTATAGGTTACTAACATGTGGATGGAATGAAGTTTCATATACGATATCAAGTGAAATACTCGACTGCAAATTTACGAGATCTAAACAAAGGCTTGAATTGAAAGGGGATCTATTTCATTTTTAATGAGCTTGACACAGGAAAAGAACCATGCTCATCACACCTTATTTCATTTTTTACCAAGCTTGACACAAGTAAAGGAACTCTGCTCTGGGAACCTTGATTCATTTTTTAAGGATCTTGACACAAGACAAAGAACTCTACCCTGAGGACCTATTTCATTTTTTAATGAGGTTGACATAGTAAAATAACTATCCTCGTGACCTTGATCATGGACTATAAGAGACCATGGATTCTAAGAGGTTCTCATCAGATAGGATAACAACGCTCTAGAAGGGATACATGTCAAGGGATATAATGGGAATATCAAGCTGCAATGCCTGCAATACATGACGTACTATATCACTGACTAGATTATCAGTAGACGTAGGCATGGACCAGGTGGCCACATAATTAACCTGTGGCGGGGATGATACCCTTGAAATAAAGGACTATTTAGGGAAGATGGTTGATCGGGAGTCAAATTAGGACCAAGGAACGAAAGTCGATCAATGGCCACAATTCTTCCTTCATGTGGGAAACATATGACATGAAAGAAGAGAAAAGAGCTCCCATGAGATAAACATAGTCACGACCAAGGAGTAAATTAAAATCCAAAGGGCCTTGGACAACCATCACATCGAGATAGACAATTTTTCCTCCCAAAGTAATAAGCAACTTAGGAAGGATCCCTAATAGTTGACTAGTTCCTTTGTTAAAAGCTAACAAATTCTGGGTAACAAGCACAAGCTACAGAGAACCTAAAACTTGCCAAGTATTTGAGGATAGAGTACCAACATATGCACCTTCATATATGATTGTGCTAGGTATGAATATATTATAAGCCTGTAATGTGATCTGAAAAGGCACGTAAGAAGGAAGATGATAACCTTCCAGTCGACTCCAATCAAAGAAAGTGACTAAACTACTTGGATAGGGTGCCATCGGAATGAGAGGAATGCCCTCTTATGTTACGGGAATGGGAGGATTCCCCCCCTGTACCATAGGAATAGGAGGATTTCCCCCTAATTCTTTGGAATCTGAAGAAACCAAAAGAAATTCAGCGGTATGAACTTCACTCTCTACAAGATATGTACAATCACCTGAAGGTGGAATCGGGTCAACCATTTCCTCAACCAATGGTTGGTCGGAAATGGACTCATGAGATTCATTTTCAGAGAGATTGGGATTGACCAAAGATGAGTTCTGATCAATCACTTGATAAACTAGTGGAGGATCAAGGGAAAGCTTCTAATAACCAGTTAGAAGACAAGGTTGAGAAGTGGTAAGGTTATCCAACACTTTAGAGGCTTCGTTCATATAAGGAAAAAGGTGAATAGGATGATTCCTTTCACATAACCTACAGGGAAATTTCACTTTTCCCTTTGTCCCATGGAATTTACTAACACTAGTTGAAGGTTTGTCACCAGCGTGATCTCTAGAGGCTGACGACAAAGGTCGATGTGAACCTATGGACCACACTTCTAAGACCTTGGGAATACCAGGAAAATCTCTAAGAAGGTGGTCACCCTTACATAACATGCAAGGGAATTTCACTTTCTGAAAACTTGGTAGGGAATAGATCCTGATATTTGTGGAGTAACTTAGCAACTTTATCCACATTAACATCATCCCAATAATCTCCAATATTTACAAACTTCGGTTCTGCTTTAGTCCCAATGTTTACTTGCTTTGTTTTCAATGACGCGGTGATGTCCGGGTTGTTTACTTGCAGGCCCTCGACTTTGCAATGCCCTTATGCCTCTAGAATATTAATTTTTCTCGGATCGTCATCCTCCTCTTCATCGGTCACATTATAGCATTCCAGCGCATGGCACATCTAGGTGCTCCAATCTGGTTGGACCCACTCCATAGATTCTTGCAATGTTCTGAAGATAACTACCTTAATCTCCTGTAGGGATTCATCAATGCTCATGAAGCCATCTTCAAAACTGAAGGAAACCCTTCCCTCAATATATCCCACTCTGTGGTGCCATGGCAGAGCTCTGTCTCCAAATACCAGTTCATAGGAATTGTATCCAGAGTATGGAAAAATGTGTGTACCCACTCCAGTTGTGGTTTTCTCCCCCATGCTTTAGTCCATTTCACTAAGTCGTCGCGAGGATCATCCTTCCCACTATATTTTTCAGTCAATTGAATGTTAGGCCACCCAAACCATAACCTCATCATTCTTTTGTAATCCTGCCATCCATCAAAGCTACCGTTGTGCATACCCCACCATCGTGCAGGTGTAGCCCGTAGTGCAAAATCTAATGCTTGAAAGTAGTGATCCTCAGGGACTTCACACTCAAATTAATCCAAAAATTTATCCATGGCAGTTAAACCATCATAATAAGGTAATTTCCTTAGCTCCGACAAAACACAGTGCAACGATTTCATCATCATATTACATCACAGCATGGATACTTCATGCAGATGATTCTACCAGTGTTCCAGCTCTTTGTCTGAATCATAGGTGCAGGAACTCTCCCTGTACCATGAAATCTGTCCATCTGTTGTCACATTGATCCAGTCTTGGTCTCACACTGTTATTTTGTAGATTTGATCCAGTTCATCCTCACTTTCTTCATAGTCACGGACTAGTTCAGTGTAGCGTGCCCCTTCTGCAAGGTCCAACGGCACTACAACCTTAAGCGATTTCCTTTCAGATGACATTGTTCTCTTCATCAAGTTGATGACCCCATTCATGTCAATGGCCCAGTCAATTCCCAAGAGCACAGGGTATGGATTACTCTCGTCAACGATCTCTATCACCTTAAAGTTAGCCATCACACTCACACCTTTGATATCAACAGTTACTCCATATAATCATCCCATAGGGATGATATTCTGCTGGTTCACCATTCTAAGCTGAATTGGAGACCAATGCAATGCAGGTCTCCTATTAGGGTCCCACCCTAACCCCCTTATTATGTAATGGGATTGCGTCATAGTCAAGAGTCAATAAAGCCCATATTAATATTTGTAAGTGGTTAACCCGCAATTAATGACGGGACCACAGTTAGTTGCAAATGGGCCGTAGTATTAGATAGATGGTATTAATAAAACCCACGGTATTGATCCATGGTATTGCATGTATGAGTCATATATAAAGGATAGAGACTCCCTGCTAGGAGCATCGTGTCTTCTTTTGTAATCGAGCTCTGCTCTATTGGAGGTTTCCCCCTCGAAGAGGCAAGTGAACATTACTCTTTGAATAATAAAATCATTGTTGTTCTGTGTTCTGGGTATCTTTCTTCGCATATTCTGTATTTGGGTATCATTTTGCAGGTTAAGAGCATAACAAGTGGTATCAGAGCACTTTCCAGGGCTGGTGGGATCTCCATTTCTTAGCAAAATTTTATTTTTGGCTAGAGACGTGTTCCGGCGTCTTTAAACCACGGGATCTGTCGTTGAGCACATAAACCTGCGGATTTGGGGAGGCATGCACACAGGAAATACAAGAGGTGGTCACGTCTGTTGGACTCCCTTGTAACCCCTGTGGGTACCCCTTCGAGTAGTAGCGCATTAGACAGAACCGTGCACGGATTGTCTTCCAAGTACCCTCTGGGTATATCGGAATCCCCCTAGGCTCCCTTGAAACCTCGCCATAGATAAACCGTTGACCGTCTTGCGGCTACAGTACACCGAGAACAGCACTCGGAGAGATTGCTCGCCCGTACGATAGTGTAGTCGGGTTGTACGACTAAGGGTACGGTCGATCCTCCTTAGTTAGAGCCCTAAAACATTGGGCAGAGTACTACTGCCAGACCCTTATGTATATTACGATCTGTAGCACCTGACACTCCTCGAGACCATAGTTCCCTTTTCTATCGGGGGATCACGCATCATCTCTTCCAGATCCGCTTGTGCAAAGGGGTGCAGCAGCAGCAGACACCAGTCCCGCAGTTTCGAGTTTGCAGATCAGTCATTCTGATCTATTAGATCCATCAGATCCACAGATCCATCCAACTTGCCATTCAGATATCTCAGATCCACCAGATCTTAGTAGTTGTGTGGGGTTCCTATACTGGGGCATAATTTTCGCAGGACTTTTGGCAACATTGACATTTTGAGGATTTGGCGACTGCAGTATTCATAAGGAAGGAGTAAAACTTATTGGTGATCTAGCCCATTAGAATCAGGATGACGAGCTGAGCAAGGTGGTACCATTCAATTCTTACTGAAATTTTTTTTGGGCGGTCCCAAATCTCAAAAACATCTGATCGGTGCATGGTAGAAACTAGAGCTCAAGCTATGGCCAATGAGAGGATGGAAAACATTGAAATAACCTTGCAATCCATCCAAACTCAAATTGAAAACCTATCAAAACTAATCTCGAAGGGCAAGGAGGAAGCCCACGAGGAGGCGTATAATGGCAAGGGACACAGTGAGGGTGAGTCTAGCCACTGGGGCACCCACCGACAATCCCGTCAGCGACCTCCCAAGTTGGATATGCATAAATTTGATGGTTCTCAGCCGACAGCATGGATAGCACAAATGGAGCAATATTTCAATTTGAATAACATCTTAGATGATGAGACTGAGCTTATGGTGGTGAGCATGTACTTGGACAATGAAAGGTGGCAATGGTGGGAATGGCATCAACGTTGCAGTGGACCTTTTTGGGCTTGGACCGACTTCAAAAAAGCTCTTACAGACCACTTTGACCAGGAATCTTCTTTTTTGGTTCGTCTTACTAAGCTCTGACAAACTGGCACAGTGGACGAATATATTACAGCCTTCGAAGCCTTAGCCTTCCGCACTCGGGATCTCTCAAATGCGTTCTACACGGAATGTTTTATCAGTGGTCTTAAAGAAGCCATAAAATCCCAAGTTCAACTGCACCACCCTCACACATGGACGGAGGCTTGCAAGGTAGCTCGTAACGTGGAATGTGCGTTAGCAGCCCAGTACAGTCGCCCAAATTTCTCCGCTAAGGGTCGCTCCCCACAGGCTCACAACACTACTCAAACACTTAAGGTCCAAAAGGTGTCACTTGCAGAAATGGCCGAAAGAAGAAAGCAAGGATTATGTTACTACTGTGATGAAAAATACTCCCCAGGTCATAAATGCAAGGAGCCCAAATTTTTTCAAATTAAAGCCACTGACTATAGCTCATTGGAGGAAGATCCACCACTTGAGAAACATGAGGAGGAAGAAGAGGGCAACCAAAAGGACAATGTACCTGACGAACTAGTTATTTCGCTGCATGCTTTGGCAGGGATTTCTTCACCTCAAACTCTCAAAATTAGAGGTTTTATTAAACATCGCCCAGTAGTAGTCTTGATTGATAGTGGAAGTACACATAATTTCATCCATAAAAAAGTCGCGGAAGCAGTGCATTGTTTTGTACGAGCAGTTTCTAACTTCCAAGTCCAATTGCGGATGGGGGCATAATGAAATGTGAAGGCCGCTGTGAAAACATCAAAATTCAAATGGGGGATTATCAGTTGAAGACCCACATGTTTGCCATACACATGGGAGGGTGCGACATTGTCCTTGGTGCTGACTGGCTCCGCACTCTTGGGCCAATCACAATGGATTTCTAGGAGTTATATATGAGTTTTAAGCAGAACAACTCCACACATACCCTCCGTGGACTCCAGGCAGGAGCCCCCTCTATCATCAGCTCGCATAGGATGGAAAAATTGCTAAAAAAGGGCTATCATGGAGTTATAGCTCAATTTAATGCCATCCAGGCAATCGCAACCAAGTCTCTGCCAATTCATCCTAAGATGCAACAGATTTTAAATAACCATCTGCCGTTCATTGACAAGCCTCATGAGCTTCCACCCTTGAGAGGGGAACATGATCATAGCATCACCTTGGTTCCAGGGGCCCAACCCCCAAATGTGCGCCCATATAGATATCCGTTCACCCAAAAGAATGAAATAGAAAAAATAATCAAGGAACTTTTGGAAGCAGGTGTCATTCGTCCCAGCATTAGTCCTTATTCATCACTGGTGGTCATGGTGCTCAAGAAACATGGGGAGTGGCAGATGTGTCCAGACTTCAGGGTTCTCAATAAGTTGACAATCAAAGATAAATTTCCCATCCCAGTGGTTGATGATTTGCTGGATGAACTCAATGGGGCTCAATTCTTCACTGCTGGATCTGCGCTCAGGCTACCACCAAATTCACATGAAGGAAGTCAACATTCCAAAGACTGCTTTCTGCACTCATGAAGGCCATTATGAGTTCCTATTCATGCCATTCGGTCTTTGTAATGCCCCATCTACTTTTCAGAGCCTTATGAACCACCTTCTCAAACCATATCTCAGGAAATTTGTCCTTGTCTTCTTCGATGACATCCTCATCTATAGCTGCACTTGGGCTGCACATCTTCAGCATGTAGATCTACTCCTGCAACTGCTCCGCAAGCATAAATTATTTGTTAAGATGTCCAAGTGTGCATTTGGCATGGAATAAGTCGAGTATTTGGGCCACATTGTGGGGCGTGAAGGTGTCAAGGTGGACCCCAAAAAGATCCAGGCAATGCAGGATTGGCCTCAACCTTGGACCTTGAAGAGCTTGAGAGGATTTTTGGGTCTCACAGACTATTATCGCAAATTTGTCTGCAATTATGGTCGCATAGCAAAGCCCCTCACTCAACTCCTGAAGAAAAATTCATTCTTCTGGAATGAGGAAGCACAACAGGCCTTTATAGCTCTCAAAAGTGCCATGTGTTCCACTCCAATCTTAGCATTACCTGATTTCACCAAATCTTTTGTCATTGAATGTGATGCTTCGGGTACGACTATTGGGGCAGTCTTAATGCAGGAAGGATGACCTTTGGCCTTCACCAGCCAACAACTAAGTGGGAAGAATCTAGGACAATCTACCTAGGAGAAGGAAATGATGGCCATCTTACATGCAATAGAGACCTGGCGACCTTACTTATTGGGTCGACGTTTCCAAATCCGCACAGACCATCACAATCTTAAATATTTTTTGGAGCAATGCCTATCCTCCGCACAACAAAATAAATGGCTTGCCAAAATGCTGGGATATGATTATGAGATCATTTACAAGAAAGGGCAATACAATCGGGTAGCAGATGCATTATCTCGCCGATTTGAGGAGGAAAGTACCCTACTAGCAATTTCCCTTCCCATTCCCGAATGGATTGAAGAGGCTCACAGGGAATGGCTTTCACATCCCGGGCTCTCCCAACTCATTTCTCAATTGCAGGCAGGTCCAAATTCCACCAAGGGCTACTCGTGGTAGGATGAGATTCTTCGTTATAAGGACAGAGTTGTAATATCACCAACCTCCACCCTCAAAAGTCGCATTTTGGCAGAATTGCACTCATCCCCCATTGCAGGACATTCAGGCTTTCAGAAGACATATGCTCGCACCAGAAGATCATTTTTTTGGATAGGCATGAAAAAGGACATCCTTACTTTCGTCACCGAATGCGATGTCTGTTAATGACACAAAGGGGAGACCTTCAATACTCCAGGCACATTACAACCGTTGCCCATCCCGGCATCAATATGGACAGAGGTTTCTATGGATTTCATTACAGGTCTTCCAAAGTCAGGAAACAAGTCAGTCATCATGGTGGTTGTGGACAGACTTTCAAAGTATGCTCATTTTTGCGCCCTACCCCACCCGTTTACACCAACTTTGGTCGCTCAATCTTTCATGGATCAGATCTTCAAATTGCATGGCATGCCCACTTCTATTGTGTCCGATCGTGACACGATCTTCACAAGTAATTTTTGGCAGGAACTCTTCAAGCTACAAGGCACTCAACTAAAACTTAGTACTTCCTAATTTCCACAAACGGATGGTCAAACTGAAGCCGTCAACAAATGTCTGGAAACCTACCTTAGGTGTTTCACTTCAGAAAAGCAACATCTTTGGGTACAATGGTTACCTTTGGCTGAATGGTGGTATAACACCAACTATCATGCCACCACCAAAATGACTCCCTATGAAGCAGTCTATGGTCAACTACCTCCTTCCCCTACTTCTTATATCAAGGGATACTCGAAGGTACAAGTAGTGGATCATCTCCTACAACACCGCGCAACCATGCTCGCCCATCTTCGAGAGAATCTTCATCAAGCTCAAAACCGCATGAAGCAAAAGGTAGACCAGCATCGCTCAGAGTGCCAATTTCAAGAAGGGGATCAGGTCTTTTTACGGCTGCAACCATATAAGCAAACATCACTCAAAGACAAGGGTTGTCAGAAACTATCTCCAAAATTCTACGGACCATATCAAGTCCTTCAGCGCATTGGCGAAGTGGATTACAAGTTGGCTTTGCCGCCTACTGCAAAAATCCATCCAGTTTTCCATGTCTCATGCCTCAAGAAAGTGATTGGTAACAATTGTAGAATTCAGACCAGTCTACCTGAAGTGGACGAAGAAGGGTCAATCTGGCTTCAACCCGAACAGGTCATAGACACACGAGACAAGCACCTGCGGGGCCACATGATTAGGGAAGTCCTCGTCAAGTGGAAAGACACCTCTTCGGAAGATGCAACTTGGGAATTAGCCACTATTCTTCAGTAATTTCCGCAGCTTCAGCCTTGAGGACATGGCTAGTCTTAAGTGGGAGGGCATGTTAGGGTCCCACCCTAACCCCCTTATTTATGTAATGGGATTGCGTCATAGTCAAGAGTCAATAAAGCCCATATTAATATTTGTAAGTGGTTAACCCACAATTAATGACGGGACCACAGTTAGTTGCAAATGGGTCGTAGTATTAGATAGATGGTATTAATAAAACCCGCGGTATTGATCCGTGGTATTGCATGTATAAATCATATATAAAGGATAGAGACTCCCTGCGAGGAGCATCATGTCTTCTTTTGTAATCGAGCACTGCTCTATTGGAGGTTGCCCCCTCGAAGAGGCAAGTGAACATTACTCTTTGAATAATAAAATCATTGATGTTCTGTGTTCTGGGTATCTTTCTTCGCATATTCTATATTTGGGTATCATTTTGCAGGTTAAGAGCATAACATCTCCCCATTCTTTCCCATGTTTTTTCTGGCAAAACGTTCACATCGGACCCTAGATCCAAGATGACCTAGTCGATCTCATAATCTCCTATCTACGTAGTGAGCCTCATCTCACACCCTGTTCTTGCCTTATGTTTTCCAATATTTCAGACTACGCAGTGTCCATCAGGGACCTTCTCCTTGCTGGCGCATTTTTTTACTAACTACTGCAGGCCTTACACAGCTTTGCTATCATGAAACAATTTTATGCAGGTCTCCAAAAACGTAGTGAGCACAAATGGATCAACCTTTGTAGGCATACTGGTTTCTTGCACCTTGTCCTGACTTCTTAAGGTGGATGCCTCAACGAAGCTTTTCTTGGCCTCCATAAATGTTTCCTTAGCACGTGTCAGATCAAAATCCACTTCCTTTTCTGGGGCCTTGTAGACCCATCCATCCTCTTTAGGTTGTTTACCCTTATCATTGCCAGTCGTTATTTTGCTTTGCAGAACTATATTCATGCTTTGATCTTCTTCGCAGGGCTTAGATCTCATCATCTGTAATTTATGCATAGGTTGTTGAGGCTATGCTTTCTTCTCCTACATCTTAGCTATCGGCATCGACATTCTTCTATAGTGTGGCCAAATTGGTAGTAGTATTGACATGACAAGCGTGTTTGATTCTGACACTCCCACACGTAGTGTCCTGGTGTCCTACAGTTGTAATAGAGAATCATATCTCCAGCCTCTACCAGGCCCTCCTCCTCCTTGGCCTCATCCTCGTTCGTGATAACCTTCGCGCACTTCTCCGGTGCCTTGCTATGGAGGCCAAGTTTTTGCTTGCATCTGGTATGTAGGCATTCTTTTCATCATCAGCTCATAGCTATGAGAGTGGCGCTCATCATGGCCCATTGATTTGCATAAATTACAAAAAAAAAAATTTGGTGTCTGGATGAGATTTTGAAGCAAATGTAAACTATTTGTCGCATTTTTTCCAACAACCTGACAAATAGCGCACCACAGCCCTCGTGCTCGGCCCTACTGGAGATTTTGGCCGCAGGGGAATTGGTCCCCCTCCTGTAATATAATTCAAAAATATGGGACAGTGGTCTTTATTGTGCCCCTGGCCCTTACACTTTAGACACCAGACTTTCACATGCACCTTTGGTTTAGTTTCCTTGTCTTTCTTCAAGATTTTCAATTCTAAACAGAGGCTTTGTAACTAAGAGTGAATATGTTGTACCCCCAAGGTCACATCCTAAATGGGCGTTGCATGCAACCTCATCGCAATTTACAGGGCTTCTGCCCGAGTTCCTATCTTATGTTGTGACAGAGAAATCCTCAGGTGGGGTAGAGGCGAAGCTATAAACCACTCGCGATGCTGACCATCTATGAGCTGCATGTTAGCTTCTCGAATCACACATTTCAACCTTTGATATAATTCCCAAGGCATCTCAAAGACCCTCATCATAATTTCCTTAAATCCAACTACTGACTGTGAGTCAGACTTAGGCTTACTAAATTCCTTGTTTAAAGAAGCCTTAGTTTCTGCTAGCGATGCCAGAGGATTATTAGAATAGTACTTAATATACCATGTAAGTGTGTGATCGTGTAGAGTGGTGACCAACTGTGCCTTCTTTATATTTTCATCATGTTGTGCAACAAACCAAAATTGCTATGTATCTTCACTCCCTATGCCTTTGAAAATCGGTAGCTTCATAGTGTTCAACATGTTGAATAGTGGTGGTGGTGGTGGAGGTGTGGGTGAGGGTGTATGCGATGGAGGTGGAGGTGGAGTGGATGGATGATGTGTCCGTAGAAAACCTTGTGTTATCAGTTGGACAACACTTTGCAGTGAGGCCTGTACCGCTCCCTCGTCGTCGCTCAAAGGAGGTCCGATCAACAGGCTATATTCAAGACCTAATCTCTCTCGATCTCTAAAGAGTTTTCCACTTCACGTAGCTCCAAACATCAAGGAAATGGCATAACATGTTTTTCACATAACAACATTTTAATCTAGGTATTCAAAGATATTAAATACTTACCTCGCGGTCCCTTGAAAAATCATCGCTCTGCTTCGCTGTAGCTGACTCAGGGACCAACTGCGAATTATGTAACAAATCCTCCTATAATTCGATCGAGCCAGTGATCGACAGTCCGCGCGATCTTTTCTTCAGAGGCTTCTAATCATCATACCAGTTATGGAGTCCACACTATTGGATTGTCAAGCTTCCACCTCCCCTGACTGTCTACCAATTTAGCTAACCATTCGTATAATTCGATTGGGAAGGTGTAGAAGAAAATTTTGTGTATCTTTGTATACAAATATCTATCCAACCACTGCTCCTTTGACAAGCGCAGATTCCTATTTTCCTACGCTGCGAATTCGTGAATTTTTCGATCCATCCACTTTTCAATTTCTTTCTTGGTCGGTTGCAGTGATGCGACATCACACATCTCCTTCAAGTTGATCCTGGTCCCGGCAACGGAACCGTTTTTCCGCTTAGGGGGTCCTGACCCAAGTTCAGAGTTAGTTGCGCCAACCAAAAAATCCCTACACTAGTAGACCTTTCAGTAACAACTCGTGTAGTGCAGGCTGCAGTCTCACCCGAAGCAGTATGGGGGGATGCAAGAACCAAGTTTCTGCATCCAAAGACGAGTGTAATGTCTTTTAGTGCCTCAGATCTACCTTCGCATAGATCGATAAGCCTTTAGGTCTCGGTACTGCAACTCTACTAAAACAGCCTTTAGACCTTCGCGAAGGTCTATGATCAGCCTTCACGGACCCTTAACAGTTGAGTTATCCACTTACGCACATTAGAGAACAATCCTAGGTTAGTGTTCACGCAGATCTACTTAAGTTCTTTAGTAAACATAACATATTTCATCACAGTCTTCACGAAAGTACTTAACATGCATTGCATACATCTATTAAGATTTATTCAAGAGAATCGCACATCACTAGATCAATATTTCATAAACACATTATTCATCCACATCATATATCATTAACAGAAGTAAACAGAGATAAACCGATATACTAGGATTTCTTTGGTAACTTTCTTTATTTATCTTCAATTCAACTTTACAAACTCAAAACTACCTTGCGCACTCAACTGCAGAGGTCCACGCACTCAGATGCGGACTCTACCTAGGCCTCTGTGCACTCAGCTGCATAGCCTTTCTCTTCTATCTGACCCACTTCTCTGCGCCATCGCTTCTAAGGCTCCATTCATTATCCACATAGACCTGCCTTAGACTCTCTAAGAAGCACCTATTTATAGCCTGTCCCATACAATCCCATGGTCCATGGACCATGGGTGGATCTCAAAACCAACTCAAACTTTACATAAACAAGGGGCTAAAACCCCTTTGACTCCTAATCATCTACGTGCTTCACATCCATAAATCGTGGAGACTTTACATTACTTACAAAAAATGCATCAAAACTTGGGTTATTTTAAACCCAAAAACAGAAAAGATTACTTTTTCTCTTCTCAAAGTCGCCCCCCAAGTCAAGGATTGGTGGGAAACCTATTGTGAGCAGAAGGATGAAAGTACGATCTCACTATTTTCATCCACTCCCACTTGGAATTCATTCTGGGATGCCATCAAGGAGAAGCACTACCCTGTCAGGAGCTACGAGGACAAATACATAAAATGGACCACGCTGCGGTAGGGAAGGGACCAAGATGTGTCAGTGTTTACCAATGTTTTTCATACCCTTCGCACGAAGTCGGGTATCAAGGATTCTGAAAAACATTTGGTACTCAAGTACCATGACTGCCTACATAGATACATCCAAGATGAGATGGAGTTCTTGGACATCTCCTCGCGCGAGACGGCATACCAATATGCCATCAAGATTGAGCAGAAGTTTAAACAGAATAAGAAAGACTTTGGATATGAAAATTCGAAGCAAGGGAAAGGTGCCCCCAAACCACAAAATAAAGGACAAATACAAGGCGGGACAGCCTAGGGCCACCTGCCAAGGCCACAAGTAAAGGACAACATTGTGAAGCTGAAGAAGGACACAGGAAAGTGGTGTGAGTTCCATAAGAGTTCCACCCACAACACAAGTGAGTGTCGGGCCAAGCAGTCACTCGTGGCTGAGCTGAAGGCTTCAGAATCAGATGCATGTTCTGAATCTGAGTCGAAGCCTGACAAGGGGAATGATAAAGGGAAGCATATTATTGATGTAGAGTCCAATGCCACCATCACCACCCCAAAGATCCAGAAGGAGGAACCTGAAGATCTAGATGAGGAGGAGCATCTCTTCCACTCCTAGATGTGGGTAAAGGGTTCCCCGCTACAGTTCATTGTCGATAGTGGGAGCCAAAAGAACCCCATTGCAATAGAGGTCATGAAGCAGTTGGGCTTACTGACCACAACACACCCACAACCATACACCATCGGGTGGCTTCACCAAGGACGGGATTTGTGCATAAGCCAACAATGTCACCTTTCATATAGAAACAAGCCATTCATGGATGAGTTATTATGTGACGTTGCTCCCCTTGATGTTTGTGATGTATTATTAGGCCCACCATACTTGTGGAAGCAACATATTATGTATGAGTCAAGGCCTCACACTGTTATGTTTACATTGGGAAATAAGTTGTACAGGATACCAAAGGTAGCGCCACCTACCGCCATCTCTCTGGTTACTACAAAACAATGTAGTAAGCTCATTTCCAAAACTGGGAAATTTGTTTTCCTAATGATATGCCCTTAAGGAAAGAAGAAGATGGTGGCCACGACCTCCAGATAGGGCCCCTCCGGATGAAAAAAAAAGATGGACAAAGTTGTGGAGGAGTACAAGGACATCCTTACCTCCCCCGGAGGGGTGCCTTTGCACTGTCAAGTCAAGCACTCCATCGATCTGACCCCAAGTACGTCATTACTCAATGGACCAATATATCGGTGCTTCATTCTGGAAAATGATGAAATCAAGAGGAAAATTCAGGAGCTGTTGCAGAAAGGTCATATTCGGTCGAGTTCATCGCCCTATGGGAGCCCGATCGTGTTGGTACAGAAGAAGGATGGGACTTGGAGACTTTGTATTGACTATCGGGTGCTAAACATGATCACTGTCTAAAATAGGTACCCGATCCCACAGATTAATGACCTTCTGGACCAACTCAAGGGGGGAAAATATTTCAGCAAGATTGACTTGAAGTCCAGATATCACTAGGTACCAATCAAACCCTCTGATGTGTGGAAGATTGCCTTCAAATCCAAGGAGGGCCTTTTTGAATGGTTAGTTATGCCTTTTAGGTTGACGAATGCTCTTGTAACCTTCATGAGGTTGATGGATGACATATTGCAGCCATTCACCAACTCATTTTTAGTGGTATACTTGGATGGCATCCTAATATTCAACTAGAGTTGGGAAGAGCACCTCCATCACATCCAACAAGTTCTCAAAACACTATGACAACACAAATTGTGTGCCAATTTGGAGAAATTCACTTTTGGCATGACCCAGGTTCAGTATCTGGGATACATTATTGTTGAACGAGGGGTGCATGTGGATCCATACAAGATCCAAGTCATTCAGGATTGGCCAACCCCAACCACTCTAACAGAGCTCCATAGCTTTTTGGATCTTGCCAATTTCTATAGTAGGTTCATGTTGGGGTTCTCTCATATCACTTGGCACTTGAGTCAAGTTACCAAACGTGGAGCAAAAGAAATTTTATTTTTATTTTTTTTGAATCTCAACAGAAGGCATTCGCATAGTTGAAACATCACCTCTGCTTTGCACCAATGCTCACATTACTAGATTTGCAACAACCATTTGAGATCGAGACAGATGCCTCTAACTATGCTATTGGGGCAGTCCTTACTCAACAAGGGCATCTAGTGGCATATCATAGTGAGACTCTTTCAGACACAGTTTGGAAGTATCCCACTTATGACAAAGAGATGTATTCCATTGTTCAAGCCTGCTGACAATGGAAGCATTACATTTTGGGGAAGGAAGCGGTCATCCACATAGACCACCGACCCTTGAAGTTCATATGGATGCAAGGGAAGTTGCAAAATGATCGCCATCAGAAGTGGTCCACATACTTGCAACAGTTCCATTTGAATATCAATTACAATAAGGGCAACACAAATAATGTTGCAGACTACCTTAGCCGACCATAGATCATGGCGTTAACCATTGTGCTCAACTCTTGTCGACACGAGACTTTTGATTGGCCACTTCTCTACAAAAGAAATCCAGAATTTGGCCACACATACCATACACTCTTGGAGGGTCAACAAGTTCCAGATTTTCACCTCTAGGATGCCTTATTATGCCACCCGGGACACCTTTGTGTTCTTCCAAGCGAGCATGCGAAGATGATTTGGGAAGCGCAATACAGTTGGGTTGCTAGGCATTTTATGGTTGAGAAAATGGTGGCATTATTGCAGAAGTATTTCTATTGGCCGAATCTTAAACAAGATGTCATGAAGTACATCAGATCTTGCACTACCTACGCCATTGCCAAGTCGACCATCAAGAAGCAAGGTCTCTATATACTCCGATGCCTGCCCCTTGTCGACCTTGGGAATCTATCTCTATGGATTACATGTCAGGCCTTCCTTCTACTAAGCATGGGAATGACTGTGTTTTTGTGGTCGTCGACATATTCTCAAAGATGGCCATTATGGCGGCCTACAAGTGGGAGATTGTTGGCTGTGGAGCCTGATTATCTTCTGTATTCAAAGGTATCGTCGCATTGGACCCTAGTTCGTAATGGGGCGGCAACACCACCAGTAAAATATACGCTGCAAGGGGGATCCCGGGGGGGGGGGGGGGGCTGCGACCTTTGGGATCCCCCCCTAGTGAGGGGATCGGGGGTAGCGTCCCCGAAGCTAAAAATAGATGTAAAATTGCCTTGTAAAATGCTATAATTTCCTAGTCAATCTGGGTCATTCATTAGGCAAAGATCTGATGATAGAGGTTATGTTTAATTTAGGGTTTTTTTCCCTAGAAGGCAACCCCTCACTATATATGAGGGAATTGTATTGCATCTAAGGAGATCTGTATTCCGAGTGAGAAAAAGAGAGGAGATTGTGTGAGAGCGAAGGGGGAATTACAACGGATCTGTTGTAGGCTGTATCTCTTCAGATTGCTGGATAATATAAAAGGATGGAATGATTGTTTCTCCATGGATGTAGCCCAAGTTGGGTGAACCACGTATATCTATGTCTCTCTTGTTTTATGTGTTTTCTGTGTTTATATTTCTGCAATATATTTTACGTGTTCCTTTGCTCTGTAATATATAATTTTCTAACAAGTATCATAACAGAAGCCACTTCTAAACTCTTATTTGAACGAGTGTGGGTACACTCTGGGATCCCACAGTCTATCATCTCAAATCAGGACAACAGGTTCCTTAGTACATTTTGGTCCAGTCTCTTGTCGATGCTCGACACCATGCTCACTAACTCCACAACTTTCCATCCCCAAACTGATGGCCAGACAGAGGTCGTTAACAGGATGATCGTACACATTTCGCACATGTACAACTCAAAGAATCCATGCACATGGGATGAGAACCTCCCCTATGTCTAGCACAACTACAATTGGGCTCTCCACAGCTCGACTGGCCACAACCCTTTTCAGGTGGGCTTGGGATTCTAGCCACTATGTCCAATTGATGTGGCCATACCATTTGCAGTGACTCCGACAGATTCGGCTCATGTCTAGTCTGAAGCCGACAAGGAAAATAGCTTCATTGAGCACATTCAACACATCCACCAATAGATCCATGACATATTGGACAAAGCCAATACTAAGTACAAGCAACAACATGATCAACATTGGGTGCCACACAAGTTCCAGGTGGGTGACAAAGTTTGACTACATTTTTAGAAGGATTGCCTCACTAGGCCCCACCACATGATTTGCCTACTTCGATATGGACCATACACCATCACCAAGGCTATGGGAGATAATTATTTTGAGCTCGAAATTCCCCCATTTCTTGGCCTACACCCAATGTTCAATGTGGATTGCCTTCGACCATACTTTCCACCATTACTGAACACATCCAACATTGCAGAATAGCTCACAAAGACAGAGTTAAATACAGACTGCATGGAATAAGTTGAAACTGATCGAATCATGGACACATAGATCAAGAACACTCGCCAGCAGAAGATCCAACTGTATCGAGTTGTCAAAGCCAGCCAACTCCTGCACCAAGGAAAATGGCTCACTAGGGACCAAGTTCAGCAGAAGTTTCCTCATTTCATGGAGGAACTCAATGCAATGGATAACATTACTTCCTAAGAGGGGAGGAATGATCCAGGTGGATATTGGTGGCCACCCACCTATTCCACTTGGACCCTCACCATTTTTCTGTCAATTTTTATTTTATTTTATTTATTTATTTATTTAATTTTAATTTTATTTATTATTATTATTATTATTTATTATTATTTATTATTATTTTATTTATTTATTTATTATTTATTTTTATTTTTATTTTTATTTTTTCAGTTTCCTTAATCGTAGCATAGTTTACTATTATTGGCAGTTTTTCAGGTCCTGAACTTCCGGAGCCATTTTGAGGCCCTAAAGGATATTTTTTGGGAAATATTTGTGTAGATTATTTCACTGAAATCATATTTTAAGGTATCATGCACATCAAATAGATATAATATGACCAAGTTACGACCCTAGGAAGTTGGCTGCCCAACTAACCCCAACAAGGCCCATAAACTCTTGGTGTTACATCTCCTCGAGTTAGGATTTTGGTTGTTTAGGATTTTATCTTATTTTTCAATAATAAAAAGGCCCTTGAGCCTCATTGTAACTCATTTTAGAGGCATGTAGCCTCCACATCTCTTCTCAGAGTTAAGCTACAATCACCTGAGCCAGTCTCATTTCCATTCTGTTTGTAAGCATATTTCATTATTTGATATTAATGAAAGGAAGTGTTATTTATGCTTCATCTCTGTATTTATGGTTATATCTGTAATTTGTTGCATTCCTATTTAAATTCGGATCAAGGAGCTACTGTGGATCTATCTGCAACTTGCAAGATTGTTGTGGTCTTTCTTAATGACCCCTAGAGATTCAGTTTAAGCATAGTCTCCTTAGTCATCACATTGATGGCAGCCCCAAGATCGATCAAGGAATGGGGGACAATGGTGCCATCGATGTGTACATATACTACAGGACTTCCAGGATCTATATGCTTTGGGAAAATCACCTGCCCCAACATTAAGTTGAACAATTTTCCAATGACATTAATGGTAGGGGTGTCTTTCTTTCACCTTCCCGGATGTTTGAAACATTTCTCCTTGATTAAATTGTTGTAGATGGGGACATCTTTGATAGCTTGGAGAAGTAGGATTTTTGACACACATATTTTTCAACTCACCCAAAAGTTCAGTCTCTTCTGGGGTGTGCTGGATAGGATGGGTTAATCTCTCAAGAAAAGGAGGTGGATTTTCTTGAGGTATACTTTCCTCTTTTTCCTCTTCATGCTCCTTAGGTGGAGATGGAGGTTGGTTATCAGGAAGCACTCTCCTAGACCTGAGGTTAATTTCATGAATTTCCACAGCATAGGTAGGGTATGATGTTTCTCCATGTAGACTTGATGTGCTTGTTTGTTGTTTGGGTTCGAATTTGGTTAGGCAGGCATCTAAGGTTGTTTAGGTGGAGCAGGGTGTAGGAGTTGTGGTTGAGATGGAGGTGGAGGCAATAGAGCTAGAGCTTGGTTGTATGGAGGCCTCCACCCTTGGGATGGTGCATTCCACTGAGGTTGTGGAGGATCATATGGTTGAAATGGTTGGTTGGTAGATTGGGAATGGTATTGAGGTGAAAAATACTAGGGAGAAGGTGTGGACCACGAAGGATGAGCAGGGGGCACCAAGGGGGAATGGATGTATTCTGATTAGGGTTGTAATATAAATAGGATTCCCCTTTCATGCCTTGCTAGTATGGTCGAGGTCCTTGAGGCCTCCTTTGATTGATGTAGCAGAGTTATTCAGTCACCCCTTTGGTTCCTTGATACACATATTTTAATCCAGGCAGGGAAGGGCACTTTTCTATGGAGTGATTTTCCTCAAAAAATGAGCATATTTCTATAAGATTCAATGGACATTCATTCCTAGGGTGCCTCCTAGTGCATCTAGGGTAGAAGATAGCTAAGGCTCTTTCTGCTTCCTCCTCCTTCATCTTGATCTGCATGGTGTCCATTTCTAGAGCAAAGGGTATGCAAAATTTCACTCTCAAAGTCTTCCAATATGTTACCAATTTCACTTTTTATGGATGTGTTAGAATAGGATGAATTGGCCACAGCTTGGCTAGCCCTACCCTTCTTTCTAGCTACCCTAGAATGATTCTTGAAAACTATCTTGATATCATTGTAGGGTAACTAATAGATATCCCCTCCCGACAGCAAGTATAGGGTTTCTAGGAGATCTTCTTTGATCCCCCTGAGAAGGACTAGCTTAAGTGATTCAGGATCAAAGGTGCACCTGGCCCTTTTGTAGCTAAGCTGGAATCTTTCCTCATAATCTTCTAAAGATTCATCATGTCCCAAGGTCATTATAAAAAATTCCTCTTTCGTATCTTTGGACCTGTAGTAATCCCTATACTTGTTGTTGAAGGATTGTTGCATATGATCCCAAGTGGTGATACTATCCCCAAGTAAACCCATGAACCAGTGCTAGGCTGCATCTTTGAGAGTGGATGGGAATAATTTCAACTTATGATCATGAGAGGTGTAATCATAAGTTCTGCATATGATAGCAAACTCGAACAAAAAAGTATTTGGGTCTTCTGAGGTCAGGACATGGAAGTGAGGAAGAGCAGAGGGGCTTATGCTTTACATCTTAGAATCCCCATTAGTTTCTCTAATGGGAAAAGCACCCTTAGCTCTATCTCTGTCTCCCCTTTCATTTCTATTTTTAGCCATGGTGTAAGTTGGTGGAATGGTCTCTTCTTCTTCCCCAATAGGCTCTTCAAAAATCTTTGGTTGTTCACCTAATGGATCCTCTAGCTCACAACCACCAAAGAAGAGGGAAGGTTGGTTGTTTGATGTGGTGGGGGTATTTGGAAAAAAAATTCCTAAATTGTCTCTACTCCTACAAATCATGAAAGGAGTTTTTTCTTTGTTCATGTTTTTCTTTTGTTTTTGAACTTCTTGCAAAATGGAAAGAAAACAAAACCAAATCGCAATTACTTGCTGAATGAAACTAATCACAGAATGGAAAGAAAGCAAAACCAAATTGCAACTACTTGTTGAATGGAACTATTTCAGAATGAGAAAGAAATAAGGAAAGAAATAAAGAAAGCATAAATCACATCTACTCAGACACCTCCCTGACAATGGTGCCAAAAAGTGATGAGCACCAGTATTGTAGCAAGAATGTTGCAACTCCTGGGGCTACCAACTTTACTTCATCAAATAGGGATTTGTACAAACTTAGAGGTGACAATGATGTATATACAAATAGATGTAATGGTCTACTCTTATCACTGTTCAACTGGGGTGATAGACCACTAGGGTTTCTCAAACTAGTCTTCTATTGACTAGAAGAAGTTTTACTACCAATTGGAGAAGGGAAAATTAACCTAAATGAAAGAAAAGAAATGTTAACTATTTTAAATAATGAAAGAATGAATTGGAAGATGCTTGTAAAGTAACATGAAATCCTCTAACTACTTATTGACACATTTTTCTTGCAAAAGAAACCTAGTTTAACCCTATTTATCGCATGTGATGATTTAAACTAACTGGACATGGAATCTAATCTAGGGAGTATTAATTGTTGCAGGAATGTGCTAATTAGGAAATAAAAAGAACTCTTTTTATTTATCTTTTCATTTTATGAATGCAAATGCTAATCTTTCCTTGTTCTTTGGCAGGGGAGATAGGTATGAAGGAAGAAGGTTAGAATGGTCTTGATGGCATGTAGGTCAAGTAGAGGCCTAATCCTAGCTTCAGTGATGTTTTTCCTCAATTCGGGCTCAAAACAGGCTGCTACAGGATTTCCTATAGGAAAATTAGAGGATGTCCTAGTTCTCCTGCAGGATCCCCTGTTTTACTACAGGAACATGCCAAAAGCTTAGGAATTGTTTTAGAAGGTGGAATGAAGCTTGGGAAAGGTATATAATGGGAGAATAAGGCATGAAGGAGGTGAACACTACCTAGAGCTCAAGCAAGTATTTCAAGATGGTTGGATTTTCTCAATGGAAATGGAAATTTTTGCTTATAAAACAAGAATTCAGATTGAGATTTTAGTGGATTTTGGTGACATGGGTGGATAAGGTTTGGATGAGGCAACCGAGATGAGGTATCCCTGCAATGTAGAAGCTCCTGAAAAAACACACATTCTTGTCTGCATCTATACACAAATGCAACTATACATGGGAATGATTTATTAAATGGAAGAAAATAAAGCTATTACCATATAATGGCTAAGTGCATGAATGGAAGTGTTTTGAAATCAATACAATACCTAAGAGATTAGAAATGAAAATTTTCAACTTATCCTAAGAAACTTAAAGATAATGACCTACTCATCAAGAAACCCTAGTTTATGCAGCATAGAAAGAACTTTGTTTTTGGGTTGTATGAAATTGTCCCTCAAGTCATGATCCCAAAAGAGAGAGATGAGGTGAAAAATACTATCACCATATTTTCTGAAGTGCCTTCTATCACTATGATAACACTGTTTTATCTATCCACAAATGGAAAAAAACTAATTAATCATACCAATACTTGCAAATTAGCAACAACAAAAGCAGTTCAGCTGCTAACTATGAATGCAATCTAAGCATACATATACAAGAAGAGGAACCCTTGCTGCTATGGTTGGGCCCTAACCCAAGAGCTTCAGGCCTCTAAGTCAACTCAGTGATGGATCAAGGTAATGCTTCTCATTTTCATTAAAATATCAAAAATACACAAAGTGATTAGTCACAAAGTTTCAACTAGAAAATGCTTCTTGGCTATAACGAAAGAAAATATGAATCCTAATGAGGCTCTAGGCCTGCTTATTTATACAACTGAAGTTACCAACAAATTCCTTAAATTTAGGGAGGCTTGGCTCCCAATCTCGAGATCAATTGGTCTTCAATTGTCACTAGCTTGGCTGACAATGATCTTAATGGCTCGGTTGCCTGCAACTCCGAGCTGATGAGATTCGATGGAGGAATCTTCGAGTGACTGAGGATTTAAGGAGGGAGATCCCATCTCCTAAAATCCCTCTTACTTGTCTCCTTCGAGTTCCTACACTTTAATTAGCCAAAATTTGCTCCATAACCTACAATCAATGCACATTAGACCATTATACATGACATCTCATCTTTACCCTTCTCATTAAGCAAAATATGACAAAACATGTAAAGAATTATGAGAAAAGTTGATTTTAGCAAGCTAGAGAGTTGTATTAAGGTCCATATAATTTACACATTGATGAGCCTCATCAATGTATTACCGGGAAGATGATTGATAGTGGACTATTGGTAGCAAGAATGGCCTTTTCTTGTGCTCAACTTGTTTTTTTGTCGGATGTGGAAGCTTACTATGTTAGCACAGACAGATTGAGTGACCTACGTGCAAAAGGAGTAAAAATGATGCGCAAAGGGGGTTTTATGGTAATGGAATAGTCTTGTTGGAGGAGTGGGGTTGTTATCGAATTCAAACGGTTATCCCAAGAAATGTTAATTAAGTAATGGACATGGCCAGGTGTTGGGGTAGAAGTGGAGGGGAGTGCGCAGGAAGAGTTGGTGGGAAAAGGGGAGAAGGTTGGCGGATCTTGGAGGGGGGTCGAAGTGGTAAGCGATTTGTTGGGGGGGGGGGGGTGTCTTGGGAACGGGTTCCCCCAAGAGCAGTTTTGGGGCTAAAAGCCCATATTTTGGGACAATTTTGTAATAAAATTGTAAAGTCTCTGCATTTTGTGGTCATGGAGCGCAAAGGTGTCAAGAGTCATAAAGGGTTGTCTGCCCTTATTTTCTAAAGTGTCAAGTCAGCTGAAAAGATCTACCCATGGTCTGTGGACCATGGGATTGTATAGAAAAAGAGCTAAGTAAGTAAGCTCTAAGAGAGAAGAGGAGAGAAGGAGTCGAGGGAGAAGAAAGAAGCATTGTAGAGAAGTTTAAGTGTTTTAGGTCTTAACGTAGGTAGAGAAGGAGTCGAGGGAGAAGAAAGAAGAATTGGAGTTTTGGTAGAAAATTTTAAGTGTTTCAGGTCTTAACGTAGGTAGAGGATCTGCAGTTGGGTGCGCAAAGGCCTAGGGTGGAAGTCCACAGTTGAGTGCACAAAGGAATAGGGTAGAAGTCCACAGCTGAGTGCACAGACCCCTGCAACTGTGTGCGTAGGGCAGATAGAGTCTTTGTTAAACTAGAAGATAACAATAAAGAGAAGTATTCTACAATTACTATGTATTTAGTCCCTGTTAATGCATCTAATTATATTGTGTTTTGGGTTTAATTTACAATTTTTATTTTATGCGCGAATGTATGTGATTTTATTGGTTAATTGAACGCAACTAAGGATACCAGTTTACGCAATGCTAACTGTGATTGATTAGTAAGATAAGTAAAACACTTGAGATAACTTGGGAACCTATACAATACATTTTCATAGTTGCACGAAAGTACCTGGACCACGGGTTAGGATTGCGCGAAGGTCAAAGGTACACCTTCGCGGAGGTACTGAAGGGAGGAGTAAAGGGTAGACTGACAAAGCCCTAAGGCTTAGCGACCTGCACGAAATTAGGTGTAGAGGGTATAAATCGACATCATGATCATCTCAGGGTGGAGAAACTTGTTTTTAGCATCCCCCCATACTACTTCAGGTGAGACTTCAGTCTGCACTTCATGGGTTGATGTTGAAAGGGCTAGTAGTGTAGGGATTTGTTTGGATGACTAATGTTGAACCTAGGTTAGGGGCCACAAAGCCAACAAATGGTCTTTTTCTAGGACTAGAATTTGCATGAGAGATGTGTGATGTCGTATAATTGGAATCCAACTAAGAAAGAGATCGAAGATTGGTTGGATAGAAAGATCCACGAATTTGTGGTGCAGGAGAACAGAAATCTGTGACTGACAATGGAACAGTGGCTAGACAGGTACCTGTATACAGAAATCCATGAGATCTTTTTTTGTTCCTTTCGAGTTCAGTTATATGAGTGGATCACGAGTCTACCAGATAGCTAAGGAAGGTGGAGGCTTTATGGTCCTATTGTTTGGACCCTGGGCTTAGTACAGAGATTGGAAGTCTCTAGGGATAAGATTTCCTGCACTGTCGATCATTGGCTCGATCGTATCATAGGAAGATTTATGGCTAAATTCGAAATTGATACCTTAGTCAGTTACAATGAGGCGGAGCGGCGCTTTTTCAAAGGTTTGTGAGGTAAGTACTTGAAGTCTTTAAACACTTGGATTGAGATGTTATTGTGTAAAAAACGGGTTATGCAGCTACCTTGATGTTCGTAGCTATGCAAAGTGGAAAAACTTACAGGAACGAAGGAAGAAAGGGTCTTGAATATAGCCCACTGATTTCACCTCCTTTGAGTGACGAAGAGGAAGTAGCACAGGCTTCTCCATGAAGTGTAGTTTAGTTGATAAAACAAGGGTTCCTGTGACTACCACCTCCACATACACCACCTCCACTTTCACCACCGTGACTTGCGACTTTTCCCACACCACCACCACCTCCACCACATTTCAACATGATGAATTCAGTGAAGCTACCTTTGTTTAAGGGCTTAGGAAATGAGGACCCAGACCAGTTTTGGTTTGTCGTAAAAGATGTATGGGAAGCTCAAGGTGTCACAGATGATCACATGAAGAAGGAAACATTGGTTAGTGATTTACACGATCGCGCACTAACTTGGTACATCAAGTACTCTAATGATAACCCAAATGCTAGGTTGGCAGAGATCCAGACCACGCTAAATAAAGAGTTCAGTAGGCCTAAATTTGAGGTGTAATTGATTGTGGGGTTCAAGGAAATCATGATGAAACTAGGTGAGACACCTTGGGAATTGGATCAGAGATTGAAGTGTAAAATCCGCAAAGCTAATATGAACTTAACAGATGGACAACACCATGAGTGGTTCGTGGTTTCGCTCCTGCCTCACCTAACGGTTTCATTGTCACAACAGAAGATTACAACTCATGCAGAGGCCTTGGAGATTTCAATAAGACTACATTAAACATTGATGCAAGATCTGAATCTGGGGGTTCAGCAAATTCATGTGCAGTTGCAAAATCTTTGCCTCGAAATGCAAAGTTTGAAGTAGTACAAAATAGTTCGACCAGAGGCATGGGAAGAGATATGGTGCCTGAAATGTAAAGGTTAGGGGCATGAAAAATACCACTGCCCGATATTTGAAAACTATATTGTAGGAGGACGACCAATGCCTTTGAGGTCAGAAGCCCAAGCAGGACCGAGCACGGGGCTTGCATTGTGGTGTGTGATATGTTAGGTAGCATGGAAACATACGACTGATAATTGTCATTTACTGCAGAAGATTGTACAAACACCGCAACAAATGTTCCACAACTTTTGTATGTCAGTAGGGCATGATGAGCATAATTTCCGAAGTTATTAATGGTAGAAGTGTCCTTAGACACATAATTTTATTAATTAGAAAAAATAATTACATAATTGATTTTGCAAGAGTTTACACCCAAACATCCAAACACTCTTGCAATGAGCTATTTATAAGTTCCATGTCCTAACTACCTCTAATTATGGATCACTTATTAAATAGCAAGTGTCCATTTACAATAAATGTTATTCAAAACAACTAGCTAACAAATCTCCTAAAACAGAGCCTAAGATACAACACATTTGGAGAGTTATATCTAGTTACAACAATATACTAATTCTAATTAAACATTCTAGAATAATAATTATTAATTTAATATCTTAAATTAATAATTATTTTATTTTAATTTTAAAACCTATGATAAAATTGTATTTTTTGGATCATCTAACATTCCTCGCTATGATCCAAAGATACATTACAACAGATACCAAGTTCATCCCTGAACTTAGTAAATTTTATTCTGCCAAGTGGTTTTGTGAAAATGTCAGAGATCTGATCTTCGAAAGGACAATAAATTGGATTGAGGACATCTTTGGCAATGAGAGATCTGATATGATGATACTTGGTGTCCACATGCTTTGTCTTTGAATGAAAAACTGGGTTCTTGGCAAGTTTGATGGCTGATTGGCTGTCAATCAATAATGATGTAGCTTTTGCCTGAGAAATGCCCAAGTCCTACAAAATTCAGTGCAACCAAGCAATTTCACATGTTGCTTCCCATGATGAAATGTACTCTGCTTCTGTTGAAGAAGTGGCCACTATAGATTGTTTCTTACAACTCCAAGGTACTGCTAATAATCCCATGTTCATTAAATATCCTGATGTTGATGCTCGATCATCAATAATCCCAACAAAGTCGGCATCAGAATATCCACCAACTACAAAATTTTTAGTCTTTCTGTAAAGAAGACCAAAATCTTTTGTTCCTTGGATATATCGAAGAACTCTTTTGGCTGCATTCCAATGGTTGTCTCGTGGTTCCTGCATAAAACGTGAAAGAATATTGACTGCATAAGATAGATCAGGACGAGTATTTGTCAAATAAATCAAGCTGCCAATCAACTGTCTGTAAGTTGTACAGTCCACCTTTTCCCCCTCTTCAAATTTGGAAAGTTTCAAGTTTTGCTCCATGGGGGTGAGAACGGGCTTACAATCCTGCATGCCAAATCTCTGAAGAACCTGTGCTGCATACTTACTCTGAGAAATGAAAATATGATGTGGATTTTGGAAGACTTCAACTCTAGGATAGTAGTGAAGTAATCCCAAATCTGTCATCTTAAAACCTGCATGTAACTCCTTTTCACCTGTGCAATATGATCATCATGGTTACTAGTAATGATCAAATCATCTACATACATAACAAGAATTACCAGATATTTTCCCTGTTGTCGCACATACAAAGTATCATCAGATTCACTTCGTTGAAAACCTACTTTCTTAAGGTATTCATCCATCTTTGCATACCAAGCTTAGGGAGCTTGTTTTAATCCATATAAAGCCTTGATAAATTTGTAGACTTTATGTTCTTGTCCTTCAACTTCAAAACCTGGTGGTTGGGTCATATACGTGCTTCCTCCTGTAAATCCCCGTTGAGAAAAGAACTTTTCACATCCATTTGAAGAACTTTCCATCCTTTCTGAGCGGCCAATGCAAGTGTTAATCGGATTGTGTTCCATTTGGCTGTAGGAGAAAAAGTTTCCTCATAATCAGTGCTTTCCTGTTGCGCAAAACCTTTTGCGACAAGTTGTGCTTTATACTTTTCAAGTTCTCCCTTCTGATTATACTTAATTCTGTAAACCCATTTGCATCCTATGGGTTTAATATTTTGTGGAAAATCAACAAGTTTCCAAGTGTTGTTATCAATTACTGCTTGATATTCTTCAACCATAGCCTGTTGCCATTCTTTATGTTTTACTGCTTCTTTGTATGTGGAAGGTTCAGTAAAATCATTTACTAGCAAGGAAAAATTTCCTTCACTTCTATGTGCCCTTCTAGTGCCTATTTTATTCTGTTCATCAAGCTTTACATCTTTCAAAAGTTGAACAACCCATTTCGGAAGTTGGTGCTCACTTGTTTGTGCTTCTGTAAAGTCACCATCATTGTAAAGAGGATTAATATAAACTGATGTTCTTCATTCAGGTGAAGAGTCTGGAGAATCACTATCAGAAGAACTGCTACTGCTTGGAGATGCGGATGAACTGCTAGAAGACCCAGATGATTTTGTTGATGTAGATGGATTGTATGACTCATCTTGAGAGGAAGAAAAATCAAGTTCATACCAATTTGATGAAGTTGGTTGACTTTGCATTTTTCCATTTCTTTTACTTCCCTTAGTTTCTAACTTGTGAAGAAGATGTTCAATTTCTTCAGCACTCTTACTCTCAGTTTCATAAAAAATGACATCCCCACTCACAATGAATTTTCCATTGGTCAAAAGACGATACCCTTTCTTTTCATCAGAATAGCAAATCATGGTGCATTTTAAACTTCTTGAGTCGAGCTTAGTTCATTTTTCTTCAGGAACTAAGGCATAACGTATTGATCCAAAAACTTTAAGATGTTTAACTCGAGGTTTGAAACCAAACCAAGCTTCATAAGGTGTAATTTTGTCTAAAGAAGTAGTTGGAGATATGTTTCTTAAGTAGACAGCGGTATGTATTGCTTCTGCCCAATATGTTGGACTTAACCTCTTGAAAGTTAACATGGATCTCGCCATTCCTAACAAGGTGCGATTCATTCTTTCGACTACTCCATTTTGTTGTGGAGTGTAAACATTAGTAAGATGTCATCTTATGCCATTTTCACTGCAATAAGTTTTTAATTCATTTGAAGTGAATTCTCCCCCATTATCTGCCTGAGAGTACCTATCTTTTCTTTGACTTCATTTTCAACAAGTTGGCGAAAAATTTTAAACTTATCAAATGCTTCTGACTTGTTCTTCAAGAAGTAAACCCAAGTCATTCTACTGAAATCATCAATGAATAGTAAGAAATATTTGCAACCACCAAATGAAGCTTGTAGTGGTCCACAAACATCACTATGAACTAGTTGTAGCCACCTGTTTGCACAACATGAACTTGTTGGAAAACTTTCTCGACTTTGTTTGCCATAAATGCAAGCTTCACATTTTGCATTTTCCCTTTTGAAAGTGGGAAGTCCTTTAACCATTCCTTGTTTCTGCAATTGAGAAAGACTCTCAAAATTCAAATGTCCATATCTTACATGCCATAGTCTTACAGGTGAAATACCTATAGTCACTTCCCTTGCAAAATCAGAATGCCTTGGAATAACTATCCCTTTCATCCGCAAAAATTTTCCATCTTCATAACCTATCATGACTATTTTCAAGTTCTGTTTGACTGAATTAATCTTGACTAAACCATCTTCTGTAATCACCTGATGTCCTGCTTGTCAAATCGTGACTAAAGAGAGCAAATTTTTCTTAAAACTTGGTACATACCATACATTGGAAATCATTTTTTCTCCAATGTCAGGGAGAAAAACTTTAACTGCTCCTTTTCCATAAGGAGTATGTTATGTATCATCAGCAAGAAAAATGGAATTAAGTTGGCAATCTTGAAAATTCAAAAAAAAATCACGTTGACAAGTCATGTGCTAAGTTGCCCCTGAATCCAAGATCCAGGCATCTTCATAGTCACTTCTAAGATGGGATGAAAGTTGTTATGCTGGCGAGGAAGTAAAAACATATTCTGAGTTATCATCATCTTGATCATTTTCAAATTGCGTTGAATGCTGCTGAAACTTGGTAATTTTATTAAGTGAAGTTCAACAATCTTCAGCATAATGGTCAACTTTATTACATCTTCGACACACAATTTGACTTAAGTCTCTTCCTCTTCCTGAAGATTTTCCTCTGCCTCTGCTTTGACTTCTATGTTGATATTGTCCTCTACCTTGATTATTGTTTCCTTGTCCTTGAAAATTACCTCTTCCTTGGTTGTTTCCTCTACCTTGAAAATTATTCCTTCCAGAACTGTTGCCTCTGTTAAAGTTGTTTCCTCTGCTTTGGTTTTGACCTCGACTTTGTGTTTATTGATTCTAATTGCCTCTACCTTTGCCTTGAGAACTATCTGTTGATGATTTACTAGTGGTGGCCTCTGTGAGAAAAACATCTTCACCAACTTTCTTCTTCTTCCCAAAATTTTTATCACGTTGAGTTAAAATTTCACAGATTTCATCAAACTTTAGTTTCTCTAATTTCCTAGTTCATTGTAGAGTCTCCAAAAAATGTGTGTAGGAAGAAGGAAGTCCAGCAATTACAATTGTGAGCATAAAGCTATCATTAATTACTGGAAAGACAACATTAATGATTTCCTGCCTAATATTCTTAAGTCTTGAGATATATTCAAGAACATCACCTCCTTCAGTTAATTTTTGTTGCAATAATTTTAATTGTAGATCTAATTTCTTTGATTCAGGCTGAGTATCAAAGAGGTATTTAAAATTTTTCAAAGCAGACCATGCATCTGTAGCATTTTCTATATGGACATACATTTCAACATTCCCAGAAGATTTAATAAGAGCTAAGGCTTTGGCATTCTTAAGTTCCCATTTTGCTAGGGTAGCTGCATCTGTGGGTTTATTCAGCTTAATATCTCCATCACATATACCTTGCCATAATTCATTGTAAATGGGAGTGCTTTCGATGAGACAATGCCATGTTTTGTAAGATTTTGTGCCTTCAAGTTTGTCGGTATCAGAAAACAAATCAATCAACTTAGACATTGTAGCATTGAAGCTTCGCACTAAGAATCATAACATAAATGACAAGATGGACAACACAACACACCACGCAAAAAACACAATCTATCGGGGCTTGGCCTTGACCCTCGTATAGTCATTGAAGCTAGAGAAAAATGACTGAGCTTTGCACTTGGCTCTAGTCAATTTCTCAAAAAATTACAAGGTAACTTTCAAAATTTTACTTTTACAATAATGCTCTTGCAAAACTTGGTAAAAAAAAGTTACCCCCCCCCAAAGTAAAATTACTTTGAGTTACACTTATCCCTCCAGAAACAAAGAAAAAATCTCCTTATTACTCCAAAAAATTTACAAATCACCTTATTACTCCACAAACAATAAATTCTCAAAATAAAAAAAATCACTAGATTTCTCCAAAAAAAATATAATATTCCTTATCTCTCCACAAGAATTACAAACAACTGAAAAACCTTATCACTCCATTAACATTACAAAATTAAAAAATATTTCTTATTTCTACAAATGGACCACTTTAATCCATCAAAATCCTCGCTTGCTATTGCCATATCCTCCATATTCACTGCACACTGCGACCAGTATTCCAGGGGTTTTAATGGATATTTAATGCGGATCTTTAATGGCCTTACACCAAATGAATCCTGTCAACCTTCTCCAGTGGCGATTCCTCCTGTAAATTCCCTTGTTCAGCACGAAATCTTGATCCACGCAACACCTTGAAAGTTACCACTCAGCCAGGCAACGCGTGGATGCCACACTCCTGTACGTCTCTTTTCAGCACAAGGCACATGGCAAAAAAAAAAGTAAAATGGAATATAAATGGAGACAATGACGTCGCGTGGGTGAGCCGTTCTGTCCAGCTCTTAGCAGAATTTTGTCCAACAGCTACTTCAAAAGCAGAGGAAGCCGATATTTTTGCGTTGCTACAGTTTCCAGAAATTTTAACCATTTATAGGAGAAGTCATGTAAACTCGTGAATCCTGCAATTAGAAAGACACGCCCGCATTTAAATAAACTGTATTATTTTAGAATGAAGCTCCCGAACACATTTTACAGATGCATTCGCCCATTCCTGGCGGAATTTAGAACTTTCTTGCGCCATAAGACAGTTCCGAGGCTCAAATCAGTGATTGACATACCAAAACAAAACGGAAGTCCTCAAACTGCAATGCATTCTCGGCACAATTTATAAAATTTTTGCTTATATAGCATTCTGGGGCTTACAAACTGTCCAAAACACACGTGAAAGAGCTCAAAATGCAAAGCAAAATGATTTTGATCCAGCCAAGTCAATTTTACCAGCCTTTAAACATTATATCAACAAAATCCGTCGAACCTGAACACAATTCATCATTCTGAGATCTTTAAGGGCTTCAGCATTTTACCTTCAAATTTCCATCTAATTGTCGACTGATTAAAATTGACACAACCTATAGGCCTAAACAACTTATTCTTCAAAAATATCTAAGAATCTAATCTTCCACGTATCTCAAATTGTTCTAACCGTTTGTACCAGACAAATTTCTCTCAAACCTTTTAGATTTCTTGACATTGTCTGCAAAAATATCCACTTCAATTGTACGCTGAAAGCATTTAGACCAAATGAGGGTTAAATCGAAAGATTGCTGTGTCTATTTCCACAGCCTTGAAGCGGAGATCGAGCTCTCCACGCTCTGACCAGGAATCGAAGGAACTGGTCCGAAATGTGATCTTTAAATGGGTAAGGCATTCAATTTGACAGTACACGGTGGCAACAGTAATTCTTACAATTGATTTTCAAATTTTAAAAAAATCTAAAATCAATAAAATAATAAAATTTCTTCTCTTTTGAACAAAAAACTTGACAAATTTCATACCAATCATTCGCTGATCAATTCAATGGAGTTTTCCAAAAACTTGTAGAGCTGGAATCTCCTCCTCACATCCACTGCAACATTACTGGAGCTCTGATACCACAATAATGGTAGAAGTGTCCTTAGACATGTAATTTTATTAGTCAGAAAAAATAATTACATAATTGATTTTGCAAGAGTTTACACCTGAACATCCAAACACTCTTGCAATGAGCTATTTATAAGCTCCATGTCCTAACTACCTCTAATTATGGATCACTTATTAAATAACAAGTGTCCATTTGCAATAAATGCTATTCAAAACAACTAGCTAACAAATCTCCTAATAGAGCCTAAGATATGACACATTTGGAGAGTCATATCTAGTTACAATAATATACTAATTCTAATTAAACATTCTAGAATAATAATTATTAATTTAATATCTTAAATTAATAATTATTTTATTTTAATTTTATAACCTATGATAAAATTGTATTTTTTGGATCATCTAACAGTTATGAATTGATGATGAATAGAACACTCTCCTATAGAGTTCAGGCAGAAACACGGCCTCTTGACCATGGCGTTGGGATGGCACGGATAGGCTTTCAGGGGCATGGACATGGTCGAGGCATAGGAGGACCTCGCAAAGGTCGGGGACAGTTGATCTATTACAATTGTTGAGGACCAACATACTATGCCCGTGAATGCACTAACCCAAGGCATATGTCGTGCAAATATTGTACTCATTTTGATCATGAGAGGGAGGATTGTCCTACACTGATAGCGAGGATGCACGACCAAGGGGTGTTACCACCGCAGATGACTCAGAACCTGCAGATGATGAGGGTTGAGCCTCACGAAGAGGATCTGAATGTGAATATAGTGCTTCAAAGTGAAATTACAATGGACGACGATAAAGGGAAATATCCTGAAGACAGAACATGGGTTTGTAAAGCTCTGGCAAAGGAGGCTGAATTTGATTTGGAGCACGCATGCGAAACGTTCATGGAAGCAAAGAAGAGCTTCGCTGAGGCCTCTACCTTAGGGAGCTGGGATAAGCCTGTTTAGGAAATGGACCCTTCTATGCTTATGACCTTTCTAGAGACTTGCATGAAGTTGTTGTGCAATAGCAAGGCTGTGAAGGGGTTACAAGAATTTATAATTAGATGCGCCGAAAACACTCTGGGTGAACACGCGTGGTACAGAATATTGGTAATCATAAGGCAAGGACAGGGTGTGAGATAAGACTCACCAAGAAAATAGAAGAATATGAAATGGATTAGGTTATTTTGGATTTGGGATCAAACGCGAACATTTTTTTGAAGCAGACTTGGGAGCAGATGGGGAGACTTGTGTTGCAGTGGTCTTTGATTCAGTAAAGGATGGAAAATTAGTAGAAGATCATCCCCATGGGATGGTTGCAAGGAGTAACTGTAAATATTGAGGGTGTAAGCGCATTGGACGATTTTGAAGTAACAGTGATTGTGGATGATAGCAACCCCTACTATGTGCTCCTTGGCGTTGATTGGACTACTATCATGAACGAGGTAATCAACCTAAAGAAGCAAAAGATGATATTTGAAAAGAAATTACTTCACATAATAGTACCCCTAGATCCTGCTGAAGGATCGTGATTTACTGAACTAGTCAATGATTACGAAAGCGATGACGATTTGGACTACATATATAAAATAACAGCGCGAGACCAAGATTGGGTGAATCCGACAGGGGATGGCCGAAGCATCACACTATTCTGTAAAATCTCCCTCTATGTTGTTGATGTCTGACATGCTTTCCACCAACCTATGCGCAAATGCTCCATCTGTACTGTTGTTGACCCTGCCACTGTCAACATTGCATCCTTATTGCAACTCCCTTTGAATTTTTGCATCTTTGTTGCTGCTGGAACTACCACTGCCTATTGCTATTGCATTGCAAACTTTTGTTGCTACTGCATCAACAACAGAAAAACATCCCAAATTACTGAACTAACTCTGTTCAGCATGATACCATGTGAATGTTGGAGCCCGACTGCTGCTAGTCTCTGCGCTGACCCTCTAAATCTACTGTGTTGCTGCTAGCATCTGCTCTATGCCATCTGCAATGTTTCCACCAGTACTTTGCGCTACTAAAAAAATGGCGCTCCTAGCCACTGAAACTGTCTTTTTGACACTCCTTGACATCATCCAACACTAGTCCATTCTTCTACCACTGATCTGGGCTCTCGTAGTAAGGAACTGATCCAAGAGGTGGGCTTGCCAAGGATCCTGCCCATTAGTAGATCTTTCGAACTACAACTCCAAATCATCACAACTCCCACCTGGAGGTATCTCAGATGTCATGGCGAACTCCTCTTCAATCTTTGTGGGTGCTGCCTTCAGATCGTGTTTCTCATCTTTGTCCTTCTTCCTGAGAGGACATTGTGTAGCATAGTGACTCATCGCATGACACTTGAAGCACTTGATCTTCGACACATCCTACTTACATCTTTGCTGCTCCTGTTGTCCCTTTGATGCAAGGGCTACATTCTCCTCCTCCTCGGGCTTCGACACACTGCTGTTGCTTCCGTCAAGCTTGCACTTGACCAAGTCTCTCCTCAACTCCTCTTGTTTGAGAGTTGTGCATATCTCATCCCAATTCGGCAAAGCCGCCCAGCCCAGGATACTCTGGACAAAGACTTACCACTCCTCTGAGACAGAATTGAGGTCCAGTATAACCAACTCCGAGTCTTAAGGTGTAGACCCCACATCATACAATTCATCATGGGTCTCCTGAAGCTTCGTGAGGAATGGATCCAAATGCTCCCCCTTCTGCATCTGAGCAAATCTCAGCTTCTGTTCAAGGTACATCTTCCAAGCACCGTTGTTTGGAAGATCCCAGATATAACATAGACAATGTGTCCCACATCTCCTTAATAGTCTCTCTGCTAGCGATGTGACAGACCACATGATCCTTCACTCTGTCGAGGATCATTCTTTTCACCTTTTCCATCTCAGCCTTGTATTTCTTCAACAGATCTGCATCTGTAGGGACAACCACCATGCTGTCGACGTATGTCTTGAGGGCATGCTCATGTAGAAGGAACAACATTATTTCCTTCTAGATGACATAGTTGGATGCCCCATCTAACCTGTCCTGATCCCCTAAGCCACTGGTTTCTATTTCTGCCACAAATAGAAAGTCGAATGACCTCCTCTCTCCTCTACATTGGTACTGGGCTAGCCTACGCACTCCCTACTGGAGCTAGTAAAAATGTTGCCCCTTGCTGCTGCTCAGTTCATGAGAATACAAATTCCTTGGCTAGGAATTCTCTGAGGAAGAAATTCCCTCAACTGTGCTCCTTCCTTCTCCTTTGACATCTTTCTACCCAGCAAAACAGCCTGTAGAAAAGATTGTGTCCCACCATCTCTCCTCATGTTGAGGCTTCTACACTGCTTCCTCTTCCTTGGAAAAAACATGATCTGGAAGCCCTTCTCTCTGTCGACTCACTCAGAGAGAGACTGCCTCAAAATTTTAGCCCTTCAGCTAGAACTGCGCAAACCCTCTGGGGTTTCAAACTGCTGCCTCCTACAGCTTTTTTGAACTCCCTCATCTGCTCAGTGCTGCATCTTTGGTACTGTTATTTCTTGGTTCGCCTGCGATGCTCCAATACAATGTGAAAATTCAAGAATCCCATCTGAATCACTTACTGCATAAACTGATTAAACTTCTCCTATTTGTTAAATACTAAAACAAATTATTTACTACTTCCTACAACAAATATTGAAGCTCACACACTACAGCCTTCACTTAATTAATTAATTTGCCCAAAACAAGAACAGAACAAATAAAGAAAGATGCACAAGTGACAGTATTTTTTGGACAAATGTCCTCGAAAAAAACCCAATGCAGGAAAACTGGTGCAGCAGCTCTGAGGTTTTTATATTATTAAGAAATAGTTTATGAATACAGCTCTGGATGCCCTTCCAGAAATCCAGTTAAAGAGAAAAATAAACTGGCAGAAAAATTAATGAGATTACCTCACTTTACCCAGAAATTCTAGCTGTTCTGGCAGCTCAACCAACTGTCCCCGACTATCTCTGTACTGGCCTTGCGTAGGCCCTGCATCAGCCTCAACAGGCTCTACATCATCCCAACTGGGAAACGTCTACCCTCTGGAGTATGAAAATTCCCACACTGGAATCCCTGTTGCAACAAACTGATGTTACTTCTCCTACTTGATTAAATCATACAAGTTATTTACTGTCTTCCACGGTAAAATTTCGAGTTAAATACATCTGCATCCTTCACTTAATTAATATATTTGTAGAAACAAAATACTGAGCAAGAAAAAACAATGCAACACACAGGACACAGTTATTTTTGGACAAATAGTCCCCGGAAAAACCAGCAACTCTGAGGGTTTATTATTATGCAAGAGAAAATTCTGAGTACAATTCTAGGATGCTCAACTAGAAATCCTTTACAGAGAGAATACTGAACAAAATACTGGTGAAATGATCTCACCCTGTCAGTAGAGAATCAGTGATTGATCCCTCACCTCTAGAGGCTCTACGTCACCCTCTGCGTGGACTTTGCGTAGAAAGGTATCACCTTGGGCAGCTTCTGCATCACCCCTCCTGGGTATTACGCTGCCTCTCTACTCTGGATCCTCTGCTGGCTGAGAAATTGACTTTTCTGCCTCCCAGACTCACACCCTGGCTTCCGGCAATTGAAATTCAAATTCCCTAAGTAGAAACTTGACTTCCCCTCACTAACTACGTTGCCTCTGTGTCAACACTGTGTAGGCCAGTGGCAACCTTCTTCTAGACATCTTTCTGTCCTCTCTCTTCCTTGTACTCTCTGGAAATTCCTTCTTCTGGATTCTTACTACTGCTCTGCTGCAATATCTCCTCAATCGATTTTCTTCCTAAGAACTTCTCACTTCAGAAAATTGATTTTCTCAATCTCTCTGTGTGTTTTCCAAATGACCTTCACACCCCTTCTTATATGTTCTTGTTGGACAACCAATGGCCTAAATTAAAACATAATCAAAGGCTCAGATCATTTTGGTTTGATCCATGGATTTCTCTAGAAGTTTCACTGCTGATTATATTAATACCCATTAATATTTTAATTTTCCTAAGTTTAGACTCAGGAACCCCATTAAAATATTAATTATTTTAATAAAATCACTTTTGGGTGGAGTTTCCCAAAATGCTTTCTGTGTTCTTTGGAATACCTGTGTCCAATCCTCTACAAAATTTGAGGCTTAGAGCACATTCGATGCCACCCAAAATCAACATGGAGTAGTTTCCAGCCCTCCTGGCTCAGAATTCTCAGCTCCCCTGCATATTTCAGACTTCTGGACAGGAAGACTACGCTGCCTCTGCGTGAACCCTTTTGGCTCTGCGTCAGCTCTACATGGTTCCTTCTAGCCCAACATCAACCCCTGCGGGTCTGTGCTGTCTCCTCCTGGTGTCTCTCTGCTGCTGATCTTGGGTCTTGGAGAAGATACTCCAACCCAAATATCCCTGCCCCTCACTGCAGCTGCTCTGCTTTAGGAAATCGATTCACTGAACTTTCTCTGTGTGTTTTTCCAAGTGACCCTCAAGCCTCCTTAAATAATCTCCTCATTGACATTCAACGGCCTAGATTAGAATCTAATCAATGGCTAAGATCATTTCTGCTGGATCCTCGTCTTCTTCTAGAGGTTACACCCATAGTTTATATTAATACCCTTTAATTATTTTATTTTCCTAAATTTAGACTTATGGCCCCTTTAAAAATAATTAATTATTTTAATAAAAATATTTTTGAGTTCTTTGGAATACGTGTGCCTAAGCCTCCCTGCAAAATTTGAGACTTAGCGGACATTTGATGCTACCAGAAATCAACACTCCCTCTTAGCGAGGAATGTGCTCTAGTAATGTCTCCAACTGAAGCATCACACTATTCTGTAACATCTCCCTCTGTGTTGTTGATGTCTGACATGATTTCCACCAACGTCTGCTCAAATACTGCATCTGTACTATTGCTGACCCTGCCACTATCAACATTGCATCTGTACTGCAACTCCCTCTGAATTTTTGCATCCATGCTACTGCTGGAACTACCACTGCCAATTGCTTTTGCACAAAAAACTGTTGTTGCTACTGCATCAGCAAAGGAAAAACATCCCAAATTATTGAACTAACTTTTTTCAGTATGATACCATGTGAATTTTGGAGCCTGATTGATGTTATTCTTTGCATTGACCCTTTGAATCTACTACACTACTATTACACTAAAAATGTCACCATGACTATTTACAGTTAGTATGGCTCTATCAACAGTCATGCTATCCTCTTAGGCAAGTCTTATGCCTCTGCTCTCCATGTCAAACTCCAAAAAAGAGAGAAAGTCTTTATAAATGTATTTATCTCTGGGGACGCAGGTTCTCTCAACCTTACCTGCGGGTACGCACCCAATGTTCACAAAAGCTGCGTCTTTGGACGCTCTGTATGTAAAGGGGCAGGTGCGTCCCCCTGTAAAGGTTAAAATGTGCAAGTTTCATCTTTAAAAAGTTACTTGTGGTCATTTCTATAGCATTCTAGAAGGTTGTTCGACGTGTATTGAGCGCCTCCAGATGGTTCATGCACTCCTACCAAAGAGGAACTTATCCCATCAATAAGGGAGCTATCCCATCCAAAGAGGGGATTATCCCATTGATGGTGGACCTGATTAACTTCCTCTTGAGCACTATAAATACAGGCATTGGGCCAGAAGGAGAGGAGGTTGAAAGCTATACATTTCTAAGGGTAAATGCTGCAGGAATTAGGACTCCCATTTAGAAGCTTGTGAGGAGAGATTGCCATCTTTGCTTGTTCTATTTGGAAGTGGGTGAGCTTTGTCAAAGTAAAGGAGAACTCTTGATGGACCCTGGGAGGGACTTGCACAACACCAAGGCTCAGGTTGTATTTGTTCCTTTTTTTACCTATTAATGCAAATGAGTCCATTCTTCTCAATAACTTGTTATTTATGAGTTGTTTCATGTACTCCTTGGTCTATGTGTTAAATATGTTTTATTCTATGAGATTATCAAGTGCTATTTAATCGTTTGATTGTTAGTGTATGCAGGTTTCAAAGTGAAGGAGGAGCTCATCCGGATCAGCGGAGCTGGACTGCTACAACAGCGTTGGACTACAGGTAGGATCTAAACACTTGATTTCCCATATAGTAAATGCATGTTTAGAGAAGGATTGCTCTTGTTTGTCTTGTTTGTCACTAGAGAGTCTTAGGCTCCTAGGGAGGTTGGTTGTGTCCGCACAATCGACTCTTTCCGCCTGACAAATTGGCGACTCCACTGGGGACTCCATTGATGTGAAAGTCTTTTCCTTTGTATGAACTTTGCTCTGAGAAAATTGGTTTATTTTTCTGGTTTTTGGCTCTGTGACTTTGTCTTTGGGTGGGTTAGCTTAGGGTTAGATTTATTTTGGTTTTTCTTGAATTTTCCAGTAGGACGCACCCTCTGAGTATTGCACAGTGCGTCCCTGGACGCACTGTCGCTGTGTGCACAGAGCGGGCCCGCACCTGTCTTAACGGGTCGCCTGCGTCCCCTGCTAAAATTTGAAAAAAATCCATTTTTTGCATTTTTTCTCTTAGTTTTTGCTTTTTCTTAGTTTTTACTGCCCAGATTCATTAGTCTCTTGTCAAAGATCTTCACCTGAACTTGTTTCGATAGCATTGAGTGTTTTAGTGGATTTCATAGAAGTTTAAGCCCTAGGGTTTGATTTTTGAGTAGGTCTTGTAGTGACTTTGGCAGTAGAAGTTGTCAAGTCTTAGATCTCTCTGGTTTTGTCAGCATTCTTAGAAGTCAGACCTGTCATAAAGTCTACCTGTGAGAGCAACTTACCATTGAGTTGTCTCTTTGGGCAAATTTCGAAGTGCTTGTTGATTAAGTCTTGAATTCCATTTTACAAAAAGAACAAAAAGATTTGAGTTTTGTTTTGACTAGTCTTTTGATTCTGCATTAGCTGGTCCTTGATTTGATTTTGGTCAAGTAAAACAACCTAGAATCATCTTTGTGAGCTTTTGCCTTGTTAGGTTTACTTAGAGTAAATTTCTTTTGATTTGCTTGTGAGTCAAGTTTTCATAGATTTTATAGCTTTTGAGATTGATTTTCGTTAAGATAGATTTATATGCTTTATTAAAAAGAGAAAATACAAAAACATCTCCTTTGAAAAGTTTTGTTTCAAGTAGCTTTGAAAAGTTTTGAAAGAAAAAGAGTTTTTCGTGCACGTAAAGAGTGGTCATGTTTGTATGCTTGAAAAGATAAAGAGAATTGTTTCTTTGATTGTCTTTACTAAGAAAGTTGTTTTCTATAAAATTTGCATCTCTCAACTCTCTTAGTTAAGAATTTCATTGAAAAAGGAAAGTAGCGTAAATCATCTTAGGTGCATCTTTGTAGTGGTTTGAGTCGAGTCTACACACCATTGGTTTCACTTCCGCTACCTTTTGTCTTTAAGAAAAACCATAAAATTAACGCTTAAAGTAAAATCGACGTAGTAACTTTTATTTACTAGGGCTCTGAAACACCAATTTAGATCAGGCTAGTGTCTTGGAGTAGGTGAGTAATTAACTCTCCAAGACAACAAAACCAAACAAGTAGCTTATCTTGTGATAGAATAAATCCAATTGTCTCATTTGTACTCTGGGAAAGCTCCTCTTAAAGGAGAAGCACGAGCTCGTGTTCGAACCAGTGAGGGGATCAATCCCCCCTCATTGGGAACGACGCCAGACACACACGTATTACAAACGGTAAACCTCGGATTAACCATTGTCGAGGAGCCAGGGGTCACTTGTCGGTAAACCTTGGATTATTGTCAAGGAACCGGCAAGGGGATTGAGCTTGATACTCTGCCCTTGCGTGCTGTCGGAGTTTAGACTGTTCCCCCAGGTGCATTTGTTGCGGTTGGTAACCTTAGTGACCATTATCTTTAGGATTCTACCGAGGTGACGGTGGAGGGAAGATCCCACTGTACCTGGAGCAGACGTCGGCTAGACTCACTTGGATTTTCTGGGGGGTTCACTTCACTCGAGACGGTTAAAGTGGAGGAACTTGGTCCAGTCTATTCATTAAGCAGGTTGCCGGGGTAACTGTTCCACCCGCCACTTCTGTACTGAATCCGGCGATGTTGGGCTTCATCACCAACTAGCGTTTTCGGTCTGGAAGGCTACTGTTTGTGCTTGGTTTGACGCCCTAGATTCTTTAGGCGTGTGATTCAAATTTGTTTGGTTCTTTAGAGACTTTAGGTGGTTTGATTTGAAATTTTACTTTGTTTTCGTGTGTAGTAGTTAAAAGTTTTTAGCTGTGGCAGAATTACCGAGACAGTCCCGTAGACTTCGGGGCAAGTCACCTGAGATTGTTACCAGAACAGATTTGTTAAGAAAACTCCGTAGATCACGGGGTGGATCTCCTGAAGACGTTCCGGGTCAGTACTAAGGGTTGAAGGTCCTTGTAACTCCTCCTAGTGGCAGTAGAGTAGGTTCACCTGAAGAAGGAGAATCTTCCTTGGTAGTCCATCCAGATTACCAAAGTTTAGAGACAGGTTATAATCCCGAAGCTGTTACAGTTTCTGAGCTTGTTGGTAGTTTTTCGTCTGCTAGTGATACAGGCGAAGAACCTGAAATATCTGAACCTGTTACTCCGACTTCTAGTGTTCCAGATTCACCTAGAGTAGAAAGAATTATCACCGAAAATCTTCCTACTGGTTTGATTGCTATTGAAGAACTTGCTCCAGAGGAAGAAATAGGCGTCTCTAACCTTGAAGATCAACTTACTATTGATCTAAGAGAGCGTGAATCTATCTTTTACAGTCCTCCTAGAAGTACTACTTGGTACCTTTCGTTAACCAATTTGTTAGACAACTCAGGGGTAGGTTTTTCTACACCTCGTACTCCATTTCCACCTGGAGGTATTTATACTCCTGTAAATATGTCTGGTCAGTCGTCCGTGTTTACTCAAAGTCCTGAATCTTTCTTACACGGCGGTCCTTCTGTTCCCACTGGGTATCAATCACTTTCTGGTACCTTTGCGGGGGCATCTCCTCAACCCATTGATCATGGGTTATTAGCTGGAAACAGTGGTAATATACCATTGGGTGTAGGAGACATTTACATGATGTCAGGTTCAGTTCCCGTTTCCCAACCTCAAGGTGGCCAATTACCGCCTGGGGGGCAACCTCAAGGTACACCATTCGTGTCTGGGGGGCAACCTCAAGGTCAGTATGTACCCATGGTGCAATACATGCCTCAAGGTCAACCCCAGCCTCAATATGTACCCCAGGGTCAACCTCAGTATCAATATCAACCTCAAGGATGGCAACCTCAAGGATGGCAACCCCAAGGGTATCAACCCCAAGGGTATCAACCTCAAGGGTACCAACCTCAAGGTCAAGGTCAACCCCAGTATCAGTATTTACCTCAAGGTTATCAACCTCAAGGTCAATACTCGAGTCAAGGTTATCAACCGCCTCAAGGTCAGTCATATGTTCCAAGTATGGGAACTGCACCTTACAATTATCAATCCTATCCTCAATCCGGTTATGGATCTCAGTATCCTCAACCTGTTACGGGTCAATACCCCGGAATGTTAGTGTGGGATCCATCACAAGGTCAACAGGTGTTGCAGCCAAGTTTACAGTTGGTACCTCAAGCTGGACAACCCGTAGTTTCTGGTCCACCCCAGCAACCGCAACCTGTCCAGTCAAATGTTCAAACTTCTGTAACTTCGGTAGTTACTCAGCCGCCAATTGCACCTAGTACTCCATCTCAAACGGCTGCTGCAACTACCGCCACATCTACCATACTTACTTCTGGAGTATCGACGGCTCCGGTTTCTACTGTCTCTGTAACCACTCCTCAGACATCTTTACCGTTGTCTGGATCTACGATTCAAACCACGGTCCAGATGCCTGCAGGTCAGCCTGGTATAAGTACGGTTGTCACTACTCAACCTCAATTTGTTCACCAACCGTACCAGGGACAGTACCAACCTGGGCAAGCTGTCCAACAACCGGTTTACCAGTATCAACCGTATCCTGGGTACACTTATCAACAACCTCAACAACCCCAGTACGGTCCGGTTAATCCTGGTTTTCCAGGAGAGTATAATATCCCAAATGCGACTCCTGTTCCTAGTTATCCTGGATATCCTCCTCCTGGGACTGGTCTTGTGACCCAGAGTTTTAGAGATCCTAACCGGCAGTTACCGTTTATCGCAACTTTGGATTTACCAGACTTGACGTGCCTAACGAACGATCCAATTCAATATCTTCAGTTCTGGCCGCCAATGCCAAATAAGTTGCCCAGTGATATACCCAAGTTCAAAGGTAAGTCTGGAGAGGATCCGTCCAATCATGTGATGACTTACCACCTCTGGTGTGCTTCAAATTCTATCTCGGATGATTCGATCCGCTTACGTCTTTTCCAGCGTACACTCATTGGTCTCGCGGCCAAGTGGTACATTGAGTTACCACGGGCCTCTTTTTACAATTTTAGCCAGTTAGCTACCTCGTTCTTAACTCACTTTCAGTTGCTGGTCAGATACGATAACGACACGGAGTTTATACCCAAGTTCGAAGGTAAGTTTGGAGAGGATCCGTCCAATCATGTGATGACTTACCACCTCTGGTGTGCTTCAAATTCTATCTCGGATGATTCGATCCGCTTACGTCTTTTCCAGCGTACACTCATTGGTCTCGCGGCCAAGTGGTACATTGAGTTACCACGGGCCTCTTTTTACAATTTTAGCCAGTTAGCTACCTCGTTCTTAACTCACTTTCATTGCCGGTCAGATACGATAACGGCATGGAGTTATTAACTTCACTAAAACAATCAACGTCCACGTATATTTCTGATCACATTCATGAGTGGAGACGTCGAAGAAGACTAGTGAAAGTTTTTATCCCAGACCAAATCTTAGCTGAATGGTTTGTTAAATCATTATTACCGAAGATTACTGAAGATGTAGCTAAGGCCGGAGTAGTTACTGAGGAGCAAGTCATTGCTCAAGCGCAATACCTTGACTTAGTTTACACTCAGTCGGGTACGTTACACGAGAAGATTCTGGATCTTCCAAAATCGAATCAAATCGCTGCTGCTCCTTCGGGATCTCATGCCGCTGATGGTATGATTGGTATCGTGAATACAAAGAGCAAGAAGAAGTCTTCCAAGGCTTCAACTACTCCTATTATCACTTTGCCTGATTCCCCGACAGGAGAGTCTTCTCCTGAACTTACCGCCGATATTCACGCTGTAGAGTCATCTACGGCCAAATAAAAAAACGGTGGAAAGAAGAAAGGAAAGAAGAAGGCTAAAGCAGACAAGGCTCCGAAGGAGAAAACGGAAAAGTCGGAAACCAATGACGAAAAGCGCAAACCTCGATATCCTTGTCTTATTTGTGAAGAGGATCATTTTACGAGAGATTGCCCTCATCGGGCCGAGGTTGTGAAAATAGTCAAAGGTTCTCCCACTCCTGCTGTGTTAAAAAATCCATTTCCAGAGCAGGAGAATAAGATGATAGGTTCTTCCTCGAATGCCAGTGAAGAACCCATTTTGATGATGTCTCATGTGAGGATTGCGACTCGATCGCAAGATTATGGTAGTAAGAATCCTGTTGATGGTAAAGAAGCAGAATCTTCTCACTCTAACCCATCAACCTCAGCTCCTGGTTCCGATCCACTACAGATCGAAAAACCTAACCCGGACTTAGTAATTAAACCGCCCGCCAAGGGTGTACTTCGAAGGTCTGCTTTCAATCCACATGCGAGAGCGGCCCAGAATTACAACATTGTTGAGGACTTAGCTGTTTCACCCTCAGCAATGTCGGCGTTAGAAGTGCTGCAATCATGCCCAGCACAACGAAAATTACTTTTGTCGGCTATCGGAGCTGTTGATGTTCAGGACCCGAACCTAATAATCTTCGATCTAGAAAATAGTACACCGCGTCTCCCCCATCAAATGGCTTTCCAAATTCCAGTGATAGTAAAAAACAGGCCTATTCATCGGACTGTGATTGATGAGGGAGCTTCTACGTGTATTATGTCGATTCAATGTTGGAGATCTCTTGGTTCTCCTTCGTTGAACCAATCCCCCACCATCCTTAAGGCCTTTGATGGCCGTGGGTTCCGTCCGTTTGGTATTCTACAGGAATTGCCTATAGGGGTAGAAGGTAAAACCGTTAGTCTGGATGTGGAAGTGGTTGATGCCCCTCTAGACTACAACCTTCTTTTGGGTCGAAGTTGGTCATATGCTATGACAGCGGTCGTTTCATCGGTCTTCAGAGTAATTAAGTTTCCACATAACGGTAAGATCGTGACTATTGATCAGCTGACATACTTTTCATCCGACCCAGCCTCTTCAGAGAGTATCCAGCATGTCGGTAAGACGACAATCCCTTATAGGGACGTTGGCGTAGGTTTAGTTAAAGATTCCGGTTTACTGGGAACTTTTCCTCTCCCTCCACTCAGCGTAGATCCTTCATTTGCATCAATTCATATGATTACATCAGAAAACATTATTTATGATGATCCTTGGATTGTCCCATCTGACTCTGAGATAGACTCATTCGGTGATGCTATGCCTTTGAGTCCATATGAGATTGCTTATGAAGCCGTCATGTCTTTTACCGACTCGCGTTCAACCCAAATCGACCAAATGAATGTGGTCAGTGAAGAATCACTTTTCACCTCAACCTTAGAACGGATAGCGTTTCCCGAAGTCGTGTCATCTGACGAACAACTTCGCGAAATCCTAAGTGTAGACGATCTACCATGGGAAGATCTCCATCACAGATCTTCGTTTTTACCTAAGGATGATGCTTTTGAAAATGATTTTTCATCTATCTTTACCGCTGAATATGTCAAAGACGCTCAGGATCCAACGAAACATTCTGATTCAGAGTTGAATTTAGGGAATATTTCTCGCACTATTCCCATTGATATTTCAGTGAAGCCCGGAATTGAGGAGAACATTCATATAGGTGCCGCATGTACAGAAGATGAAATCCAAACTTACAAGGCCCTATTCCAAGAATTTCGCGATGTGTTTGCCTGGTCTTACGAGGAAATGCCGGGAATCGATCCTGCCATTGTTGTTCATGAAATAAAGACCTACCCGGATGCTAAACCCGTCCGGCAACGGTTGCGTCAGATTCACCCTCGAAAAGCGGCTGCGATTAAAGCAGAAGTCGAAAAGCTGTTGAAAGCAGGTTTCATTTATCCGATCCCGTTAACGGATTGGGTATCGAATATTGTTCCGGTCAACAAGAAACAAGGAACAATAAGAATCTGTATCGACTATAGGGATATAAATCGAGCTTGTCCAAAAGACAACTATCCTACGCCTTATATCGATCAAATTATTGATGATTGTGCCGGAAGTGAAATGTTTTCCTTTATGGATGGTTTTTCGGGCTATAATCAAATCAATATTCTACCTGCCGACCAACCAAAAACGGCATTCATTTGTCCATGGGGGACATTTGCTTATTGCAAATTACCTTTTGGGCTTAAGAATGCGGGGCCACTTTTCAACGGGCGATGTCTTATGCATTTCATGACATCAAGCACATTGTGCAACCGTATCTCGATGATTTGCCTGCTCATTCTTTACATCGAGCTGATCACCTTGTCCACTTACGAGCAATCTTTATGAGGTGTAGGCATTATCGAATTCGGTTGAATCCCCACAAGTGTGTTTTCTGTATAGAAACAGGTCGATTGCTGGGATTTGTTGTTTCAAAAGCCGGCATTCGCGTCGATCCCTCGAAGGTCGAAGCTATCATCAAATTGCCTCCTCCTTCGAGTTTGCGCCAACTCCAAAGTTTGCAAGGGAAAGCGAACTTTTTACGCCGATTCATCCCAAACTACGCCGAGGTCACTAAAGGTTTTACACGGTTGTTGAAACAGAACGCTCAATTCTTTTGGGACGAGATTGCCCAACAATCTTTTGATGCACTTAAACACGCGTTGACCCATGCACCGTTGTTGCATCCTCCCAACTACAACCAGGACTACTTCTTATACCTCGCAGCTTCGCATTCCACCATTGGAATGGTGTTAGTTCAAGAAGATGAATTCGGAGCGGAACATGTGATATATTATCTTAGTAGGACCTTAAATCCCACTGAGCTAAAATATTCGCATGTGGAGAAATTGGCCCTGGCAGCCGTTCAAGCTGTCCAGCGTTTTCGTCACTACATTCTTCTCCGTAAAACTACAGTTATTTCGGATTGCAACCCTATGATTTACATTTTGACAAAACAATTGCTAGGGGGCAAGTACTCTAAATGGATCGTTATCCTGCAAGAGTTCGACTTGGAGTTCGAGAAGTCCAAGTCTAAGAAATCCTTAGTTTTTGCGGAATTGATGTGTGATTTCCCTCGTGCTGACACAGAGACTGTGGCAGAGGAGTCCATTGCGGACGAATCTTTGTTTCTTATCAGTACTTTAGATCCGTGGTACGGGGATATAATCATCTATCTCCAAACCCAAACCTTTCGGCCTGAAGCTTCAAAGGTGGAACGTCGAAAAATTCGGTTTCAATCCCAGCAATACAAAATTATTGGAGATACACTTTATCGCCGAGGGGCAGACTTAGTTTTTCGACGTTGTTTAACTCACGAAGAGGCTGAGAGGGTTTTGAATGATTGTCACTCTGGAGCATGTGGCGGTCATATGTCTGGGTATGCCACAACTCAGAAGGTGTTGCGCGCTGGCTATTTCTGGCCGTCTATGTTTAAAGATTGTATCATTGCAGTCCGGAAGTGCCACAACTGTCAAGTGTTTGATCGCAAGATGCGCGCACCACCTGCTCCTCTCCACCCTATAATTGCCGTTGGTCCATTCGCCAAATGGGGTATCGATTTTATTACTTGTAACCCTCACTCGGCCGGGGGGCATGCGTATATCATCCTCGCGGTTGATTATTTTACTAAATGGGCCGAGGCGATGCCTACATTCGACGCAAGCGGCAAAACAGCTGCAGTTTTCGTATTCAATCATATTATAACTAGGTTTGGTGTCCCACAAGCAATCATTACTGACCATGGGAGCCATTTTCGAAACATCATGATGACTGAGCTTACAAGCCAGCTTGGTTTGCGCCACGATAGCTCTACTCCTTATTATCCGCAAGCCAACGGTTTGGTTGAGTCTATCAACAAAGTTCTGGTTATCATGATCCGACGAACCATTGGTATTCATCGATCGAATTGGCACAACATGTTATTTTCAGCGCTATGGGCATACCGAACCTCAGTGAAAACTTCAACAGGGTTCACTCCTTTTCAGCTAGTTTATGGCTTGGAAGCTGTGTTACCCATTGAATGCGAAATCCCATCACTTCAAATGGCTGTCGAATTACTTCCAGCTACTTCCGAAGAGGAGAAACGTTTATTATACTTAGCTAAATTAGATGAGACTCGACGTGACGCTGCATTGGCAATCGAGACTCACGCGAAGCGAATGAAAGCTCAGTATGATAGAAATGTGACCCCTCGAAGTTTTTCGGAGGGAGACCTAGTGCTATTATATGATCAAGCTAACGATAAGCTAGGTGCTGGAAAATTCGTTCCTATGTGGCATGGACCCTACATTGTAAAGCGAAAGCTAGCAAAAGGGGCTTATGAGCTGGTAGATTTTGATGGGGACTCTTTGGGTAAACCCAGAAATGGACTTTACCTAAAGAGGTATTATGCTTAAATGGTGGGTATGGAGAATTTTTAGTTAGGTTAGGTTTTCTTTCTAGCTAGCGTGTTTGTTAGTTTAGTTAGTGTGCTTAGCTTAGAGAGTGTGTTTTTCGTCATTATTCTGGCTTATCTTGGTTTTACTCTTGATATTGCAGATGTCGACGCCTCTCCAAACATACATTGGATTTGCTGATGGTGCTTGTCGTAGTACACGGAATATCTCTTCCGCAGCTTGGGTTATTTATTCGCCCTCTGACGAGTTAGTTTCTATGCATGGGGTAAGCCTCGGTCAAACAACGAACAACATTGCAGAATACAGTGCAGTGGTTGAATTATTATCCGAATCTATTTCATTTGGAATTCGACGTTTGATAGTGAGGTTAGATTCTGAACTTGTTGTATTACAGCTTAATAGAGTTTATGCCATTAGAAATCCTGTGTTATTAAGGTTGTTTTTGAGAGTGCGTCTCTTGGAACGTGAATTTGATTACATTGAATATCAGCATATTCCAAGGTCTTTAAATACATTAGCAGATGCAATTGCTTCTCGAATGTTGGACAGACATTTACGATAATCATGCAAGTAAATTTAAAAACATTTCATCACATATGTTAAACAAGATAAGCCGGTAATAATGATATATATATAGATAGGAGTGTGTCAAAAAATATACATCGTCTTCGATCATAGGTTGAAAAACACCTTATGATCGGCAAAAATGATAAGTACAAAAAGTCAAAAATGTCACATGTGTCTACAAAGTGACTAGCCAATCACTGGTGGTGCTCCCTATACGACACCACTGCACGGGCTACCTTACACAAAAATCTCCTAAACGGTCCAGGGACTGCGACTACATAGCGCTGAAGTCTGATAGGAATATCATCTATGGTAGTCTCAGGCATATCCGCCGTCAGACGCTCTAGATCCTGCTCCAACTCAGCTAGTGACTCTGCAGCCGCGTCCTGTGGGGCCAGTACCAGTGCAACTGGATGTCTCCTCTCAAAAGGCCGGAGGTTGGCTAGGCGCTGTGGACCAACATCTGCATTTTGAAAATTTTTACTGTTAGTTTTGAGACGATATATATAAAAAACAAAAAAAATACATAATTTGAAAACTTGTGAAAAATAAAGTACCTCTGTCGTCCCATTGTTCTCCCTGTGGAAGAACCATGTCCGGATCACCTCAAAAATCTACTCCGGCATACGGAAAGTCCTGGATCGAAAAAACCTGGTCCTCTAACCAGTGAAAATAACTATCAGAGAATCGAACAATCGTCGTGCCCTCCTCAGGATGTCGGGCCATCACCGTAACCCATCGTATCAGCTTTGGCTGCCGAGGACCCAAGATATCAACAGTGAGTTGCTGAGGGATCAACATCGGAACTCTCTCTAAGGCAAAGCTCACAACTAGAGGCCCATATCCAAAAGTCTTCAGTTGTCCATTCTTTGCCCTAGTCAGTTGGCTCTTCATATTAGACGACACAGCATCACACCAGTTGAAAATGGTGCCTTGGTAACAGTCAATCGCCATCCGCATTTGGGACCCGGAGGCAATATGTAAAGCGGCTGCGCCGCAAATTCTGGTAACCGTGAAAGCTATAACTTTGAGTTCACGCAGAGAGATGTGTTTGATTTCCACGCCTTTCGCATGGTGTGCATTGGGTGTGCACCAATCCGCCCGGAGACTAGCAAGGGATTGGCCACCCGGCCTAGTCCCGGCTAGATTGAGTTGCTCGCCTCTATTTGGCAAGCCAGTGAGAAAGTATACGTCAGAGGGCTCTATCTCGAGCTGGTGCCCTCCTATGTAAAAGCATTGCTCTTGAACGTTCCATCTCTCAACCAGCCATTCCAAGAATCTCACCTGAGCCCTCATGCCAGGTATGGCCCAGTATTTATATAACCCGCATGCTTTTAGGGCATCAATGGAAGGTTGATGTTCAATTGCGGCTAAATCAACGTCCTCGTGCTCTCTTTCTCTCCAATCCAACATGGTGAGTGCCCTACACACCAAGAAACAATGATTAGAATTGATTTGGGGAAATTTAAATGGTTGATGGTGGAGTTTGGGGTTTCAAATTCCGCCTTTCGCGGGGGACGCACCCCGCATTTAGAACACAGAGTGTCGGGACGTAGCTGGCCTGAAGGTGGGCTGCGTCCCCCAACTTTTTTCCTGTACAGGAAAAATTCGGGGGACGCAGGTCACCTGAAGGGCACCTGCGTCCCCCGCAGAGCGCACTTTGAAACCCAAAACCCCCTAAAAATCAAAACTAAAACCTAAAACACAATTTTAATCAGATGAAATTGAAGAGGAGGATGTTGTGAAATACCTGGAAGAGACGGCGTTCGATTCTGACGGTTGGATTTTCCGCAGCGACCACGGGAAGTTTCTTGCCAAAAGCCCTTTTTTCAACCTCAACAGTAAAATGGTAAAAATGACATGGTAAAAAGTCTTTTTATAGGTTTTTTGGATGAATTTGTTCATTTTTCACCATGGAAGGATGTTTTTCGATGTATTTTTGCCTATCTTAAACAGGTATGAGTAATGTGTCGTTTTTGTGCAAGACAAAGGGATTTAGAGGGAAAATTGTCATTTTTCACGAACCAAAATATCAGAGTCATCTTTTAAGCCCTTTTCTGACTCCTAAAAAATGAAAAGATTGCCGAGCGTTTCTTTTACACTCGTTAAAACGAAATTAAAAGACGGTCCCCTTATAGCTCTTTTCTGACCGTAAAATCAGGAAAAGATTGCCGGGTTTTTGTCGTTTCAAACTCGATACGGAAATAAAACGACGTGTCCTTGATCGCTTTTTACTTTTTAGGTCAGTGGCACTAATTATGAAAGTACTCCTTGGTCGCAAGATCAAGCGGTTCCCCCAGGTATTATTTTATACTTTTTCGGGCTTGAGGGACACAAATCTACGAAAAAGTTCAACTTGGAGTCTTCTTAAGTTTTTCAGACTCTCTAAAATTGAAAAACACCGAGTTTCTCCTATACTGGGCTCGTTAAAAATTTCACGGTAAAGGACCTGTTCAATTACAAACAGGAACGAACCACTCCTTCCTAGGGTTCGAATCAAAACTAGGTTGGACTCATCCGAAGGATGAGCTTATAATCAAGCATATGTTATCCTCCTCAAGCTTGTTAAAAATAAAGAGGTACTTGCCAGAAATGGTGGGGGAAAAGAGAGAAGAATGAGCCTATTTGTTACCTTTTGTCTCAGAAGAAACTTTATTACCACTCTTGAACACGACACTTTTCATTCACCTGGGTTGGGAAATCTTTTACCTCACAGTTGATCAAACCACTTTGAAAGTCTTCAGCCGGGTTCCAGGGATTAACTTTGAGTCGTTTATCACCAAGCCATCTGTTGTGTCGTTATGTGTTCAAGAGGTCTGCAAGAAAAACTTTCATCTGCAAAATACTTGTCATCCATTTGACCATCCCTGAGTCAGTCCTTACAGCAACATTTCTTCAACTTGAACAATGATTTCGTGTTGTGGGCTTGCCTGCAACGAGTCGCTTTCTATCGACATCAACACATTATCTAGAGAGATGACTTAGAAATCGTCAGTACCTTGAAGTCTGCATGCATCAATGGCAGGTTTCTCGCCTTTGACGTCAGTTTACATCATTGACTTTCGATCGAAGTATTCTGTGAAATGTTCGACATCAACTCATTCATTCACATCTCATGGATTGTACTGGGTACTTTGAGAACCATTGACATTACTGGTGGTCTCTCTCACGCTTGTTAACAGTTTACATCATCGACTGGTAATCAAGTGGTTTCTACCATGTTCGACATCAACTCATTTATTCGCATGGCTAGAATCGTACCAATTCGGGAAGTAGAAATGAAGACCCTGGATCTAGTTTCCACCATCCAGGCTGCGAGGAGTTTTGTATTCATTATCTAAGTAGACTAATCATAAAAAGATGGCTGCGCCCATACTGTGTCTACAAAAGTCTATGATTATGATGTACTGCAAGATCATTCTTGTATCAGAGTAGTTAGTCTGTTAGTTAAAGTTTTAATCTGAGTATGGGAATGCCTACCTCAGTGATGATATAATCTTATACATGTATTTTGTGTTGAAAATTGCAGGTTCTGACCAGGCTCTCCACGAGATAATCCTTGAAATGATAAAGCGCTTCACCCTTCCTAGATAATACAAAACCCTAATCTATTACAGGCTTCGCACTTTAGGGGGCAATCTGTTACACTAAAAATGTCACCATGACTATTTACAGTTAGTATGGCTCTATCAACAGTCATGCTATCCTCTTAGGCAAGTCTTATGCCTCTGCTCTCCATGTCAAACTCCAAAAAAGAGAGAAAGTCTTTATAAATGTATTTATCTCTGGGGACGCAGGTTCTCTCAACCTTACCTGCGGGTACGCACCCAATGTTCACAAAAGCTGCGTCTTTGGACGCTCTGTATGTAAAGGGGCAGGTGCGTCCCCCTGTAAAGGTTAAAATGTGCAAGTTTCATCTTTAAAAAGTTACTTGTGGTCATTTCTATAGCATTCTAGAAGGTTGTTCGACGTGTATTGAGCGCCTCCAGATGGTTCATGCACTCCTACCAAAGAGGAACTTATCCCATCAATAAGGGAGCTATCCCATCCAAAGAGGGGATTATCCCATTGATGGTGGACCTGATTAACTTCCTCTTGAGCACTATAAATACAGGCATTGGGCCAGAAGGAGAGGAGGTTGAAAGCTATACATTTCTAAGGGTAAATGCTGCAGGAATTAGGACTCCCATTTAGAAGCTTGTGAGGAGAGATTGCCATCTTTGCTTGTTCTATTTGGAAGTGGGTGAGCTTTGTCAAAGTAAAGGAGAACTCTTGATGGACCCTGGGAGGGACTTGCACAACACCAAGGCTCAGGTTGTATTTGTTCCTTTTTTTACCTATTAATGCAAATGAGTCCATTCTTCTCAATAACTTGTTATTTATGAGTTGTTTCATGTACTCCTTGGTCTATGTGTTAAATATGTTTTATTCTATGAGATTATCAAGTGCTATTTAATCGTTTGATTGTTAGTGTATGCAGGTTTCAAAGTGAAGGAGGAGCTCATCCGGATCAGCGGAGCTGGACTGCTACAACAGCGTTGGACTATAGGTAGGATCTAAACACTTGATTTCCCATATAGTAAATGCATGTTTAGAGAATGATTGCTCTTGTTTGTCTTGTTTGTCACTAGAGAGTCTTAGGCTCCTAGGGAGGTTAGTTGTGTCCGCACAATCGACTCTTTCTACCTGACAACTACTGCTGACCTCTGCTTTGTGCCATATGGACTGTTTCCAACACTGCTCTACGCTGCTCAAACACTGACACTCCTAGCCACTGCAACTGTTTGTCTGACACTCCTCGACATCATCCAATACTAGTCCATCCTACTACCTCTGATCTAGGCTCCTGTAGCAAGGAATTTATCGAAGAGGTGGGCTCCTCAAGGATCCTACCCATCTATAGCTCTTTCGAACTACAACTCCAAATCATCCCACCTCCCTCCTGGAGGTATCTCAACTGTCATGGCGAACTCCTCTTCTTCTTCGATCTTTGCAGTCATAGCCTTCAGATCGTGTTTCTCATCTTTGTCCTTCTTCCTGAGAGGACACTGTGTAGCGTAGTGACCCATCTCACCACACTTGAAACACATGATCTTCAATACATCCTTACATCTCTACTGCTCCTGTTGTCCCTTCGATGCAAGGGTTGCATTCTCCTCCTCCTCCTTGGGCTTCGACCCACTGCTGCTGCTTCCATCAAGCTTGCACTTGACCAAGTCTCTCCTCAGCTCCTCTTGTTTGAGAGCTGCCCACATCTCATCCCAATTCAGCAAAGCCGCCCTGCCCAGGATACTCTGGACAAAGACTTTCCACTCCTCTAAGACAGAATTGAGGGCCAGTCTAACCAACTCTGAGTCTTGAGGTGTAGACCCCACAATAGACAATTCATCATGGGTCTCCTGAAGACTTGTGAGGAATGGATCCACACGCTCCCCCTTCTACATTTGAGCAGATCTTAGCTTCTGTTCAAGGTACATCTTTCGCTGCTCGGAAGATCCCTGATATAATGTAGACAACGCATCCCAAATCTCCTTAGCATTCCTTCTACTAGCTATGTGACAGACCTCATGATCCTTCACTTTGTCGAGGATCATTCTTTTCACCTTCGCCATCTTAGTGTTCTATTTCTTCAACAAATTTTCATTTGCAAGGACTGTGAAAATTTCTAAACATAAATTCTATTACTATAGCAACTGATCTGTTTTACCTTCTTATTTCTCAATAATTTATTTATGAAATCCCTTTAGTAAATATTAAAATAAATTCTACTACAGATATCACGCCATTATACAGAAAAAAAATATATGCATAAGAATGAGACATATTAACGCAGTTATTTTTGGACAATTTCCCCCAGAAAAACCCAACGTGGGAAATCCGGTGCAACAGAGGAGGGTTTTTATTAATCTTCAGCAACAATCTATTTTACAGAAATATTTTACATAGAAAATGGGAGAAAACACTTGAGACCTTTCTCCGAGACTTTTTGACACCCTGGAGGACTTTCTTTCTTAAGTGCGTCAACCCTGCATCATCTAGCTTGGCTCTGCATTGCTCCATCCTTCACTGCATCATCCATTGCGTCCTTGATCTACTTCTCCCTCTGCCCTATCTCTCAGAGCCCCTACGTCACCCTTTCTGAGCTTCCTGATTGTTGCTAGTCACCCCCTCTTCCTCCACCCTACAACTCTCCCTCTGAATTCGATTTTTCTTCCTCTCTGAGAAAATCAATTTTCCTTGGGATACTGAGTATCTACTGGTGTGCCTCCAAATGACCCTCAAGTCTTCTCTTATACTTTTCCTATTGATGAATCAGTGACCGAGATTATGTCCCTAATCAACGACTAAGATTAAAATAGATTTGATCTTCGTCTCTTAGAAGCTTCTCATCCTTATCCTTATTAACACCCATTAATATTTTTATTTTCCTAAGTTTATACATAGGAACCCATTAAAAATATTAATTATTTTAATAACTCTTCATCCGGATGGAGTATTCCAAAACGATTTCTGGGTCTTGGATATCTCATGTGCTTTAGCCTCTCCACCAATTTTCATTGCTAGAGCACATCCGATGCTACCCCAAATCAACACTCTCTCTTAGCAAGGAATGTGCTTTAGTAATGCTCCACCACTGAACATTACCTTGATCATCCGACACTGGTACTTGTGTTGATGCTTGTCCTGTTGCCCAACATCCTCTGCACTGTTGTCTCCTATACTGCTGCCCATGGCTTCCACCACTGCCATTGCTACATCTGTACTACAGCTCCCTCTCCATCTGTGTCGTTACTGGTCCTTCCTCCCAACACTGCATCTGCCCTGCAACTCTCTCTCAAATGCTGCATCATGATGCCCATAGCACTTCTAACTGCTGCACTGCAACACCTTACACATATCCATTTTTGCTACTAAAATGGATTCCTTATCATCCCCATCTTCTCCCTGAAATAAACGAACTTTGTTCTTCCAAGGACCTTGGTAAGAATGTTTGCATCCTGTTCTCCTGTAGGAGTGTAGCTCAACTGTACAACTCCTCGTTGGACACGGTCTCTGACAAAGTGATACTGAATATCAATGTGCTTTGATCGATCATGAAATACTAGATTCTCAAAGATCTTGATGCAACTCTGATTATCACACATGATCCTGGTCGCTTCCATCCTTCTTCTAAATAGGTTCACAAGCAATTTTCTAAGCCATATGGCTTTGCAAGAAGCTCTGCTAGCTGCCATATATTCTGCTTCATCTGAGCTCAAAGCTGCAAGTTTTTGTTTCCTGCTGCACCAGGAAGTCATCCCCGATCCAATGTTGAAACAGTACCCAGAGGTACTTTTTCGATCTACTGAACTTCCAGCCCAATCTGCATCAGCAAACCCACTCATTCTGATATCATTACTTCTGGTGTATAAGAGTCCATACTTGATTGTTCCCTGTATATATCTAAGAACATGTTTGGTTGTTGCCCAATGCACCCTCTTTGGTTCCACCATGAACTGACTGAGGGTGTTGACAGCGTAACAAATGTCTAGCCTGGTATTGACCAGATACGTCAGGGATCCTATGAGTTTCCTGTATACTAGATACATTAGGGATCCTATGAGCTGCCTATATAAGGTGGGATCAAAATCTTTTGTCTTCTGATGCATCCATTTTCTTCTAGTTGGTGATCATTGGAGTAGATATAGGCCTACAGTCCTACATCCTGAATCTTTTTCAGGATTTTTGTAACATATCTCCCTTGTCCAAGGAAGATCTCATCCTTATGCTGCAAAACTTCCAACCCTAGGAAATAATGCATCTGTCCCAAATCCTTCATGTCGAATTCTGTCGCTAGATTCTTCTTGTAGTCCTCGATGAGCCTGGATATTCCTGTTAGGAAGAGATCATCCACATATAATACTAGGACTAGAGGCTCATTCTCTACAACCAGATAGTAGATATTGGGATTTGCATCACTCTTGACGAACCCCATCTTCTGTGAGTTTCCATCAATTTGACCATACCATGCTCTAGGTGCCTATTTGAGTCCATACAAGGCTTTCTTCAGTCTTCATACATGAGATTTCTTCTCATGTGTCTCAAAACCTTCTGGATGTTCAATGTATACTTGCTCTTCTATCACCCCATTCAAGAATGTCGTTTTGACATCCATCTGATGAATCTCCCACCCCACCCATGCTGCAAGAGATATCATGGTTCTAATAGATGTATACCGGGCTACTGGGGAGAAGGTCTCTATGTAGCCTATTCCTTCCTTCTGAGCATCAACATACCCCTTGGCCACAAGCTTGGCTCTGTAATTTTCCACACTACCATCTGCAGCATATTTGTTTTTGTAGATCCATCTCAAACCTACCACTGATATGTTCTAAGGCCTAGGTACAACTTCCCAGACATCATTCACCATTATAGAGTTGTATTCCTGCACCATCGCATCCATCCAAACTTGATGCTGAATGGCCTCCTGAAAACTGGAAGGTTCCCCAACCTGAGCTACTAAGGCCTGATATTTGTATGGATGTCTTCGCTCCCTTTTACTATTCCTGGGTGCACTAATGAAATCTTCTGCATCCTGTAGAATTTGTCGGAGTTCCCAACTTGTTCTTGTTCTGGTAGTGGGTATATCTGTTAGGTCTTCCTCTTCCTGTGATTCCTCCTATTCTGAGGAAGAATTTCTAGTACTAGCTTCCGTTGGTTGAAGTGGTTTGACCAACAACTCGTCTTTTGTCTGCTCCTTGGAAGGCATTTCTCGAGATTTTCTTAAGGCCCTATCCTCCATGAACTTCACATCTCGTGAACTACTACCTTCTTGCTCCCTAGAAGATAGATTCTATATTCCTTAGCATTGTCGCTATATCCCACAAGATATCCTTTCTCTGCAGTTTGATCTAACTTTTTCCTCTTCTCCTCGGGTATACGACAATATGCTAAACTCCCAAATATCCTGAAATGACTGACTTCAAGTGTCTTCCCGGTGAAGACTTGTGCTGGAGTAATCTTGCCAAATGCCCTATGAGGATTTCTATTTTTTACATAGACTGTCATGCTGCATGATTCTGTCCACAAGAATTTTAGCATATCTTGATCATACATCATAGCCCTAGTTGCTTCCACAATAGTCATATTCTTCCTTTTTGCTACTCCATTCTGCTCTAGATTGTAGGAAATTGTCCACTCTCTTCTGATGCCCTCCCTAACGCAAAAATCAATGAAGTCCTTGTCGACATACTCTCCACCATTGTCTGAGCGCAACACTTATATTTTCTTTCCTATCTGATTCTCCACTAGAGCCTTGAACTCTTTGAATTGACTGAAAACGTCATCCTTGGTTTTTAGAAAATAAATCGAAGTCTTCCTGGAGTGGTCATCCATGAAGGTGACAAAGTATTTGGCACCACTAAGAGCTTTTGTGGACATCTATCGGTAGATATCTGAGTGTATCAATCCTAGTACACTCTTGGCCCTATTGCTACTTCTAGGAAATGTTGCTTTGGCATACTTGCCTAGAGCACACCCTCTGCATACATCATCTCATTCCGTACTAAGATCTGAAACTCTTGTTACAGTTTTCTTGAGAATTCTCAGAGCCCCATGGTGCAAATGTCCCATCCTTCTGTGCCACAGTTCATTCAAATCCTTGTCTCCATTACTACCTATTAGTGCCATTGGTGATTCTAGCACATGTTACTTTTGATTATGATGTGTACCTTCTTTTTCCAACTCGGGTGTTTGACGTATACTTTCTCCTTAATGAAGAAAACATCGTATCCCTTGGTTTTAAGTTGAGATATGGAAAGTAAGTGCATCCCCAGTCCTGGCACATGTAGCACATTGGTAGCTTGGAACCACTCTCCTGTCTTTGTTTGAAAAAGTATAGTACCCTTCCCTATTGGAGCACACTTTTCCTTATTCCCCATGGAGATCTGAAAATTAATTCTTTCCTCCTGATAATTTGAGAAACATTCCCTCATTCCTGTCATATGCTAAGAGGCTCCACTGTCTATATACCATACCCTTGACGATGCAGAGCTCGCTACACAAGCAACTTCTTCTTCTAATCTGGAAGCTAGCATAGAGAAATCAAAATTTCTATCTCTTGTGCATTCTTTTGAAAATATGCACGAGTCTCCTAATGTGGATGCCTCTGCATCATGCCCTTGACCCATAACTGATTTTCCCTTCTTGTCTCTGAATCTATGCTCTGATACCATGTGAAAATTTCCAAACAGAAATTCTATTATTGCAGCAACTGATTTATTTTACTTACTTATTTCTCAATAAGTTATTTATGAAATCCCTTTAGTAAATATTAAAATAAATTCTACTGCAGATATTACACCATTATACAGAAAAAAATATATACACAAGAATCAGACACATTAACATAGTTATTTTTGGACAAGTGTCCCCATAAAAACCCAATGCGGGAAAACTGGTGCAACAAAGGAGGGTTTTTATTAATCTCCAACAAAAATATCTTTTACAGAAATATTTTACATAAACACTGGGGGAAAACACATGAGACTTTTCTCTGAGACTTTCTGACACCCTGGAGGACTTGCATTCTTAACTTCGTCAACCCTGTGTCATCCAGCTTGGCTCTGCGCTGCTTTGTCCTTCACTGCGTCATCCATTGCATCCCTGATTTGCCTCTCTATCTGCGCTGTCTCTCAAAGCCCTTGCGTCACCCTTTCTGAGCTCCCTGATTGTTGGTAGTCACCCCTCTTCCTCCACCCTGCAACTCTCCCTCTGAATTCGATTTTTCTTCCTCTTTGAGAAAATTTATTTTCCTTGGGATACTAAGTATTTGCTGGTGTGCCTCCAAATGACCTTCAAGTCTTCTCTTATACTTTTCCTTTTTATGAATCAACGACCAAGATTAAGTTCCTAATCAATGGATAAGATTAAAATAGACTTGATCTTCGTCTCTTAGAAGCTTCTCATCCCTATCCTTATTAATACCCATTAATATTTTTATTTTCCTAAGTTTAGACATAGGAACCCGTTAATAATATTAATTATTTTAATAACTCTTCATCTGGATGGAATATTTCAAAATGATTTCTGGGTCTTGGATATCTCATGTGCTTTAGCCTCTCCACCAATTTTCATTGCTAGATCACATCCGATGCTACCCCAAATCAACAGGGACAACCACCATGATGTCGACGTATGTCTTGAGGGCATGCTCATGTAGAAGGAATGTCATTCTTGCCTTCCAGATGACGTAGTTGGATGCCCCATCCAACCTGTCCTGATCCCTTAAGCCACTAGTTTCCATTTCTGCCACAAATAGAAATTCGAATGACCTCCTCTCTCCTCTGCACTTTTGCTGGGCTATCCTACATACTGTTAGGCCAGGAGGTAACTCCTCAAATGAATTGTGTTTATTCCTTAATATTACTCATGGTTATATACATGAGGGAGTGAATCTTGGGTTTCACCTCCCAATGACTTCATTTTCCATTATTTACAAGTGTTTACCCAATCCCAATGATTAGGTGTCAACATTCCCCCCGTTAATCTGAAGGGATGTTGGTGAGTCCAAGCATCGTTCTGAATCTTTCAAACTTTTCTCTTCCAAGAACTTTGGTGAAGATGTCCGCAATGTGATCATTAGTGGAACAATGTCATAGATGGATTTTCTTGGCCTCAACATGATGTCGAATCAGATGGTATTTTGTATTGACGTGCTTCGTTCGATCATGGAACTTTGGGTTCTTGGCCAACTTTATTGTAGAGATGTTGTCAATCATGAGTGGAGTTGAATGTACTTGTTTTACCTGCAAATCTTTCAGAATTTTCTTGAGCCACACAATTTCTTTTGTTGCCTCATCTATTACCACATATTCTTCCTCTGTTGTGGAATCTACTGGAACTGATTTTTTGCGTGATCTCCAGGAGACAACTCTCGATCCAGGACTCATAGCATTACCTGAAGTAAATACCCCAGTTTATTTGTCTCCATCGAAGTTTGAATTAGAGTATCCAATCAAGATGAGGTCGCCCACTTGTGTATAATTGAGTCCAAACTCTTGAGTTCCCTTCAAGTACTTTAGAACTCTTTTTGCAGCAGACCAATGTCCCTCACAAAGCTTTTGCATAAACCTGGAGAGGATTCCAACAACAAACGAAATGTTTGGTATGGTAGTAGTCAAGTAGTTGAGACTTCCTACAAGCTGTCTATACTTTGTTGCATACTCAAATTATTTTCCTTCAATGGATGTGAGCTTTAAGTTTTGTTCCATTGGAGTAGTCAGAGGATTGCACTCAACCATGCCAAACCTGTTCAATAGATCTCCAATGTACTTCTTTTGAGCGAGGAATATAGACTTTGGATGTTGAGTTACTTCAATTCCAAGATAGTAGTGAACATAGCCCAAGTCAGTCATTTCAAAACCTTTCCTCAATTCCTTCTTTATGGATGCAATGTAGCTTTCATTGTTCTTTGTCATCAAAAGATCATCTACATATACCACAAGATATAAAACTTCTTTTCCAACTTTCTTGACAAACAAAGTTGCATCATCAAGATCATAATGTTTGAAGTTGAGTTTTAGAAGATGCTCAGTTAACTTTTCATACCAGGCTTGCGGTGCTTGCTTGAGGCCATATAATGATTTCACAAGTTTGCATACTTTATGTTCATGTCCCTTCAAAACAAATCCTTTAGGCTGGGATATAAAAACATTCTCTTTTAGATCTCCATTCAAGAAAGCAGTTTATACATCCATTTGATGGACTTTCCAATCATTCTGAGCTGCTAAGGAAAAGAGTGTCTGGATGTAGCCCATTTTGTTGTGGGGGAAAAAGTCTCCTCATAATCAACCCCTTCCTTGCTGTGGGGGAAAAATTCTCCTCATAATCGAATCCTAAACCAATTGGCTTGATTACTTTCCTACTCAATTTTGTCCCAAGGCAACTTGCATGTGGATGCATCATGTGATCCATCTCTATTGCAACGTATGCAATGAAGATCAGACTTTTCTCCTTGAGAGTGTCTTCCCCCCTGCCTATGAAATTTCTTCTTACTCTTCCTCTTCGTAAGACTGAGGAGCTGTCTTCTTGCCAAAATCTTTCTCTCTATAAGCAAATTTATTCACAAGGGAGTCAAAGGTAATTTCTCTAAGGTTTCCATTTGCTTGCAATGATTCAAGATAATTTGAATAAGTGGGATAAAGTTCCTGTTGATTTTGGGTAGCATCGGATGTGATCTAGCCTTGAAGTTTGGTGGAGAGGCTAAGGCACATGAGATCTCCAAGACCCATAAATTGTTTGGAGAAATTCCACCCGGATGAGGAGTTATTAAAATAATTAATATTTTTAATGGGCTCCTAAGTCTAAACTTAGGAAAATAAAAATATTAATGGGTATTAAGAAAGATAAGGGTGAGAAGCTTCTAAGAGATGAAGATCAAGTCTATTTTAATGTTAGCCATTGATTAGAGACTTAATCTCGGCTTTTGATTCATCAACATGAAAAATATAAGAGAATACTTGAGGATCATTTGGAGACACACCGGAAGATACTCAGTATCCCAAGGAAAATCGATTCTCAAAGAGAAGGAGATCGATTCAGAGGGAGAGTTGCAGGGTGGAGGAAGAGGAGGGAATAAATAGTAGTTAGTGACTGAGGAGGAGGTGATGCAGGGGCATTAAGCCATAATATAGAGGGAGACGCAGTCCAGGGGAGATGCTGCCCTCACGTAGGTTGACACAGAGCCACACAGAGTGACGCAAAAATGATGCATAAGTGGGAGAAGGGTCTCCAGGGTGTAAGAAATTTTCCAGGGGAAATTCTGAGGTGTTTTATCTCTATTTATCTGTAAAATCATTCCTTGTAAATTGATTTCTACTGAAGATTAATAAAACCCTTATCTACTGCACCAGTTTTCCCACATTGGGTTTTTCCGGGGACAATTATCCGAAAACAACTGTGTTGATGTGATTGGTTCTTGTGCATGTATATCACTATTATTTTCTCTGTGTAATTATGTCATAACTACAGTATAATTTATTTTAATGTTTGCTAAAGGGATTTCGTAAATAACTTATTGTGAAGAATAAGTAGGTGAAATAAATCAGTTGCTGCAGTAGAATTTCGGGTTAGAAATTTTAACAGTGCCTTGACAATAGCTATCAGAGGAATGTCTAGTTCAACATTAGTGACTTTGATATCATGCATAATAGATATTACTTTTGATGCTAGAGCAAGAGGATCATCATTTTTCAATTCAAAACTGAAAAATTTAATCATCAATTGGACAACTTCAAGCGCAGAGTGAGAGTCATAGAGTTCCTTCAACTTCTGTAAGGCTTCAAAATCATTTGAAAATGGTGAAATATGGCAACTCACCTCTTCATTTACAGATGCTGCAATCAAGGCATAGGCCTTGTTGTTCTTGTTTTCCCAAATGGTGAATTCCTTGTCTGAGTTAGTCTTTGCAGGTTCATTATCTCCTTCTCCTACACAAACTCCTTTCCACAGTTCTAGTATAAAATTGTAATCTGATATACATGGGACGAAGGTAATACTTGGGGGAGATGTTATATGGGGGAGGGTATATATGGAGAGGGTATTATATGGGAGTGGAGGTGGTTTGGATAATGTCAACCAAGAGCAGATTTATCATAATATCATGTGTAATTGTGTTGCAAACACCGAGGCATTGGCCAATGGTCTGCTAAAGATCAAGAACGGATTTACGATGATAATAATCGGGAGTCGAGTTCTAATAATTGAGACCGGATTTACTATGTTCCGTTGCGCAGTGTTATTGATCTGGGACCTGTGGTATCGACTAAATATGCACCGACATACGATGTTTGGAGTGATGCGCACCTTTGTGTATCCACTAATCTGGTTTGTACCTCGCTGGAGGATCCACGTTATGACTGGTAGGAGGTCCACGGAGCCACGAGTAACTAGTGGACTAGGAGCCAAGGAGTGTAATAGAGGAAGCATGACAAAGGTGTGGATTGGAGGGTGGTATTGCAAGACTAGTGCTCAGTGGGGCTACAGCTCGAGGGAGAGAGCCGAGAGGCCAAGGCCCTAAAAAATTGTGGAGGGGAGTCGATGGTGAGAGGGAGCATTCAAACATGAGGTATGGCACGGTAATAACACAATGGAGGCAGTGGATGGGGTATGCGAACACGGTAAGTTGTGGGGAGAGGAACTCACAGTTGTGGGTTTGCCAAACTGGAGCATAACAATCAGGAGTCAATGCATTTGTAGAGTGTGGCCAATGTAAAATGCAACATGGAGTAGCACAGTGTGGTGCAGGTATAATGTATGGAAGGGCACCACAGTGGACCAGAGTGTATGGGGCGTTAAGCCTGGAGGAAACCAGTGGAACAATGGGAGGTCAACCACATTAAATTTAGGCATTCAACACATTCACAGGCACAAACAATATGGTAGACTGCAGAAATGGTAGAAGGGAGTTATAAGGGAAGGAAAGCTAAAAATGGATCTAGCTCTGATACCATGTCAGGCCAGGAGCTAACTCCTCAAATGAATTGTGTTTATTCATTAAGATTATGTTGATTTTGGGTAGCATCATATGTGCTCTAGCCACGAAATTTGGTGGAGAGGTTGGGGAACATGAGATATCCAATACCCAAAAAGGGTTTGGGCAGATTCTAAATAGATCAGGAGATATTAAAATAATTAATATTTTTAATGGAGTCCCTAAGTCTAAACTTAGGGAAAATAAAATATTAATGTGTATTTATATGAATTTGTCTTAGAGTGGTCCAAAAGACATGGATCAAGCCAGATATAATATTAGTCGTTGAGATGTCAACAAGAAAAGTATAAGAGGAGGCTTGAGGGTCACTTGGAGAGAACACTAGATGATCAGTTATTCTATTCTCTAGAGCAGGGTTTTCTAAGAGAGATAAAATAAGTGATCAGGAGAGCAGCTGAGGGGAATTGAGTACAGACAAATAGAGAAGCAAAGATTGTGCCGGGAGAGCAGTGCAGTTGCCAAGGAGGTTGACGCAGAGCCAACATAGGCTCACGTAGGGTCATGCAGAGCCAACAAGGGCTCATGCAGGGCCACGCAGTGGGAGCCAAGTGTTGTGCAGAGCACCAGAGGGGCCAGCGAAGCTGACACAGAGGCTCCCAGATTTGATGCAGGGCCTCTTGGGGCTGATGCAAGGTCAAGGTGAGATAGAGAGGGACTTGCGTAGTCCAGATTGGGTAGACACTGGGGTTGCAGGAGCAGTTTTGTGTCGGGGAGTTGCCGGAAGGGTTTTCTGGGTTTTAGCCTAGAGATTTCTCTCAAACTGTGAGGTATAGATGCTAAGGAAATTCTCTATTGGGTAGGCCAGTTTCAAAACTCATATTGTACTTTGATATTTCTTATTAAGAAAACCCTCTGATAGCTGCACCGGTTTTCCTATATTGGGTTTTTCCGGGGACATTGGTCCAAAAATAATGGTGTCATGTGGTGTGTTTATTCTTGTTTCTTTTACTTGTTGATCTATAATATGTTGAGCATGCACTAGTGGTTATTTTTAGTATTTAATCTATAAATAACTTGTTAAATAAAAATAACAAGTAGGTAGGAATAAATCAGAAAAAGTTCATGAAGGGTTTTTAAACTAAGTGAAATTGGAAACTTCAACATGGTATCAGAGCAAGGTTGCAGATCAAAGGAGGACTAAAAGACATCAGATGAGTGGAGCAATAGCAACAGAAAACAGATGTCCCGAGGTGACAGTAGTTGTTTCTAGCAGCGCAGAAGCCAAGGAAGTGTGACGCAGAGCCAACCAGAGCCATGCAAAAGAAGTCGGGAACTGCGCAGAGCCTCAAAGAGGCCAACATTACTGATGCAGAGGGCTAGAGGGCTTATACAAGGCATCTCAGGGCTGACACAAACCCATCCGGGGTGACGCAGAGCGAGCATGAGGCAAAGAGGGGCTAACGCAGTTCAAAGAGAGGTAATTGCTGGGGTCTAGAAGGTTGTCGTAATATTGCAGAGTGGAGCTGGTGAGGTACTGTAGTCAGAATAGTACTTGATAGAGTAGGGCTAGTGGAGTTGTTACCGAGGATTTCTAGCCAAGGAACTTGGATCTGCAGTGCAGTTGCACAAGATGATCAGAGTAGGGGGCATCTCGACAAATGGTAGAAGGATTTCTAGGAAGGAAATCAGGACTCAGAGGGAGTCCAAAAGAGAACTTCCAGATGGGAAGTAGAGACTCAGAGGAGTCGAACAGAGAACTTCCAGGAGGGAAGTAGAGGAGCAGCATGGCACTATACGAGGTAAGAGACCAGGATATATTGGACGGAGCATCGAACTTTGTAGTCTAGAAGGCCAGAATCTTATCAGTGCTTGACAGGAATTGTGTCAAAAACTTCGCCTTGAAGATAATAGCTATCCCAGACGACACTAATGATACTGACAGGTATGAGGATGAAATGGTGAGACCAATTGCATCATCCTTGATGGGGTCAAGGACCATGTAGCTCCACACATTTCTAAGAAGAAAATGGCATATGAGATGTGGGAGGCCCTCAAGAAATTGTACCAGCATACTTTTGTGTAGAGAAGAATGCTACTTGAGAACTAGTTGAGGTCGTATTAGATGAAGAAGGGAGACTAGTTGATTGACACCTTCCTCGGAGGACTGAATGAGATCCGAGACTAGTTGACTGCTATAGGAGTGACATCGAATCAGGAGCTTATGGTGAGGACAACCCTAACTGCTGTCTTAGAAGAGTGGGAAGTGTATGTCCAGAGCATCTTGGGCAGAGGGAATCTCCTACCTTGGGATGAGATATGGGCAGTGCTTTGCCAGGAAGAGATCAAATGGTAGTCGAAGACAGGTAGTAGAAACAAAGGGATCAAGGCCAAATAGGAGGAGGAGGATGTGACCTTAGCATTTGAGGGAAAGCGGGAGAAGTGGAAGAAGGAAGATCTCTCCAAGATCAAGTGCTTCCACTGTGGGGAGATGGGTCATTATGCAACCCAGTGCTAAGGAAGAAGAGTAAGGGAGAGTCTTTCGAGACTAATGTAGCGCCAGCATGGGAAGAGAAGGAAGTTTTGATAGACGATCGTTGTGCCATGAGTGCACACATGTCACTTGAGCAGAAGTGGGGAGACATTGAGCTGTAGTTATGTGGACTACAGGTGATGAGGGGCAGGATCCTTGAGGTACCCAACCTCTTGGATTAGATATTGCTACGAGAGCCCCGTCGAGGAGTAGTAGGATTGGGTGGGTGGGTAGAGACAGATGCAGATGGAGTGACAGAGAGAGCTATAGTGCAGGAGTCCTGAGACAATACAGAGCTAGCAGGATGTAGCAGTGCAAGAGGCATAGGAGTGTTGCACTAGTGCAGGAAGGCACAAAGAGGTTTGCAATGGTGTGAGATGTAGGGAGTTGTTGCAGTAGCATAGAGGTAAGAGAGGGAGCATTTGTCAGCGGCAGAGGGAGCTTCAGCATCAATGGGTGTTTCTAGCCCAACAAGGAGGTTAGTTGGAGGATTAGTTACTTACCTCTCAGTAACTGAGTTGCAGCACAACAGTGGGCAGCATGATGCAACATGATGAGAGGAGGTACAATGCACATGCAATGCTGGGAGAAAGGACCAACAACAACACAGATGCGGAGGGAGTTGTCGTATAGATGCAACATTTGCAGTGGCAGAACCATGGGCAATAGTATAAGAGGTAGCAATGTAGAGGATAATGGGCAGGAAGGCCTAGCATCAACAAAGGTACTAATTCCAGATGATCAGAGTAATACTCAATGAGGAGTATTGCTAGAGCATAGTCCTTACTAAGAGGGAGTATTGATTTGGGGTAGCATCGAATGTGCACTAGCCACGAAATTTGGTGGAGAGGTTTGGGCACATGAGATCTACAATACCTAGAAAGGGTTTGGGAATATTCTAAACAGATTAGGAGATATTAAAATAATTAATATTTTTAATGGAGTCCCTAAGTCTAAACTTAGGGAAAATAAAATATTAATGTGTATTAATATGAATCTGTGTTAGAGCGGTCCAAAAGACATGGATCAAGCTAGATCTAATCTTAGTCGTTGATTAGGGACTTAATCTTGGCCATGAGATGTCAATAGGAAAATTATAAGAGGAGGCTTCAGGGTCACTTGAAGAGAACACCAGATGATCAATTATTCTATTCTCTAGAGCAGGGTTTGCTAAGAGAGATAGAATCAGTGATCGGGAGATCAGCTGAGGGGCATTGAGTATAGAGAAACAAAGAAGGTAGAGATTATGTCAGGAGAGCAGCACAACAACCAAGGAGGGTGACGCAGAGCTAGCAAGGGCTCATGCAGGGCCACGCAGAGGGAGCCAAGTGTTGCATAGAGCACCAGAGGGGCCAGCGAAGCTGATGTAGAGGCTCCCAAAGCTGATGCAGAGCCTCCCAGGGCTGACGTAGACCAAGAAAGGCTGATGCAGATTCAACGTGAGACAGAGAGGGGTTAACGCAGTCTAGATTGGGCAAACACTGGGGTTGCAGGAGCAATTTTGTGCTGAGGAGCTGTCGTAAGGGTTTTCTGGAGTTTTAGCAAGGAGATTTCTCTCAAAATGTGAGGTATAGATGCTAAGGAAATTATTTGTGATTGGGAGAGCAGCTGAAGGGAATATAGTACAAAGAAATAGAGAAGGCAAAGATTATGTTAGGAGAGCAACACAACAGCCAAGGAGGGTGATGTAGAGCCAGCAAGGGCTCACGCAAGGCCACACAGAGGGAGCCAGGTGCTGCATAGAGTACCAGAGGGGCCAGCGAAGTTGTCATAGAGGCTCCCAGATTTGACGCAGGGCCTCCTAGGGCTAATGCAGGTTCAACATGAGACAGAGAGGGGCTGACGCAGTCCAGATTGGGCAGATCCTGGGGTTGCAGCAACAATTTTTCGCTGAGGAGCTGCAGGAAGGGTTTTCTGGGGTTTCATCCAAGATATTTCTCTCAAACTGTGAGGTATAGATGCTAAGGAAATTCTTTGTTGGGTAGGCCAGTTTTGGCACCTATATTGTACTCTAATATTGCTTAATTAGAAAACCCTCAGATAGCTGCACCGATTTTCCAGCATTGGGTTTTTCCGGGGACATTGGTCCAAAAATAATGGTGTCATGTGGTGTGTTTGTTCTTGTTTCTTTTAGTTGCTGATCTGTAATATGTTGGGCATGCACTGGTGTTTATTTTCAGTATTTACTCTGTAAATAACTTGTTAAAGAAAAATAACAAGTAGGTAGGAATAAATAGGAAAAAGTGCATAAAGGATTTCTAAACTAATTAACATTAGAAACTTCAATAGATTACACATGGTTATATACATGAGGGAGTGACTCTTGGGCTTCACCTCCCGATGACTCTTCATTTTCCATTATTTACAAGTGTTCACCCAATCCTAATGATTAGGTGTCAACGCGTACTCCCTGCTGGAGCTAGTAAAACTACTACTACTCAGTTCATGATAATTCAAATTCCTTGGCTAGGAATTATCTGAGGAAGAAATTCCCTCAACCATGCTCCTTCCTTCTCCTCTGACGTCTTTCTTCCCAGAAAAATAGCCTGTAGAAAAGACTATGTCCCACCAACTCTCCTCACGCTAAGGCTTCTACACTACTCCCTTTGCCCCAGCAAAAACGCGATTTGGAAGCCCTTCTCTCTATTGACTCACTCAGAGAGAGACTGCCTTGAAATTTTAGCCCTTCCACTAGAACTGCGCAAACTCTCTGGGGTTTCGAACTGCTGCCTCCTGCAACTTTTTCGAACTCCCTCTTTTGCTCAACGTTGGGTCTTTGGTATTGTTCATTCTTGCTTCACCTACAATGCTCTGATACCATGTGAAAATTCGAGAATCCCACCTGAATCACGTACTGCAGAAACTGATTAAACTTCTCCTATTTGTTAAATACTGAAACAAATTATTTATTGTTTCCTACAACAAATATCGAATATAACACACTGCAACCTTCACTTAATTAATTAATTTGCCAAAAGCAAGAACAAAACAAATAGAGAAAGATGCATAAGTGATAGTATTTTTGGACAAATGTTCCCGGAAAAAACCCAATGCAGGAAAACCGGTGCAGTAGGTCTCAAGGTTTTATATTATTAAGCAGTAGTTTTTGAATACAACTCTGGGTGCCCTTCCGGCAATCCAATTATAGAAAAAATAAACTAGAAGAAAAACTTAGTGGGGTTACCTCACTCTACCTGACAATTCTGGCTGTTCCAGCTGCTGAACCAACTGTCACTAGCTATCTCTGCATTGGCCCTGCATCAGCCTCAACAGGCTTTGTGTCAGCTCAACTGGGAAACATTTGCCCTCTAGAGCAGTTTCCATCTCTCCTAGCTCAGAAATCTTAGCTCCCCGACAGATTTCGGACTTTTGCACTTGAAGACTGTGTTGCCTCTGTGTGACCCCTTCTGGCTTTGCGTGGGCCCTTCTGACATAGCTTCAACCCCTCTTGGGTCTGTGTTGTCTCCTCCTAGTGTCTCTCTGCCTCTTTGCTACTGATCCTAGGTCCTGGAGAAGAGATTCCAACCCAATTATCCTTGCTCCTCACTGCAAAAGCTCACTATCAAAAATCTCCTGGCAGCTGCTCTGCTTCAGAAAATCAATTCACTGAACTCTCTCTGTGTTTTTCTAAGTGACCCCCAAGCCTCCTTAAATAATCTCCTCATTGACATTCAACGACCCAGAATAAAAGCTAATCAATGGCTAAGATCATTTTTTCTTGATCCTCGTCTTCTTCTAGAAGTTACACCCACAGTTTGTATTAATACCCTTTAATTATTTTATTTTCCTAATTTTAGACTTAGGGTCCCTTTAAAAATAAATAATTATTTTAATAAAATTGTTTCTAGATAGAATTTCCCAAAACGCTTTCTAGGTTCTTTGGAATACATGTGCCTAAGACTCCATGCAAAATTTGAGACTTAGAGCACATCCAATGCTACCAAAAATCAACAACCTTGTGGGTACAAAGCTGACTCCTAGTACTAGCTACCACCCACAGACAGATGGGAAGACAGAGATAGTGAATAAGTGGCTGGAGGGATATCTACACAACTATGTGATTGGGCAACAGAGAGCGTGGGTGAAGTGGCTACACCTTAGGGAGTATTGCTACAACACCACATACCACATGTCTATAAGTATACCACCCTTTTGTTCTTTATATGGTTATGATGCACTAACCTTTTCTATATGGTTTTTGGAGATAGAAAGGCCCTAGGGGTCAAAGATTGGATATAGGAGAGCCAAGTTATCCTTAGAGGACTTAAGGATAACTTACAAATGGTGCAGAACCAACAAAAGTTGTATGCGGACGAGGGCAGAGTAGAGCGACACTTTGAGGTGGGAGATTTGGTATTCCTGAGATTGTATCCATGAAAGTAGTCCACACTGAAGTAGAAAGGGGCTAAAAAGATCCAACCTCACTTCTATGGGCCCTACAGGGTGATCCAACGAGTTGGAGAGGTTGCATATGAGTTGGATCTTCCACTAGGAAGCAACGTGCATTATGTGTTTCATGTCTCTTGCTTGAAAAAGGATTTGGGACAATGGGTGACCACTGCCATAGAGTTACCACCGTTGGATGATGAGGTGTTGAAAATGCAACAAGATGATGGAGCTTAGTGAAAAGAAGTCGCCTTCACTAAGTGGGCCCACAGGCTATTTTTGGTGAAAAGTCTATTTTTAGACATATGGATCATGGTCTATGAGTTGCAGGATGTTATTTATGGATGATTGGTCATGTTGGTAAAAATAGATGGACCTCTATTTTTAGACATATGGGCGAAGTCTATTTTTAGACTGCCAGTCAAAAAATAGAACAGTCAAATATTATTAGCTCTTAATAATATTTGGACTATAAACATTATCTTATCCTCTTGCAGCACTTCAGTTCGAGCTAAGGATGTGGCACATGCAACTGCAAGAAGGAAATACACTTACTTCAGTTCGAGCTAAGGATGTGCCACATGCAACTGCAAGAAGGAAATACACTTTTCCTATGGGTTAGTTGAGCTATTGCATGATGGACTTCAGTTAGAACTCAAGTGATTAAGTTTGGTGGAGTTGATTGAGGAGTTGATGGAGTTGTGTTCAGTTTGAATTAGTTGAACTAGTTGTATTTAGTCTAACTTCCAAATACACTAGTGATGAGTGATGTGAATTAATTATTAATTAATTCACTAATTATTAACTCATAAATCAACTAAAGAATATATCAATTAACTCAGTGCATGGACAGTTCAGTGGAGACAAGTGTTAGAGGTGGGTGAAAGGGTGAGACTACTATCAGTTGTGACTATAGCTGTGCATGAGATTTGCACAATCATTGATTGAGATTTCCAATGAGGATTGTGCAGTACAAGCCAAGGGAATTCGAACTTGGATCTGATCTATTCTCAACTTGGATTGCACAGTAGATGCAGGCAAACAGTGGAGGAGATTTGAACCCGTGGCTTGTTCAGATCTGAGCTAGTTTGTGTGTAGCATGTGGAGATAGTACTGAGTACTTGTGAGGAGTATTCTACTATGTATTGTTACATGTTCTCTATCATTATAATATACAGATAGTTGGGGGTTTTCAGTTGTATGCTTTCCCCATTACATACTGTGTTGATATGTGCGATTGATGTTTCAATGTGCACATGCGATTGTTTTTTTAATTCCACAAATTGATGATCAATGGTAGAGGAGGTTATGTATTATGCATGCATTCCGCAAATAGTGTATAATCAGGATAATCTCTGTGAATAAGTGTTATATTATTCAAATTTCTACATGGTATCGGAGCAAAGTTGATCATCAGATCTATTATTTAGAAAGTGATTACATTTTATTTCTTTAGGCAGAGTCTGTAATCGGGCCAGGTAGCCTCTGGATTCATCCTTCTTTTGGAAGGTGAGATATCCGGTAAATTCCCATACAGTCAATCTCTGTACGAGAAATACTTTGTTCTCACGAATTTTAGATTAGAAGTAGTTGAGTTTTGAGCTGGTGGAATTCGAATTTGCAGCAGTGTTTTCTTGGTGTCGAAGTTGAAATGTCTTTCAACGGATTGCGATTGGAGTATGCCCTTAAAGGCAGCTTGAATTATATTGCATGGAAAGACATGATGGAGGCGGTGTTAGATGACAATGGGTTGAAGGAGTTCATAGATGCTGAAGTCCCAAAGCCTACTGATGCTGCTCAAGTTGAGGCTTGGCAAAAGAAGATAACAAAGTGTCGAAGGATTCTGTTGGAGGGTGTGAAGGATCACATTGTATCTAGCCTGCATGGAAAGGCTTCTACATACTTGATGTGGAAGCGTTGACAGATTTATTCCAAAGCAAGAGTGACGAGAGGAAGTTGGTGCTCAAGGATAAACTCAGAAACATTAAGTGTGAGAAAAGAGACCGTATGCCCAAGTATCTCACGGAGTTCACCCAATGCCGGGATGAGCTGGGAAGTGTGGGGGTGACTTGTCGATGATGAGGACTTGGTGATCTTGGCTCTCCTTGGTCTTCTGAAGAGTTGGCATTCCTATCAGGACTCTGTCAATGGTCGGGAAATTTCCAGGATGGGAGAGACTTTGGTCTGAACTTGTGCAAGAGGAGATCAGGCGGAATACCAGGGACGAATCTTCATCAAAGGCATCTGATGAAGAAAATTGCGCTTTGGTTGCCAAAGCAAAGAAGGGGAAGAACAAGAGAGCTTCTCATTCCGGTGCGAAAGGCAAGAAACAGGACATGTCCAAGGTGAAGTGCTTTCACTGTCACCAGCACAGACATTATGCCACAAATTGTCTGCAGAAGAAGAAAAATAAGCAAGATGCTGGATCTGCAGCAGGAGAGGCCTTAGCCTCACAGTTTGAGCTGGATTTTTCGCTGATCGCATGCTTGGTATCAAGTGTGATGGGATCGGTATGGTTCTTGGAAAATGGTGCATCTTTTCACATGACAGGAGATCGAGATTTGATTTCTGATCTGGATGAGAAAGATCTTGGAGTGCACATCGAGATGGGCGATGATGGTAGATACAGTGCGATCGGTATTGGTACCATTTCCTTTGAGAGGGAGTTTGGTAAACCCTTCATATTGAAGGAAGTGATGCATGTTCCAGGATTGAAGAAGAATATTATCTCTATGGTGATGTTAGAAGACAAGGGATATGATGTTGTCTTCAGCGAGGGAAAGGCTTTCCTGCACAGTAAGACAACTGGAGAAACCTGGAAGATAGGGGTTCGAGTCAAGAACCTTTATCAATTGCATGTAGATAGCTACGCAACAATGGCATGCAAGGTAGAAGGAGTGGGAGTCAGGATGATGGCGAGCTGTGGCACCGGAGATTGGGCCACCTTCACCATGGAGCTTTGAAGATACTGCAACAGATTTCTACTGGGCTTCCTAAAGGCACTCTTGCGCAGTTAGATCAGTGCAAGGGGTGTACTTTGGAAAAATTTGTGAAAGCCACCTTTCACGAGAAGGATAGTCGCACCATGATGATCCTTGAGAGAATTCACACAGACATGTGTGGACCTTTCTCAGTAGCTTTGACAGCAAAGCACAAGTACTATGTGATCTTTGTTGATGATTTCTCTCGAAAGTGTTGGATCTTCTTCATGCAAAAGAAGAGCAAGACATACTCAAAGTTCTGTGAGTTCAAAGCACTGGTCGAGAAGGAATCAGGGAAGAAGGTGAAGGCTCTTAGGAGCAACAATGGTGGTGAATTCATCTCTCGCGAGTTCAAGGACTTTTGCAGCACAGAAGGGATTCGAAGAGAGCTCATAGCTCCCCATAACCCACAACAGAACGAGGTTGCTGAGCGGAAGAAAAAAACGATCGTGGGTGCTGCACGGGCGATGTTGCATGATCACGGCCTACCCCTTCACTTGTGGGTGTAGGCATGCAATACTGCAGTATATGTGCAGAACCATTGTCCTCACAAGATACTTGGCATGAGTACACCCACGGAGGCTTATTCTAGTAAGAGGCATGATATTTCCCATTTGAGGATTTTTGGTTCTCCTGTTTACATGCATGTGACGAAGGATGCCAAGAAGAAGCTGGAGCCGACCGTAGAGGTTGGGATATTTGTGGGGTACACTAATACTCCCCACAACTATCATGTGTATTTTCCAGACAGTCGCAAGACTGTTGTGCGACGGGATATCAAATGTCAGGAGGAGAAAGCCATGAAATGTTCGCTTGAGGGGGAGCCACACTTGCATGCAGATGAGGAGCTATTAGTTCCTAAGGATGAGCTTCAGGATGTGGATCAGCCACAAGATGAAGTTCATGAAGTGGAAGAGACCACTCATGCAGTGCCAACCATCAAAGGGCAAAAGCGCACTACAGAAGCTGAGCAACTGGCTCAAGATGCAGAGAAGGTTGTAGGACCACCTACAGCATAGCGCAGATAGAGACAGTCACCTGATCGGTACACTGGATACATGGCTCTTGTGAGAAAATGTGTCGTGACTGAGCCATCCTCTTTCGAGGAAGCTGTGGAGGATCCCACATGGGTAGATGCCATGGTGGAAGAGTATGATTTGATTGTCAGAAACAATGCATGGGAGATTGTCCCAAGATCGGAGGGGAAATCAGTGGTGGGTTCGAGATGGATCTACAAAGTGAAGTAGGCAGCTGATGGGAGTGTGGAGAAGTACAAGGCAAGATTTGTTGCCCGAGGCTTCTCACAGATAGAGGGGATCGATTATGAGGAGACCTTTGCACCTGTCGCAAGGTATTCTTCCTTACGGACGATTCTTGCTCTCTCAGCGCAGATGGGGTGGCACATCCATTAGATAGATGTGAAGACCGTGTTCCTCAATGGAGTCATTGAGGAGGAGGTGTACATAGAGCAGCCTGAAGGTTTCGAGATCTTCAACAGCGAGTCACATGTGTGCAGGCTCAAGAGAGCGTTGTATGGGTTGAAACAAGCACCTCGTGCTTGGTACACACGAATAGACAGTTATTTCACCGGATTTGGATTCTCCAAGAGTGAGGCGGATCCTAACCAATACCAGATTGTGGTGGAGGGTAAGTTGTTGATCATTGTACTTTATGTAGATGATTTGATTTTGACGAGAGATGAGATGCTGATACTTTCATGCAAGGAGGATCTTGCTAGAGAGTTTGAGATGAAGGACTTGGGCCTCCTTCATTATTTCCTGGGATTGGAAGTTTGGCAGCGTAGTTATAGACTATTTGTTTCTTAGGGTAAGTATTCCCGAGAGATACTGGAGAAGTTCAACATGCATGGGTGCAAGCCTATTGATACTCCTCATCTTGGAGGTTGGAGGAAGGAGGATGCTACTTCAGTGGAGGTAGTGGATGTCACTGCTTATCAACAGTTGGTGGGGTCGCTTATGTATCTCGTCAATACACGACCCGATATATGCTATGTTGTTAACCAGCTTTCACAAGCTATGGTTAAGCCAACCAAGCTCTTCTGGAAGGCAGGCAAGCTTGTATTGCATTATCTTAGAGGCACATCGGGATATGGATCGTGGTACAGACAGGAGGATGAGGTGAAGTTATGTGGCTTCATGGATGCAGATTGGGCAGAGAGCCCATGGACAGAAAGAGCACATCTGGAGGGATCTTCAGTATCGGGTCAACAGCAGTTTCTTAGTACAACAGGAAGCAGAGATCTGTGGAAATCAGTTCAGCAGAGGCCGAGTATATGGCAGCAAGTTTGGCTGCATGCGAGGCTATATGGATGAGGAAGATCCTGGTCCGATTATTTGGGTCACACTTGGAGCCTACTATGATTTATTGTGATAACCAGAGTTGCATTAAACTCTCGGCTAATCTAGTATTTCATTATAGATCCAATCACATTGACATCAGGTACCATCATATCAGAGATTGTGTGCAGCGGAGAATCATGTTACTTTCATACATTCCCACGGAGGATCAGGATGCTGATATCTTGATGAAGGCGCTCACCAGGAGAAAATTCGAATACCATAGAGGTAGGATAGGGGTCACAGATAATCCATATCTTGGTGAGAGGGAGTGTTGAAAATGCAACAAGATGGTGGAGCTTAGTGAAAAGAAGTCGCCTTCACTAAGTGGGCCCACAGGCTATTTTTGGCGCAAAGTCTATTTTTAGACTATGCCTATTTTTAGACATATGGATCATGGTCTATGAGTTGCAGGATGCTATTTATGGATGATTGGTCATGTTGGTAAAAATAGATGGACCTCTATTTTTAGACATATGGGCAGAGTCAATTTTTACATTGCCGGTCAAAAAATAGAACAGTCGAATATTATTAGCTCTTAATAATATTTGGACTATAAACATTATCTTATCCTCTTGCAGCACTTCAGTTCGAGCTACGGATGTGGCACATGCAACTGCAAGAAGGAAATACGCTTTTCCTATGGGTTAGTTGAGCTATTGCATGATGGAATTCAGTTAGAACTCAAGTGATTGAGTTTGGTGGAGTTAATTGAGGAGTTGATGGAGTTGTGTTCAGTTTGACTTAGTTGAATTAGTTGTATTTAGTCTAACTGCCAAATACACTAGTGATGAGTGATGTGAATTAATTATTAATTAATTCACTAATTATTAACTCATAAATCAACTAAAGAATACATCAATTAACTCAGTGCGTGGACAGTTTAGTGGAGACAACTGTTAGAGGTGGGTGAAAGGGTGAGACTACTATCAGTTGTGACTATAGCTATGCATGAGATTTGCACAATCATTGATTGAGATTGCCAATGAGGATTGCGCAGTACAAGCCAAGGGAATTTGAACTTGGATCTGATCTATTCTCAACTTGGATTACGTAGTAGAGGCAGGCAAACAGTGGAGGAGATTTGAACCCGTGACTTGTTCAGATCTGAGCTAGTTTGTGTGTAGCATGTGGAGATAGTACTGAGTACTTGTGAGGAGTATTCTACTATGTATTGTTACATGTTCTCTATCATTATAATATACAGATAGTTGGGGGTTTTCAGCTGTATGCTTTCCCCATTACATACTGTGTTGATATGTGTGATTGATGTTTCAATGTGCGCATGCCATTGTTTTTTTAATTCCGCAAATTGATGATCAATGGTAGAAGAGGTTATGTATTATGAATGGATTCCACAAATAGTGTATAATGAGGATAATCTCTATGAATAAGTGTTATATTATTCAAATTTCTACATGAGGAGCACTTGATATTGACACCAGAGGCTATTCTATAGGAGAGGAAGAGAAAATTGAGAAGCATAATTATTAGAGAATTCCTTGTCATGTTGAAGGATTTGCCTGAAGAGGATGCCACCTGGGAGGGAGAGAAAATTTTGCAGCATCCAACATTACAGTTCCTTGAGGATAAGCAACATTTGGGAGGGGAGGATTGTCATGTCCCCAATTAAAAACTTTTCCAAGGGAATTTCCAATTTTCCAATTTTGGCGATTAATATATTATTAGATAAATAAAACTTAGGAGAAATAAGTTGGGGAGATATTAAATGACTTTTTGGAGAAAAGGCTAAGGTTGGGACTTAAGAAAAGAAGAAAAATTAAAGTGAAAATAAGTTGTGGGGGTTGTTGCACTCAAATTGTCAATGTTCCAAGGAAGCAGAAGTACCAATTTTTTCAACAAGAATTAAATCACATATTTGCAGTTTGTGTGTCATAGTCATCCCATTATGCAAGTTATATATTGTAAACGATCTTAGTAAAACCATGAGTCTATGTAACAACCTAGGTAAGCCTATAATTTGATGACGAATTCCATCCTAGGAGGTTTTTTAACCTCACTGATTGCCTATGTTTTTCTAGACGGCTAATCAGAAGAATTTTTCCCCTCCCGATTAAACCCCCAAAGCGAGGGTGAAATTTATAGTCAAATTTTTAGGTGAGTCCTAGTGTTTTAGTTGAGTTATATGTAAAATTGGTTTGGGAATAATTTAAGCTAATTGGCTAAATTATTTTATTACAAATCACTTGGTTTACTAAATCACATTGTGTCACAGATGGGTTATGTGTCTTGAGGGTCTAAGACGAATGTGTATTCCCTCTTTGAGTCTTGTAAAAGAAAAATCATATGTATTAGAGGGTTGGAAAAATAATTAATCCCCTCATGTGTAAATTAATTATTTTTTCTGGAAAAATAATAATACCCTTTGTGTAAATTAATTGTTTTTCTGGCAAAGTAAAATTAAATCCTAAGCGAGAAAATTAATTAATTAGAGTCAAAATTAAATTGTCTAGAAAAATAAATTCTTCAAATGGAAAAATTCGTGGGTTTTGAAATAATCAATTGTTAAAGGTCCTCCACCAAGGGAATATTGTATTTTTAAAGAAAATTTGGGCCCTTGGACTTTGGTGGTTAAGTCAAAGTCAATTTTTTGAGGAAATTAGCTCTAAATAATTAATTTTGAGCTAATTAAAATGGAATTAAATGATAAATTCGAAAATTCCTCAAAAGTAAGAAATCAAGGGACAAGATTAAAAGATCTTGAAGTATTTATCAACAGCCAAGATTATTTTGACAAGGATAAAAAAAACTAGCCGTTATTTTTCCATTTGGAGGATATATCTATAAACTAGAGAGTCATTTGAGTCTCTAGTCATTTTGATCTCTGGCTAGAATTGTTGCTGAAGCATTGTGTAAACTATTGTCCCACTGGGAACTATTTTTTCTATCATAATAAAATACTTTGGGGTGCAATTCAAGGTGTTCTTGCTTATTGATTTGTGATATATGCTGACTACAAGGATCTCTATGCTATGATGCATATTGGTAAGATCTATTTTTTCATTAGATGGAGATAAAATCATGCTATAGATAGTTTTGGATTAATCTTAGGTGATTTGATACCCCATGTGATCTAACAGATTACTTTTTGAGATAAATACATAGTGTTTGTAGGTACTTCAGTCCTTGGCCTCCAAGTTCACAGACTTGGGCAAGAATCATTGTTGCTTGGATCTCTAGTTTTTGTATGGTGGATTTAATCTTCGCTTGCGTTATAATGAATCATTAATTTTTCTGAAGCATTTTAGTCATTCTTTCAAATAAAAAATATTAAAAAAAATAATTTTCTCAAAATCCATTTCAAAACCCATGTTTATTTTTGTAAATAAATTTGTAAATTATTTTTCTAACTTGTGTTGGGGTTTCAGATCTATTTTGTATATATTTGGGGTTTGGGTGTTTCTATTTTTATTTTTCACAGGTTAGATCAAGGAGTTAAGTGGAAGAAGAGCTAGTTATAGGCCCTTGAGGGTAAGATCTAGTTTCTTGAATTTTTTTGCAGGTTTCCCACGGAAGAATTTTCAGAAAATCGAAGAGCTGAAGCATAAATTTTTTTCGGAGCAAGGGTTTCAAAATTTTCAAGGCTTCTAGCCTGGTTCTTCCCTCCAGGCCCTCAGCGTCCCTCCTTCTACCCTCTATGTCTTGGTTTTTCGGCCTCCCAGGGCTAGTCGTGACCCTTAGGGGCTACGGATTCCCTTCCTTCCCCTAGTCGCAGGCCCTAGAAGCCTTGCGGCTCCCTTTTCAACCCTCCATTCTTCTCTGTGAGGCCTCCTCGGCCCTCCGTCCAACCTTCTCCTCCTCCTCTCCCTCTCCCTTCTCCCCTCAACCCTCCTCCCTCGACGTCCTCTCCTCTTACCCTAAGCCGCAACCCTATAAGGGCTTGCAACCCTCCTTTTGTGGCCTTTAGGCCCTAGGTCATAGGCCTTAGCCCTAGCCCCATAACCCTTATTTCCCAAATGCTAGCCTTACTGAGTAAAACATTGACCCTTTTTGGCCAATTCCGCTCCTGTGACCTTGATCTCCATCTGTTGACCTCTTTTTCCCCCAAATTTGGCTTGAAACCCTAATATGAAGTTTTAAGGCTAAACACTTGATGATTTGGCTAGATAAAGGTCTCAAAATTTATATCTAGCAAGCGACAACATTATTCCAAAGTTTCAACGATTTTCAATGGTGGGATCTTCAAGGCCTTGGGCCTAAGGTTTGATCTCTAAACCCTTATTTTTTTGCAATTTTATTACAACAAGCAAAACACAAATAATTGGGCCCTAAAATCAAATTCTGTATGGCCAAAATTGTTTAGAATTGCAAAATCTTCGTTTTCACAATTTTTTGCCACTAGGGTATCTCTAATTAGACCTAGATCTGACATTTTAGCTTGATGGAAATTTCTGCATAACTGTGAAAAATCAGATCTGAACATTTCTGAATCATATCCTAATTAAAGTCTAAAAATTCTGAATTTTAATTTTTTTTGGCAAACTTACTATTTTTAGACATTGTGGGGATTATCTGTAGTATTTTCAGTTTGTTGATCTGTCATTAATATACTGCTGTCATAAACTTATTAGTTCTAAAAGTAACTAAATGAAACTCTCTTAAAGCCCTTAAATTGAAAATTTTCAAGTTTTAGTGTATTTTGTCATTTCTGGAAATATTGGTTATCTATTTCTTCAAGTTCGACAATTTTTATTTTTTTTAGGCATTAGTGTTGACATCACTATTTGTTGATCTGTGGCTTAACTCACTGCTACAATTTATACTTCAGATCTGAAATTTTGCTGAAAGATACATCTTGAGAAGGCTAACATACATAATTTTCTAAGTTAGCATATTTTTGTGATCTTGGGCAAGCATAAGCATTGTTGGTTTAACATTTTCTTACTGTTGTTATAAAATTGATCAAGTCTGAATTTTCTAAATATTTATTGTTGAGATACATCTGAAATTGGCTAATCTCATTAATCTCATAGTTTGGCATAAGATATTGTCTTAATTGGTGAATTGGTTACTTGAAGTTTACACGTGTACCTCTTGAAGCTTATCTTGTTTAAGATTGCATCATAAGATTGTTAAGTACTCTTAAGATAAATTTCACATAAGTAATTATGTAATCTAACCAATCTTAATCCAAGATAGCAGCCACTCATAATCTCTTGCGTAAACATTTCACATACGTTAGTCAATCATTCGAGTAGCGGGTGTCCATCCGGTTATTTGGTTCCAATTCATAAGAAGCAAGAATTTGTGGCTCCATTAAGGCACTGGTCTCATAATAGAAAATCTAATTTAATCATAATCTTGCTTGATTTCAACCAAGTGGCTAGGACACTCATCCGTGTCTCCCAAGTAAGTTGATTCTCACCTTGCTTTCCTTCACTTCATTCCATAGGGACTACCCCCCATAGCTTGCTGTTGGGAGACAACTAGAATGGAGTGGATGGGGATCAGAGTGACAACCCCTGTCTTGAGCATTGTTGCGGTGTTTGTACAATCTGGGTGACAACAGGGGTCACCAAAGGGGAAATTGAACCCCCTAGGAGAAAATCGAACCACTTGAAGAGGGGAACACAAGGGGGTCGAATTAGTGGAGCCCACAAGAAATGTTGAGCAACAATTATAAAATGAAGGCTAGAGCTTCATTTTGATAATTCTATCTTGGCATTTAATTTCTGATATTGGAGGGTTTGCTTGAGTTGCTAAGGCAAGTCAACCAGTGTTGCTTAGCACAGGGATTTCCAAGCAGAAAATCCCAACTCTCTTTCGGTGGACTAGGAGTGTTGCAGAGAAATTTGGAGTTGATTGGAGATTTATTTTCCTGAAAATGGTGAGCCATATCATCTCTGCAACAAGTGGTACGAAATTTCTAGGAGGACGCAGTAGCAGGGATAGAGTTGCTTGGAGGTGGAAATTGCTGGGGATATTTGCCTCAAGAATTTGCAAGAAATTTGCTTGGAGGGATACGAGTTTCCTTGAGGATTTTCTAGGTTGGAAGTGACAACATTTGTGAGGGCCGAATTTTCTCTCTAGGGCCTGCACAGGGGTTTTTCTGGGCCATTTTGTTGAGCAGTTGTAGAGCAACTTGTGCCAGAAAATAGCTAGAGTTTCATTCTATTATTTTCTCAGGAGTTTCTCATTTATTTGATGGAGGAATTTTGGGTGGAGCAGCTGTAGTTTTTCTGGCGTAATGCAGAACTAGGCAGTGGGTGAATGCACATAATTTTGGGTAATTCCGAGAGGTTGGAATTAGCCCAAAATATTTTTGGGTTTTGTTGGTCTGGGGCTGGAGAGTATTGTCCTAATTTTCCAAAACATTTGGAGCAAATACGAGGCCTCAAATATCAATTTGCCTCCAATAGCAGCAGCATAAAATTTCTGGGCATAGTGTACAACCAATGAGCCTATTTCAGCGTAGAGTTTCCTTCATTCACACCTAAGTTTGGCATGCTTGCTTTAGCAAGCTCAGGTGCACTCATTCCACTACATTTTGTACTCAACTTATCATCATATATTCAATGAAATGGCTCATCTCTATTGTTTCTTCTCAACAGTGTTCTAAATTTATCATTCTTGTGGATATTTCAGATTGGATGCTTAATTATTTTTCTATAGCTAGTTCATGTTTTGATATTTCACTATATTTCTTTAGTTAGCATATTACAGGTATGTCATTCTCTTTGGAATCAATGGAGGCAATCCAATCTGAAAGAGCATAAGCAGTGAAAAGATTAGTTGTTGATGATGAATGATGGGATAGGATGGGGTACCTCTTGGCATTTACTAAGCCAATTGTGGATTTTCTCCGCATGTTTGATACAAATATGCCTAATTTAGGAGAGGTGTATGATGGCATTGATTCCATGATAAATAAGATAAGGGTGGTTATATATGCCAAGGAGAAGGACCCAAATGAAATGTTTTACAGAGAAGTAAAATATATATTGACCAAAAGGTGGAACAAGATGACTAGCTCGTTGCGCTTTTTGGACTATGTAGTGAATCCAAAATATTATTCTACAGAGTTTCTAAGTGATCTAGAAAGAACTGCACCAAACAAAGGCCCAAAATTCTGACAACAATTTAAACAAGCTTTTAGAAAGCTTTTTGTAGATCCTAAAATTGGGATTTGGATTTGTTCAAAGTTTGCTCATTTTGTGGGAGAAATTTTTTTCGGTGCTAATATTGATTATATGTGGGACAAGACCAGATTAACTCCAATTGATTGGTGGAACTACTATGGTGGGGAACTTCCACATATCCAAAAATTGGCCATCAGGATCTTGTCACAGGTTGCTAGTTCCTCTTCAACAGAAATAACTGGAGTACATATGGCTTCATCCATTCGGTGAAACAAAGCAAATTGGGCTCTAGGAAGTAGTGTTGATAATATCGGTGATATTTCGCGAAATATCATGAATATCGCATGATTTTCAGGAAAACGATATTTCGATAGGTAAATATCACGATTTTTTCAAATTTGAAAATATCGCGATATTTTGAAAATCTCAGCTAAATATCGCAATATTTTGAAAAAATCAGCTAAATATTGCCATATTTTGAAAACCTAACCTAAATATCATTATTGGTTTATATGTTTAAAAATTTGGAAAAAATGATTTTTTATGTTTGCCGATATTTTTGATATTTACATTGATATTGCTGAAAAGATGTTTTCAAGACCCTTGCCGATATTTTTTCGAGAACTAGTGTATGTTCATTCGAACCTTCTCCTTCTGTCACACAAGAGTGATGAATACAAATTTGGGCCCACCAAAAAATGGGATGTGGAACCAGAGTTGCTTGACTTGGATATGACGTTGAATGCCAGGTCTCATATGGCTTTGTTTGATGAGGAGGCACCAATAGTTGGATCTTCAAGTGGACATGGCAGCAATGCTCCCACTCTTGGAGAGGATGTAGTTCTTAGTGGCATGAATGAAGACATATTTGATGATATGTAAATGTAATTTATGATGGTGTTTTAAACTTTTGAACAATGAACATTGAATACCATAATATGCCATATGAATTATGAATAATGATAGTAGACTGCCAGTCATAGTTCATTTTGTACTTTGTACTATGTAGTGTGCATTATTAATTTTGGTGATGATGTTGTAACTTGTCATGTTGATGATTGAAATTTGAAACAAAAACTTGATGATATGTTGAATCATGAATGTTATAATAATCATTAATGATGATGACAATGTTTATGTTGAATTGATGATGATGATAGATGATAATTGATTATGTATTTTTAAATATAGAAGCTAGATTCTAAAAGATGAATGGTAATATGAAATTATTATTTTGTTATATGTGTGTGTGTATGTGTGGTTTCCTTGTCGTATCATATCCAAAATTTTTGAAAATTTGTCATATTTGTTTCAAACCCCGTATTCGTATTTGTTTCAGTGCAACTTAGCATACAAGTTACCAGCCATCAGTAGTATCTTTATTAGCATCAATGCTATCAATCTAATCAATGTGTTCCTGAATCAAACCAATCAATAGCCAGTACAACAATATGAGAATTCTTCAACTTATTGCTAAAGGGTATTGCTATAGATTTGTCATTTGTCCTTTTGATTGCAAGCTTCTCTAGGTTTTCTGTCAAGCTTCAATTAGTATTGTATCCATCCAAGATCTTACAGCTCCCTCTTTCCAGCTGAGGTAGGTGAAATTCTTCTTTTATTAAGCCTTCTTTTTCATGCTGCCATCTAATTGACTTCTTTGATGCATACTTCAAATTTATTTCTCCTTGTCTATTAAGATTTTGAAAATTCTTCGTGCTTTGTTGCGTTCTTACGATTCTTCCATCTATTATTCAAGCTTAGATAGATCTTTTCTTGACCTGGAAACTTTATTAGAAGACTATGAAATAACAAAAGGAAAAGTGCATAGACAAAATAGAAAAAGTAGTAATCAAAGAAAGGAGGTGTAGAATACTTTTCTCTTTGAGGAGAGTCAACTCCCTCTTAATCTTGGACCTTTTCATCAACCTTATCTTCACATTAGAATGATGTCTTTCCTGTATTTCTCAAGAGATAGGTTTTCTTTTCTAGAGCAGAAATGATTAGTTAGGAATTTTGTTTCTAAGGTTTTCCAAATCAAACCTTTGCTAGGGTTTACAAACCCTATATGCTTCAAGTTCCAAAGTCTTCAAGACCTGCCATTCAAGAATTGCAAATTCTACAAGCATACTAATGGGTTAGCCGCAAATCCTAGAAATGTTATTAGCAAGCTCTCTATACGTGAGATGGAATTCATTTCATTCCTTCAATTCAAAAACCTAGCCTTTGTATGCAAGGATGGAATCTGGATGCTACCATATCAATTAAGTCATGATTTCTAATGTAACTATGCAGACCCTTTTGTAGTACGTCACTATCTTTCAAAAGATCATTAACTTACTATTTATGTCAATTCCTAAATGTGACTTCACGATGACCTAAAAGACTTGGTATCATGTGAAATATAATTGACATAGGTTATTTGATGCAAGTGAATTAAATTTATACATACCTCTTCAATTTTACCTTATTCATCCTTGGCAGAGATAAGATCCTTTGACTTTTCTTCAAATGTCATGTACCAACTTTTTCCAACAAAGGTTCCTCAATCCTTCAACCATTGTACTAGGATACAAACCACAAAAATTTCTTTGGGTTGCTTTCTTCATCTTGGTTCCTTTCAAACTTCATAGACAGGTCAACTTTATTTATGTAAATTGTCCTTCTTTTATGTATAGGAGAGTAGTATAGAAACGTCACATACATGTGCCACTGAGATGATCTTCATATGATTTCATATGTCTTATCATAGTTCTTTGATAGAGTTCACAAAATCACAAAGATGGTCCTTATAGTTTCGATCCCTTCCACTATATACTACTGACAAAATATCACATGTCTATTCTTCGAGGTCAACTACAGAGATCATCCTTGTAACAAAGTCAACCTATATCTTTAAATCAAACTTTTGTTCTTCACATATATCATGAAATAACATCCTTTAGGGCATCACATAGATAAGAGAGTGTTGCATAAAACATATAATGCCACAAAATGTTCAGATGCTATTTTTAGTATAGTGTCACAGCAGGTTCAGAAGCCACCACAAAAGTTTAAGATTTGTCACAGGTTCATACCCTTTTCTTCATCCTTGTAAACACTTCGTTGTCCTTGAGAATTCTTGGTATAGACTACACATATAAGAACTCTTCTTTTGAAATTAGATGTTGCATCATACTTGTTGTTTATTTCATAGTACCTCTAGAGTTTGATGCTACCACATAGAGAATGGGACGAAATTTTTCAAACTTGTCATTTGTTCCACGTCATTTGTTCCAAATCATATCTACTTAAACTTCAGAAAAATTGGATGCCTTGGATAGCTTGGATCTTGGTGTCATTATGAATGCCTTGGATTTCAAATGTATTATGCTACAGTAAGGGGTCTCAAGTCACCATAGTCACCAAAGGTTCACAAAATCAAACCTCTATTCACATTTGTAATCTAATTAACTCCTTTGACTTGTTCCTTTGCTTGATATATATGCCAAGAATTTGCTTTTGTATATTAGTCATGATTCATCCACATGCTGTTTAACGAATTTTTTAATATATATCACGTCACAGAGATATAGGTGTCATAGAAGGCCTGCCTTATCATAGAGATAGATTCTATAGGAACTCGCATCAGCAAAGAAATGTTCCATAGGATTTTCATGTCACCAAGGAGAGACTTCATTAGGGGAATTTTGAGGTCTAAAATGGGCCTCCTAAGAAAAATGTACTACCAAAATAAAATTTATAAGAACCAATAGGATTCAAGATGATGATGTCAACCATGGGGGGTGATTCACCATTTTTGGAGTAAAAAAGTAAAAAGTTTAAAAAATAATAAAATAATAAAACTATTTTTTCAACTCGTATTTTCCACTTATCTCCCTATGGTTTTACTCAAATTTTGAGTGGCTCATTGAAGTATTACCCATGTTGCATATTTTCGATGGACCCTACTGCACCAAAAATGAGAAATACATGAAAAAGCATGATTGCAATCACGATTTTCATGTAGCAAGGTTCATCAAAAGTATGGAACATGGGTACTCCTTGGATGATGAATCAAATTTTGCATCCAACGAGAGTTGTTGCTCAAAATTTGAGTAAACCCATAGGGAGATAAGTTGAAAATACGAGTTGAAAAATTAGTTTTTTCTTTTTTCCATCTAAAATTTTATGATGTAATCTAATCTTATTTTATTATTTCCACTATTATTTTATAATTTCCTTAGGAGGCCCATTTTAGACCTCAAAATTCTCCTAATGATTACTGAAACTCGCATCAACATTATTACGTAAGTTCGCATCATCATTAACACAGAAGTTGGTGTCTTGTAGCTCGTATTCACAGAGATAGAAGGTGCCACAACTTCATCTTATATTACAGAAGAAGGTGCTTTAGATTCCATGCCATAGAGTAATGAATTTTAGCCTTTACATAATGTATGCAATTATCTTGTAATGAATTTTAGCTTCTTAGGTTTTCTTGTACAACAGACTTAGTCCTGATTAGGGCTTCTTCAATGGTGCTCTTTCCTTCACCATAGCTCTGATACCATGTTGAGAAATCAAGTATAGTGTAGATTAAAACTTGATTCCTCTTCTTGATAATTACTTTTGAATATTAGATAGATTTTTATTATGTGTTATGTATTCTCCATCAAGAAATTATACAAATGTTCAATCAACTAGGAAAACAAAGAGACAAGAGACACCAAAATTAGGCTCTAAGCCAGGGAAAAGTCCCACAAGGGGGAAAACCCAACAATAGTCATTCTCTTATAAATTAGATCAAAATGAGACATCCAAGAATAACCAAGACAAGAATTGCTACCAAAATTCCAATTCATTTCCAAAGTCAAAGTCAACATAGGTCAACCTCCTGAAATTTCGCTCCTAAAATTTCAGACCTGCAATAAGCTCTGAAATTCAGCCCTACAACTAGATCAGAAATTCAGTCTTTCTCACTAAAATTCCTCCACATGTGTGAGTTCTTTCTCTCCTTCTTAGTCCTTTTTTTCCATTACTTAGGTGCACAAGATAAGTATGATGATGATGATTGAGTGTCCTTCAAAGTGATTGAATTGTCCTCTATATATATTTGTCCAGGAGGTCGAATAGGTGGCTCTTGGAAGCCTAGGTTGACTTGTTCCCAAGGAGGGCCGACTTGAAAATTTTGGTGGACTTTGACTCAATATAAAATTCAAAATTATTTTTCTTACAACTGTCAAAATGGGACATGCTTCAAGTACATTTTCTTTGACTCAAAATAATTTCTTTTTGGCTCTTTTTGATTCTATGAGCATGAAGAACATGCTTTGACCAGGAATAAAATATAATAATGAATATACTAAGTCAATCAATAATAGATTAACATTACATTATGAAGACCAACACTAGCTACATCTTCAACATCTTTCTCACTTAGTAAAAATGTTACCATGTTACTACTTCTAACCATTGGGACATAATTACTTGGGATAAGTATACCATTAAGCTTGACCATTGGTTACTACCTGGAAATCAAGTTTGGTAGCCTATTCACATCCTTTCCATTAAACTCCTTTCATTTTCCATTCCATCCATTTCCCTTAACATATGGTTAACACACCAAAGATCAGCCAAAGAGGGTCATTTAAAAAAAAAGGTGCAAGCCTAAAAAAAGAAAGGTCAAATCAAGCCAAATAAAGGGCTAAAGAGGTAAAGAGCAAAAAAAAAAAAAACCACTTCATCATGCACCCGTCGCCCTCCCCCCTTCAAAAGTCCTAAGAGTAGAATGTCTATACGAAGAAAGAGGAATTAGAAAAATTAAATAAAAATAAAAATAAAATAAAGGGGAAGTGAGTGTAGGTCGAAGTAGCAAGAGCTCCCTCTTACAACACTTTGCAAATAAATTTCCTAGCCACAGTTTAATCGGCTAGTTGAACCAAAACTATACCCTCAACACACTTTATGACTTTGGAAGTTAATCAATGTTACCCCTTATTCTCCTCATAAAAAGAAAAAATTATCATCCACCTACTTGAACTTAGAAGACTTGGGAAATACTTTTTGTTTTAGTGCAAAGGCACGTGTAACAAAGGTAAGGTTGTCCCCTTTTTTAGGTTCTTAAGTAAATTTGTAACATTAGCTAAGTTTTTTGAGATTAATTTATCGTATCTATGTTGGTGTGTAACCATTTCTTGAAGTTGGATGTGTTGTTGAAGGTGTTGAGTTGATCATTTTCATCTTATCAACCAACATGAAGAACTACATGATATTCCATGGTCTACATTGCCATTTATTTGGAGCATTTTTTCGTAATATATTAAGTTTTCTATCACAAACATGGAAAATTTTATTTACCCATGTGAAAAAAAAAGAAAGAGAGAAGGGGAAGAAAAATTTAATGTAAAAGAATTAGTTTGTCAAATGAACACAACTGATTCTATTTTTTCTAGAAGTTTCAAAAGTGTTTAACCACTTCTATTATTTAATTTGATCTTCTAGAAAATGGGGAATATCTTATTATTATTTTATTTTGATCACATCAAAAGTTTTGATTACCACTGGAATTCTCCCATGGTATTTGATTTTCCCTTGGAATTATAACTGATGGGTTAGAGACCTCCTTACTCGTTAAAAGGAAGGCACTCTATCTCACTCGGCATGAAATCTTTTTTGGAGGAATAACAAAAAATTGCTAGCATTCTTCTTTAGATCTTCCATTTGTCTTTTTGGGTATTCTTATTTTCCTTCCATACTTTCGAGTGGGAGGGATTCACAATATCGTATTTGGAGTAAATGAGTGCAAAGAGAGGATTTGTCACTACTGCAAATATTTTGATTTGAATCTTTGATTTTTCTCCCATACCTCGGGATACTAGTTTGGAACTAAATAATTTCAAAGGGAGGGATCATCACTACAAATATTTTTTCATTAATTATGTACATTTTGTAGCAGCTGCAACACCCTTCAAAATTTTGGCTTGCATCCAAATTTTGGAGCCTTCCTTGGTTTTTCCTTTGATGGTTGCAAACACTTGAGCCCACCCCATGAGCTCTTGTGAAGTCTTTTCACCCTTTTGCTTGTTTGACCAACGGTCGTCTTTTGGCATATTGATTTCTTTGTCATGATTGTGATCTTGTTCTGGTGAGTTTGAAGGTTTTCCTTTGTGTGTTTGGGTTGTCTCCGCTATGTGAACACCCGTCATACTCACACACAAAGTTGTAAGCACTGTCGCACAAGTGTCATCATGGTTGTCTGAAGGTCTATCTCAAGTGTCGCGCTTGTCGCTCTCATCTATAAGATAGTCACACTGAGGGCATGTTTTGTGTTGTTGTACTGGTGGTATGTTTTGTCCCTCGTTAAAGTATGCTAAGTGTGTGATCACAATGTCAAGTCAGCACAAGTTCACATACTTTCAACACTTAGCCATTTCCCTGAAAATTTGTCTGACCGATCAACCCTCTTCCACTAGACCCTGACTGAGCTATACTGCATAGTCTCAACCCTCAATGACCCTGCTCTGCTGCCTGAAACTATGTAGTACTTGAGGTTGTCCTTTAGGTCAGTTGCACTGTGCAATCTCGGAGATGAGCAGCCTGTCTGCCTCCCAGAACTGTGTAGAAAACTGCCTCCATGTCCAAACTTAACTGCACATTTCTCAAGCATAGTCATCAAGCCTCCTTTTGTTTGTTAGAAGCTTGCACTTGACTGAGACCTAGGTCTGCACTATTCTCCAAAACTGTGTAGACATGCCTAGCTGGCCCTTTGCTGCCTTGCTCTGCACTATTCTCCAAAACTGTGTATACATGCCCAGCTGGCCCTCTACTGCCTTGTCCTGCACTTCTTTCAAAAACTACGTAGACATGCCCAGTTGATCCCCTTCTGCCTTGCTTTGCACTACCTTCAGAAACTGCACAGACATGTGTAGCAGTACCCCTATTGCTTCTCTTGCAATTTTTTTCCAAAACTGCACAGTCATGCTCTGTAGGTCCCTTGCAACGCAGTCATGCCTTGCTCTTGAAAACTACGCAAAATGGCCCAGCATGTCCCCTACAACCCTATCTTGCCTTCCCTCTAGGAACTGTGCAGAAATTCCCCTCAGGGTCCCACCTTGCAGCTTCCACTGGTGTCCTTCACTGTGCAATTCTGCCTCCCAATGGCCACTGCGCAGTTTTTCTCGACAGTGCAGGTTGTACTCCCTAAGTTCCTCATTCTAGCTTGAGTTTCACTCTGTGTTGTCTCAGTGAGTTGCCCCCCCTCCATGTCACCCAAAACATGAGAACAATGCATCATGCTAGACTAGGAGGTTTTGGATTTGTTGTCGTCCCATCATGAGTGAATTGCAGGAATAGGTACACTGATAGATCATGGCAAGATGATGAATGAGATGAAAAAGGAGCGCACATGCTAGAAGACTTTCTTGCAACTGGATGGATGTACTAAAAACATCAAGAAACAAGTGAGAGGAACACATGCACGAAACCATCAAGCAAGACCAAGACCATCGAAGACCCCGCAGAACTATGCCATGTGGAGGAGAAGACAAATCACACCAAGAGTACATCCATCACTCAACAATGCAACAACTTGACATGGACACCACAATCAGCCAATACATGTCAACAGTGTCATGAGTTGTCTTAGCCACATCACCACTATGGGCCATATCCATTGTAACTCAATGTAATGTAAAGTGAAGTCTAATGGATGCACACAAGAAGTTGAAGAGTCATGTTAGTTGAAAAGTCATGGGAAGTTGAATGGTCATGAGGGTAGTCCAAGAGTCACAAGGGTCAAGCATCACCCTTGGCTATATATATCCCTCTCATTGTATGAGTAAGGACTTTTAAACTTGGCTCCTCCACATAGCCTTGAGATCCTGTAGTCTATTATTTGAGGAGCAAGGAGTGGCTCCAACGTCCCACTATGGGACAAGTGATGTATGGTGTACAAATGTGTCTTGGGACTTTTTCTTAATTCAGAAGCCTGTTAAGGCCAACATGTTTTCATGCATGTTTTTTAGATGTTTGGAAGACTACTCTTTAAACATTTGTAATGCATGTTTTCTCAACCCATACTAAGATAGTTGAACTACTTTCGTGATTTTAGTACTTACATTGTTGAAGATGTGCTGTATTATTTATCATTGTTGTCTCGTCCTTATTTACTACTCTGCAGGACATTAGATAGACCATTCTTGTTTATTGGTTATAACGACTGTCACCTCTATGTGAACTACTCTGCTGGATGGTGTACTTGTTTTCCCTTGCACTTTGGTTTTAACTACTACCACATCCACTATGGACTACTCCGTTGGATGTTGGACAGACCCTTGTTGGTTCGCATGTGTTTCTCCCTAGGTGGTACTATTACCTCTCATCTAGAGGCTTACTTTACTCTCTCCCTTTATAGTAAGAGAACCTGGACACAAGTTACATTACACACTCACCAGGCATACTCACCTCGTTTTTTGAAGATACAAGCATAACACTCTCATGTGTTGAACAACAAGAGCTAAGGAAAATCTCTAAGATAATGGAAACTGGGCCATCATACCGGATGGGACTCCTGCACTAAATGGTGTGAGGTCTAGTTGGGACTTCATACCGTGGAGATCCCCTAATGTTGGCAGGTCCAGCATTGTCAACATTTTTGGCGCTAGAAGGAGGGCTGCCAACAGTTTATGGTTGAATGTCCTACCAACCCCACTCATCTATCATTTGGTTGAGGCAGTAACATGCACTCCCTCTCCCCTACACACATCCATGTTGTCTGTCCCATCACCCATCAATTTTCTAAAGCTATTGGACTAATTCCAGGAGTGCACGCTCTTCCCTATTCATAGAAAAAGCAAAAGACTACTCCCACAGGAGTGGTAGTCTCATCTATGGAAGAAGCAATCTTTGCCACTCTTGAAGAGATGGTAGAAGCTGTTGAAAATGAAGAGGAACCTCCAGTCTTCTGAGAGGGAGAAGAAGACAACTTCTTACTCTTGGGCTCAGGTTCCAGCACAGGAGGCGGAGGGGAAGGCAGTGGAAGAGGTAGAGGTAGAGACAAACGAACAGATTCATAGGTTGAACAATTAGATTCAGAAGAAGATGAGGAGGACGAAGAAGAGGACAACATGGCTAAGAAAAATATAGAATGGATGGCCCAAGGCCCACTGGCACTCCTAGGTGTCTTGTGCAAGATGCCAAGACACACAGAGAAGTTGTTAACAAAGTATGACCCTGACATGACAGTGAAGGTAGAAGATAACTTAGACACGTTCTACCTACATCTGTAGACACTCGAGTTATGTTATGACGATGTTGCATGTAGATTGTTTCCATGTACCTTAGATGGTAGAGCAGCTATATTGTACCACAACCTTCCTGTGAACTCCATTCAGAATTTGGGGGTTTTCAAGAGAATTTTCCTTGAGAAGTTTGCTGAAGACAAAACCCCCGCCATGTTGCTAAAAGAGTTGGGTAGTCTCAAGATGGGGCAAAAAGAAAAATTCAAAGATTTCAACTAGAGGTTTAACCGTATCTTGAACAAGTTCACAATAGACACCAAACCTCACGACTCCATCACTATTGACTGCTACACATCTGCACTGCCAACCAACATTGTGCAATTCGTCAAGTGAGCTGCAAAACCAACACTATTGGAAAATTCCCAAGAGGAAATTGTTGTGGAGAAAGGCCTGCGCACTATTGGAGTCATTGTAGATGACGAATCAACTAAGGACTCCAAAGACACATGAAGGAGGTCTCAAACCACTATGAGTAAGGAAAAGGAAAAGGAAGCAAGTGAAATTGAGAGCCTTACTCGTCTCGTCAAATCCTTGACAACTGAAGTTTTCGAACTCAAACAACGGACGAGCAAGACAATCATGAGTAGTAGGCCTCCCAAGTTTACGCAGAGGAAGAATATGACTTCAGGCAGTAGCAATAGCCACCCGGCCAAATCTGAGCAGAGCTCTAACATTGTTCTCAACTTGGATTAGATCGCGATAGATCATTACTGCAAGTTCCATAGCAAACGACATTCAGAGAAGACTTGCCCAGGATGAAACCAAGGAATGAGCACCCTGGCTACACAATGGTCTAACCAATTCACGGCCAGTGAGTAGGCTTAGCCTGAGGATGAAGACAAAGAAGAAGTTGTTGCATTTAATGAAGCTCCAAGTGTTGGGCATGTAATCAACATGTATCAATGCACTTACACTGCCCAGAAGACGACCACCAAGAAGAAGCCTCCGAGCGATCATCTGGTCCCAAAGCAAAACAATCGATACAACTTGAGAATCCAAGGGGTTCCCACTGTGTTTGAGATACCGAAAGAAAAATTAAGACAACATTGTCGAAGACATGAAAAAGACCCATGCGAACATATCTCTGTATGAGTTAACCAAGATCACGGGTCAGGGGGGGTATTCTTTTGCGTGCACTAGGGCAAACCTCCACAGATAGTGTTACCTCTTCTAGCAAGGGACCAAGTAAGTCTCTTGACTCACTCACATCCATGCTCAACGTGCTTCGTATGGAGGAAGCAAACTCGATTTTCCCTCCATTTTTGTTGTCATTCGAAATATTCAACTTGATGTTCACAATTGTGTGGTTGACTCTGGCACATTGGTCAATGTCATGCCACTCTCCATTGCTAAGAGGATCAATGCTCAATGGAGTAGCACAACTGTGCAGATCATCCAACTTGACAGAACATGTGTGCCGACCATTGGTGAACTCCAAGATGTGATCATTTGGTTATCGTCCGACGGATGAGTTCATCAGTGCATTAACATTGTGATTGTGGACATCCTGGAAGCATATGTGTCATGTCCCTTCTCAAATACATTTGTAACAAAGTGTTGCTTCACAATTTTGCACAATTTTGGTTAAGGAGGAGAACCCATCATTTTTTACTTAGGAACTTAAGAGGCAATTGTTGAATTGAGGCTTCTGTGATCCATAATATTTATAGGTAGAACTTCCAACTTGCCCTGACAATGAGCCACACTGGTTGGTTCGAAACGCGTCGACAAATGTCTCTCTTTATGTGATTTACGCCGAAGTTCTACTTATAAACTTAAGAGGCAATTCAACTTTATTTGGCTGCTAGTGGAATGTGGGGGCCACCCACATGAGAATTCGGAATGGGCCATTCGAATGGCTTGGAGGGAAGTCAAATAGCTGGATGGAGGGGCCCACATGAGGCAAGGAAGGCCCAAGGAGTTATAAGGAGGAATAAGCTCTCATTTGGATTCATTATTACACCTTGTAATCAAAATTACTTGACTATTCGCTTTGCTATTTAGCCGAGTCAACCCATTGTTTAGCCACGAATATCCCAAGTGAGAAATTTAACCTTTCCTTCGGGGGACTTTTTGTGCCCGCCCTAGGGAGGTAGTTCCATAGTCATTTCAAGAGATCTAGGAGTGTGTTGCAGCATTCTCATTCAGCCACAAACAAGGAGTGCATATTTATGGCTAGCTGGAGAATACAAAGGAGGATTTGGAGCTATCAATGATCAGCCATTTTCCGAGAGAGTTAGAGGATTGGGAGAGTAGTAGTAGGCTAGCATTCCTTGTGAGTTTTGGAGCCAGCAGAGCTAGTATCCCAACAGTTCGAATTACTGGGCTTGGGGACAGTGCAGAGCGCCGGTCCAACGTTTTCGTGGAGCTTAGGAGCAGGTGCCATAGGTGGGGATCCCATCCAGGGAGTCGGGGGATTGATAGTAGTGGTCAGCCCAGTGCTTTGGGACCATTTCTGGGAGGATTTGCAGGCAGATTCTAGCAGGTCGAGTTTTGCAGTTGCAGCTGAAGTTGGGCTCCAAGCGAGGTTGAATTTCAGAAGTCTAAACCAGCCAAAATCCTTTGTGGGTTTTTTTGGGTCTAGGCCAAGGAGTCTGGGGTTAAAAATTAAAAGCATATAATTTTTTGGGCATAGAAAGTGGACCTTTCAGCCATTCGAACTTCAACAGAAAGGCAATTTTCTGGGTAGCATAGTGCAGATTCGTGCAACAATTGGACCAGTCATCAGATCAACCATTTTCTCAACTGGGTTTGGTCATGCTTGTCCACTGAGACAAGCCCAGGTGCACCATTCTATTATCATTTGTATTTTTCCCTCAAAGAAGTAATAAAATGGCTCAACAGTTCTATATTTGTGACATTTCTAAGGGTGTTTAATGTGTATTTCGATTTTATATTTTGCTGCACAGATTATTTTCTTTATATCACTTGTATTCCTACTTAGGAACATTACAGTGGTATCAGAGCCTATTTCTTGGCTCAGTTGTGGGGATTGTCTCCTATGAGAGAAGGGGACCTGCAGAACATCACCTACTGAAGGCAAAGGTACCGCAACAGAGAAAGAGAGCTAGAGATTACTCCAGACACGGAGGACAGAGGGAAAGCAGTGGTAGAAGAAGAGGACATGGTGGAACCCAAGAGCAGGGAAGAGATGGCTTTTGACAACCTCTTGAGAGCCCTAAATGACTTAGCCAAAGGTCAGAAAGATATGCTAGAAGAGATCAAGTCACAGAACAGAGAGAGGACCACTCCTAGAGGGTTTCTATTTGGGGAAACTTTTGGAGCCTCTTAGCCATTTGATCATCCCTCACCAGCAGCGCATCACCCATCAGCTAGTGGGCCAACTCGTGCCACACTACCTTCTTTTGTACCAGTGGCACAAATCGAACCTGCAAGTGGTGAAGACCCCATTCAGATGGGAGACTATTTCAGAGAGTGGCAGTCTATGGATGCAAACTTTAGGGAAGCACTCCCTTTCAGATATTTCTGCAACCTCAAGCAGAGTGAGAAGAACAAGGGTTATGGAGGAAAGGGGACCCATAACTACGAGCTATAGAGGACCATAGGGAGGATGTACTTCCCTACTTTTGATGGCACTACCAAGTGCACGGCTAGGGCTTGGGTTGAGAAGATCAAAACCTACTCCCAACTCAACCAGATGATAGAAAAGGAAGCCATCAAGATGGCCATGTTGCACATGGAGGGGGGAGCCCACGATTGGTGGTTTCATGGCTTGGCCACCCTAGGGAATGCCAATGTGGCTTCTTATGAGGACTTCACCAGGAGGGTGGTAGAGCATTTTGACCAGAGAGATCCAGAGGCCCATTTCAGAGAGCTAACCCAACTGCGCCAAACAGGTAACCCGAAGCAGTGTATCTCGGAGTTTTTGCGAGTATCAGTGATGGTTCCGGATCTATCAGAGACTAAGAGGGTGTACACCTTCATTGAGGGCTTACTTGAGCCCCTGCATGGACTGGTGAAGTCATGCAGACCCTCCACGCTGTAGGAAGAATTTTTGTGCACCAGAGATCTACAGGGGGCCATCCCCAAGACTAGAGCACCTTTTCTTGCACGGACCCCTTTTCCACAAAAGGGGCATGAGACTAGACCTCCACCTCAGAATATTGTTGATTTGTGGTAGCATCAGATGTGCTCTAGCCATGAAAATTGTTGGAGTGGCTAAGGCATATAAGATCTCCAAAACCCAGAAATCGTTTTGGTAAATTCCATCCAATTGGAGAGATATTAAAATAATTAATATTTTTAATGGAGTTCCCAAGTCTAAACTTAGGAAAATTAAAATATTAATGGGTGTAAATATAAAACTAGGTGAGAAGGTTCTAAATGATAAGGATCAAGCCAAATCTAATCTGTTACACTGTTTTTCCCGTATCGGGTTTTTTCGGGGACAATTGTCCAAAAATAACTGTGTTGATATGATTGATTCTTGTGCATATATTTGTTTTTGTATAATGGTGTGATATCTACAGAAGAATTTATTTTAATATTTACAGAAGGGATTTCATAAATAACTTATTGGGAATAATAAGTAGGTGAAATAAATCAGTTGCTGCAGTAATAGAATTTCTGTTTAGAAATTTTCACATGGTATCAGAGCAAAGATTCGGTGACAGGAAGGGAAAATCAATTATGGGTCAAGAGCATGATGCAGAAGCATCCACTCAAGGAGACTCATGTATATTTTCAGAACAATGCACAAGAGACATAAATTACGATTATTCTACGTTGGCTTCTAGATGGGAAGAAGAGGTTGCTTGCATAGCAAGCTCTGCCTCCTCAGAGGTTTGGAGGATAGATAGTGGAGCTTCCTGGCATATGACATTAATCCGAGAATGTTTTTCAGATTATCAGGAAGAAAGAATGACTTTTCAGATCACCATGGGGAATAAGGCAAAGTGTACTCCAGTAGGGAAAGGTACTATAGTTTTTTAAAAAGAAACAGGAGAGCGGTTCCGAGCTACCAATGTGTTGCATGTGCCAGGACTGGGGATGAACTTACTTTCCGTTTCTCAACTTCAAAACAAGGGTTGTGATGTTTTCTACATTAAGGAGAAAGTATACATCAAACACCCGAGTTTGAAAAAGAAAGTCCAGATCGGAATCAGAAGTAACAGGTTGTATAGGTTGAAGCTAGAATCACCAATGGCACTGATAGGCAGTAATGGAGACAAGGATTTGAATGAACTATGTCATAGCAGGATAGACATTTGCACCATGGGGCTCTGAGAATTCTCAGAAAAACTATAACATGAGATCCAGATCTTAGTATTGAATGAGATGATGTATGCAGAGGGTGTGCTCTGGGCAAGTATGCCAAAGTAGCATTTCCAAGAAGTAATAATAGGGCCAAGAGTGTACTAGTATTGATACACTCAGACATCTGCAGACCCATGTCCACAAAAGCTCTTCGTGGTGCCAAATACTTTGTCACCTTCATCGATGACCATTCCAGGAAGACTTGGATCTACTTTCTGAAAACCAAAGATGAGGTTTTCGGTCAATTCAAAGAGTTCAAGGCTCTGAGCTCAGCTGAAGCAAAATATATGGCCGCTAGCATAGCTTCGTGCAAATCCATATTGCTTAGAAAAGTTTTTGTGAACCTATTCAATAGAAGGATGGATGCGACCAGGATCATGTGTGATAATTAGAGTTGCATCAATCTCTCTGAGAATCTAGTATTTCATGATTGGTCAAAGCACATTGATATCAAGTGTCACTTTGTTAGAGACTGTGTCCAATGAGGAGCAGTACAGTTGAGCTACACTCCTATAGGAGAACAGGTGGTAGACATCCTCACCAAGGCCCTAGGAAGAACAAAGTTCATCTATTTTAGGGAGAAGATGGGGATGGTAAAGAATCCATTTCAATAGCAGAAATAGATAAGTGTCAGGTGTTGCAGTGTAGCAATTAGCAGTGTTATGGGCAACATGGGAAACATATGGAGAGGGAGGTACAATACAGATGTAGTAGTGGCAGTGGCAGTGTCATGGGCAGCAGTATAGAAAGCAGTAGTGCATATAGTGTGAGGGATCAGGCCAAGCATCAGCACAGGTACTGGTGTGGAAGGATCAGTGTGATGTTTCAGCGATGGAGCATTACTAGAGCACATTCCTCGCTAATAGGGAGTGTTTATTTGTGGTAGCATCAGATGTGCTCTAGCCATGAAAATTAGTGGATGCTAAGGCACATAAGATCTCCAAAACCCAGAAATCGTTTTGGGAAATTCCATCCGGTTGGAGAAATATTAAAATAATTAATATTTTTAATGAAGTTCCTAAGTCTAAACTTAGGAAAATTAAAATATTAATGGGTATTAATATAAAACTGGGTGAGAAGGTTCTAAATGACGAGGATCAAGCCAAATCTAATCTTAGCCATTGATTAGGGACTTAATCTCGGTCATTGAAGACTCAATAGGAAAATTATAAGAGAAGGCTTGAGGGTTAGTTAGAGACACACCAACAGATACTCAGTATCTCAAGGAAAATCGATTCTCAAAGAGCAGGAGATCGATTTTAGAGGGATAGTTGTAGGGTGGAGGATGAGGGGGGATTAGCAGCAGTCAAGGAGCTCAGAAGAAGTGACACAGGGACTCTAAGAGACAGCGTAGAGGGAGACACAGGGATGAAGCAAAGAGGAACCATAGCTATGTAGAGCCACGTAGAAAGACGCAAGGCTGACGCAGTAGAGAAAGGAAGCTCTGCAGGGTGTCAGAAAGTCTCGGAGAAAAGCCTCGGGTGTTTTCTCCATGTGTCTATGTAAATTTTTCTGTAAAGGTGATTGTTGCTAAACATTAATAAAACCCTCCTTTGTTGCATTGGTTTTCTCGCATTGGTTTTTCTGGGGACAACTGTCCAAAAATAACTGTGTTGATTTGATTGATTCTTGTGCATATATTTGTTTCTGTATAATGGTGTGATATCCACAGTAGAATTTATTTTAATATTTACTGAAGGGATTTCATAAATAACTTATTGGGAATAATAAGTAGGTGAAATAAATCAGTTGCTGCAGTAATAGAATTTATGTTTAGAAATTTTCACAAAGACCACACAGGGGTGGGGGCAACTAGATGATGAGACAAGAAAGGACCTCAGAAGGAGGAAGTTTTGATTCACATGCAGGGAGCCCTGGGTACCAGGCCATCGGTGCACTTCTGGTAGAGCACACTATATTGAGGTTTTTCTTGACAGTGACCAAGAGGACAAGGTGGAGCAAGAGTGTGGTGTGGGAGATGGTGAGAGTCTAGTAGATAGAGGGCCACCACCACCACCTCCACGGGAAGGGGCACACCCTAGCCCCATCCGAGGGAGTCCTTGCTTCCTTATGCGGGATTCCCAAATTTTTGACACTGAGGATCAGAGGCACTGTACAGGGTCAGAGGGTGTCATCCTAGTTGACAGTGGGGCTACCCACAATTTCATATATGCCCAGTTGGTTCAGAGGAGGGGTCTCACCATGGCTGAGTTCGAGGGCTTTTCAGTCCAAGTACTAAGTGACCGTACCATACAGTGCACTTGATATGTGCCTTCCTTGATAGTAGTTATGGGGAACTACTCGAATGACAGACCATTTCTTTCTGGTTGATGTGCCAGACACCAATGTAGTGATGGGTGTCCAGTGGTTGTATTCCCTTGGTTGGGTCACGAGAAATTGGAGGAAGCCAAAGATGGAGTTCATTGGGCCGGATGGCAAACTAGTAGTTTTGAGAGGCATGCAGTCTTATCCACCTCAGACAGTCTCGACCCACAAGATGGAGGAAAATTTGTGACATGGGGACATTGCATGGGTAGTAGAGCTAAGGATTTTAGAGGTTGGGGGACAGGCTCAACCACCACCACTAGACATACAAGCTTTGCTAGACAGATACGCAGTTGTGTTTGGGGACATTCCACTAGGACAACCACCAGACAGGGGATTTGAGCACACTATTGAGTTGGAGCCGGGTGTGCAGGAAGTGATCACCACCCCTTATGGGCATCCCAAGGCCTATAAGGACAAGATAGAGAAGGCCATTCAAGAGCTATTAGCATTGGGTCGTATCAGGCCAAGTTCCAGTCACTTCACGTCTTCAGTAGTACTGGTGAAGAAGAAGTATGGAACCCTTCATATGTGAATTGACTACTGGGCCCTCAATTGGAAGACATTGAAGAAACGGTACCCCATTCCCCAGATAGATGAGCTGATGGATGAGCTTAGAGGAGCCAAGTACTTCTCTAAGATTGATCTGTGTTCAGGGTACCACTAGATCAGGGTGAGGGATCAAGATATCCCTAAGACAACCTTTCGGTGCCACTATGGGCACTTTGAGTTCCTGGTCATGCCATTTGGGCTGACCAACGCTCTGGCCACTTTTCAGTCATGCATGAACCATGTCTTCTAGGGAAAGTTGAGGAGGTTCATGCTAGTTTTCTTCGATGACACTTTGATTTATAGTTGGACATGGGAGGAGCATCTCCAACACTTGGAGGAGGTACTATGCATCCTGGAGGAGCAACAGTTTTATGCCAAGCTATCCAAGTGTGAGTTTGGTTTGATAGAGATTCTCTACATAAGGCATATCATCGGTGATTATGGGGTGAAGTTTCATGAGGAGAAGATATGGGTCATATGGGATTGCCTAGTACCCCGAGATGTGACTGTGCTAAGGCTCTTATTGGGCATTTTCACCTACTATAGGAAGTTTTTTAAGGGGTTATTATAGCTGGGAGCACCCTTAACTGATTCGACCAAGAGAGGGGCTTTCGCATGGAATGATGGAGCACAAGCTGCCTTCGATTGCCTCAAGGAGTTGATGAGCAGTTTCCCAGTCTTGGCACTTCTAGATTTTTCCCAACCCTTCACCATGGAGTGTGATGCATCCGGGGTGGGAGTTGGAGCAGTTTTGTCACAGGAGGGGCATCCCATTGCTTTCGAGAGTTGAAAGCTCCTACCGCATGAGCTGTCATATTCCATATATGACAAAGAGATGTTGGCCATCATGCATGCATTGGCCAAATTCTGACAATACTTGCTAGGCAATAGGTTTCAAGTGAAGACTGATCACAACCATCTTCGTCACTTCATGGGGCAGCAAGGCCTCAATGACAGGCAGCAGAGATGGGTCAGCAAGTTGCAGGCCTATGACTTTGACATAGAGTATGTGCGGGGAAAGCACAATGTGGTGACCGATGCTCTATCTCAGAGACCAGCTGGTTTGTCCCTCATGACATATGCCATGATTGGAAAGCTTAGCTATTGGTGGAGTACTCCAAGGACAGGAGGGCATGCGAGGTCCTGGAGGGTACCCATGCATATGAGCATTATCGAGTGATGGATGAGGTCATCTATTACAAGGGGTGCATTTTCTTAGTACCCAACTCGCAGTTGAGAGAGAAGGTGCTCCAGGCAGCACATGACTCACCATTATCTAGGCACCAGGGTTTCCGGAAAACATATATGGAAATCAGGGAGAGATTCATGTGGAAGGGTGTCAAGGGGGACATGTTGAAGCACATACAGGAGTGTGAGGCATGTTAGAGGAAAAAAGGAGAGTTGATCCACCCTATAGGATTACTACAGCCACTTCCCATCCCTGAGGGTAAATGGGAAAGTATCTCTATGGATTTCATCGCAGGGCTCCCCATAGTGCAGGGAAAGGATTGCTTCTACATAGTGGTCGACAGATTGACCAAATATGCCAAAATTTTCACCATCCTTGTTGGGTTGTGTTATATTCTTTCCACAACTAACCTACGTAGTGAACCGGGGGGTTAGAGGGGGGGCGGAGCCCCCCCTTCGTTGTGCCGATTGCGCAGCGCGGGGGTCACAGGGGGGTTTGAGGGTGGCGGGTAGCCCCCCTCTACGAGGTCCGGGGTAGTGCCCCGGGAAACTTTTTTTTGGACCCTATATTAGGTTGGGCGAACCTACCTATGGTTTTCGGTCCATGGTTTTGGATGTGATGGTTTTTCGGTCCATGGTATTGGATGCTTTGGCATGTATAAATATGTATTGTAACATTGAAAGGAATATAATGAAAAATCAAGCTGGTAGTCCCGGTTTTGGGATCCAGGGGAAAATCTTTGTGCATATGTGTTTTATGTGTTATGCTCTTGCATTGTTTATTTTCTTTGTTTAAGAATTCATATGCAGGTAAGTTCTGTACAGGGTTAAAACCTACATTTGGTATTAGAGGTGTTTTGGCTTCAAGGGGACGCCTTTGTTGCTGAGGGGTTTTTTGCTCGGGCCTGTGGTAGACCCTGCTCAGTGGGAGATCTGCGAGATCGATTCTGGTGGTGAAAGAAGATGGCGAGAAGTGGAAAGATAGAGATTGAGAAGTTTAATGGTCAGAGTTTTGAGTTGTGGAAACTCAAGATGGAGGATCTGTTGGTGGATAAAGATCAGTGGATCGCGGTAGATCCGGGTACTAAACCAACGGGAGTGACCGATGAAGAATGGAAGAAGCTAGATCGGAAGGCAAAGAGCACAATACAATTGTGTGTCTCAGATTCAGTATTGCTGAATGTATCAGGCGAAGCTACGGCGAAGGCTTTATGGGACAATTTAGGGACTTTGTACCAATCTAAGTCTCTGGTGAATAAACTGTTCCTGCGGAAAAAGATGTATAACATGAGCATGAAAGATGGAGACTCGGTGACAGAGCATCTGAATGCATTTAATACTGTGGTAAGTCAGTTATCATCTGTTGAGATTAAAATTTCAGATGAAGATAAGTGCATCAGTTTGTTGTGTTCTCTACAAGATTCGTGGGATAGTCTGGTTATTGCAATAGGTAGCAATGCAACTACTTTGCAATTTGATGAAATAGTCTCAGCCTTGCTAATGGAGGAGATGAGACGGAAAAATATGGAGAGCCAGAATGGTGATGCCTTATCTGTACGAGGACGGTCCCTGAACAGAAACAAAAATAATTCATCGAGTGGGAGATCTAAATCTAAAGGGAGATCTAAATCTTTGGGAAAACCTACAAAGTTGGTGTGCTGGAAATGCGGAAAGGAAGGACACTTTAGGAGGGACTGTAAATCTAAAGCTCCTGATAAAGGAAAGGAATCTGATGATGCTCCTTTTGGAGAGGCGAAAACCACCTTAGATGAAGGTGGGGATGTGTACTTGGCTTCTTCCAGTACACATGTAGATCATGAGGCATGGTTGATTGACTCAGGTGCATCCTTTCACTTCACTCCCCATAGAGAGTGGTTCTGCGAGTATGAGAAATACGATGGTGGTGATGTCTTCTTAGGAGATGATAGGAAGGCTAGAATCATTGGTCGTGGAAAAGTAAAGTTGAAGTTGCAAGGTGGAAGGGTTAGAACACTTCCGGGTGTTTTGCATATTCCTGCATTGGCCAGAAATCTGATTTCTGTAAGCAAGTTGGATGATGCAGGTGTAAAGACAATGTTCGAGAAAGATACCTGCAAGATGGTTCGAGGAGCACTGATATTGATGCGGGGAGTTCGGATTGGAACTCTGTACAAGCTGCAAGGTAGCACTGTTGTTGATGGGTGCAATAGTTCTATGGTTCTGAAAATGGAGTAGAAAATCTAGTGGTCTCTGGAGAGAAGACCATGTTGTGGCATCAAAGGCTTGGACATATTGGAGAAAAGGGCCTTCGAATACTTCATGGTAAAGGTATGGTGGAAGGTATGAATAATAGCTCTCTAGAGTTTGATTTCTGTGAAAATTGTGTATATGGAAAGCAGAATCGGGTCAGTTTCCCCTCTGGTGCTAAGAGGACGAAACATATATTAGAGCTTGTGCACAGTGATGTGTTTGGACCTGTGAACTTTCCATCACTGGGTAAGTCTGTGTACTATGTATCATTTATAGATGACTTCTCAAGGAATACATGGATATATTTCCTTAAGAAGAAATCTGAAGTCTTTGACAGGTTTAAAGAATTAAGGCTCTGGTGGAAAATTAGACAGAGAAGAAGATAAAGGTGCTGAGGACAGATAATGGTGGAGAATTTTGCAACAAGGAATTCGAAGAATTCTGTAAGAAGTGTGGTATAGCACGGCAGAAGACTACTCCATATACACCTCAACAAAATGGAGTCGCAGAAAGAATGAACAAGACATTGATGGAAAGGGCAAGAAGCATGCTCAGTGGTGCCGAGTTAGGACAGGAATTCTGGGCAGAGGCGATGGATACTGCATATTACCTGATCAATAGGTCACCTTCATCAGCATTGGAGGATAAGACTCCACAAGAAGTATGGACTGGTAAGAAACCCTCTCTTTCACATCTGAGGGTATTTGGATGTGATGCATATGTACATGTTCCAAAGGAGAAATGAACCAAGTTGGATAGTAAATCTGAAAAGTGCATCTTTATTGGGTATAAGGATGGTTTAAAGGGTTATAAGATTTGGAACCCAGTCACACGGAAGGTTGTGTACAACCGAGATGTGGTGTTCAGAGAGGTAAAAGATTTTATTCAACATGAAGTCCAACCAAAGGAACCTGAGAAGATAGAGTTTGAGCCAAAGGAGGAAGAATCAGACTCTGCAGCAGAGGTGGAATTAGAAGATGAAGAGCCACAAACTCCGGATGTGAGAAGATCAGTTCGAGAAAGAAGGCAGCCAGAAAGGTATAGTCCATCTGCTTTCTATTCAAATTTTTCTTTGTGTTTTACTGATGATGATCCCAAAACTGTGAAGGAAGCAGTGGATTCGGAGGATGGAAAACTCTGGAAAGAGGCCATGGTTGATGAAATGGCATCTTTGCACAAAAATGAGGCTTGGGATCTGGTGGAGTTGCCGGCTGGAAAGAAACCCATTGGTAGCAAATGGGTGTTCAAGAAAAAGACAAATGCAGAAGGAAAGGTGGAGAAATACAAAGCTCGGTTGGTAGCAAAAGGTTATTCCCAGGTGCCGGGAATTGATTTTGGTGATATTTTTTCTCCTGTTGCCAAGGTAACTTCTGTTAGATTACTTTTATTTGTTGCTGCTGCTTTTGATTTTGAGGTAGAACAGATGAATGTGAAGACAACATTTCTTCATGGGGATTTGGAAGAGGAAATCTACATGAAGCAACCTGAAGGCTTTGCGGTGAAGGGTAAGAAAGAACTGGTATGCAAGTTAAAGAAGTCTCTGTATGGGTTAAAACAGTAACCAAGGATGTGGTATCATAAATTTGATACATTTATACGGGGACTTGGCTTCACCAGAAGCAAAGCAGATCATTGTGTGTATTTTAAATTAATTGGTGACCGTGTTATTTATCTGGTCTTGTATGTGGATGATATGTTGCTGGTTGGAAATGACAAAGAAATTATCCAGGATTTGAAGACCCAATTGTCCTCCAAATTCGACATGAAAGATCTTGGTGCTGCAAACTATATTTTGGGCATGGAAATTAAAAGAGATCGGGCAAAGAGGAAGCTCTGGTTAAACCAAAGGAAGTATGTCGAGACAATACTACAGAGGTTTAATATGCAGGATAGTAAACTGGTGAAGGTTCCTATTCCTGTAGGTGTGAGGTTATCTACTTAACAGTGTCCCAAGACACAAGAAGAGGAATAGGACATGTCCCGTGTTCCATATGCAAGTGCAGTCGGTAGCCTGATGTATGCAATGGTCTGTACTAGACCAAACATTACACATGCAGTGGGAGCATTGAGAAGGTTTATGTCAAAACCTGGGAAGGAGCACTGGACAACAGTGAAGCGGGTTTTCAGGTATTTGCGTGGCACTAGTGATTATGGTTTGTGCTACCAAGGAAGACCAGGATTGGACAGAGTGTTGGATATTCGTGGCTTTGTTGATGCAGATTGGGCTAGAGATCTAGATCAAAGAAGATCTACAAGTGGGTATGAGTTTAACCTATTTGGAGGTGTAGTCAATTGGATGAGTAAGAAACAATCTGTAGTGGCACTATCAACTACAGAGGCAGAATACATGGCAGCCACTCATGCAAGCAAGGAAGCAGTTTGGTTGCAGAAATTGTGTTCAAGTATGGGGTTAGTACAGGGAGCTATAAGAATAGACTGTGACAGCCAAAGTGCAATTTTCTTGGCAAAGAACCCTGCTTATCATTCAAAGACAAAGCACATTGATGTTCAGTATCACTTTGTGAGGGATATGATAGAAGACAAAAAGGTGTTGCTAGTGAAGGTGGACACTTTGAAGAATACTGCAGATGCATTGACAAAATCTGTGAGCTCTGAGAAGTTCTCTTGGTGTAGAGAAGCAATGGGCATCTCAGGGCTGGAAAAATGACTAAGCTCTCCTGTGGCCCCCTGTGGAAAGAAAACAACAAGTGGGAGATTGTTGGGTTGTGTTATATTCTTTCCATGACTAACCTATGTAGTGAACCGAGGCGTTAGAGGGGGGGCAGAGCCCCCCCTTCGTTGTGTCGACTGCGTAGCGCGGGGGTCACAGGGGGGGCGGTAGCCCCCCCTGTCCGGGGGGTTTGAGGGGGGCAGGTAACCCCCCTCTACGGGGTCCGGGGCAGCGCCCCAGGATAAATTTTTTTGGACCCTATATTAGGTTGGGTGAACCTACCTATGGTTTTCGGTCCATGGTTTTGGACGCGATGGTTTTTTGGTCCATGGTATTGGATGCTTCGGCATGTATAAATATGTATTGTAACATTGAAAGGAATATAGTGAAAAGTCAAGCTGGTAGTCCCGGTTTTGGGATCCAGGGGAAAATCTTTGTGCATATGTGTTTTATGTGTTATGCTCTCGCATTGTTTATTTTCTTTGTTTAAGAATTCGTATGCAGGTAATTTCTGTACAGGGTTAAAACCTACAATCCTCACCTAATACACGACTACACAGGTTGCAAAGTTTTTCTTTCATGAGATCTTCAGGTTGCACAGGCTCCCCAAGAACATTGTGAGTGATAGGGACAATAGATTCATGGGAGGCTTTTGGCAGGAACTTTTCAGATTGGTTGGGACCGAGCTTACTCCTAGTACCATCTACCATCCTTAAATAGATGGCCAGATCGAGAGAGTTAATTAGTGGCTGGAGGGGTACCTGAGGAACTATGTGACTGGTCAGCAGAGGGCTTGGATTCAATGGTTGCATCTGGGTGAGTACTATTACAACACCACTCACCACATGTCCATTGGTATGACTCCTTTCCATTCTTTATATGGATATGATGCATTATCTTTTGCTAACATTGTTTTTGGAGACAACCTGACCCCAAAGGTCAAAGACTGGGTCCAAGAGAGACAAGACATCCTCAAGGCTCTCAAGGATAACTTAGTGACAACCCAAAATCAGTAGAAGGTGTACACAGAGTGACACAGGACAGAGAGGCATTTTGAGGAGGGGGACTTGGTGTACCTCTGGCTATAGCCTTACAGGCAGTCCACGCTGAAGTAGAAGGGGGCCGAGAAGCTACAACCATGCTTCTATGAGCCCTACCGGGTGATTAGACAAGTGGGAGAGGTGGCCTATGAGCTAGAGCTACCTCAGGGGAGCATCATCTACAATGTATTTCATGTCTCATGCCTTAAAAAGGTGTTGGGACAATAGGTGATAGCAACAACTGATTTAACCCCTCTCGATGATGAGTGCCACTTGAATTTTGGAACCTGAGGCCATCATGGAGAGTAGGGAAAGGAAACTGAGGAGCAGGACCATTAGGGAGTTCTTGGTGTGTTGGAAGAACTTGCCAGTTGAGGATGCCACCTGGGAGGGTGAGGACATTTTGGAGCACCCAACTTTGAGGTTGCTTGAGGGCAAGCAACATTTGGGAGGGAAGGACTATCATGTCCCTTCTCAAATACATTTGTAACAAGGTGTTTCTTCACAATTTTGCACAATTTTGGCTAAAGAAGAGACTCCAACATTTTTGACTTAGGGACTTAGGAGGCAATTCAACTTTATTTGGCTGCTAGTGGAATGTGGGGGCCACCCACATGAGAATTCAGACTAGGCCATTCAAATGGCTGGAGGGAAGTCAAATAGCTGGATGGAGGGGCCCACATGAGGCAAGGAAGGCCCAAGGAGTTATAAGGAGGAAGAAGCTCTCATTTGGATTCATTCTTACACCTTGCAATCAAAATTACTTGACTGTTTGCTCTGTTGTTTAGCTGAGTCAACAAGTTGTTTAGCCATGAATCTCTGAAGCGGGAGATTCAACCTTTCCTTTGGGGGACCTTCCGTACCCGCCCTAGGGAGGCAATTCCATAGTCATTTCAGGAGATCCAGGAGTGTGTTGTAGCTTTCTCATTCAACCACAAACAGGGAGTGTGTATTTCTAGCTAGCTGGAGAATACAAAGGAGGAGTTGGATCTATTAGTGATCAACCATTTTCCTTGTGAGTTTTGGAGCCAGCAGAGCTAATATCCCAACAGTTCAAATTACTGGGCTTGGGCACAGCGTAGAGGCCTAGTCTAGCATTTTCTTGGAGCTTAGGAGTAGGTTCCATAGGCGGGGAGCCCATCTAGGGAGTTGGGGGATTGATAGTAGGGGTTAGCCCAGAACTTTGCGACCATTTCTGGGAGGATTTAGAAGTAGATTCCAGCAGGCCGAGTTTTTTAGTTGCAGCTGAAGTTGGGCTCCAAGGGGGGTTGAATTTCAGAAGTCTTAACTAGCCAAAATTCTTTGTGGGTTTTTCTAGGTCTAGACCAAGGAGTCCGGGGTTAAAAACACATAATTTTCTAGGCATAGAAAGTGGACCTTTCAGCAATTCAAACTTTAGCAGAAAGGCAGTTTTCTTGGCAGTGTAGTGCAGATTGGTACATTAGTCAGAGTGGTCATCGGATTAGCCATTTTCTCACCTGGGTTTGGTCATGCTTGTCCACTAGACAAGCCCAAGTGCACCATTCTATTATCATTTTTATTTTTCCCTCAAAGAAGTAATAAAATGGCTCAACAGTTCCATATTTGCAGCATTTCTATGGGTGTTTAATGTGTATTTCGTTTTTATATTTTGCTGCACATATTATTTTCTTTATATCACTTGCACTCCTACTTAGGAACATTACAATATGGCTTACTGCTCAACAGAGACTGGTCTAGCAAGCTGCAAGGATACTTTGTTATGGATTGGTCACACTTATGGCTTCCACACAAGGGTAGAAACAACCAGATCCGGGTGTTGTCGGAAAGATACATGAAACACAATGTTACTCCCTTGAACGGTGAAAATGAATCGTTGGCTTTCGTAGAACTCATGTTTGGAAATTGCCTTTTGGAAACACAGCTGGGGTGTTATCTTGCACAACTGGTCCCCACCCCACCAGACACACAGTTGGGTCTCCTTCCTTGCCCAATTGCTGGAAATGAAACATGTACAGTAGATTGTAACAATAATAGCAGTAGTGATAGTAGTACTAGAGCGGCGAGTGATCCTTGTACAGATGATATGTGGACCTTGTACTTTGACGAATCCAAGATGCAGGAGGGCTCTGGAGCCAGTTGTGTCTTGATAGACCCACTGCAGAGGAAACATTTAGTCTCTAGCTGCTTGGAGTTTGAGTGCACGAACAACACCGCCGAGTTTGAAGCACTCGTCTTGGGCTTACAGAAAGCCATCATCCTCAATGTTGTTGTGATAAAAGTGGTAGGTGATTCAGAGATCTTGGTGCGTCAGGTATGTAACACTATATACTGTGTGTCACCCCATCTTAAGAGTTATCAACAAGAGGTATGGCAGTAAAGGAAACCTCATCCCCAAGGGTGTGGTATCACTTGAGAAGCTGTATGACCTGCAGAGCCGCTTTCAGGGGCCCGTGAATGCCAAAACCCACATTTCCACAATGTTGTACGAACAGATCAATTTGGGAACATACAAAGATTGAAGTTTGTGAATCTCGATACATGTTGCACACCACAAGAGCAGTAAGATTTTGTCCACCTGTTTAGACAATACCATGATGTGTTCGCATGGACGTACGATGACTTGAAAAAATATGACATGAATAATCCAGCACGCTATTCCAATAAAGAAAGGGGCCAAGCCTTTTCAGCAGAAGCTAAGGAAAGTGCATCCATCACTTGATCCCCTCATACAAAAATAATTGACTAAGATACTGGATGCTTAGATCATGTACAAGGTTCGTCATTCCACGTGGGTTTAAAATATAGTCCCTATTAGGAAGAAGTCTGGGGAGATCGACCTGTGCATTGATTTCTGAAATCTTAACTGTGCCTCAGAAAAAGATAAGTACCCAATGCCACCTATGAAACACATATTGCAAACAATATCTGAAGTAGAGATGTTTTCTTTGCTAGATAGTTTCTCAGGATACAATCAGGTTCTGGTAGCAGAGCCTGACAAACTTAAGACAACATTCTGTACCAAGTGGGGTACATTCACTTACCATAGAATTTTGTTTGGGTTGGTAAATGTAGGAGCTACATTTCAGCGCGCAATGGACATCGCTTTCTATGGGATCATCAGATAGAGCGTAGTGGTCTACCTCGACGATGTGACAATTTTCTCTAGATAGCAGTCAGACCACCTGCACCATCCTAAGAAAATCTTTGAGTGATTTTGGAAGTACAAGATATCCTTGAATCCAAAGAAGAGTGTCTTCACAGTGTCTGAGGGTAACCTCCTTGGGCACATCGTTGCCAAGAGTGGGATCAAGGTAGATCTGGACAAAGTTCAAACCATCACGCAGATTCCTTACCCCATGAACAAGAAAGCTATGTAGTCCTTCCTAGGGAAGATCAACTTCCTCAGAAAGTTCATCTCTGATTATGCACAGATTGTCAAACCCATTCAAGAGATGACCAAGAAGGATGTAGTGTACAGTTGGGGGAAAAGGGAAAAGGAAGCATTCGCCCGGATTAAGCAAGCTATAGTAGAGGCACCTGCACTGTACAACCCAAACTTCAACAAGGATTTCTTGCTCTACACTTTTGCTTCTGACACTTCACTCATTGTTGTGCTCACTCAGAAAGACGAGTTGAACAATGAACGACCTATCTCTTTCATGAGCGTGAGCTTGCAATGACCTGAACTAAACTATCCCACTATGGAAAAACAAGCATATGTAGTATACAAGGCAGTTAAACACTTCGGACCCTACCTCTTAACAATTCATTGCATTGTCTTTGTGCCGCACCCAAGAGTCAGATCACTGCTTTTTCAGCAAGAGCTGGGTGAGAGAGGGTGAACTAGATGACAGGACTACAAGAATATGATCTTGACATCAAGCCAGTTCACACCATCAAGGGTCATGGTCTTTGTAGACTAGTAGTGGAAGTAGTACATGCACAAGAGGAAGAAGAAGAGCTCGCTGACTGGGAGTAAGAAATTGAAATGTATAATTTTGAGCGAGCACCCCCCACTTCGCATGGAAAATCTTGGTACACAGACGTGCATCAGTACCTTGAGCATAGAACCAAGAGGGAACTCTGACTCAAAGCTCTATCTTACTAGTTGGTGCATGGAGTGCTTTACAGAAAGCACCACAATGACGTTTTTCTCAGGTGCTTGGAGGCACAAGATTCAGAAAGGGTGTTACGTGATCTCCATGACGGACCAGCCGGGGGTCACTTTGTGAGTAACAAAACAATTCACAAGGTCATGCAGGCCGGTTTCTACTGGCCTACATTATTCACAGATGCTCAAGCTTATGCCCGCAAGTGTCCGGTCTATCAAAGATGTACCGATAGAAAATGAACGTCAGCAACCCCGCTGCAGCCTGTTGCAATGGACGAACCATTCCAACAGTGGGGCTTGGACATCATTAGGGATATTTTCCCATATTCATCAAAGTAGCACTAATACATCTTAAATGCTACAGATTATTTTACGTGGTCAACAAAAATAGTTCTGCTGAAACAAGTGAATGACCAGGAAGTCATCAACTTCCTAAGGCAGAACATCATCTCCAGGGTTGGCATTCCTATATCACTTGTTTTTGACAATGAAACGTACTTTTCTTCATTAAAGCTTTATGAATTTTCATTGAAAAATGGTATTGTGTTAAAGCATTCTGCTAACTACTATCCATAGGGAAATGGTCTTGCCGAGTCCACGAATAAGAACCTTATCCACATCCTAAATAAAACCATTAACTTTGAACAACGAAACTGGAACTCCGCTCTGGTGAATGCTCTATGCGCTGACCGAGTCACACCTAAGCCCTCTCTGAATACCTCCCCCTACTTCTTGGTATACGGAAAAGAAGCCATCCTCTCGTCGAACATCTACTTGCTTGCTCTCCAGTTGTTCCAAGAATCCCAAGGCAAGCCGTGTCTATTAGATTAGCGTAGGATGGACACATTGCATAAGCTACAAGAAGATAGGGTGAAATAAAAAGAAAAGTTTACACTTCACCAGAACTGTATCAAGAGATGGTTCGATAGAAAGTTTGTAGGGAGTACCAGCTTCAGTGTGGGTGACTTAGTCTTGAAGTGGGATAAACCCCACGAAGACAAAGGAAAACACATGAAGTTTCAGTCCCTGTGGATTGGTCCATTCACTGTTCATGAGAAGCTGGCCAACACATGTATCATTTACAATCACTTGATGGGAGGATTGACACTCTCCCTGTCAATGGCCAAGACTTAAAATATTATTTTCAATGATCTGGGGCTGTGCCATGCACTATGTACATAGTCCTTTCATTTATTTTTTTGTTCTTTGCTTTTCTTTGTTGTTTTGTTGCTTTGTTTTGTAAATAAGTGTTGTCCTACACTGCATTTTAGCTTCTGAATGTGTATGTGGTTGAAGTTCAAAGAGTCTTGTGACATTGCAGCATTTGGCCAGTCCTATTTTCATCTTCTTTGTGCTTGGTTGTAACTTTTGGTCGATGAAGTCTTGACGGAAAATACGATCCATTTGTAAGGAAAGTTTTGGTCGAACCATGAACCTGTGTCTAGTCTAGGAAACCTCATGCCTATACTCAGTTTTATGCTCTATGTGTTCAAGCTTATCCAACTAGTAGAAACGAAGAAGGGGAAAATTTAAACGAGCAAACCTGAATTAGAGGTCTTTACATGCTTCTCTGAAGGAATGACCTCTTCTTCTCTCAATAAGTCGGTATCCCTCTCCCGCCCCAAAAATAAATAAGTGCCTATGCACATTCCTCTTTCAAAAAATAACAAAGGCGAAAGAAGAGAAAGGCTTCCTATAGGGCGATTTAATTGTATGCTAAATCCATGTCATTTAATTTGTCAACCCGGGAGTTTCGTAAACTTAGAAGCAAACCAAAATATATGGGACATCAGATGAAACTATTGTAGGAAGTTTGTTTAGAATGGAAATGCATATTACAAATCTAAACTATTTTGAAAAGAAAAGATTCAAATCTATTTTATGAAAGCATATAAATGATTGGTCAATGAGATTAGTCTATTTTAGAAGATGGAGAAGAGGCTCTTGTTCAGGAGTCTTGGTTGTCCTTCCACATTCCTTCTATAATAACATTGCCAAACATCTAAGAAAGCATGATGAAATGTAACTATGAAAGCATATAAATTTAGTCTAGGAAATCATATAAGAAAGTGAATCTTGATTCCGTCCAGTCCTAGTTCACAAAGAAAAGGCTCTTTTCTAAGAGTCCTAGTTTTCCTTCCACATCCAAACTAATTACTGAAAGGAGATCAATCTTTACACAACAAAACATGGCCATAAAATGAATTCATATTGAACTTATCTACAAGTATTTACATCAAAGAAATAAGATGAACATCCATAATTAAAACTAGTATATTCACAACTATGAACATTACTCTACAACAAAGTGTACTTAGCTTGCTATGGGGATCCTTCCATTCCTTAATGAGCACACATGAACAACTATCACACCTTTATAATCAAACAATACTCATAACTCATAATTTTGGAGAAAATGATATTATTCATGCTGAATGAACAATCATAAATCTGATGCTAATGAATAATTGATAACTGTTCTTTTCCTTTGAAGGATGTTCCTCTTATTTATACATGAATTAGGGATATCTACTCAATAAATGTAGATCCCTTAAATATCTACTATATCCATACATGTCTCAACTTATACCTAAATACTAGATACAAATCCCATGACACATCAAGATCTCCATGATCTTTCTCCTTGGGATATGGTCAACCTCTTGAGTTGAAATTCGAATTTGTGCATTGGAGGCCACATAAGGGTGCCTTGGAAGCTTCCAAATGATCTACACATGTCATCAAACTCAAGCCACTTTTAGGTATAAGCAAATACATGTTATTTTTCTAACTTTTAATCATAAATTCACTCTAAATACATGAAATTAATAACTTTGGAAAATGTAAATGTGAACTCATGTAGTAATGATAATGTAGGGTTATGTAATGATAATGTGATGGAATGAGGTGAAAAAATGAGGATAAAGGTGAAAAATAGAGTGAAAGTGAATCCCCCATCATCTAACATGAGTATGAAATGATGATTTTGGAAGGACTATAGATGAAAATTTGCATCAAGCAGGATTTATTTAACGGAAAGGAAAATGACAAGAGGGTAAACAAGTGAACGGAAAACAAAAGGACAAATCAGCATGTAAGCGAGCTGAATGTCTCTATTAATGGGTTAATGAATGGAAATTATGGAAAATGTGAATGGAAAATGTAAGTGGAAAACATACGACACTTGCAAGAAAAATGGTGATGACGATGCTTAGCAAAAAATGCTTGAATAGCTTGTGAGTTTGGAGAGGAAAAATGATGCCATTTATGGATGATAGAAATGGATTTAATTGGTTCATGTTTCTTGAAATTGGTCATAGAAAACCAATCGTGCACAAATTGGCCTCCAATTCTTCGATTGTCCTAGAACCTAAAAACAAACATGGCACTAATATGGCAATAAAACATAAGTGTGTTCAAAGAGAAGTTATCAATTTCTCTAGGTACATACGAAAAATTTGTATAATTAATAGGTTCATGACGTGTCTTCATTTCAAATGGTTAGTCCAATTTCACAATTGCAATAATAAATCCAATTTCTAAAAAAAAGAGATGACGATATGCACAGGTAAACAATTTCCTTCATTTATGTTTGAATCATAGCATTTCATAAAGATAAAGAAATATTATTTGCGAATGCTTGATGATTCCCACAAAACAATCTTCGATAAAAAATTCATCAATCGATCCTGCAGAGAAAGTGCCTTTAAAGTTCTTCTCTTTCCCTACATCATGCTAAACATAACATTAGACAAATCCAATGATAAATTTTAAGCATGATTTCGACAATGTAAAAACTCAACCTTAACAAAATTCGATTTGCAATTAAGTTTATTTAAGGTGAGCTTATTGCGCCTTTATTCAATTGATTTTTGTCTTGTGTTTTACGATTTTTTTTTCTTGCTTTGACAGGTGTGTTTGAGTGAACCATCACAACAAATCTTTTCTCAATTTGCTCCAGTCATTAAATGAATTTCACATCAATTTTTATGACAATTTTCCATGGCAATTTTCTTAAAAAATAATAAAACATACAATCTAAAAATTAATGAAATATTTACAAAACTAAAAAGTAAAATAGACGTACATAAAAGAAAAACATAACAAGAAAAACATATGTACAAAGTAAAAAATATATATACAAGCAAATATAACAAAAATCATAACAAATCCTATAACATAAATGTACAAATGTTATAAAAAACACTTTATTAAAAAAAACATAACAAAACATTAAAACATAACATATGTACAAACTAAAACATAACATATAACATTCTAAAAAACACAACGTAACAAAAAACTAAAACATAACAAAAACTAATGTAATAAAAACTAAATTTTCCATGTATAAAACGTTTTCATGTGTGAAATCTTGAAGTGAAAACCGTTTCATAATCTGCCATGAGGAGTGTGAGAAATAAGAACATGGCTGGCAGTGAAGCGTTTCACGCGTGGGAGGTGAAGTGTGTTGGTTGTATCATCTCACTGGGTAGAGTTTTCATGCGTGAAAAATGAAACGTGTTGAAGCATTTTGAATGGGCAGCGTGAATGCATTTGCCACGTGACTTGAACCACACCGAAAGGAGGAGATTCGATCTACATAAATATGTTTTACTGCCAAAATGACTTCCTCCTTCAACTCAGTCATAGCAACAACATACTCCGGAGCCAAGTGCTAGAAATGCCCGCATTACGACGCATAAAACTCGTAGCAATTTTTGCTTGAATTTGGATTTGTTTCAATGATTTGTAGGATCTCAAGGTAGTAAGTAAAAACTGTTTTTTTATGTAACCTGGAAAATAAGGCTGCAAAGAACCCTGAAAATCTCCCAATTGGTTACGAATTTTGAGGAAATTGCTCACGGTAAACATAATTCATCCCGTTCTAAGAAAAACCAATGTTTTTTTTTGTTTTTGTTTTTGTTTTTGTTTTTTTTGTTTTGTTTTTTTTTGTTTATTTGTTTTTTTTTTCTCTAAGATACATTTTCATTTTGTCACAAAATGTGTTTTAAAAATGACATTTTTAAAGTTGAGGAAATTCACCAAGATGCACAATCAGAAAAATGAAATGGCTTGTTTAAAGAAAGAGGATGCAGAATCCAGGCAGTCGGAGGGTTCGTCCTCTGAGTCACAAGGTTCAGAGGCAAGCCGAGGGGGAAATAGCATGGAAATTACAAATGAACAAACAATTTTCAAGATCGGTCAGATTTCAGAAAGTTCTTGCAGCGGATTGCTGCAAATTCATCCCCACACTGTCAATGTCTATGTGCCCTGCACCACAGGTGTTTTGGATGAACAAAATTTCTCTATTATGGATTGCCTCCTTCCAGGAGTGTTATACATTTGACGTATCTCATTGATTTTTCTAGTTTGTCAGCTTGCAGTGCTAATTATGTGCGAAGTCGGTTATTGGGTAAAGCTACAATGTTGCTCTGCAAGTCCCGACTTCTCCCTTGCACAAACCATTGGGAGTTGCAACCTCAGTGGTTCATGTCACTATGACATCTCATTCCTTCTTCCCCCCTCTAGGAAATGTAGAATCAAGGTTACTAGATGGAGGATTCAGTTGCTGCACTATTGCTTCCTCTGTTGTAGAATGCAAAATGCTCGCAGAGCCCATATTAGAACTTGGCAACATGCATGATGGTGGGAATGGCAGCGCTAAGGTGCATCCTAGTAATGATAGAAGGCATCTTATTAGTATTGCATGAAGGCTAACTAAGGTATTGCAGGGAACAGGAGATGGAGATTTGTTGCTTCAACAAACTGAAAGGGAAAACGAAATGTTGCAGTGGCTTCAAGCAAGATTTTTTTTTATGATGGAATTTTTGAATTTGGATTTCAAGCTAATGCAATTTTTTTTTTACTGGTCGCACGAGAGCCTAAATTGTCAATTTCTCAATTCTCTTGAAGAAAAAGAATTGATAATCTTTATTTAAAAATTTATATTTCCCTTATTAAAAACATGAATTTTTTTTATTGATTTATGAAAAATATTTTTAGCAAATGGAGACAAAAATATTGCAAACCCTAAAAACGTTTATAGACATCCTACTTTTTGATCCTCGAGATCGTGCAAAAATGCAGGAGGAGAGCATACTTATTCGAGATTGAAAATATCATCCTACCTACTCTATACTAATTGAAAATTACAAACCATTACGTGTAATTAAATTTCCAATGTAACCATTCACACAATAGTAGTAAAAATATATTCATTTTCAATTTACCAATTTTAAAATGAAAATATACAAGGATGATCGAATCTAGTTTTTGTGATTGTGATTTAATGAAATAAGAACAAAAATGAAATTGATCTAACCTGATATTTGCTTGAAACCATTGAAACCATCATTCGATAAGGCTTTCATAGGCATGATTTCTACTCTGATTCAGATCATGCTGCAACTTCTCTTTGTCCTCCTCAATCTCCTGTTCGAATAATTATTCCTCATCATATGTACAAGATTCTTCGAATGTTGATTCGTTGTTTTCTTTTGGAGGAGTAGTTAAGCTTTTGGCTGCTATCAAGATCTCTTCTCTACAAGAAGAGGATATCCTGACTCTTGCTAGGATTTGAGTGAGTTCTTCCAAACTTATACTCATCGTTCATATATAGTTACATATGGTTTTTTATTGTGTTTTTGTTTTTATTTTTATTTTTTAGTGAATGGGGGTTTTTGATTTGTGGACGTTTTCTATATGCAAATGCAAAATAAACTTAAATGAAAATGCCTAAATGAAAATTACCCTAAATGAAAAATGCTTCCTAAACAATCCTCCTAACTAGCTTACATCTAAGTTTTCTTCTGCAAAAACGATGCCAAAATAGAGGGCGATTTAATTGTATGCTAAATACCTCTCATTTAATTTGTCAACCCGGGGGTTTCATAAACTTAGAAGAAAACCAAAATATATGGGACCTCAGATGAAACTGTTGTAGGAAGTTTGTTTAGAATGGAAATTCATATTACAAATCTAAACTATTTTGAAAAGAAAAGATTCAGATCTATTTTATGAAAGCATATAAATGATTGTTCAAGAGGCCTGGTTGCCCTTCCACATTTCTTCTATAATAACATTGCCAAACATCTAAGAAAGCATGATGAAATGTAAATGTGAAAGCATATAAATTTACTCTAGGAAAGCTTATAAGAAAGTGAAAGGAGATCAATCTTCACAAAAAAACATGGCCATAACATGAATTCATAATGAAATTATCTACAAGTATTTAAAACAAAGAAATAAGATGAACATCTAGAATTAGAACTAGTATATTCACAATTATGAACATTACTCTACAACAAAGTGTACTTAGCTTGCTATGGGGATCCCTCCATTCCTCAATGAGCACACATGAACAACTATCACACCTTAAGAATCAAACAACACCCATAACTCATAATTTTGGAGAAAATGATATTATTCATGCTCAATGAACAATCACAAATTTGATGCTAGTGAATAACAAATAACTGTTCTTTTCCTTTGAAGGATGTTACTCTTATTTAAAAATGAATTAGAGATATCTACTCAATAAATGTAGATCCCTTAAATATCTACTAGATCCATACTTGTCTCAACTTATCCCTAAATATTGGATACAAATCCCATGACACATCAAGATCTCCATGATCATTCTCCTTGGGATATGATCCACCTCTTGAGTCGAAATTCGAATTTGTGCATTGGAGGCCATAGAAGGGTGCCTTGGAAGCTTCCAATTGATCTACACATGTCCTCAAACTCAAACCACTTTTAGGTATAAGAAAATACATGTTATTTTTCTAACTTTTAATCATAAATTCACTCTAAATACATGAAATTAATAACTTTGGAAAATGTAAATTTGAACTCATGTAATAATGATAATGTAGGGTTATGTAATGATAATGTGATGGAATGAGGTGACAAAATGAGGATAAAGGTGAAAAATAGAGTGAAAGTGAATGTTAATTTGGCGGCCCAACACTTCCTGTGCAGAGAGGTGAAGCAAGCAACTCCACCGAGGTACTATCTAGGCTTGCTTGCAGTGGAGCAATGTTTGTGATCCTGCATGACTCAGCTAGGGAACTGTCCAGGTCTGTTTGCAGCAGATGAACATGAAAGACGAAAAAATATACTCTGAAAATCTTAAGCTCTGAAACACTGTGATCTGGCTGAATCTTTTTGATCTGAAAATGGGGCTTTTAGTCTTCTTGTCTAACTTACAAGAACCTCTCCCACTTCCAAAGCTTTAAATTTTCCCAAGTCTTAATGATTAACCAATGCGGAATTAAGAAATGCTTGAAAATATGGGTGTATGCATGTATTTGTTTTCAGCTGGTTATTTACTTTAAAATCTATTGTTTGTGCTGACATGGTAAGGTACTTAAACTCATGTACAAATGCATATAATAGTAGTTAAAGCAGTAATAAAAACAAACACATGAGACAACAAGGTAATATGGAGTTCACCCTGATATCTTGGGCTATGTCTCCTTGAGCTCTAATCAACTCGACTAGGCTCTCTGGGATTATGGAAATAGTTCTTTTACAAGTGCCTACACTTAACTCCAATGTTTTATACAGGAAAATTGGGCTCAGAACACCATCTTATCCCTTGGCTCTTGGAGCTCTTCGGCTTTCTAGCTCTAGCTCTGGCTCTTGCTCTGGATGTGGCTCTGACTCTGGCTCTGGCTCTGTGGCTCTAGCTCTAGTTCTGGCTCTTAGCTCTCACTTTTGGAGCTTGCTCTAGCTCTTAGCTCTTGCTTCTCTAAGCTCCTTCTCCTGGCCTTTTTCATGCCTCTGTGAGTCGCTCAACTTCCAAGCAACTCCAACAACAATATGCTGCTGTCAATTGAGCTCTCTGGCTTTTCCACTCGACCTCCGAGTAACTCCAAAGACTCTCTGTGCATTCAACGTCTTCTCATTGTTTGCTTTTTTTCTTCCTATTACAGTGAGCTCTTACTCTGGCTTTCCTACTTCCAGGTTCTGCTTACTACTTCTTAGGTTGCTCTCTTTTTCTCCCCTTTTACTCTCTGTCTGTTCATGGCTCTTAGAACCATTTTGTTCCCCGACTGTTCATTTCCTCTTCTGCGCCTTCGGTTCGCCTACTACTGTTTGTCTGGAGTTCCCTACCACTGTGTCATAGCCACCATCCACAGGGAAGTGGCCACTTGTCCTCTCACGAACTACGCCAGCTCTTCCTTGACGATTCGGTAATCCAATTGCACCGTGGAATGACTCATCTTCCACTTCGGACTTCAAATCTTTATGCGCCGTGTGTTATTTCTCCATCGAGTCCAGTCATCCATCGGGTGCAATCTTCACCGTTGGATCTGGAGCACCCAGATCCTACAATATTTGCTCATTTCGCGTGGTTGACTTGCTTGAATGTTAGCGCGTGATGAGAGGCAGTTTTCTCTCTCATCCGTTGGACACACGTCGAGCGTTGAATGGAATCACTTGGTTTCAGCCAAATTCGCTTACCGCCCAAGGGTGCCTCCGATATATACCACCAGTTTTTGGAGTGCAGGACCCTCCTTTCACCTTAGCGCTTTCCCCCTGGTTTCCTAGCCTCCCATGTGGCCGAGCACTCAGGGCCTTTCCTTCTCGAGGGGTTTTGCCCAACGATGCGCGATTAGTGCTAATCGCGCATTAGAAACAACCTCCATTTTCTGGTATGAGCCTCCTAACTGTCATTTTTACGCCATGCATAGTCCCCATGGGCCACTGGTCAATGCTCTTTGACCAGTGGTCCCCATTGCTCTTGTGCTGGCTGCAAATTATTGTTGTTGAAAGGTTATTTCTAACAGGCTTTGACATCCATAAGACTTTAAACTTTGGTATGAGATTTTATAGAGTTTAGGTAGCTTTAAGAGTGTTTAAGGATCCAATTTTGGATCACACCTTCCCACTAAAAGGACTTTTGGTCCACCAAAAGACTGATATACTAATCTGAGCAGTAAATGAGAGTAACAACACCCTCTTCTTTTAGCCTCCCTACACTTGCCTTTGCATAGTGCCTCTGAGCCAAAATCTCTAACCACTTCCCTTCTTGGATGGGTTGGTCATCTCAGGAAGAATGATTTTCCTCCTTGACTTCATGCAGAACTTCTGCTGTGAAGTTTACAGAAGGTAGTTTGAGCTTCTTTGCCTTGATCCTTGATCCAAGGTGGCTCAAACAAATTTGTAGTACATATGCTCCACAAAACTTTCATTTGTAACTGTTTGAAAAGCTGCCAACAACAATTGTTAACAACAATAGGCATATAGACAACAACTACATGGGCCAACTCCTGCTTCAACAAAGAAACATATTTCACATCTTGTGAACCCTTCCATGTCTTACATTTGCATACAAATGACAAGCCAATAAAACATGCCTTTACAACAAGTGACCCTTCAAGTCAAGCATGTAGGAAAAAGACCTTTAGGACTCTTTTCCAATAGATGAAACACTTCATCCTTGTCTCCATTTTAGGAACGAATTTAACTTCTCCCAAGCCAGCATCAAATGCTTCTCATACTCAGGCATGCATTCCATTTATCAACTTTTGCTTAAGTACACTATACTTTCGAAGCTGAAATGACCATATTTTTGCAGCAATAAAGTGAGTTTCCTACTCAACTTCTTTCTATATACCATTTGGTAAGATCCTACAACTTGCTTTTATTCCACAAAGAAATGCAAATGGATGCATCACTAAACATGCAGCCTTAATTGGATAAGAATTCTAACCATTTCTTACCAATCCATTTCAAAGGTCTGTTGGTACCATTCCATTACCATCTTTTTCTTCTAGAAACACCATCATTTGTCTACCTTTTTCCTCCATAGACCTCTTATATCCATTGAAATTGATTAATTAATAGCATTATAGTTTTTAGTTTGCATTAAAGTTAATTTATGAATTTTTATGTTAGAAATTAGGAATTTTCAATAAAAAAATTACAGGAAGTCATAACCTCCTGTAAATGGTTTATCATCTGACACGTGGCATGATAGGCAAGCCAAAGCAATGGATAGGAACGAGACCTGGAATGTACATGCATGGTGAAAAATCGATTCTACAGCAAATCAAAAGCTCCTGGTTATGCGGTCAGAGCTGGTCAAACCCCAACCTTTTGGTTACAAAGGCAGTAAAAGCCATGGTTTCCCAAACCAGTTTCGTTTTGTTTTTTTTTTTTTGGAAATCGGTTTAGATTAGAAATGACCAAAAATCATTCCATGGTAAAAGCAGAAACATCTGCTTAATGAATGTACATTCGATTCAGATAGGGACAAGCAGATAAAGACTGCGTATTATTTTGTTTTCAAGAATAGTTACGATTATTATCTCTGTGCATCGTTTGAGAACAAAACTCTTGTATGTGATTGCAATCTTCAGCACTTAAATATAGCCACGATTTTACTCCAGTAGTGTTTATGCGTTAATACTCTCGTTGCTTGAGTTTACTTCAGTGTACCATTGAAACGTGGACAGGTCCTACGTGGATTGGTATACTGTTAATTTCATTTCCTTAGCAGTTTTTGAATTTGAATAGAATGCATAGCGTTTAGTGTTATTTCCATGTTTATGACTTTGTCAATTTGATTAGAAATTCTCACAAATGGTATTTATGGTGATAGCTTGAATATTTTATCGTTAGATCATTGAACCATATCTTGTAAGAGATTTGATCCATCGTTATATTTTAAAGCATCTCCATAGACTCTATTTTCATGCATTTAAACTTTAGTGTGCTTTTGATTTTTCATGAATGCTTAAGTGTTAACTAGACAGAGCTTTTGTGCATAGCATCCTTGTAAGAGGATTAAAATCTCAGTCTAGCAATATGTTGTATCCTTAGGACAGTTAGATAAGTTAGGTGATCTGAGTGTTAAGGTGAGAGGAAACATATCTTAACCTTCTGTAAAGGAGTATTGTAGCCTATCACAATAAACACTTAGTTAGGAATCCTTTATGTCTATAGACTTTAGACACATGCCTTGAAGTTTACTTACCCTGGTTGATAATAAATCTAGTCTAATCTAGCACCCTAGGTTGGCCACTACAAGGTCCCTCCGTTGTTTGCATATCAGCGTCAATATGTGAATCATCCTGAACCATGTCAATCTTAGAATCTTTATTTCCATCCCCGCCATTTTCTTTTTCCACCTTCTCCTCCAACTTTGGTGGAAGCAGTGTTGGATTCAAAGTCCAACACCTTTCATCAAGATGCTCTTGCTTATGGCAATAAGTGCAACACACGTGCATCCTTTTGACAACATGATTTGCCTTGTCCTGTGGACCTTTGGTTGCTTGCTTCTTCTCCTTCAAAAGTTTCCTATATGTGGCCATCCTCTTCCAACATCTAGAAACATAATGGTTATCCAAACCACAAAAGGAATGTGCAATTCTTTTCCATGTTGTACAAAATCAAAAGGAATGTTTTTAGAACCATATTTATACCTGCCTATTTCACCTTTATAGCCTTCATGAGGAGGAGAGGAAAATGAAGAAGTGGCTCCCTTTGGAACACCATCACTTTCTTCAAGGTTGTCCGAGTTTCCACAACTCTCTAGTTCAGGTATGTGCTTCTGAACACCTGCATCATGTGAATGATGTTTCGATCTATTGCATTCCTCTTGAACACAATCCTCACACTTCTAAGGTAGAGGACCTGCAATGAAACTCCTTTTTGGAACTATTTCAATGGCCTTCATGGCAGCTTTGGAAAACTCTCCATAAGACTATCCATAGCCAAGACCCAAATACTTAGGCCTTTCCTCAACCATTATTTTCTCAACAATACCTTGTGCATATTTGCCCAATCCTTTTCCTTCATAGCCCATCTTCGACATTAGCTTGGAACCTATGCCTCGAGTATGTTTTTCAAAAGAACCAATATAAGCATTCTTAGAAGAATTTGAAGACAAACAGGAATGGTTTATGGTGGGCTCCAGTATTGTAGCAATAATGCTACAACTCCTGGAGCTCCCTGTCTCTTAATTTTATCAACCCGGTAGTTCGTACAAACTTGGAAGTTACGGTGTTGTATGCACAAGTACTAGCTCTTGTCGCAGTTGTCACTTGGTCAGCTGGCACAAGTCCGCTAGGGCTCAAGCCAACTTCTATAGGCTCACAGAAGAAGCTTTATCAATGATGGACGAAAGCTAACTCAAAGGAGACTAGTCTAATTGCAGAAGGAAACTGAAAACCAATAAAGCATGGAAACCCTAGGAAACCCTAATTTGACTAGCTAGACCCTAACTATGCAAAACTGTGAATGAAACAACTACCAATAATGCCATTACTTGCAGTGAACTGAAATACATGCATCTAAGCTACTTGCATCTGAAAAATCATGTTTTTGTACTTTTTCATTAAGTGGTTGGACTTATTGTGATGATGCTTTTGATTAGGGTTTGGTTGTGCAGGAGCGGTTGGAATGGAAGGAAAGCATGGGCAAGGTCAGGATGGCTAAGGGAGGTCCCAGAGGGTCTCCAGCATCAGTCCTTAGAAGCCTACCACTTTCGGATGCTCAGCAACCGAGTTTGCAGGTTTCTACAGGAAGTCTGTAGGGGATCCTACAGGAAACTCAGGGGTTTCTACAGGAAGTCTGTGCAATTCTACAGGATGCTTGGCCGTGGGGGTTTTGGAAGATGGTGAAGGGTTGGAGCAGTGTAGAAGGATAGGTGAGATGGAGATGGAGCTGGTAATGGTTCAGGAGCAGAGGAATCAGATGGAGGAAGAGTGTATGCAGTGGTTTGATGATTGGAAGGATGGGAACTATGAAAGTTGAAGGAGATGGAGCTATGTGGGAAATGAGAGAGTTGGAGGGTAAATGAGTAAGACAGAGGTTAAATAGGACTTGAGGATAGATCAAGAAGAAGAAGAAGGAAGTGGATTGAGAAGGAGCAGCGTAAATGAAACAAATGACTTATGCATCAAAACGAGAAATTCATTAACCTATGATAACTGTGCCATGAAACCTATGAATAGAAATGGAAAACAAGAAATGAAACCTATGCGTGGAAGTGAAATGTGGAAGTATGGTTCGATGTCAAAAATGCATGGATGGATCTTCAATGAAAATGTTTATGTTGCAGCTTGCATGGAAATGAGAAGAACTGCTTTTCTTTTTGGTGGTTGGTCATGGACTGCACCCCAATCCCTAACAGAGAGACAGCAGTGAGCCTTTACAACCTTTTTGCTGGAGCTCCAAGAGATTATGTCTATCCTCCTATCAAACTTAAGCAACTGAAAGCAAATCACCATAAACTAATCCTATCTAAGCTCATAAGAAAGTCTAAATTAACAAACTGTAAATTCGAATTGCATGATAAAGTAAACTCAAAGTGCTGGAACGAAATGCAAACACATTACAACACTGAGGAGATCTATTGCTCTCAGGTTGGGCCGTAACCTGAGAGCTATAGCTCCCTTAGAAACTCAGAAGGAGACCAAAATCTGACTGCCTTTATTCATAAACGAAAGTCTGATGACATGCCAAAATTGGCTTACAAAACCGAGCTGTAGCTCGTACTTCCAAATTACAAGAGTAATGCCAAGGTTCAAAAAGCTCCTATCCAAGGCTACAGCCTCAGTATTTATGCAAAAACGATCATCCAACAGGTGTCCTTGATTTTAGGAGCTCGGCTGTCCAACTGAAGTTTAACTGCTGATCCTGTAGGACAGTCATAACTACTATTCCTGTAGAACAGTTATAACTGTTGTTCCTGTAGAACAGCTGGCTGCTTCTAAGCTCGGTGGGGAGATGGATTGGAGCTTGGAGTTCTTGGTGGGAATCACGAGGAAGGTCCCCAAGACTGTGGACATCCTCTCCTAAAAACCAGCAGTGCCACCTCATTGTCTCCTTGTCTCCTTTTTCGCTGTCTTTTTCTCCCTTTTAATGCCAAAAACCTGAAAGCATCATGCATTAGTCACGTAGATAGAATGTCTACCCTTCTTCCTACAAACAACATGAATAAACCAAGAAATGCATGCATAAGCAATAAAAAGTGAATGGTTTGAGCAGAGCAAGTAGGCCAAATGAGCCCAAATTGTACCAAAAATTGGGGCTCATCATCACCCCCCAGCTAAACTATTTGCTCATCCTTGAGCAACTTTGCCCTGGCTCCTCGTCTTTGGCCGAGAACTAGAGCCCGGAGCACGCTTTTCCTCCCCTGTTTTTGGTGGTTCTACCTTTTCTGCCGAGGGTGGCGCTTCTTCCTTTCCCGTTTTTGGCGGCCCTGCCTTTGCTGCCCCTGGTGGTGACGAAGGTGATGCTTCCGCCCCCTTTCCTATTTCCTTGAGCCGGGCCTCGGAAGGCGACTGGTCTATTTTTCGTGTCCAGGAAGTTATTTTTGGGCTCCCCTTTTCGGGGGTGGCTGATGTTTTAGAGGGGGTTCTTGCACTGGGTGAAGTAGGGACATCCCCTGAAGTGGTTTGGCTGCTGGGTGGAGGCTGTGGCTTGCCCGTGGTCATCCTCTTGCTTCTCCTGGCTTCAGATGGTAGAGGGGTCTCCCTCTCCCTTTTCTCCTTCGGTTTTGGAGGTGTACTGAGGGCAGCCAGTGCCGCTGCTGCCTCCTTTTCGAGAATGCCAGCCTTCTCTTTCTTGCATTTTGCTCTCTCAGAGCTCCTTGTAGAGGGCCCCTCCTTTTCAGATTTCGGGCTTCCTATGGAAGACCCTGCTTTGCCCACTTCCGGGCCTCCTGTAGAAGATTCTTTCTTTCCCGCTGTTGGGCTTCCTGAAGAAGGCCCTCTCTCTGCCTTCAGACTCTCTGTAGGAGGTTGTTTCTCAATGACTTTCGGGCCTCTTGTAGAAGCCCTTTTTTCCAATTTCGGGCTTCCTGCAGAAGCCCTTGTCTCTGTCTTCGGGCTTCCTGTAGAAGCCTGTGTTTGCACTTTCTGGCTTCCTGTAGAAGCCTTTGTCTCCATTTTTGGGCTTCCTGTAGAAGCCTGTTCTCCAACGATTTTCGGGCTTCTTGTAGAAGCCTGTTCTCCAACGATTTTCGGGCTTCCTGTAGAAGCCTTGGTCTTTGCTTTTGGGCTTCCTGTAGAAGCCTGCTTCTCACTGATTCTTAGGCTTCCTGTAGAAGCCTTTGTTTTTGTTTTCGGGCTTCCTGTAGAAGCCTTTGTTTTTGTTTTCGGGCTTCCTGTAGAAGCCTATTTTTCAATGATTTTTGGGCTTCCTGTAGAAGCCTGAGTTTGTGTTTTCGGGCTTCCTGTAGAAGCCTGTTTTTGCTTTCCTGTAGACGCAGGTGTCTCCACTTCCGCTTGCTTGCCTGCTTGAGTTTTGCTTTTTGCTTTGGGTGCAGGTGCTGTTGAGGTACTTGGGCTGACGTGGATCACCTCAGCTTTGTCCAATCTGCTCTTCATCCTCTTTTCCCTTGCTGACAGGAGAGGTGTGCCACCCTTTTCTTTGTCCTCCTTTCCCTCATGCTTCTTCCTCTGTTCTCCCTTCTGTACGGTTGTTGGGGTTTCTTGGCCTTCTTCTCTCTGTTCCTCGGCCACAGCTTCGTGTTCCTCACTGCTGGAGGAACCCGTTTCTTCGATCAACATTTTAATATCCCCATCTTTTGTTAAATTCCGGAAGGATTCCCATGAGAGGGGGACCTTATATGAGTGCAATGCATCTTCCACAAGCAGCTTGATCAGCCCATGATGGGCTATCTGATCTGGTATTCCCTCTCTTAGCTTTGTAGCACACTCCATTAGAGACTGCAAGAGGTAATAAGGGATGCTCAGTTTTTGTTCTACAGGAAGGTCAATTCGGTGCCTCAACTCAGTGAGTAGCCGAAAGTGATATGCATACACGATGCTGAACCGGCCTTCACAAGTAATATATTTCATGATTTGCAAACTGACTTCATTCCAAGGTGGCAATAGACTCATTCTTCTCACCCTGTTCTTATCCTCCGAGTATTCGTCCTCAGGTGGGAAGAATTCCTTCTTTGCCTGCTGACTCAGTTTTCTCTCCTCTTTATCCCACGGCAGACCCATAGGAAGTTCTGTGATCCGACTGATATGTTATGGGGTGAGTTTGAGGCTTAGACCTCTGAAGTTTACCGTGGCCAGTGTCTGAGATTTAGGCTTCAGAGCCTGCAAGAATTCTTCGGCCACTTCATCATCGTAACCCTGCAACTTATCACAAAAAGGCATCCATTGTGCTCTGGTGAAGAGTTCTACCACTGCCGGGTTTCTCCTTAGTTTAGTTGAATCAGTGGGCTCTCGTCTTATAAACCCACCCGGCATGATGAACACGGTCGTTTTAACTAAAGGTGGCAGATGCAAAAGAGATTTGGTCTATGAAGACAAAGCATGCACATACAGAATTTCAACACAGACTACTTATACCAACATCCTGTAGAACGGTAGCAAAGGCACAGCAAACAATAATTCCACCAATATCTTTATAACCCGACTGTGGACGATGGTCTTGCCACTTCTAATAACCAGTTACATTAAGAGTTCAGGGTTACCTCTTTAATTGGCCACCTTTTTCGTGAGGCACCCGCTTTCCTGTAGATGACTGCGTTCCTGTAGACTGCGTTCCTGTAGAACTGCGCTCCTGTAGAACTGCGTTCCTGTAGGACTGTGTTCCTGTAGAAGCAGTGCGCAATTCTCGGGGAGGACTGTAGTTGGCCCGCGCTCACGGTGTGCTTGACCAGCGTTCTGGTAGCCAACAACTCGGCGTGTCAAAGTGTAGAGGAGATCAGAATAGCTATCCGAGTTGAAGTGTCGGATGATAAATGCATGCGCATGATATAGCCGATTGGATTTTGAATCGGCGCAATCCGTGGCACGAGGGATGAGCTGTCCCCGCCAGACCATTGGGCGACGTCATCCATCCTCCACCTGCGTATTCACTTGCTGTCGCATTCATTCCCACAGATTTTCCGCCGCCTTTCCTGTTAAACTCATGCTTCTGATGAGAGTGTCTCACGTGCATGCCGTTCATTCTCTTTGTCGTGGCCGCCACCCAAATATCCAATTACACTTTAACTAGCCGACGTGGCCAGTTGACTGGCGATACGGCCGCTCAACCATTCAATTTTACGCTTTGCAAACAATTTCAAAGTTAGATTCATGAGATTTCATGGAAGGAAGGGTTGAGACACTTACCTGCGCGGCTGCACACGATTTTTTCCAGTTCCTGGACGATGGTGAGCGGATCTACCTACTGCGTGCGACTTACACAGACCCGGAAGCTCGTGGTTACAGGCTGCCAACGCTGGAGTGGATGTTTTGCTTGCATGCACCCGCGTTTCATTTCAGATGGCGGTGCTGTGAATGGTATCCACTCGAGCAGGTTGAACTGTTACAGGATCCCCGCGCGGGGTCTCGTAACAGTTCTTTCTCCTTGGGTGCATGTTGCACGATGGCAGTTCTGGCTTCTCGATCACGATCCCGGAGCTCTTGATGCATGTGGTATGAGATCCCAGCATTTGTTTAACTTTGGAGATGGCTTTCCCGCGAGAACTCATCGATCTTCTTTGTTTGTGCAGGGACTTGGCCGCATGTCGACACGGGTGGTGGAGCATGGTGACAACAATGTGCAAGGATGCCAACAGAGGCTTGCATGCATCCAAACCAATCCATGGTCGCGAAATCTCTTTTTAAGATGAATTCTGGCAGTCCAAAACTCCTACAGGAAGTTTCCTATAGAACACAGAGCTTCCTGTAGAAAGTTCGGCCTTCCTGTAGAAAGTCTGCACTTTCCTGTAGAAAATCCGCGCCTTCCTGTAGAAAGACTGCGCCTTCCTGTAGAAAGACTGCGACTTCCTGTAGAAAGACAGTAGCTTCCTGTAGAAGATTCAAACCACGATAAAATTGCACATACCTTGAAAAAACATGGGTGCTCTTGGAGGAGGTACTGATGAGGTTCCTTGACAGCATGATGAGGACCCTTGGCTGTGAGTTGAAGGGCTTCCTCTTCTCCATAGAGCATCTGCAACCTGCAATTTTTTACCATATTTTTCTTGTTGTGTTTTCTTTTTTCTTTTCTTCCTTTTTTTCTTCTTTTTTTTTTTTTTTTTTGAAAGATAACAGGGGCGCCTCAAGGAGGTTTTCACCCGTGCCATCTGCCCCGAGCGCCTCAGAGAGGTTTTCACTCAAGGATCTTTTTCAACCTTTTCTCTTTTTTTTTTTTTTTTTTGAGAAGCAATAGGGGCGCCTCAATGAGGTTTTCACCCCTACTACCTGCCTTGGGCGCCTCAGAGAGGTTTTCACCCAAGGATCTTTATTTATTTATTTATTTATTTATTTTTTTTTTTTTTTCAGATATTTTTTCAGGGTGTGCCAGAGGCAGAGGCAGAACCCTTCTCTATGACCAATACAGATTTCTCCATAGTTTTGATAAACTCTTGTCTTGAGAGAGGTCTCCTGTAGATCTTCAATCGATGCCCATTGACAAGCATGGGAATGGCTTCCTCATCAATGGTTTGAATGAGGACAGATCCATTGTCATGGAATTTCTCCACTGCATATGGTCCTAGCCATCTGGTTCTCAGCTTCCCCTTGAAATCTTTGTATCTGGAATCATACAACAAAGCCCAATCTCTCGGCTGAAATTGCTTGTTATGGAGATGTTGGTCATGCCACACCTTTCTCTGAAGTTGAACCACTTCTGAGTGAAGGAGGGCCTGCATTCGGTGCTCATCCAGGCCATTCAACTGTAACAGCCTTTCTTGTTGTGCATGGCTGAGATCTAGGTCCAGCTGAGCTGCCATCCTCAAGGTGTTGTATTCAAACTCAATGGACAGCAAAGATCTCTTCCCATAGACCAGCTCATACGGTGTGAAGCCAGTGGAGGTCTTCCAAGTGGTGTTGTAAGCCCATGTGGCTTCAACCAGGCGATCTGCCCAGTCCTTTCTGCTGCTGCTCACCACTTTAGTCAAGATCCCTTCTAATGCTCTATTGGTGACTTCCACCTGCCCATTTGCTTGAGGGTGATAAGGGGTGGAAGTCCTATGCTTGATCTTGTGATGAGCTAGGAGATCTTCAACCAGGTTGGAGGTGAACTGGCTCCCTTGATCGGTGACCAGCTCTCTTGGATAGCCAAACTTATAGAAGATGTTCTCTCTTAGGAACTCGGCCACCTTTTCTTCTGTTGCTGCTTTGATTGCTTTGGTCTCTGCCCACTTTGTCAAATAGTCAGTACAAACAATGATGTAAGTCCTTTGCCTCGAAGAGGGGTTGATTGGACCCACAAAGTCCATGCCCCACTTCTTAAATGGCTCAAGAGTCACTTGAGGTTGGAGAGGCATCTCATCCCTTTGGGTAGGTTTCCCCATTCTTTGGCATTGGTCACACTGACTGACATATCTTCTGACATCTTGATGAAGTGTGGGCCAATAGTAGCCTGCCTGTAGGATCTTGAAGGCAGTTCTCTTTGCTGCAAAATGCCCTCCACAAGGCCCATCATGACAAGTGAGGAGGATATCAAAGACTTCCTCCTCCCTTACACAACGCCTTAAGATCTGATCGGGGCCAAGCTTGAACAGATTGCCCCCGATCCAGGTGAATGAGGCACTTTTTTTTATGATTCTGCTCTTCTCTCTGGAAGATAGGTGTGGAGGGAACTGTGCAGAAACAAGATAGTTTGCTATATCAGCAAACCATGGAGAGAGTACTGAAATAGCAAACAGATTTTCATCAGGCATCTGATCGTCCACTGTTCCATCCTCATCTGCAAACAAATCCAATCTAGATAAAAAGTCAGCAACAACATTTTCTCTACCTGGTTTATCAACAATGGTTAGATCAAACTGTTGCAATAAAAGTAACCATCTAATAATACGAGCATTCACATCTGGTTTATTCATTAAATATCTAATAGCAGCATGGTCAGTATGTACAAAGGTCTGGTAACCAGTAATATAATGTCGAAACTTGTTCAATGCATGGACCACAGCCAAGAATTCTTTCTCGGTTACAGTGTAATTCAGCTCAGCTTTGGACAAGTTTTTGCTAACAAAGTAAATGGCATATGGAAGTTTCTGCTCAACTTGTCCTAAATCTGCACCTATGGCTTTGTTCGAGGCATCAGTGTGGATGTGGAAAGGGAGGGCCCAGTTTGGACCTCTCAGGATTGGGGCTGACACCAACTTGTCCTTTAATTCATTTAAATCCCTCTGACAATCGCCAGTCCATTTAAACTCCACATCTTTTGCCAACAGACCAAACAATGGCGAGGCTAGCTTGCTGAAATCTTTAATGAATCTCCGGTAGTATCCTGCTAATCCCAAGAAACTCCGGACATCCCTTACCTTTTGAGGAGGTGGAACCCTCTTGATGAGAGCAATTTTGTTAGGATCCACCTGCAATCCTTGGGAAGAAATGGTATGGCCTAGCACGGTCCCTTCAGTCATTAGGAATTCACATTTTTCAGGACTAAGGGACAAGTTCATCTCGGTGCATTTGGTTAGGACTTTTCCCAAGTTGGACAATGCTTCCTGGAAATTGGCCCCATAAGGAGTAAAGTCATCCCTATAGATTTCTACTGCATCATGGACCAACTCCGAGAAGATGCTCAAGACAGCTCTCTGAAAGGTAGCGGGAGTATTGCATAGCCCAAAGGGAAGGACACGATAGGCAGAGGTACCCCAAGGACAAGTGAAGGTGGTCTTATCTTGGTCTTCCGGGCTGATTTGTATTTGATTGTACCCGCTAAACCCATCTAGGAAAGAGAAGAACTTCTTTCCTGCCAGTCCATCCAACACTTGATCTATGAAAGGTAGAGGGAAATGGTCCTTCTTGGTAGCTTTGTTCAGTTCTTGGTAGTCCACACAGATTCTCCATTTCCCATTTTTCTTGGGAACCAACACTAGAGGGGACACCCATTCACTATCTAAGATGGGGTAGATGAATCCGGAATCCAACAGTTTCTGCAACTCTTCCTTGACAATGTCCTTAAGGGCTGGATTCATTCTCCTCTGAGGTTGCCTAACCAGTTTACAATCCTCTTTGATGTATATATGATGGGTACAGACCGAAGGATGGACTCCTTTCATTTCCTTATAGCTCCAAGCAAAAGCATCTAGGTGGTTGGCCAACAGACTACACAGCTCCTTTTCCTGGGAAGGAGATAGGGAGGAGCTGATCTTCAATGCTCTCTCAGGGCCGAACTCCACATTCTTGACTCTGGGAGTAACAAGGTTGGTTGTACAAAGATCCACTAGGGTGCTAACTTGGGCATCCTCCACCAATTCCTCTAAGGGTAGTGCACTGGAAGGTGGATTCTGGATCAAGGTCTCGATCAAGTCATCCTCGGTTGGGGGGTCTCTTCTAGTGGTATCTAAGGTGCACAGAGGTGCTGAGTACACCTCGTCTTCTTCTCCTTCTTCCAACCAGAGTGGTAAATCATTCTCTAAAGAAGGTTGGGCAGGAGGATATAGGACTAGTTGCTTGGACATGGGACCATTTTTGATGGTCATGTTTCCTGCACGACAACTTATGTAAGCATTTGCAGTAGCTAACCAAGGCCTTCCCAAAATGAGAGGATATCCAGTAAGCTTGGCCTTTGGTTGCAAAACCAGGAAGTCTGCAGGGTATTCCCAAGAATCAATGGAGACCATGACATCCTCCACAATCCCTTCGGGAGTCACGGTGGAGCGATCTGCTAATTGCAGTACTGTCGAGGTCTTCCTCAAGGAACCCTGAAGATTGAGTTTAAGCATGGTATCCCTGGTCATCACATTGATGGCAGCCCCCATATCAATCAAGGTGTGGGGGATAATGGTGCCATTGATGTGAACATCTACTACAGGACTTCCAGGATCTAGGTACTTTGGGCAGATGACTTGTCCTAGCATAAGGTCAGACAGTTGTCCTATGACATTGATGGTTGAAGCATCTTTCTTCCATCTGCCTGGATGTTTGAAACACTTCTCCTTAACTAGTTTGTTGTATATTGGCACATCCTTGATGGCTTGGAGAAGTGGGATTTTTACACACAACTGCTTGAGCTCACCTAGAAGCTCATCTTCCTCTGGGTTGGGTTGTGTGGTGGCTGTTAGTCTCTCAGGAAAGGGTGGAATAGCCTTTGGTTCACTTTCCTGTTTATCTTCCTCATCCTCTGGGGGAGGAGGTTGGCGATCTGATAGAGTCTTCCCAGATCGAAGATTGATCTCCTGGATCTCCACAGAATAGGTAGGGCATGAGGTTTCCCCAGTGTATACCTGTTGGGCCTGTCTATTGTTGGGGTTCAGGTTCGGTTGAGCAGGCATTTGAGGTTGCCTTGGAGGAGCAGGAGGTAATGGTTGAGGTTGAACTGGTGGTGGAGGCAAAATGGCAGGAGGAGTGTTATATTGGGGCCTCCACCCCGACTGAGGTGCATTCCATTGAGGCTGTGGCTGGGTATGTGAGTGATATGGATGAGAAGTAGGTTGAGTGGGGTACTGAGGTGGATAAGACCAAGGAGGAGGCATGGACCATGAAGGATGAGCAGGGGGACCCCAGGAAGGCATAGGAGTCGATTGGTTGGGGCTATAATAAGCTTGAGATGCCCCTTGCATCCCCTGCTGATAAGGTCTAGATCCCTGTGGCCTCCTTTGGTTGAGGTAATAGAGAGGCTCTGTGGGGGCTTCGTTCCCTTGGTACATGGCTTTAAACCCAGGTAAGGTTGGACACTGATTTGTGGGATGGTCCTCCTCACAAACGAAACACACTTCAACCGAATGCAATGGACATTCATTCTTAGGGTGCCTCCTTGTGCACCTAGGACAGAAGACAACCAAGGCTCTCTCAGCCTCTTCTTTCTTTTGCTGAATCCTGAATGTGTCAAGCTGCATGGCAATGGTTTGTCTCACCTCACTCTTAAGATCTTCTAGTTGATTTGCAAGCTCATGTTTGGAGAAAGGGACACTAGTGGAGAGGTGATTTCCTCTACCTCGTTTCCGAGCTGCCCTGGAGTGGTTTCTAAACACAGTCTTGATGTCCTCATAAGGCAGTTGATAAATGTCCCCCCCAGCTAACATGTGAAGGGTATCTAAGAGGTCTTCAGGGACTCCTCGGAGTAGGACCAACTTGAGGGATTCAGGGTCAAGTGTGCACCTGGCCCGCTTATAGCTTAGTTGGAACCTCTCCTCATAATCCTCTAAGGACTCATCATTTCCCATGGACATCCGAAAGATTTCCCCCTTTGTTTCCTTGGACCTACAGTAATCCCGGTACTTGGTGTTGAAAGCTTGCTGCATCTGAGCCCAAGTAGTGATACTATTCCCAGGTAAGCCCATGAACCAGCGTAGTGCTGCATCCTTAAGAGTGGAAGGGAAAAGTTTCAACTTTTGCTCATCTTCAGTATAGTCATAGGTTCTACAAAGGACAACAAACTCAAACAGGAAGGTATCTGGATCTTCAGTGGTCAGCCCATGGAAGTGAGGTAGGGCGGAGGGGCTAATGTTTTTCATTTTCATCTCTCCATTGGTCTCTCGGATGGGGAAGGCACCCTCTATTCTCTCATCTTCTCTTCTATTGTCAGCCATAGCTTCAGATGGATTGGTCTCTAACTCTTCTTCTACTATAGGGTCTTTGGATATCTCAGGTTGTTCACCTATAGGTTCTTCTGGGTCACTGTCACCAAAGAAGAGAGAAGGGTGACTCAGTGATGTGGTGGGGGTGTTTGGTAGGAATTTGCCTGATCTATCTCGGTTCCTACGAGGCATGAAATGGAAAAGACTTTCTTTTTCTCTTTGATTGCTTTTGCTTTGCTTTTCTTTTGGTACCTGCAAAACTGAGACAGATTGATCTACAACTATCTATGAAAGATGCAAGATTAACTGAAAGCAGGAAAGGACTAATCTACTTTTCTCAAATGAAATTGCAGAAAGGAAATGCTAGTCTACGCTTGCAGAAAGGAAATCCTAATCTATGAAAGCAGGAAAGGCTAGTCTATGAAAGCAGGAAATGCTAATCTATGAAAGCAGGAAATGCTAATCTATGAAAGCAGGAAAAGTCTACGCTACTTCTGCAGAATGGAAATGAAGTAAACTACTCAGCAGAAGGTAAGAGTAAGAAAGTAGAAGAAAAGCAACAATTGCTAATACTCTGACGCTTCCCCGGCAACGGCGCCAAAAAGATGGTGGGCTCTAGTATTGTAGCAATAATTCTACAACTCCTGGAGCTCCCTGTCTCTTAATTTTATCAACCCGGTAGTTCGTACAAACTTGGAAGCGACGGTGCTGTATGCACAAGTACTAGCTCTTGTCGCAGCTGTCACTTGGTCAGCTGGCACACGTCCGCTAGGGCTCAAGCCAACTTCTATAGGCTCACAGAAGAAGCTTTATCAATGATGGACGAAAGCTAACTCAAAGGAGACTAGTCTAATTGCAGAAGGAAACTGAAAACCAATAAAGCATGGAAACCCTAGGAAACCCTAATTTGACTAGCTAGACCCTAACTATGCAAAACTGTGAATGAAACAACTACCAATAATGCCATTACTTGCAGTGAACTGAAATACATGCATCTAAGCTACTTGCATCTGAAAAATCATGTTTTTGTACTTTTTCATTAAGTGGTTGGACTTATTGTGATGATGCTTTTGATTAGGGTTTGGTTGTGCAGGAGCGGTTGGAATGGAAGGAAAGCATGGGCAAGGTCAGGATGGCTAAGGGAGGTCCCAGAGGGTCTCCAGCATCAGTCCTCAGAAGCCTACCACGTTCGGATGCTCAGCAACCGAGTTTGCAGGTTTCTACAGGAAGTCTGCAGGGGATCCTACAGGAAACTCAGGGGTTTCTACAGGAAGTCTGTGCAATTCTACAGGATGCTTGGTCGTGGGGGTTTTGGAAGATGGTGAAGGGTTGGAGCGATGTAGAAGGATAGGTGAGATGGAGATGGGGCTGGTAATGGCTCAGGAGCAGAGGAATCAGATGGAGGAAGAGTGTATGCAGTGGTTTGATGATTGGAAGGATGGGAACTATGAAAGTTGAAGGAGATGGAGCTATGTGGGAAATGAGAGAGTTGGAGGGTAAATGAGTAAGACAGAGGTTAAATAGGACTTGAGGATAGATCAAGAAGAAGAAGAAGGAAGTGGATTGAGAAGGAGCAGTGTAAATGAAACAAATGACTTATGCATCAAAACGAGAAATTCATTAACCTATGATAACTGTGCCATGAAACCTATGAACAGAAATGGAAAACAAGAAATGAAACCTATGCGTGGAAGTGAAATGTGGAAGTATGGTTCGATGTCAAAAATGCATGGATGGATCTTCAATGAAAACGTTTATGTTGCAGCTTGCATGGAAATGAGAAGAACTGCTTTTCTTTTTGGTGGTTGGTCATGGACTGCACCCCAATCCCTAACAGAGAGACGGCAGTGAGCCTTTACAACCTTTTTGCTGGAGCTCCAAGAGATTATGTCTATCCTCCTATCAAACTTAAGCAACTGAAAGCAAATCACCATAAACTAATCCTATCTAAGCTCATAAGAAAGTCTAAATTAACAAACTGTAAATTCGAATTGCATGATAAAGTAAACTCAAAGTGCTGGAACGAAATGCAAACACATTACAACACCGAGGAGATCTATTGCTCTCAGGTTGGGCCCTAACCTGAGAGCTATAGCTCCCTTAGAAACTCAGAATGAGACCAAAATCTGACTGCCTTTATTCATAAACGAAAGTCTGATGACATGCCAAAATTGGCTTACAAAACCGAGCTGTAGCTCGTACTTCCAAATTACAAGAGTAATGCCAAGGTTCAAAAAGCTCCTATCCAAGGCTATGGCCTCAGTATTTATGCAAAAACGATCATCCAACAGGTGTCCTTGATTTTAGGAGCTCGGCTGTCCAACTGAAGTTTAACTGCTGATCCTGTAGGACAGTCATAACTACTGTTCCTGTAGAACAGTTATAACTGTTGTTCCTGTAGAACAGCTGGCTGCTTCTAAGCTCGGTGGGGAGATGGATTGGAGCTCGGAGTTCTTGGTGGGAATCACGAGGAAGGTCCCCAAGATCGTGGACATCCTCTCCTAAAAACCAAAAGTGCCACCTCATTGTCTCCTTGTCTCCTTTTTCGCTGTCTTTTTCTCCCTTTTAATGCCAAAAACCTGAAAGCATCATGCATTAGTCACGTAGATAGAATGTCTACCCTTCTTCCTACAAACAACACGAATAAACCAAGAAATGCATGCATAAGCAATAAAAAGTGAATGGTTTGAGCAGAGCAAGTAGGCCAAATGAGCCCAAATTGTACCAAAAATTGGGGCTCATCATTTTACATCTTCTTCAAGCTGATACTTGACCAAGGCTTCTTTTGCAACAAAGAGTTGTGACTCCAACTCATGCATCCTTTTCAGGTTCATATTTTCAACATGAAGTTGCCTCTCTATTTCGTGCAATTTGTCAAAAAGCATCTGCCTCTCTTCCTCCACGGAATTCAACTGCTCTCTAAGTATGCTGCTCTTCCTTCCATCCTCATACATTTCTCTTACCATATCCATCATGGTGGACAAGTCTTACTTCATGTCTCCATTAAAGGAACTTTGGGAGCAAGAAGAATTTGAGAACTCACTTTTAGAAGTTGTCATTTTCAAAACACATAAAAGAACTTCAAACAAGATTAATAAAGAGCTTATTTAGCAACCTTTTGCAACAAACCTCTTGTGCTTCAAGGATTGCCCTGAGGTCCTTTGGGATATAAGAATGCCTTTAGCTCTTCTTCCTTCTTGTCCTTCCTAGACTGAGCTATCAATAGCTTTCCCTTCACCTCTGCAAACTCAAACAATAGTCAGTCTGCAACCAAGCATAAAATCAATGAGGCAATCAATCCTTGACTGTCAAAACACCTTTCAGACAAGCAATCTTTGCCCTATCAATCAAGCATTTTGTTACAACCTTATTTGAAGGTGGGGTTAATCAATATTAAGTTTTGATACCACCTGATCTAAAAATGGGGCTCTTAGGCTTCTTGTCTAACTTACAAGAACCTCTCCCACTTCCAAAGCTTCAAATTTTCCCATGTCTTAATGATTAACCAATGCAGAATTAAGAAATGCTTGAAAATATGGGTGTATGCTTGTATTTTTTTCAGTTGGTTATTTACTTTAAAATCTGTTGTTTGTGCTCACATGGAAGGTACTTAAACTGATATACAAATGCATATAACAATAGTTAAAGCAGCAACAAAAACAAACACATGAGACAACAAGGTTATATGGAGTTCACCTTGATATCTTGGGCTACATCTCCTTGAGCTCTAATCAACTCAACTAGGCTCTCTAGGATTATGGCAATAGTTCTTTTACAAGTGCCTACACTTAACTCCAATGTTTTATACAGGAACATTGGGCTCGGAACACCATATTATCCCTTGGCTCTTGGAGCTCTTCGGCTTTCTAGCTCTGGCTCTTGGCTTTGGCTTTGCTCTTGCTCTGGTTGTGGCTCTAACTCTAGCTCTGGTTCTGGCTCTTAGCTCTCACTTCTGGCACTTGCTCTGGCTTCTCTAAGCTCCTTCTCCTAGCCTTTTTCATGCCTCTGTGAGTCGCTTGACTTCCAAGCAACTCCAATAATGATATGTTGCTGTTAATTGAGCTCTTTGGATTTTCCACTCAACCTCTGAGTAATTCCAAAGTCTCTCTGCGCATTCAGCGTCTTCTCGTTGTTTGCTCTTTTTTTTTTCTTCTGCCTATTACAGTGAGCTATTACTTTGGCTTTCCTACTTCCAGGTTCTGCTTACTACTTCTTAGGCTGCTCTCTTTTTCTCCTCTTTTACTCCTTATCTATTCATGGTTCTTAGAACCATTTCATTCCCTGACTGTTCGTTTCCTCTTCCACCCCTTTGGTTCACCTACTGCTGTTCATTTGGAGTTCCCTGCCTTTGCGTCATCACCATCATCCACAGGGAAGTGGCCACTTGTCCTCTCATGAACTGCGCCAGCTCTTCCTCGACGGTTCGGTAATCTAGTTGCACTGTGGAATGACTCATCCGCCAACTCATCGTCCATGTTGGACTTCAAATCTTTATGCACCATGGCTTATTTCTCCATTGGGTCTAGTCATCCATCAAGTGCAATCTCCATTGTTAGATCTGAAGCACCCAGATCCTATGATATTCGCTCATTTCATGCAGTTGACTTGCTCAACCATTAGCGCGTGATGAGAGGTAGTTTTCTCTCTCATCCACCGGACACACGTCAAGCGCTAAATGGAATCGCTTGGTTTCAGCCAAATCTGCTTACCACCCAAGGGTGCCTCCAATATAAACTGCCGGTTTTTGGAGCACGGGACTCGCCTTTCACCTTAGCGCTTTACCCACAATTTCCCAGCTTCCCATGTGACCGAGCACTCGGGGCCTTTCCTTCTCGAGGGGTTTTTCCCAGCCATGCGCGATTAGAAACAGCCTTCGTTTTCTAGTCTGAGCCTCCTAACTATCATTTTTGCACCATGCATAGTTCCCATGGGCCACCAGTCAATGCGCTTTAACTGAAGGTCCCCGTTGCTCTTGTTCTAGCTGCAAATTTTCATTGTTCAAAGGTTATTTCTGACATGCTTCAACATCCATAAGACTTTAAACTTCGGTATGAGATTTTACAGAGTTCAGGTAGCTTTAAGAGAGTTTAAGGATCCAATTTCGGATCACTTGTGTTGTGTTCAACTGGGTTGGTACAAGTTGAATTTTTTCCATCCATGGGACAAGTGAGGAAGCCGAAGTAATTTGCATAACAAATCAATACTCCCTGAAAGGCCAAGGCCCCGTGCTAAAAAATGAACCAAAACAGAGAAGTTGGCATTCAATCAGTGTGTCACCAAGTGTTGTAGTGACTGCAACACCCTCCAAAATTTTGGCTTGCATCCAAATTTCGGAGCCTTCCTTGGTTTTTCCTTTGATGGTTGCAAACACTCAAGCCTACCCCATGAGCTCTTATGAAGTATTTTCACCCTTTTGCTTGTTTGACCAACGGTCATCTTTTGGCATATTGATTGCTTTGTCATGCTTGCAATCTTGTTTTGGTGAGTTTGAAGGTTTGTCTTTGTGTGTTTGGGTTGTCTTCACTATGTGAACACCCGTCATACTCACACACAAAGTTGTAAGTAATGTTGCACAAGTGTTGTCATGGCTGTCCAAAGGTCTATCTCAATTTTCGCGCTTGTCGCTCTTAGCTCTAAGACAGTCTCACCGAGGGCATGTTTTATCTTGTTGTATTGATGATTTGTGTGTTGAATTTTCTAAGTCTATCCGTTAGAAAAATAACTTGTATTCTGATTGTTTATTTCTTATATTTGTTTAAAAATCAAACAAGTTATTTCATACATTAAATACTGAAATAAACACAACCCAGTCACAACATCCATAGATCATCAACTAAAAGAAAACAAGCACATAAGTGACATCGTCATTTTTGGACAAATGTTCTCGAAAAAACACAATGCGGGAAAATTAGTGCAGCTATTCAAAGGGTTATATTATTATGCAGTCTATTTGAGTACAACAAGGTGCCTAATCCAGCTCACCTGACAGAGAAATGTACATGAAAACAATACCTTTATATCTAGAAATAGGAATTCATAAAACCTGTCCCACGAAACCCTCTCCAACACAACTGAAGTTCAGTGCTAGACCTTATGGCCTCTACGTCAGCCTCCCGCTGACCTGTGTCAGCCCCAGGACCATCTCTGTGAACCCTCTTAGGCACTGCATAGCCTTTGCGAGTCTTTGCATCACTCCCTCTGCCCTCTGTGTGGATGACGTAGCCTCTCTGGGCTCTGCGCTGCCTCTGTTGAGCTCTACGTAGCCTGGACTAATTGTTGCTCTTGCTCTATCTACTTTTGTGCTGGTCTCCCAGTATTGTCCTCGCCTCTCTACCTCATACTCACTACCCCTCGCTGTTGATCACTGATTCAAGTTTTCTTAGCAACCCCACTCTAGCAAAATGAATGACTGGTCACTCTGGTGTATTCTCCAACTGACCCTAAAGCCTCCTCTTATATCTTATACTTTTCTCGTTGGTCCTTCAACGACCGAGATTAAATCTCTTATCAATGGCTAAGATTAGATTTGTCTTGATCCATGGCTTTTGGAACCTTCTAACCCAATTTTATATTAATACCCATTAATATTTTATTTTTCCTAAGTTTATACTTAGGAACAACATTAAAAATATTAATTATTTTAATATTTCCCAAACCGCGTACAATCTATCTAAACAATTTCTGCGTCTCGGAGATCTCATGTGCTTTAGCCTCTCCACCAATTTTAATGGCTAGAGCACATCCGATGCTACCCAAAATCAACACTCCCTATTAGCAAGGATTGTGCTCTAGTAATACTCCTCACTAAGTATCACACTGATTATCCAGCATTGGTCCCTGTGTTGATGCTATCATGCTATGCCTCCCCACACAACAACCTCTACACTACTATGTCTTGTACTACTGGCCATTGCTTTTCCACTGCCATTGCTGCATCCATATGACAGCTCCCTCTGCATCCATGTTGCTACTGGTCCATCCTCCCAGCACTACATCTGCACTGCATCCCCTCTCATCATGCTGCATCATGCTACTACATATTGCTACTGCATTGCAGCTCAGTTACTGAGAAGTAGGTAACTGATCCACCCAACTTCTAACATCCCTATTAGGCTAGAAACATTCCCATTGTTGAAGCTACCTTTGCCACTAACAAGTGCTCCCTCTACTGACCTCTACACTACTGCAACAACACCCTGCATCTCGCACCATTGCACACCTCTCTATGCCATCCTGCACTGGTGCAACACTCTCGTGCCTCTCACACTATTGAATCTTGCCAACCTCGTGCTTCCTAGGGACTCCTACACTGTAGCACTATGTACCATTTCACCCGCATTCGTCTCTACCAACATCTGCTAGTCCTTCTACTCTCTCTTCAGGGCTCCCGTGGAAAGTTATAATCCAAGAGGTTGGGTACCTCAAGGATCCTACCCCTCATCACTTGTAGTCCTCCTGACTACAGCTTGATGTCTCCCCATTTCTTCTCAAGTGGCACAAAAGCACTCATGGCACAATCATCATCCTCCCCGACTTTTTCCTCTGCCCTTGCTGGCACTACCTTCGAGTCAGAAGCATATCCCTTACTCTTCTTCCTCGAACACTGGTTCGCAAAATGACCCAATTCTCCACAATGGAAGCACTTGACCTTGGAGAGGTCCTTCTTCTTCCTCTTCTCCTGCTTTCTTGCAGAATCTGCTAGAGTCACATCCTCTTGTTCCTCCTCCTTGATCCTGACCCCTTTGTGACTACTCCCTGCCTTGGTCAGCCGTCTGATATCTTCTTGATGAAGAGCCGCCCACAGTTCTTCCCAATCTGGAAGACTCATCCTGCCCAATATGCTCTGGAAAAATACCTCCAAATCCTTGGAAACTACATTAAGTGTGGTCATCACCATTAATTCCTCATTTGGCGTGGACCCTATGGAAGTTAGCTGGTCACGGATCTCCTTCAATTGAACAAGGAAGACATCTATCTACTCTCCCTTGTGCATTTGGTATGCCCTTAGTTAATTCTCCAAGAGCATCTTCCTCTGTAAGGAAGTATGATGGTACAATGTCTTCAAAGTGTCCCACATCTCCTTTATCATTTCCTTCTCGGAAATATGTGGTACCACATGATCCTTGACCCCATCATGGATGATGCACTTTTCCTTACCCATTGCCTCCTCGTACCTATCATTTGCTACCGGGTCAATTGGGATAGCCATAGTTCTCAAGGTGAAGCCCTTGATTCGATGTCTGTCTAGAATGGACAAGATCCTGGCCTTTCAGACCACAAAGTTGGATGCTCCATCTAGTATGTCTTGATCTCTCAGCCCATTCATAGACATCTCGTTGCTCTTCTGTCGACTCCTCCAAGTCTCTTTACTTCCCGCTTGGAAGTTCTCAGTTTGACTCTTGCTGAGTCTCTCTACTTCCCGTCTCGAAGTTCTTCTTTCAAATCCTGCTGAGTCTCACTACTTCTCGTCTGGAAGTTCTCGGTTCAACTCTTACTGAGTCTCTCTTCTTCCCATCTGGAAGTTCTCTTATGGACTCCCTTTGAGTCCCGATTTCCCTCCTGGAAATCCTTCTGCCAACTCTCAAGTTGCCCCACTCCGATCGTCTATGCAAATGCAACACTGATCCAGATTCCTTGGCTATAAATCTGCCTCGGCAACAACTCCCTCCACCTTCGTCTTGCCCTATTAGGTATTTTTCTGACCATAATACCCCACCAGTGTCGCTCTCGCAAACTGTCCACAACTTTATTTGCCCCAGAAACTGAAGGATTGAACCTCTTGGCTCGGCGCAATCTCAACACCAGCAAAAAATATCCCTCAACTAATTGTGTCAACCCTCCTGGCTTCTGCGTGAGCCTGTTTCTGCCCTCCTCAACCTCTGTGCTGACCTCTCTTAGGCCCATACTGATGATGCAGTTCCTCTATTTCAACCCTTCCTCTGTCACTTTATGAAAGGATCAACACTGTCTCTCAGGATAGCTGAATCTACTGCAAATGCTCTTCTCAGCTAATGCCTTCAGCTTTCCTGTGATCTACAACAACACTCTGACACCATGTTGAATTTTCTAAGTCTATCCATTAGAAAATTAATCTGTATTTTGTTGGTTTATTTCTTCTATTTGTTTAAAAATCAAACAAGTTGTTTAATACATTAAATACCAAAATAAACACAATACAGTCACAACATCTACAGATCATCAACTGAAAGAAAACAAGCACACAAGTGACACCATTATTTTTGGACAAATGTCCTTGGAAAAACCCAATGTAGGAAAACCAGTGTAGCTATTCAGAGGGTTATATTATTATGAAATCTATCTGAGTACAACAGAGTGCCTAATCTGACTCACCCAACAGAGAAAAATACACAACAACAATACCTCTTTATCTGAAAACAGGTATTCAGAATACCTGTCCTACGAAACCCTCTCTAGCAGCACTAAAGGTCAGTGCTGGCCCTTTTGGCCTCTATGTTAGCCTCCTACTGACCTATGTCAACCCTAGGATCCTCTGCGTTAGCCCTTTGAGGCACTGCACAGCCTCTGGGAGCCATTGTATCACTCCCTCTGCCCTCTGCGTGGATGACGCAGTCTCTCTGGGCTCTGTGCTGCCTTCGCTGGCTTCTGCATAGCCTGGATTGATTGTTGCTCTCGCTCTCTCTGCTTCTGTGTTGGTCTCCCAGTATTGTCCCTGTCTCTCTACCTCATACTCACTGCCCCTCATTGCTGATCACTGATTCAACTTTTCTTAGCAACCCCACTCTAGCAAAATGAATAACTGATCACTCTAGTGTATTCTCCAATTGACCCTCAAGCCTCCTCTTATACTTTTGTCGTTGGTCCTTCAACGACTAAAATTAAATCTCTAATCAATGACTAAGATTAGATTTGTCTTGATCCATGACTTTTGAAACCTTCTAACCCAATTTTTCATTAATACCCATTGATATTTTATTTTTCCTAAGTTTAGACTTAGGAACTCCATTAAAAATATTAATTATTTTAATATCTCCCAAATCGGGTACAATATGTCCAAACCATTTCTGGGTCTTGGAGATCTCATGTGATTTAGCCTCTCCACCAATTTTCATGGCTAGAGCACATCTGATGCTACCCAAATCAACATTGTGGTGTCCTGTCATCGTAGTATGCTAAGTGTGTGATCATAATGTCAAGTTGGCACAAGTTCACTTGCTTTCAACACTTAGCCATTTCCCTGAAAATTTGTCCGACCAATCAACCCTCTTCCAACGGACCCTGTTTGAGTTGCACTATGCAATCTCAGCCCTTAGTGACCCTGCTCTACTGCTCGGAACTGTTCAGTGCTTGAGGTTGTCCTCTAGGTCAGTTGCACTATGTAATCTCGGAGGTGAGAAGCCTGACTATGTCCCAGAACGACGCAAAAAACTACCACCATGTCCAAACTGAACTCCGCATTTATCAAGCACAGTCATCAAGCCTCCTTTTGTCTACCAGAAGCCTACACTGTGCAATATCGGAGGTGAGAAGCCTGACTACCTCCCAGAACAATGTAGAAAACTACCTCCATGTCCAAACTGAACTGCGCATTTCTCAAGCACAGTCATCAAGCCTCCTTTTGTTTGCTAGAAGCTTGCACTACACTGAGACCCGAGTCTACACTTTTCTCCAAAACTACGTAGACATGCCCAGCTGGCCCTCTACTGGCTTGCTCTACACTGTTCTCCAAAACTGCAGACATGCCCAGCTGGCCCTCTATTGCCTTATCCTGCACTTCTTTCAGAAACTGCGTAGACATGCCCAGCTGATCTCCTGCTGCCTTGCTTTGCACTGCCTTCAGAAACTGTGCAGACATGTCTAGTAGTCCCACTGCTGCCTATCCTACATTGTTCTCCAAAACTGTGCAATCATGCTTAGCAATTCCCTTGCAGCTCAGTCATGCCTTTGCTCTTGAAAACTGTGTAGAATTTCCCAGCAGGTCCCTTGCAGTCATGTCTTGCCTTCCCTCTAGGATCTGCACAAAAATGCCCCTTAGGGACCCACCTTGTAGCTACCACTGGTGTCCTTCACTGTGTAATTCTGCCTCCAAGTGGCCACTGCGCAGTTTTTCCCGACAGTGTAGGCTATACTCCTGAGTTCCTCATTCCAGCCTGAGTTGTGATCTGCGCTGTCTCAATGAGTTTTCCTCCCTCCTTATTACCCGAAACATGAGAACAATGCATCATGCTAGACTAGGAGGTTTTTGATTTGATGTCATCCCAACATGAGTGAATTACAGGAACTGGTACATTGATAGATCATGGCATGATCCAAATGGAAAATTGCATCAAACCATGGTATTCATCCTTCTATGTTATTCATCCACCCATGGAATTTACCCATGGTATTGTAAGTGGCATCCACTCATGGTAAATATCCACCCATGTTATTGTAAGTGACATCCACCCATGGTATTCATTCGCCCATGGTATTTGCCCATGGTATTATGACATCCATCCATGGTATTCATTCACCCATGGAATTGACCCATGGTATTGTGACATCCACCCATGGTATTCATTCACCCATGGAATCAACCCATGGTATTGTGACATCCACCCATGGTATTCATTCACCCATGGAATTGATCCGTGGTATTGTGCCATCCACCCATGGTATGGTAACTGAAAAATACTATAAGTAACAAGTCACATTTTGTAAAAGGACAGATTGTCTGCCATAATGTAGCCTTTATAGTTATTATAGGTTTTAATAAAAGGTTTCTTGGTGGTTTTATTTACTGTGTGTTCTCTCATTTTCTTTCTAGCATTGCAATTCTTTAGATCTTCGAGGCCTTCCCCCCATGATCCATTTCAATCTTTTAGATCTTGAGGGCCTCCCCCCAAGATCTGGATCAGTGGTATCAGATTAGGTTACGATTCCATGGGAATGAGGGTTTCATGCATATTTTAGTTTCAAATTTTTGCAGCAATATTCAAAAAAATTTAGGCACATGCTGTGACCTCCACAGAGCACTTTCTTGGGCCAAACAGAAAGAATTTTTCTTTTTTCAATTTTTTTGCAGGATTTTTTTTTGGGCAGTGAGTTTGCAGATCATATATGAAACATTTGGTACAATATTTACAAAAAAAAATACCAAAATTCAAAAAACAAATCAGCCAAATTGGAGTCTGGATGAGGGAGATATCGCTGATTTAAAATCAGCTATGTTGTAGAATTTTTTTTTTATGAAAACTGGTGGAAGGCGACATTCCTATCATTTTTGAAGATTTTGTGTAGAATTTCAGGAAAAAGATTATATATCTGAGCTCCACTTGAAAAATCACCGAATTTAAAAAAAAAATGGGTCGAATTGAAGTTCAGATGTGGGAGATATCACTCATTTAAAATCAACTATTTTTTCAGAACTTTTGTGATGGCAGACAAAATTGCAGTGCGACTCAAAGATTCTACGGTGTCAAGATATGAATTTCAACACATGGGAAGACACAAAATAGTCCTCCTGCTTCCAAAAATAGGTTATAATAAATATTCTAAGTTATATTGACCAAGTTATTTCCATTTTAATTCTAGAGCAAAATTCGGAGCAGGTTCCCGTTAGAGACGTGCCCTCCCACCCCAGGCTATCTAGGCACCTGCTACTTCATCATCAACCAACATCATGGTTATGGGTCAACTGCACAAAATCCTTGTCATTGAAGTCCATTTTCTAAGCCGCACACTGTTAGTATCACAGTGGGTCACAAGCATTACAGGGTATCTCTATCCTTGGATCTTCGTTTGTCATGGTTATGTGTCATCCACAAACCCACACTTCATCGAAGTCCATTTGCTAGGCCGCACACTGTCAATATCACAGTTGGTCACAAGCATTACAGGGTATCTCTATCCTTGGATCTTCGTTCATCATGGTTATGGGTCATCCACAAACCCACACTTCATTGAAGTCCATTTGCTAGGCTGCACACTGTCAGTATCACAGTTGGTCACAAGCATTACAAGGTATCTCTATCCTCGGATTTTCGTTCAGCATGGTTATGGGTTAACCACATAAAACCATTCTCTTCAGTGGCTCTTCATATTCAACAAAATCTTCACAAGAGGGAACTTCATGCAATGGGGACCATTGCTTCTTAAGGAGGGATGAATGATCCAAATGGAAAATGGCATCAACCCATGGTATTCATCCACCTATGTTATTCATCCACCCATGGAATTTACCCATGGTATCGTAAGTGGCATCCACTCATGGTAAATATCCACCCATGGTATTTGCCCATGGTATTGTGACATCCATCCATGGTATTCATTCACCCATGGAATTGACCCGTGGTATTGTGACATCCACCCATGGTATTCATTCACCCATGGAATTTGTTAGCACCTAAATCTGCCCTAGGCTGAAGGAAGGAAAAAATTAGGGCAACCACAAACCACGCTCAGTCTGGTAGCTAGCCCTACCAGAACAGGAGAGGGCTCTCTCCGAGTCACGCTCAGTGAATAGATAATCAAAAATGGTCTAAGATGACTTACAATGAAATATTTACCTTAGGCTAGTAAGTGAATAGGGATTTGGGAAACAAGTTTCATGAATGACTGAGCTTCTGGGATGGTATGGGACCAACGATAAGCTAAGAACAGATAATGTAATATGAAGGCACAGATTATTCCGTGAGGAAAGGCAGGCGGAAAGTGAAGCAATTTTAGTTTGAGGTAACACGGAATGAAAAGATTGCTGAAGAAAGTGAAAAGGGCACAGTCACATGAATCCTTTTCAACAGAAGAATAACACTGAACATGAAATTTTCCCACAAGCAGAGCAATAAAATTGAATTCTACCTAATCTCACTCAGAAAATTTCATTGGAAATGAGCATGAATTGAATTATGAAACATAACAAAATACATATGAAAACATAAGAAACGCATTTGCTACACTCAAAACCACAAGAATCTCATGAAACAGAGCCGCTGCCTTTCATTAATTCTCTGTCAAAAATACACAGTGAAGAAATAGAGTTTCTTTCCCACAGTCTCCCAGAAGTTACAAGTCAACCAACCATTTGCAAATAGCTTGCATACAATATATAGAATGTGTGAGGAAGAGATAGAACGCCCAAGGGTTGGGGAGTTAATCGAATCATTGCAAAATGGAGATGGAGAGCCAACCATCAGCTACAGGTGCAGCGCTCACAAGTATGACATTTGGCTGGGGTGACCCTTTGCATTCCTTTACCACTTGGATAGATGCCAATCTGGAGAAAAAAATACTTTAAATGCTGCCTTTGGTGCCAAAAAACCTAAGTGTAGATGACCGGACCCACTTGGAGAAGTCGCGAACCGAAATTTCGTGAAACGGGAGAAAATTGGCAATTTTTCCTCTGTGTGCCGCGCCAATTTCTCTGTGCGTGGCGCCACTTTGGGGCCTGTTTTGGGGCACTTGCGTGTGTCCAAAATGTGCCCAAGTGGGCTTGTTGGAAAGCCTGTCCTGTCTACTTTCCAACCCAACTACAATTTTTGAATTTGGTACTCATTTACCCCTCCAAATCTTCATTCTCCCAAGACTGCTTTCTGTGTGTCAAAAAAGTGGCAGAGAGGCCATTTTTGGGTGTTTTTTGACCTTTAGGAGACCCAGATCTTGTCAAAATTTCTTGCTTGGACACCAATAGTCGTGATTTTCCATGCTAAATCCAAAACTGCAAACCATTCCTCATTTGGAGCTCTATAATTTTAGGGTCGCGCCAGTGGCGCGGCGCACAGGGAGAAAAACCCTGTTTTTTGCACAAAAAAATTTCAAAATTTCAAAATGTGCTCCAAATTTCTTGAAATTTGGTCTGGAGCTTCTTCATTAAGTGTTATGGTGGGCCAAGGATTGCCTCAGCCAATATCTGGAGTCGATCATGCTCTTTTTTCCTCTTTTTCCTTTTTGATGCCTTCCTTAGGTTTGCCTTCAAATTCCTTATTCGTGCCTTGCAAACCTTGTTCCGTGCCCAATAGTGGTTTTTCATGTTCCTGAGCATGTCCCTGTCCTTGTGTGCTTTCATCGACAGCTTCTCTAAGTGGATGTGGATCCTCTCGAGCCAAATCTCTCAATCAGCCTCTATCTCCTGCTGAATAGGTGTCTTCTCATTTAGGCTTCTTTGGGTAGCTTGCTGGTCTTCATGGATGTTTTGCAACTCCGTGATCTCATGCTGGTCCTTAGGCTGCTTGTTTCTCTGCTCCAAATACTTGATGATCCATTTGGCTCTCTCCACATTGAGCGACAAGTCTTGGATCTTTGTGTTCTGCTCTTGAATAGTCATCCTAAGTTGGGCGCTCTCCACATCTACATCATCATCCTGAATGAGGATGAAATCGGCCTCCTGTTCACTTGATGGCCCCTCATCATGCATAGGTTTCTTGTCCTTGTCCTGTATTGCTCTGAGGGGAGCATCAGCAAGCAAATCCAACTTAACCTTGTCTTTTTGCCTGATTAGGGTTTCCTGGAGTATTTTCTTCAACTGCTTGATTTTGACTTTGGATACCTGATTCCTTGTGTAGCAATGAGTAGCCATGTGTCTTTGAAATTTGTTATCTCTTTTGGCCTTCTTAAGAAGATTGTTTAAATGGAAATTTACTTTGTCAAGCCAAAAATCCCTATTTTCATTGATTTCTCTTGTGGGCCTGTTCTCCTGAAGCGGTGTCACTGTGTGTCTCCTCCTCATATTCTGATGAAACCTCAGATGCCATGACTTTTGTTTTAAAAGTTGAATTTGGGCTGCCCTTTGATTTAAATGAAGCTAGAAGTTGCTTTGATAATCTGCCACCAAGGGGACAATTTAATAGGGAGCATTAGGAAGGGGATAATATAATGGGAATAGGGGTTTATAGGAGAATTTTGTTTAGGGATATACAAGGGTTTTTGGGGTATTTTGATAGGGTAGGGTTTGGGTTTTTAGCAAGGTAGGGTTTGTGTTTATTGAGCAATAGGAGGAGGGGAAAGGGAGTATGATCTTGGTAATGTTAGGGTAATGATTATGGGGACAATGGCATAGGGGAATAAGGAGCAGGGGTAGGGTAGGAAGAATAACCTTGGCAGCAACAACACTGTAGCAAAAACCCTAGCAGAACAGTCTTTCTTTGATGTCTTCTTGCGTTTGCTTTATGAAACTTTTTGCATTCAATCACAGGCAATAAACCATCATATATCTATGAAATTTGATGCAGAAGTGAGTTTATAGAGCCTACCTTGCAATTTGATGGGCTTCACAAGAAATTTGAGGCAATTTGGCACAATTTTAGGCCCTTTTTGCCCTGTGCACCGCGCTCTGTGTGCGTCGTGCCAGTGTAAATTTTACACTGGAAAATCTCTCCTAGTGCGCCACGCTCTCTCTGTGCACCATGCTCTTTTCCAGGTGACTTTTGGAGGCCTTCCTGGTGTCCAAATTGGGTGAAAGATAGCTCGTTGGAAAGGTATTTGAGTATAATTTCCAACCCAACCATATTTTTCAATTTGGACTTCATTTTCCCTGTCAAAAGTCAAATCTCCCAAGACTGGTCAAAAAGTGCCCAGTGAGGCTGCCTCAAGGCAGAGTGCTGTTATAGTCAACTTTTGAATGCCTTCCTCTACTCCAAATTGAGCTCATGATAGCTCATTCGAAAGATCTTGGTGTCTAGTTATTATTTGACTCATTAAAAAATTCATTTGGCCAACGGAGCTAGGCAAAAACTGGATTTTCCCAAGGTCGCTTAAGAGGTGCATCAATTCTCCCGAGGCAATTGTATTTTTGACATTTATTCAAAACCATGACACCTGTGTAAAATGTGAAGGAGTTTTTTCGTCCTTGGTCTATTGTGGACAAAAACCTCTCTCATTTTTTCCAAATTCATCTTTCCTTGCTCAGAAACATCGTTTGAGTGAAACCTACCCAATGTGTGGAACAAGAGATTTGTCAAAATGAAGAGAAATGAAGGGGATAGGGAGCTTCTAAATTCTTGAGGGAATTTTTCTAAGTAGGGAGGGATTTTAGGAAGTAGGGGAAAGTGGAATCTCTGAAATTGAGTGATGGGAAGGGGTCCAAAAAGGCAAAACACAGGCCCAATCTACAAAACTGCCAGGTTGTAGCAAGAAACTAGGGCTTGTGCGAAAATGAGGAATTTGGGGGATCTCAGTGATGGGAAGTGTTTGATAAGGTACTTTAAGGATAAGGGAATGTGTATGAACATCATGATACAAGTTTTTCCGGTGATTTGACCGTCCAAGAAAAATTGCCCTCAAAACCCTAGGAGAGGGAAATAACCGTAGCTAGGCGCTACTGAAGCATGAAAAAGGTGTAAAATGACCCATTGGAACCTGAAATGATGATGAAAACACTCTAAGTGATGGTAGACTCAGCTGAATAGTGACATAGACCGACCTTTGGATGACTTTGGAAGGAGTGAAAGCAAACCCTAGACCTAGTACCTAGTGACCAAATTTTGCTTTGAAGACTTACTGAAATGACAAAATTTGACCTTGACGCCTTAAAACCACTTTGTAAGAACATGTTTGATCATTGGAGTAAGGATGGAAAGACCGACACTAGCAGAATTGACCCGTGGTATTGTGCCATCCACCCATGGTATTCATTCACCCATGGAATTGACTCATGGTATTGTGCCATCCACCCATGGTATTCATTCACCCATGGAATTGACCAGTGGTATGGTAACTGAAAAATACTATAAGTAATAAGTCACATTTTGTAAAAGGATAGATTATCCACCAAAATGTAGCCTTTATAGTTATTATCGTTTTTAATAAAAAGTTTCTTGGTGGTTTTATTTACTGTGTGTTCTCTTATTTTATTTCTAGCATTGCAATTCTTCAGATCTTGGGGCCTTCTCCCCAAGATCCATTTCAATGTTTTAGATATTGAAGGCCTCCCCCCAAGATCTGGATCATGGCAAGATGAAAAACGAGATGAACAAGGAGTGCACATGTTAGAAGACTTGCTTGCGGCTGGACAAACATACCAAGCACATCAAGCAAGAATGAAGAGGAACACATGCACAAAAACATCAATCAATACCAAGACCATCGAAGACCTCGCAGCACTATGCCATGCGGAAGAGAAGACAAAGCACACCAAGAGTACATCCATCACTCAGCAGCGCATCAACTTGACATGGACACCACAGTTAGCCAATACATGTCAGCAGTGTCATGTCGAGTTGTGTCATGAGTTGTCTTGGCCACATCACCACTATGGGACATATCCATTGTAACTCAATGTAATGTAAAGTGAAGTCCAATGGACGCACACAAGAAGTTGAAGAGTCATGTCAGTTGAAAATTCATGGGAAGTTGAACGGTCATGAGGGTAGTCCAAGGGTCACTAGGATCACACATCACCCTTGGCTATATATACCCCTCTCATTGTATGAGCAAAGACTTTTTACCTTGGCTCCTCCCACATAGCCTTGAGATATTGTAGTCTATTCTTTGACAAGCGAGGAATGGCTCCATTGTCCCACTACTGCGACTAGTGATGTATGGTGTCCAGATGTGTCTTGGGACTTTTGCTTAATTCAAAAGCCTAATAAGGCCAGCACGTTTTCATGTATGTTTTGTAGATGTTTGTAAGACTACTCTTTAAACATGTGTAATGCATGTTTGCTTAACCTGTACTAAGATAGTTGAACTACTTTGGTTATTTTAGTACTCACATTGTTGAAGATGTGTTGTATTGTTTATCAATGTTGTCTCGTCCTTGTGGAATACTCCGCAGGACATTAGATAGACCATTCTTGTTTATTTGTTATAACGACCGTCACCTTCATGTGGACTACTCTGCTAGATGGTGTACGTGTTTTCCCTTGCACTTTGGTTTTAACACTGTCACATCTGCTGTGGACTACTCAGTTGAATGTTGGATAAACCCTTGTTGGTTTGCATGTGTCTCTCCCTAGGTGGTACTATTACCTCTCATCTAGAGACTCACTTTAATCTCTCCCTTTACAGTAAGAGAACCCAGACACAAGTTATATTACACACTCACTAGGCATACTCACCTCGCTTTTTGAAGATACAAGAATAACACTCTCATGTGCTGAATAGCAAGAGCTAAGGCAAATCTCTCAGATAATAGCAACCAGACCATCGTACCGTATGGGACTCCTACACCAAACGGTGTGAGGTATATTTGGGACTTCATACCAGGGAGATCCCCTGAATGTTGGCGTGTCCAACACCGTCAACAGTACACAACAAGTTTTATTTCATTTGCTATAGATTTTCTATAGGGATAGATTTGAATTTTGAAATAGTTTATATTTATTTCAAATTAGATTTGATTTAGTTTAGGGTTACTTACTCTTGTTTATATTAGATTTAAACTTTAAAATTTCTCATTTGGATTTTAATTTTTCGAATTAAAAAAAAAATAACTTAGATTTTATTAAGATTCGAGTTATTTATTTAGGTTGGATTTTTTAATTTTTATTTTAATCTAGAATTAAAAGTTTAAAATTAGATTTAAATTTTAAGATATCTTTTTATTTAAAGTTAGATTTTATTTTGGTTTATATTTAAATTTAGATTAGATTTAAAAAAAAGAGAATTAGGTTAGATTTATATTTTATTTTTGTTAATTTTCATAGTGTTCTATGTTGTTATAATCACTTTAAACAATCTCTTCAATCACCCCAATAACAAACAAGCAATTATAAATAGAACAGTAAACAATAAGTGCACAATAGAAGATAGCCAAGCACAATGAGACACAACAACCAGTTAAAGTCAAAGCTTTGACTTCCAAAATCGACCAATCCAAAATAAGTCAATGATGAGAGAGAAAGTCAAATTTGGTCAAAGATACCAGTCTACAAAATTTCAGCCTGTGGAGGAACAATCAATAGAAGTCAATGATCTTCCCTAACCAGTCAAATTCAACATTCAAACTTTCAAAAAAAGTTCGGTCAACCCAACAATAAATTTGTCCTTTCTTCCTCAGTCAAACTCAGTCAAAACAACAACAAAATTCTCGTTCAAAAGAGAGAGAAAATCTTATGTTTGAGTTGTGGTCAAACCCTAGTCAACCCTGCAATCAACCTCAGTCAAAATGCTGAGAATTTTTTTCTCAAAGTCCTCCTCAATTTGGCCTCCCAAAATAGAAAGAAATTTGGTCAAAATAGAGTCAAAATGCCCAAGTCAACATTGGTCAACAAAAGCCTCTCTCTCCTCCTTTGCATGTGTGAAGAACCCCTATGGTTTCTCAGATCAAATCGACCCATTTGATGTGATGTGTGATGTGATGATGAGTCTCCAAATGGGATCAACGAATGTCTATTTATATGAGACTTTGGAGGGGTCATTTCCCTTAGTGGGGCCTGTTACCCACCACCTGTGGGTTGTATTCATAGGAGAATTTTTTTCTCCTAGTTAGTCCTCAGCTAGTAGCCAACAGCCCCGAGATAGCTTGTGTGCCATTTTCTACGCCACTTGAACCAGCCATGTGGTCCCTCGCCCATCTGTTATGAATGTATGTTTGAAGGTGGGCCTCCCAACCCCAAAGATATGGATTTTCATTGGTATAGTTGAGTAATTTTCCTTACTTGTCATCGACACTTTTGGGCATGAATTGGTGGGAAGATTTGATGGAAAGAGTGTGTTAGGTTTGTATTCTTGTCTCCATTGCCCGATTTCATGGTTAGCTTTGTATCCTAGTCCCGTGGAATCTCCTTTACTAGCCATTAGCTTTAGAGTTGGCGCTACATGGGAAATCCCGATTTTGATTGTGTGGTCCACTTCCTGACACCACCTACATTACTCCCTTTCCACTCATTTGAGCCCCATTCATCTCTTTTTCCATTTGGGTCCACATGTGTCCACTGGGTCCACACAAGGTTAGCCTCCCCCTCCCCTTCCCCTTGTCGACACCTTGGGTTGGGCCTGGAACGATGCCCCAGAGGTTGATGCAACTAGAAAGAGAATGAAAAAGCATAATTTGGCCACTCTCAATAGGAAATATACCACAAAATGCAAAAGGTGGCTGGGGCATACAAATTTAGCATGTGGGTAAAATCCAAGCATGAGCTCTACCCGTTATCTATGGCCATCACTGTGGTTCCAATGGGCCTTAGATGATCCCCCTCCATCACTAAGGAAACCATGATTGTCCCAACCCATGGTGGGTGATGAACTGCCTCACCTTAAGGGGGTATTCTCTGCTACATGTTACACATCATGCTCTCCATCCCCTGGAGCCCCAAGCAGTTATGAAGAAAAATCAATCAAAGGTAAAAGGCATATGAAGAAGTGTGGAAAAAAAATGTTGGGGTAACTCATGTACCACGCTTTTCTCCCTCCTACACTCATATACCTAGGTGTGGGCCTCCCTTATTATAGCTACCCTTGCACCTTGACATGTAGCCTGGATGATTCCCCTGATCCCCACTCCATTTCATTATTATATCATTTCCACCTACCTCTTAAAGGATGTACCATGGACATGCCACCACCTTTAGAGGTTGAAACCACCTAATAGGGTCCTTTTTTAACCCCCTATTGAGCTTGGAGACACTTGTACATGCGAAAGCACACTATGGAAGGGCATGCCACCATGAAGTGCCCCATTGATCCCATGATTTGTAAGCATTATTACTTGATTATTCTAATGATTTGTTGTATTGGAGGGCAAGGGGACGCATTGGATTTTATGCAGGATCATAGGTGGGTCTTCATTTGGGTCTTAGTCTCCCTATAAGGGGTCCTAGCCCTCCATAGGGCCACATTGCCACTTGTAGGGTGAGCGTTGAGAGCCATGGGCCTCCACCATAGTAGATATTACTTCATGGATCCCCAACAATGTTCATTGATTACTCATGTTACACTTTTTGGATGAGGATGATGCACCTGGTCCACCATGCTCAACTGGCTCCACAGTTGCACCATACACTTGGCAGATGTTCCAAGATGCCTCCCGTTGTAGAGGGAGGGCTTATGTCATTACTCCAGCCCTTATAGATGGTCTACAAGCATATTTGATCCATTTGGAGACCCATGAGGATGTCCTTGTGTCCCCACACCCACTTGGGAGCACCACAGGTTCTTGATTGAAAAACAAGGGGCCAACCCGTTGTCTACTATGTTTGGAGTCCATTTTTGCATCATGGCACCCCTTGGACTTCATCAGGCTTCCTCAAAGGCCCAATGACTTGATTTTTTGATCATTCGACCCTCTTGAGAGGCTTACCTTTACATTATTTAGTTATTTGGTGGGCTTGTCACCAAAATTTTTGTTATTATGTACATTACTCTATTTGAGGGGCTAAATTAGGCCAAATTAGCTAAATCGAATTCATTAGGAGGTGTATAAATACAAGTGTGATGAATCATTTGGATTATCATCACTTGGATTGGATCTTTCTCTCTTGTGATATTTTCGCTATCCTTCTTGGAGGACGATGTTGGATGAATGGATGAATTTTGATGTTTGGATCTCTTCATTTTTGTCTTGGAGCTTCACTATTGACATATAATGATGATTGGATATACTCTTTCTTACATGTAAGTACTCTGTTAATTCTATTTTTTTACTTATTTCACATGCATGTTGTTTGGGATCTTCGTTATACTAGGCTGAAATTTACTACTTTTCTTATGCGAAATTGTGGAAATTTGTCTTTTTATAGCATTGCATCATGTCGTGGGCCATGTATGAATGAGTGAATATTTCTAGATATATTTTGTTGAAATTTTATCTTGATAAGTCATCATATATTGCAAATCAAAGTGTAAATACCTTGAAGAAATTGTCTCATGCCCTAATGCCATGCAAAATTGTTCTAGAGGCCTCCTTGACTAAGTGAATCCATCCCAAGCATTGGAATCTCCTTGACTCCATCTCTCCCAAAGGATTAGGCACTGATCCTCCACTGGTGATCACTCTAAAGCATATTTTCTCACCATCTCCCTTTCTTTCTAGGAAAGCCTCAATAGGTGACCTAGGGCATCAAATTTCTCATGATTCACCCACTCAAAAAATTTGATCGTTTTCCCTCTACTGTGTTGTTGTGTCTCTTAGAATCCCTCCAAATTTGAAGCAATTCCAATGGTGGGATCTTGAGATATTCCAAGCCCTAGCTCCGAGATCGATTCTTTCCCTTCGTTTCCCTTGGCTAGTGACCTCATTGGGATCATTGCATCAAAATTAGTGAAAATGTAATGTCCCAAATCAGAAATTTTTGGAACAAGAACTTCATATAAAATTTATCATGCATTTACCAGAAGATTGTCATGTAAAACCAAAACCATAAATCTATAAATTGCACAAAATCTCATTAAAGATCACAACATGAGGAACAATGAGAAATGCAACAACAAAATCCATCTTTATTATAGAAATATATGCTAATACAATAGCTGGGAATGGCCCTCCAAAATATATAATAACACTGAAATCAGCCGCCGAACTGAACATGAAATCAATCACTACACCTGTGGATTTTGAATGAATCCACCAAGGGGAGATGGGTGCTCACCCAATCTCTCTATATCACCCGAGGGTTTTCGTCCTAGGGCTACCAATGGAGTAGAGAACCGGGTTCTCAACCTCTAATAAAAGAAACAATATCAAAACCAAGATCCAAGATGTTTCTAAATGACCTTCTCCTCCTCTTTTATAGATCTCATGGATAGATCCCCAAGCCTCTAGAAGCATCTTATTTTATTATTTTATTATTATTCTACAAGTTCCTTTGTTGACTTTATCAAGTGACATTTTAATTTCATTTTATTTCAGTTAAGTCACTTTTGGCCCTTTTTCTCTAATTAGTTATTTTTCCTTAATTAAATAACTAATTAAAGTCATTTTTAACTAAGGAAAATGGAAAATCACCCACCATACTCTCTTTGGCCACTGGAAGTCTCTTCTCAGCATCACATCTTGTAGATCTTCTCGTTCTGGTTCCAACGAGCTATTACATTGAGGTGTTCCATCAATTAATCTCCCTCGAATGCCACCTCGAGCATAATTAATTAAGTTATGCCCAATAATAACGTTGGTTTTCTAATGTGAATTTTCCGAAAATATTTCTAAAAACTCAGATTATGGATCACAAAAGCTTAAATTCAAATAACATTGATTTTTGAAAGTTGTTGGAATGTGACAGAATGAAAGGAAAATTGTGCGGATGATGGAATATTCCAAGCGAATGCCATCAAATCCCATAAAAACTCCTCAAAACTCCATCAGGACCCCTGATGACATAAACCTGCTCCACTGCCCTGACCATCCCCTGCCCTGGAAATCCACCCTAGTTGTACTATGAAGAAGAATAAAAATGGGGACATGATAGTCCTCTTGCCCCAAAATTTCTTTCCTTCAAGAAATCCAAATCTGTGGACCAATCTAGTGGCCCAACGCCACTAAGACTCAATGCCTAGATCCCATACAAACCACTAGTCCACGTCACATCTCCAAGCTATTGAAACATGACTGGATCCTCCAATACCTGGATCCCATGTCCATCTCTGACTCAACCTGCTACCAGTAGATCCACCTGGATCCCAATGCCACCAAGGAGCATTAATGCTACATGGCTCCTGCTGTGATGTAGCTCTGGCTGTGAATGTTGCCCTACCAACTATGTACCAGCTCATCAACTCTCTCCAATCCAATCCTTGGCATACCCCAAGGTCAGTCTCACCATACTAATGTTGTGCTAAGATACTGATGAGTGGCCAACCCACATTTTGCTGTCGACTTGAGCACCTAATATCCCCCACCTCTAAGGGCTCCTGTAGTACGCTGCTCTTGACTAAGAGTTATACTCCATCAATAGGATAATAACTCATGGTCTCCTGCTAATATAAGTCATGGACTCTTGTTTAAGGAACAAGTCTACTATGCTGATGTTGGTCCATGCTCAACTCATGCTGCCCTATCTGGTTGGTCAGCAATATCCATCAAGAAAGTCTTGCCTCTCTCCCTGTAATGGGCAGAAGTAGCTAGACTGTGCTACAAGCCCCGTCTATGTACTCCTGGAAAGGGATGCTACCTGAGAGTACTGCAACTTTGCCAGTTTCCTGTGCATCTACCCACACCTCATCAATGGGTCAACCCAAAGATAGATGCACCACTATCTCCCTTGAATGATAGGAAACTCCACACTCTTCTAGTCCACAAATCTCCTGTAAAACTACCCTGTCATACTCCAACATCACCTGAGGAAAAGTGTCAGCGAATACCATCATCCTGCCAGTTGTTTGTACCTCTGTCTGCTCCTCATCAATGACTGATCCCAAGGGTGGCTTTTCATCCTCCATCATTACAGGTTCGATATGAACCTCCAGCTGGCCCTCCCTAGAAGGCTCACGATGCATACTGCGTGAATCATCCTCCTCAGCTGACTGATGATCCACCATATGCTACTCATGTTGAATCACCATTGGTGACTCACCATCCTAAATGTCTCTCCTAGGACCCACTGACTGATCATCATATGAATCAGGCTTGTTGTCAATGACTCTACATGACTCATGTTCCTCTATATGCTCTCTATTCTAAATCATTAGCCGCTCATCTGCTCCCTGAACTCCTTCCCTCATGGGGAAAATAGGCTTCTCCTCATACTCCTCTACCACACATGGATGCATATCTTGGCTACTGTCATCAACCCCACATGACTTCTCGTGCTCCTCTAAGGTATCATCGTATGAACCCATGGACTCGTCCAACGAAGATTCCTCATCCTGATATACATAAAGAATATCTTCTTGCTCTATTGCTATCATCTCCTCAGTGTCACTCAAGCATGAGTGGTCGGGTCCCCAAGGTCCTTTGTAGATGAAGAAAAGTCCCTTCCTCCTCATCTCATTCTTGCTACATGAGACGCCAAACCTTAGATTCTCCTCCCTGGTCAACTATCTCCTGAACAACCTAATGTTCTACTCAACAACAATCTCGGCTAGATCATAAGCAACATGTGAGACCAACTGCTCTCTCCTCCAAATAGACAACAATCGAGGATTCAAATCCTGGCAGATGGCATCACGACTTCTCATAGATGAGGACAAGATGGACTACATGTGTGCTATGACTCTGTTAGGATGATGTTTCCTAATGTTGAAGAAGCATTGGAACATCTGCAAGATCAAACCATCACAGTCTAGATCAAACATGACTTCATAAGTCCTAGTCACAACCATAACTTCTAAAATCTCAAGCTTCTTCCCAAATGTAGGACCCGCACTGTTGTCTAAGTCCTGAAAAGTATACACTATTAGCTTGAAAACTCTCCTCATAACATCATCATTGTAAGGAGCTATAGGGGCGGTTAGTCTCATGATGTGACTGAGACAAGATGCAATTGGGATTCTAACCCCTTCACAAGGTTCTTCCAAGAACTTGGGTTGTATGAGAGAAAACATAGCTAGTTTGAGCACCCAAAACAATTTTCTTCCTTCCAACTGGTTCACTTTAGAAAGGAGTGCATCTAGTTCATCAAGTTTGAAGAGAACCTTCCATGTGATCCTCATGTGCTTCAAATCTGTCCCAAGAGCAAAAATCTTGTGTCCCATTTCCTGCCCCTTCTGCAAATCTTTTGGCTGTTCCTTTTGAAGAATGGCATTTAGCCCTCTTGAAAAAAGCATGTTGTTTTGTTTGGTTTTTTGGTCTACTGTATGGTTCAATTTATTCAACTCATTCAAGAGTTCTATGAATTTCTCCATGGTTTAGCCCAACAAAATTTGTGATAATGAGGCCACTATTTTTCCACATTTTAATTTGAATTTAAATGAGGGTTATTTTCCAAATAGTTCAACTGTATCTTTTGGTGCTAAATGCAAGTGTATTGTGAAGCATATATAAGGGACCAGTCTCAAATAAAAAACTGATATAGTCATAAATTTGTAACAACAGTAATAAACTCATATCATAGACTATAATAGATATTGCAGACCATTATCTTGAAGGAAATAAATGCATAACAGAGTTAAATGAGAAACGTGGTATATATTGGAAAGTTGAACCTCTGTTAGAGAGTATTCGGCCCACAAGAAAAGATAATCCTGAGGAAACCTTCAGTTTTGAAGGTGAGTACATCAACCACTCAAGGAGGACTCAACCCTTGCAATTTGGTCAGCTATTGTAGATGCAATCCTTGTGCCAATAGTATTTTATGAGATTGATAGTGATGGATTTCACCAAGAGATTGTGTGTGGCTCCCTTTAAATGACTGAAATGGGCCACTTACGCAGCCCTTGGTTGACTGAATAGATGGGTTCGTTGTCCTTCTTGTGTGTTGTAGAGGATAAGCCTGCATAAACAGAAATTACCCACCAACTGTATTCTGCTCACAGCCAGCAAGTGTAAGAGAAAAATTGACCCAAAGTTAATAATGGAAAACCTTCCTTGTGAACGATAGTCTGAGCTTCAGCAAAATATATGTAACTTGCCATTCTGAGAATGAGGCAATCTTCTCCTCAAGGCTTCGGTTTAGTGTGGGAATAAGGAGTTTGACCTCTAGGAGTAATGAGATTCACATTCTCTTGCCAGATCTTAATCCTGCTATTTAATTTCCCCAAGCTCGTGTTCCAGAACATAGTATAATTTGGGTCCTGGAGAATATTATAGGCATTCGGCCCAGAAGACTAATTCGACATCCTTGATTCCGTCCCCAACGACTTGAATTGATGCAGATGCCATTGCATACATCCGCACTATTATGATTTTAAATGGGGCACAACCCTGAATGGACTGTCATAGACACCCAGGCAATCACTGTCTTCTATAGATATTAAACTCGGCAAAGGTATGAAGCTCTAGGTATAACAAAATTTGGTATGGCAAGCAGAATAATAATTTAACTCCATGTAATTCTCTCAATTCCCTTAATAAAATTTCGCTTTCCGCCTAAAAAACAATTGTTTAATGTCGTTTATCATTTGTCCCCGATTTTAGTGACTTCGTTATAATTCTTGGTCACTACAAACCACAGGTTGATCATGTCTTCAGTCCGTGACCACCACAATGACTGATTCCATGACTAATTTGATCCACAGACCTAGCAATGTAATTTCAGCTTCAGTTGTTTTGGAGAGTCTCCCGCGAGCCTTGGCTCTTTTAATGTATCAAATTCCCCATGGCATTCAATCCATTTTACACCAGCACCAGATCACGACTATTTTCCTCCATTTGAGATAGTGGCTCTGTGCAAAAATTTGACCCCTACCCAATGCAAATGCAGCCTCACCAAAATAAATCTCCTTCAGAAGTTATAACAAAACCCACAAATCTGCTGGCGGTGGTGAAATTTAGCAACACGATTATGGAATTGATGTGGTGGTTGATGAGACTCATAAATGGGTAATTATATGGGCTCATTTTACCTCCTAACCTAGTCAAATCAACCATTCTCTTAGCTTATTGTATGATTTTCTGATTATATTTATGCTTATGGGGTGAGTTGAGTTAGTTATTATGCCATGTGGTCTAACATGTATTTAATGCAGATTATTGATGGATTTGGAGGTCAAAGTCAAGGATCTAGTGGTCAAAGTACAGTAATAACTCGAAGTAGACAGAGGAGAGGACTTATAGGAGGGAATCCCCCTCATTTATTTCTCCTCACTCCGAATTCCCCTTCATTCAGCTCCGAGTACAAGCAGTTGAATCATGCACTAGAAGGCAGTCGAACAAGTGGAAGATGATTGATAGTTATCTCAAGTTTTGGGAGCCAATCCTCCCTGATTTTAAGAAAGATGTTGGTAGCTTCAGATGTGTAAGTAGAGAGGCTTGGGGCCTCACTAGGATCAATTTTTTTTCTTGTGTAAACTCTGCTCAAATTTTGAGCTTACTATTTTATGACAGTTTTATGTAATATTGCTATTTTTTGATAATGAAGATGGAATCCTTTTTGAGCTAGCACTGAGCTACCTCAGAGGGCTGAAGCTCTTAGGTTAGGGCCCAATCCAAGTAGCCAAGCTTCTATTTACTTGTATTTGTATGCTTTACTTCAATTTGTAGATTAGTTTGCTGTTAGATGTATTTCTCTTACGGTTAAGAATAGGTTGCTTTTGATGATTTAGTAGCTTGCTTCCATTTGTGCTTTCTGTAGTAGGTTAAGTAGTGATAAGAGAAGATTCAAAAGGCTAGAAATAATGCCTTGGCCTCTCTTCCTCCCTCTCGAACCATGATTTGAGGCAAAGACTCTCTTGCTGCCCCAAAAACACTGATTTTCCTCTTTCCTAGGACTTCTAGTGTTTGCAGTTCTCTAGTAGGTTGATAGTCCAGTTTTACTTTGCTTTAGATATTCTTTATCATGTTCACTTCCTAATTTTCAATATTCCTTTTGCATTCTTTCTTTTCTTATAGCATTTCCCAAGATTTCCTTCTATACATCATAGTTTAGGCCATTTTAATGCAAAAATCTATGTTTCCTAGGATACACTCATTTCATTTGTTGCTTAATTTTCTTAGTTTACTGTTCGTTTCTATGTAGCAGATCTCTTCCAATAGTAGGCCAGCTTACCAGAAATCACACCCTCCATCTTATCCATGCCCTATAGGTCTCCCAAAACTCACCTCAATTCTGCCCTAGTTTTCTTCATTTTTCATAGAACTTCTTCCTCTCTCCTTGAGCAAACCCAATCATCTTTTTCTCTCCTGGTGATTCATGGTAGACCTTAGGCACCCTAACAACTCATTCTAGACTTCATCCACCTTTTCCACCCACTCTCACACTCTCAAAATAGAAAAAATTGCTCCTGCCCTCCTCCTGTAGACCTCCTGTAGTTTCCCTGTTTTCCTCCTGTAGTTTTCGTGTGTCCTCTTGTAGTTTTTCCTGTAGGCGTTCTTTGAAGAATGAGTATGGGAAAAAATTCTAGAAGGCCACCTAAGACCTCCTAGGACCCATCCACACCATCCTACATCCTCCCAAGCTCCAAAACCACCCTATAAAACCACCTGTTCGCTGCCACACTCACACACAATAAATTAGATGCATGTTAAATTCACATAAAACACATAAAAATCCAAAAATATGTCTTTTGCTTATTTACTTCTAGAAATAGCATGGTTAGATGTTGTTTAGTTCCTTGAGTAGGTAATGGCATTTCTTTCATGGTTTTCATAGTGTTTTTGGCAAAATTATAATTAGCTTGTTAATTAGGGTTTACTAGGTTTTTCTTTCCATTCTAGTCTTTCTCCTTTCTGCAGTCAGAATAGCATCTGTAGAGTAATATTTCTTTCCTCTCATCACACATAGAGCTTCTTTTGAAATCTATAGAAGTGGGCTTGAGCTCCTAGTGATCTCGCATCAGCTGACCAAGTGACAACTTGCAATGAGAACTAGTACTTATGCATATAGCACCAATGCTTCCAAGTTTGTTACGAACCACTAGGTTGATAAAGGTAAAGTTGGTAGCCCAAGAGATGCAGCATTCTTGCTGCAATATTGGAACTCACCACTTTTTGGCATCATTTCCAAGGAAATGTCATAGTATTTTGTGATTACTGCTTTCTCCTATTTCCTATTGCAACATTCTGCTAATAGTTTATTTTGGCAAAAGTAGAGTAGTCATTTCTTTTCTTTCAGTTCTGCATTTCCTTGTTTTCCTTTTCAATTCTGCAAATTTCCATTGAGCAAGTTCATTTTAGCTAGTTGCAATTTGTTTTGTTCAATCACAATTTCAGTTTCTGCAGGTACTTTCAGTGTGGGGAAAAAGAAACAAAAAATCAACCAAAAATATTTCCTTTCATTCCTCGTAGGAGTAGAGATAACTTAGGAAAAATTTTTCCTAACACCCCCACTACTTCACACAGCCAATCTTCTCTCTTCTTCAATGGTTTCAATCAAGAAGAACCCTTAGGTGAACATCTAGACATATTTGAAGAACATATAGGGGAAGAAGAAGAAGAAGAAAACATTCCTCTGGAGCCAATGGCTGAAAACAGAAATGCTAGGGGAAATGGAGAGAGAATAGAGGGTACCTTCCCCATTCGAGAGACCAGTGGGGACACCAAAATGAAGAATATAAGTCCTTCAGCCCTACCTCACTTCCATGGTCTGACTACAAAAGATTCTTACACCTTCTTGTTCGAATTTGTTGTCATCTGTCGAACTTATGACTATCAGAAGACGAGAAAAAGTTGAAATTGTTCCCTTCCACTCTCAAGGACACATCATTGCGCTGGTTCATGGGATTACCTAGCAATAACATCACAACTTGGGCTCAGATGCAGTAGGCCTTTAACAAAAAGTATCAAGACTATTGTAGGTCAAAAGATACTAAAGAAGAAATCTTCTAAATTACCATAGGAAGTGATGAGTCCTTGGAATACTATGAAGAGAGGTTCCAGCTTAGTTACAAAAGGGCCAGGTGTACACTTGACCTTGAGTCTCTAAAGTTGGTCTTGATCAGGGGAATTCAGGAAGACCTTTTAGACACCCTCCATCTATTTGCTTGGGGAGACATCTACCAACTATCCTATGAGGACATAAAGACTATTTTTAGAAACCATTATAGAGCAGCCAGAAAGAAAGATAGGGGGAGTCAACCCATAGCCAGTACCTCTTCTTCCAATTCATCCATTAAAGGTGAAATTGGAAACATGCTGGAAGACTTAAAGAGTGAGATGCTGCAGACTCTTGCCATGCAAATGGATACCTTACAAATCAAAATAAAACAAGAGGAAGCAGAGAGGGCTTTGGCCATTTTTTTCCCTAGATGCACCAGGAGGCATCTTAGGAATGAATGCCCATTGAACTCTATAGGGGTTTGTTCAGTTTGTGAAGAAGATCATTCTACAGATAAGTTCCCTTCCTTGCCAAGACTTAAAGCTGTATACCAAGGGGCTGAAGGAGTCACTAAATAAGTCTATTACATAAACTAAAGGAGGCTGCATGGACCTATACCATACCAGCAGGGGATGCAAGAGACATCTCAGGCATACTACAACCCAAACCAAGTCACCTACATACCTTGTTGGGCCCCCCTACTCATCCTTCCTAGTTCATGCCTCGTCCTTGGTCCTTCACATCTCAATATTATGCCCAACCATCCACCCATTCATTTTAATCCTATGCTCAGTCGCAACCTCAGTGGAATGCATCTTACCAGGGGTGGAGGCCCCAATACAACTCTATTCCCCTCTTCTACCTCCACCACCTACCCAACCACAACCGTTACCTTCTGCTCCACCAAGGCAACCCCAAATGCCTGCCTAACCAAATCCGAACCCGAACAACAGACATGCTCAACAAGTGAATAGTGGGGAACCATCATGCCCAACTTATGTTGTGGAGATTCAAGAAATTAACTTGCGCTTAGGGAAATTTCTCCCAAATATCCAGCCTCCACCCAGGGAGGTTGAGGAAGATAAAGAGGAAAGCGAACCTAAAGCAAATCCACCATTTCCTAAGAGACTATCCATGACAATCCAGCCTACCCCAGGAGAGACTGAACTCCTGAGATAATTGAAACATTTATGTCTGAAGATACCACTTCTCCAATCCATAAAAGATGTGGCTATCTATAATAGGTTTATCAAAGAGAAGTGCTTTAGGCATCCAGGAAGGTGCAAGAGAGATGCCCCAACCATCAGTGTCATAGGAAAACTATCTGACCTGATGTTGGGGCAGATAATCTGTCCAAAATATCTAGACCTTGGAAGCCGAGTAGTTGATGTCCACATCAATGGCACAATGGTCCCACATAACTTGATCGATCTGGGAGCTGCCATTAATGTGATGATAAAGGACACAATGCTCAAACTTAACCTCCAAGGCTCCTTGAGGAAGACCACTACAGTGTTGCAGCTAGCAGACCACTCCATAGTGACCCCTGAGGGGATTGTGGAAGATATGATGGTCTCCATTGATTCTTGGGAGTACCCTACTGATTTCTTAGTTCTCTATCCAAAGGCAAAGCTCACTGGGTATCCTCTCATTCTGGGAAGACCCTAGTTGGATACAGCCAATGCTTACATCAGCTGTCGAGCTGGGAACATGACCATAAAGAATGCGCACATGTCCAAGTAGTTAATCCTATATCCTGTTGCCCAACCTTTGCTAGAACATGATATACCTCTCTAGTTGGAGGAGGAGGATGAGGATGAAGTTTATTCTGCACCACTTTGTAGATTAGAAATCGCCATGGGGGGAAAACCACAAGATGAGGATGATATGATTGAAAATTTGATTCAGAATCCACCTCCCAGTGTATCACCATTAGAAGACATAGTAATAGAAAACCAAAAAAACCCCTTAACTGACCCCTGTGTGGCCGACCACACTTCTCTCCATGTTAAAAATATAGAGTTCGGCCCAAAAAGAACATTGAAAATCAATCCATCCTTATCTACTTCCCAAGAGAAGGAGCTATGCAGCATACTAAGAAAACATATAGATGCCTTTGCCTGGAGTTATAAGGAGATGAAGGGACTGCACCCTTCAGTATGTAGTCATCATATATACATCAAGGAAGATTGCAAGCCAGTTACACAGCCTCAAAGGAGGATGAGCCCAGCATTTAAAGATATTGTTAAGGAAGAACTGCAAAAATTGCTTGATGTAGGATTCATCTATCCCATCTCTGATAGTGAATGGGTCTCTCCTTTGGTGCTAGTGCCAAAGAAAAATGGTAAGTGGAGAATCGGCGTTGACTATTGGGAATTGAACAAAGCCACTAAAAGGGATCATTTTTCTTTACTTTTCATAGATCAAGTGTTAGACGATCTGGCAGGCAAAAAGTTTTTCTCCTTCCTAGATGGGTTTATCGGGTACAATCACATTCAAATTAGCCCAGAAGACCAAGGTAAGACCACTTTCACTTGCCCTTTGGGTACCTTTTCATATCGCGTCCTTCCTTTTGGTTTGTGCAACGCTCCAGCCACTTTCCAAAGAGCAGTATTAAGTATATTTTCTGAACTGGTTCATGATGTAGTAGAAACATACATGAATGATTTTACTCCTTATGGCTCTGACTTTCAGGAAGCTTTATCTAACCTAGGACAATTCTAGATAAGTGTATTTAGATGAACCGGTCTCTCAGTTTAGAAAAATGTGAGTTTTTTATGACTGAAGGGACCATGCTAGGTCATGAAATATCTCAACAAGGACTACAGGTGGACCCCAACAAAATTTCCATCATCCAAAGGGTCCCATCTCCTCAAAAGGTGAGAGATGTCAGAAGCTTCCTAGGCTTAGCTGGATATTACAGGATATTCATTAAAGACTTCAGCAAGTTAGCCTCTCCTTTGTTTGGCCTCCTAGGAAAAGATGTTGACTTCATATGGTCGGAAAACTGTTAAGAAACCTTAGATACCTTGAAGAGCAAGCTAGTGACTACCCTTGGAGGTGCCTGGGGTAGGAAATTAAGGTGAAAACCTCTCTGAGGCGCCCTAGTTGTTTTCAAAAAAAAAAAAAGAGAGAAAGAAAAAATGAATTTTTATTGCATTGCAAGTTTGCAGGCAGACTACAGGTAGCAGAAGAAGGTGCCAAGGGGACTGTGACATTCATACCAACATCCATCTCATCTTCTCCACACCTTCCTCCATAATTTTTGGCATCTCTTTCACCCCACTGTACCTATTCTTCCAAAATTGTGTTTTCTATATGAGGCTCTTGTAGGAATTACAAAGAGCCAAACGTGTCTACAGGAGGAAATTTGAGGGACAAAAAAAGCTTCATGAGGAACCTATAATCCCTCTTACCATTTTCAAACCTCCTTGCCATAATTTCAAAGCTTGTATCACACTCCAAACATCATTATTAATTTTTTTTTCCTTTCCAAGAAAAAACACAGAAAAATAGTTTTTCATTTTTGAAAAAAAAAAAACAAAAATAAAAGGAGGAAAAGGCACCATTAACTTTACCTGAAGCTTACTTACTATCCCTCCATCATTCATCTCCACCTCTGGCATCATTCTAGAGCTCCAAGCATAGGGAAATAACTAAAGTTTCAAGGGTAGAAGCAGCTATAGGAATTCCTGTAGCAGGTGGTCCCATAGAAGTCCAACACTAGGAGCAAGGGACAACACATCTGAAGGTTGAAAAGGCACATGCAGATCAGCTCCAGCAAAAGAAGAACCTAAAAAAACACACAACAACACATCAGAAATTAGAGACAACATGCATGAAGGAAACTGAAGGAATGCAACAGAGAAAGCCATAGCACCTCACAGTCGATGGCAGCAAATACACTTGGATTACAGGTAAGTAGTTAAGTCACTCCTCTATCTACATTTGTGTAATTAGGAATCATACGAAGGCAACGAGATGGTTGAAATCGAAAGAGGGAAAGGTGGCCAGTTAACTTGGCCACCTTCATTTATTTGACTCCACTTAACCAAGATATCACCCACACGTGTGCATAGTCAACTCAAGCAAAAGATGCGAAGGACAGGTAGTGGGAGGAAGAGTTAACTCCGATGTAGTAATGAGGGGATGATTACGAGGGGGATCATGATGACCAAGCAGGTGGAGACCAATGGTCCTAATCTAGGCAACATACACCTTGCCAGCTCAACACTCATAATCGAAAACAACCATAAAAGGTAATGAGCACTCCTCACTGCGCATTCTCACCACCTTTTCTTCAGTTTCTCCTCGTAACTCAGCCACATAGCAGTATTCTTATGCCCCCATAGCCTCGTATCCACCATTCTCCATCAATTTCCTCCATATTTTTTCTCTCGGCATCTTCTACAGGAGCCCTACAGGTTTTCTACAGGAACACCTACAAGAAATCTACAAGAGGGACAACAGGATTTTATAGGAGGGGCAGTGAGTCATTTGAAGGGAGGAAACGTGATTTTTGGCACGAATTTCAGTTTGAAGAGGTAGGGATCATGAATGCCTTCTGTTGAATATCAAAACGTGAAAGAGTTGGTATCAAATTGAAGATAAAATGAGTCTTTAAGAGGGTAGAAATACATAAAAAATTTATGTTTTAGAAAAAAAACACAATCCCCTCTATTTCTCTATTTCACTCAAAATTCTTTGTCTCCACCTCCATATCTGGTTTTTCAAAAGAAGTACAGGCAGTATGATAGGGGGTTTATGAAAAAAGAGCCCATTAACTCCACTAGACTCCATGCACATCCTCAAGTGGTGGAAATATTTACAAGGGAAAACTGGATGAATTTCTTTGAGAAGTTTAGAGGGTTTGATGATGAAATTTCCCATGAATTTTCTCTCCCTCTAGTCCCTCACACAAGAACTTATGCTACTATAACCATTAGAGGCTTCTCCATGAAATAACCCTTGAATTCATCAGTAGGGTCACTACCGTTCCTCTTGGGCTGCCTTGGAGTAAAGATGAGAAAATAATTGGCCAGGCTGCCAAGAGGAAATTTTTCCAAAATAATAAAACCCTTGTTAAAGACAAAAATGGAATTAGGAGGGCTAGTGTATCATATCCCTGGGATGAGGTTAGCTACCAAGTGATCAAATAAATTTATTTTGAGGGGAGGCACAACATTGTTTATGGATATCATTTCAGAATCCTCCAAGATTTGAGAAATGGCATGGATACCCCAGCACATCAAAAGCTTAGTATCCCTTACTTTCTCCTTCAGTCCCTCATTGACTCTAGCACCAAGGTACAAAAAGGAAATTCACAGCAGCTGGCTCACCATGGCCTAATCAAGATCCTAGTAGAAGAAGCCCTCCATACCCTTACAATCCCTATAGCATGGGAAGTTTTCAGAAATATGACAGCTGAGGATGACATCAAGGCATTAACCTATGATGTCAGTCCTGCTATCAGTGAGGAGGGAGAACAACAAGGAGGAGAAGATGAAGCTAGTGGTGACATAGCAAAGCAAGAGAGGAAGGAGGAAAGAAAAGAAATAGAGGAGGGGAGAGTTGAAGAGATAGAACAAAAGGTAGAAAAAGAGATAGAGCAGGAGGAAGAAAAAGAGACAGAAGAGGGAGAAAAGGAGGTAGAGAGGGCAGAGAAAAGAGAAGAGTCACATGAAACTTTGGAAAGGGAAGTGGTAGCTGCCCTCAATATCCTCAGTACTCCAGTCAAGCAGAAGCAGAAGAGGAAAAGAAAAACCTCCATGTATTTCAGGGCAAGGAAGAGTACCCGAATTAAAACAGGAAAACCTCAACCCTCATCAAAGACTCCCATTAACATTGAAGACACCATTTGCCAAGGTGAAAGAATCTCCTTCCAAGACACCCATAACCTATGAAAGGAGGAATACAAGATCTTCTACATGGAAGGGAAAGGAAATTCTATAGGACCCCAAACCAGAAATACAGGAGGCTAAAACAGTCCTACATGAGACACTTTCCAAACTATAGGAGACACAAAAACTTGAGGAAAAGATAAGAGGATAGCCAAAGGTGAAATAGGAAGCACAAGATCTACAAGAACCTGACCCCTAGCCTAATCTTGACTCTTATTATAGACTACTTGAGGGAGGCAAGATAATCCCACAGAAATTTGCAATTTCATTTTTTTTCGAATTGGAAAAAGAGAGGGTGAGAACGCATAGGTGAATGCAGATAACCAAGTCCAAAGGAGTTGAGGATATTGGCCACATGGAAGACAAACTCAGGGAAATGGGTAGGGAATTGAGTGCTTTAAAAGACAGAGAAGCCATTACAAGAAGCAACCTTGAGAATAAGAATGAATTACTAAGGAGGCAACTGCAGGAGAAAGAGACTCATTTGGTATACATGGCTAGCTTATCCATAGAAACATTACAATGCAGAACACCAACCAAATCTTATGGCCTCTATTTGAAGGATCAATGGATTCAATTCCAAATAAAAACTTTGGCACAAAGAGGCATAATGCCTTTCCAAGCCTACAAGAAGTTCATGGATTTTTGTGACCAAAGCACCTCCGAGGACAAAGCAAAGATGGCAGAGTTCTATCTACACAACATGGCCCTCATAGACCTGAATGTGTGGGACCCCAATGCCAAGCTAGGGGATCTACAATTAATGGCCATGGCATCATGGATTAACCATGAAGAATTGAGGGCAGAAGAAATGAAAATATTGTTAATAAAAGAGCAGTATGAACCACTAATGATAAGAGTTGAGCCATCAGATCCTATTGCACTCATCAACACACACAACCTGCTTGCCAATGACCCTTAGATTACCCCTAAATATCTAGCCAATCAGGAACAAGCCATTGGACACTTTGAAGATATGCTTAGGCTACTTGGGGATGACTATGTGCATGCATGCATGAGAAGATGGAACACCCTACCCCATAGCTTGAAGATCAGAGAATACCATTCCCCCATGAGGCTAAAGGAGGCATTGAAAAGAATGCCAATGTACAAGCACTCCATGAAAAGGCTAAAGGTCAACTGGATTGGCCTCAAACTGAGTCCTCCCCTCATATTAGTCATGTTGGAAAGAAGAAGAGAAGAAGAAGAGAAGGAGCAGTGGGAGGACATAGACATAAAGGCTAGATTTTATGGAGAACATGAGCAGACCACATCAGAAGCCTGGAATGTTAGGGAGGCCACCAGGGCCATGAAAGACCAAGATATTGACTAGGTTGCTCAGAGGATGAGAAACACCTTCAGTAGGGGGGTGATGATGAGCCTCATAAATTGGTAATTATATGGGCTCATTTTACATCCTAACCTAGTCAAATCAACCATTCTCTTAGCTTATTGTATGATTTTCTTATTATATTTACGCTTGTAGGGTGAGTTGAGTTAGTTATTATGCCATGTGGTATAACATGTATTTAACGTAGATTATTGATGGATTTTGAGGTCAAAGTCAAGCATCTAGTGGTCAAAATACAGCAATAACTTGAAGTAGATAGAGGAAAGGACTTATAGGAGGGAATCCCACTCATTTGTTTCTCCTCACTCCGAATTCCCCTTCATCCAGCTCGGAGTACAAGCAGCTAAATCATGCACTAGAAGGCAGTCCAGCAAGTGGAAGAAGATTGATAGTTATCTCGAGATTTGGGAGCCAAGCCTCCCTGATTTTAAGGAAGTTGTTGGTAGCTTCAGATGTATAAGTATAGAGGCCTAGGGCCTCACTAGGGTTGACTTTTCTGCTTGTGTAAACTCTGCTCAAATTTCGAGCTTACTATTTTATGACAGTTTTGTGTAATCTTGCTATTTTTTGATAATGAAGATGGAATCTTTTTTGAGCTAGCATTGAGTTACCTCAGAGGGCTGAATCTCTTGGGTTAGGGCCCAATCCAAGCAGCCACACTTCTCTTTACTTGTATTTGTATGCTTTACTTCAGTTTGTTGTTAGATGTATTTCTCTTATGGTTAAGAATAAGTTGATTTTGATGATTTAGTAGCTTGCTTCCATTTGTGCTTTCTGTAGCAGGTTAAGCAGTGATTAGAGAAGATTGAAAAGGCTAGCGATAGTGCCTTGGCCTCTCTTCCTCCCTCTAGAACCATGATTTGAGGCAAAGACTCTCTTGCTGCCACAAAAACACAGATTTTCCTCATTCCTAGGACTTCTAGTGTTTGCAGCTCTCTAGTAGGTTGATAGTACAATTTTGCTTTGCTTTAGATCTTATTTATCATTTTCACTTCCTGATTTGCAATATTCCTTTTGCATGCTTTTCTTTCTTACAACATTTCCTAGCATTTCCTTCTATACATCATAGTTTAGGCCATTTTAATGCAAAAATCTAGTTTTCCTAATATGCACTCATTTCATTGGTTGCTTGATTTTCTTGGTTGACTATCAATGTCTATGCAGAAAATATCTTCCAACAGTAGGCTAGCTTACCAGAAATCACACCCTCCATCTGATCCATGCCCTATAGGTCTCACAAACCTCACTTCAATTCTGCCCTAGTTTCCTTCATTTTTCATAGAACTTCTTCCTCTCCCCTTGAGCAAACCCAATCATCTTTCTCTCTCTTGGTGATTCATAGTAGACCTTAGGCACCCTAACACCTCATTCCAACCTTCATCCACCTTTTCCACCCACTCTCACACTCTCAAAATAGCGAAAATTGCTCTCGACCTCCTCTTGTAGGCCTCTTGTAGTTTTCATATTTTCCTCCTGTAGTTTTCCTATGTCCTCTTGTAGGCTTTCTTTTGAAGACTAAGTGTTGGAAAAGCCTCCAGAAGGCCACCTAAGACCTCCTAGGACCCATCCACACCATCCTACATCCTCCCAAGCTCCAAAACCACCCTCTAATGCCACCTGTTCGCTGCCACACTCACACACAATAAATTAGACGCATGTTAAATTCACATAAAAACACATAAAAATCCAAAAATAATTTTTTTACTTATTTACTTCTAGAAATAGCATGGTTAGATGTTGTTTACTTCCTTGAGTAGGTAATGGAATTTATTTCATGGTTTTGATAGTGTTTTTGGCAAAATTAGAATTAGCTTGTTAATTAGGGTTTACTAGGTTTTGCTTTACATTCTAGTCTTTCTCCTTTCTGCAGTTAGAATAGCATCAATAGAGTAAACTTTCTTTCCTTTCATCACAGATAGAGCTTCTTTTGAAATCTATAGAAGTTGACTTGAGCTCCTAGTGATCTTGCATCGGCTGACCAAGTGACAACCTGCAGTGACAACTAGTACTTGTGCATATAGCGCCGAGACTTCCAAGTTTGTTACAAACTACCGGGTTGATAAAAGTAAAGTTGGTACCCAGGAGTTGCAGCATTCTTGCTGCAATACTAGCACTCACCAGTGGCCCACCAGAAGTTAGTCTCAACTCCTTAAAAAAAATCTCACGATCCCTTTTTCTTTTTCAATAAGTTGGACCACCAATATACTTAGACTGAGAATATTTACAGCCCCCAGAAGATATATTTGATGGCCCCACGAAAATAATAACTTTGTCCCATATATTTGATGGCTCCATGAAAATAATAACTTTGTCCCTCTTTTGAGAAAATGTTCCAGGCCTCAAGAGAGAAATGACACTCAACTTTGATAATGAAGTTAGCTGACCCTGATCCCAAAAATTAGTTGAACTATGCTCTCGGTCCTCTTAGATCAATAATACTTGGATTGTAGAGAAATGACTTTCGGTCCTCTTGCTAGATAGGAATTGGGTTTTCAGAAAGATAATTTGAGCCCATACAAAATTCAAGTAAACCTTTTGAGGAATAACGAGATCTGAGGCAATTTGATGCTTAGCTCCCAATTCGATCTGTAAATAAAAAAAATCAACAACAATATTTTGGCCAACAATATTTGGGCCCTTTGAGCGTAGATTTGGCTTTCTCAGAATTTGACTCCAAGAAGATAAATCGATCTGCATAAAACCCTCAGGTTAAGCCAGGATCAAGGCTTTGATACCACTGTAATGTCCCAAATCAGAAATTTTTGGAACAAACACTTCATATAAAATTTATCATGCATTTACCAGAAGATTTCCATGTAAAACCCAAACCACAAATCTATAAATTGTACAAAATCTCATTAAAGATCACAACATGAGGAACGATGAGAAATGCAACAACAAAATCCATCTTTATTATATAAATATATGCTAATACAATAGCTGGGAATGGCCCTCCAAGATATATAATAATATTGAAATTGGCCTCCAAACTGAACATGAAATCAATCACTACACTTGTGGATTCTGAATGAATCCACCAAGGGGAGACGGGTGCTCGTCCAATCTCTCTATATCACCTAAGGGTTTTCGTCCTGGGACTACCAATGGAGTTGAGAACTGGGTTCTCAACCTCTCATACAAGAAACAATATCAAAACCAAGATCCAAGATGTTTCCAAATGACCTTCTCCTCCTCTTTTATAGATCTCATGGATAGATCCCCAAGCTTCTAGAAGCATCTTATTTTATTATTTTATTATTATTCTAGAAGTTCCTTCATTGACTTTATCAAGTGACCTTTTAATTTCATTTTATTTCACTTAAGTCACTTTTGGCCCTTTTTCTCTAATTAGTTATTTTTCCTTAATTAAATAACTAATTAAAGTCATTTTTAACTAAGGAAAATGGTGAATCGCCCACCATACTCTCTTTGGCCACTGCAAGTCTCTTCTCAACATCACATCCTGTAGATCTTCTCGTTACGGTTCCAACGAACTATTACACTAAGGTGTTCCATCAATTAATCTCCCTAGAATGCCACCTTGAGCATAATTAAATAAGTTATGCCCAATAATAATGTTTATTTTTTAAAGTTGTTGGAATATGATAGAATGAAAGGAAAACTGTGCGGATGATGGAATATTCCAAGCAAATGCCATCAAATCCCATAAAAACTCCTCAAAACTCCATCGGGACCCATGATGACATAAACCTGCTCCATTGACTTGACCATCCCTTGCCCTGGAAATCCACCCTGGCTGTACTATGAAGAAGAATAAAAATGGGGACATGACAGAAAATTTCCCCTTTGATCCCCTCTCCCCCTCAAGTAGGACAAGAACACCCTTGATTGATCAATTGCACCCCCTTGACCTAATTCTGGGTCCACTCAGTCCCGTGTGGTCCCACAACTTATTGAAGATAATTTCACAAAGACCATTTGGAAACCAAGTTTTTACAAGGGTTTCTAGGACTAGGTCCCTCATTTACAAGCCTTATTTGCAAACCCTAGCCCTTGAAATCCCCTCATCCCTTCTGAGAGAACCTTACACCTTGCTTCTCAATCAAGTAAGCCATGCAATTGAGTCTCTCTTGTGAATAGGCCTTAGGGATATCCTCCCATCGGCAAAAGTCTGTAAAGAGTAGGGAGCCTTAGCTGAGGTGACAATGGGTTATTGCTCCATTATTTCCCTTGACCTAGTAGTTGCCATTTTAGGATCCCCTCCTAGGACCCCTACTAGTTTGAGTGGTAATAGGGCCAACTTGTCATCTTCCACTAGGACGACTTATCAAACACAAAATAGAAAAATCCTTTGACCAATTTTGCAATTTCTTATGAAGCGCAAGGATTCCTCTGTGGGGTAGATGGACTTCTCCTTGGGAAAATTCATCCTATAGCTACCAATTTTAACACTCCCTCTCAGCTAGCTAGGAATTTTCGACTGCACCATAAGTCTCATCTTAGATTTACATGTCTCAACATAAGAGAAACTCATCTTGTCTCATCTCATGTCAGCGGAACCATTGATTAATCGATCCATAGAAGAAGAAGAATGATCCACATAACAGTAGGGAAGATTGATTTACCACAACCAAGTCCATGGTGGTCATAAATGACCAATGTAAAGATCACATGCCCTATGTCCACTGACTGACCCTCACCTGACTTGATCCTCAGTAATCAAGTGGTAGAACACATGTATCCAATACTTAGGAGAGATCAATTTACCACAACCAAGTCTATGGCAGGCACGTCCGCCCTTGGTAAAGATCACACACACCTAAGTCTCCTCTCCCATGTGGCTAAGATGGGAGGCAATACCAACAAGCTTAACTGAGTCTACAACCCCTTTATAAGGGTGACTTGTGGGTAGGATGCATATTGGGGTATGTACTTAGCCAAGTCCATGGATTTAAGGAGTACCCTCACCCAATAGTCTAGCTGCACAACCCCCTGTTGATTTGGGGTAGCATCGGATGTGCTCTAGCCACAAAAATTGGTGGATAGGCTAAGGCACATGAGATCTACAATACCTAGAAATGGTTTGGCCGAATTCTAAACAGTTTGGGAGATATTAAAATAATTAACATTTTTAATGGAGTCCCTAAGTCTAAACTTAGGGAAAATAAAATATTAATGTGAATTAATATAAAACTGTGTTAGAATGGTCCAAAAGTCATGGATCAAGATAGATCTAATATTAGACATTGACTAGGGACTTAATCTTGACCGTTGATTTGTCAATGAGAAAAGTATAAGAGGAGGCTTGAGGGTCACTTGGAGAACACACTGAGTTGATCAAGATTTCGACTCTCTGGGGCTCGGTTTGCTAAGGGAGTCGAGAGAGTGCTTAGAGTTGCAGCTGAGGGGCAATGAATACAAAAGCAAAGACGTAGAGATAGCACCCGGAGGATCAGCACAGTAGCCGAGAGTGAGGGACACAGAACCAGCCAGGGGTTCACACAGAGGCAACCAGGGCTCAAGTAGAGGCAACCAAGAGCTGCACAGTGCCTTAGAGGGTCAGTGTGGGTAACGCAGAGGGCCAGAGGGTTGACACAGTACCTCCAAAGGTTGACACAGTCCAATCCAAAGTGATACTGGGAAAAATGCTGGGCTAGAAAGGGCTGACGCTCTCCTTAGAGGCCGACGCTGGGGTTTTGTGGGGCAGATTGGAGCTGTGAAGCTACAGGAGTGTTTATCTGTATCTGCTTCCAAATAGAGAGGTGCTATTGCCAAGATGATTCTCTATTAGGTGAGTCAGTTTTGGCACCCATATTTTATTTAGAAATTGCATAATAATAAAACCGTCAGATAGTTGCACCGATTTTCCTGCATTGAGTTTTTCCAGGGACATTGGTCCAAAAACAACGTTGTCACTTGTATGCTTGTTTTTGTTTCCTTCAGTTGATGATATGTAATGTGTTGAGCATGTACTTGTATTTATTTCCAGTATTTACATGGTAACTAACTTGTTAATTAACAGAACAAGTAGGTAGGAATAAATTAGTAAAGTACATGAAGGGTTTCTAACAGTTAGACTTAGAAATTCTAACATTGTATAAGAATGTGGTTACATATCAGAGGAGAACTGAGGACATCAATCGAGCAGAGCAGCAACAATAGAAAACAACTATCTTGAGTGACAAAAGCTATTCCTAACATAGTAGCAGCAAGGAAGGGGTGATGCAGTGCCTACATCATTAAGATTAAGCCATGAAGAGGCCAACACAAAGACCGAGGAGGGCAGAAAAGGCTCACACAAAGCCACACAAAGACCAAGAGCATTTACGCAGTTGGCTAAGGGAGCACTTTATCCAATTATTGATTGCACAAAGCCTAGGAGCTCTAACATTTAGTTTTTTGGGGTTTAGGAGGTTGTGAGTAAGTTGCAGAGTGGAGCTGTTGGGGTACTATAGTCAGAACAGTACCTAACAGGGCAAGGCCAAGGAGGAGGGAGTTTCTATTGAGGATTTCTAGATGAGAAATACAGATCAGTGGTGTAGTTGCACTAACGATCGGAGTGGGGGCATCTCGACATTGGCAGAAGGGTTTCTAGGAGGGAAATTGAGGCTCAGAGGGAGTCACACCAAGAACTTCCAGGAGGGAAGTAGAGGAGCATCAAGATGGTAGTGAATTGGGTAAGAGACCAAGATAGACTGGATGGAGCCTCAAACTTGGTAGTCTGGAAGGCCATAATCTTATCCATTCTAGACAAGAATTGTGTCAAGCACTTCGCCTTGAGGACGATAGCAATCCCAATTGACCCAGCTGATAACGACAAGTATGAGGAGGAAATGGCGAGGGCCATGAGCATCATTCTTGATGGGGTTAAGGACCATGTAGTACTACATATTGTTGAAAAGGACATAGAAAATGAGATGTGGGAGGCCCTAAAGAAATTATACCAACATACTTCTATGTAAAGAAGGATGTTACTAGAAAATCAAATGTGGTCATACCAGATGCAGAAGGGAGAACAGATCGACCCCTTCCTCGGTCAATTGAAGGAGATCCCAGATCAACTAATTTCCATAGGAGCCATGCCAGATCAAGAATTGATGGTGAGAACAACCCGGAACGCAGTCTCAGAAGACTGGGAGGTGTTTTCCAGAGCATACTAGGCAAGGAAATCCTTCCAGATTGGGAGGAAATGTGGGTGGCTCTTTGCCAAGAAGAGATCAGAAGGCTGAGCAAGGCTAGAAGCAGCATAAAGGGGTTTAGAATCAAGAAGGAGGAGGAGGTGGATGCTGCCCTAGCATCTGAGGGAAAGTAGGGGCCTCTCTAAGGTCAAATGCTTCCACTATGGGGAGCTTGGTCATTATGTGACCAAGTTTCCAAGGAAGAAGAGTAAGGGAGAGGCCTCCGAGACCAAGGTTGCACCAAAAGTTGTAGAGAAGGAAGTGGAGACAGATGATGACTGTGTCATGAGTTCACACACACTACTTGAGTGGAAGTGGGGAGACATCGAGCTGTAGTTAGACAGACTACAGGAGATGAGGGGTAAGATCCTTGAGGTACCTAGCCTCTTGGATTACACCTTGCTACGGGAGCCCTGAAGAGGAGTAGTAGTACTGGTGGATGTTAGTACAGACAAATGCGGATGGAGCAATAGAGGGAGCTACATTGCAGGATTCCCAGGACAACGTGAGGCAGTAGTGCGAGAAGCACAGGAGTGTTGCACCAAGTGCAGGATGGGACAGAGAGGTGTGAAATGGTGTGAGATGCATGTAATAGTTGCAATAGTGCAGAGGTCAGAGAGGGATCACTTTTCAATGACAGAGGGAGATTCAACATCATGGGCATCTCTAGCCTGATGGAGATGTCAAAGTTAGGAGATCAGTTACTTACTTCTCAGTAACGGGGTTGCAGTGCAGTAGTTAGCAGTGACAGTGTTATGGGTAGCACGATGCAATAGGATGAGAGGGAGTTGCAGTACAGATGCAGCAGTGGTAGTGGCAGTGGTAGGGCCATGGGTAGCAGTACAGGATGTAGCAATGCAGATGATGGGCAACAGGCCTAGCATCAGTACAGGGACCAATGCCAGATGATCAGGGTGATACACAGTGAGGAGTATTGCTAGAGCACAGTCCTTGCTAAGAGGGAGTGTTGATTTGGGGTAGCATCGGATGTGCTCTAGCCACAAAATTGGTGGAAAGGCTACGACACATGAGTTCTCCAGAAAGGGTTTGGGTAGATTCTAAACAGTTTAGGAGATATTAAAATAATTAATATTTTTAATGGAGTCCCTAAGTCTAAACTCAGGGAAAATAAAATATTAATGTGAATTAATATAAAATTGTGTTAGAATGGTCCAAAAGTCATGGATCAAGCCAGATCTAATCTTGGCCATTGATTATGGACTTAATCTCGACCGTTGATTTGTCAACGAGAAAAGTATAAGAGGAGGCTTGAGGGTCACTTGGAAAACACACCGAGTTGATTAAGATTTTGACTTTCTGGGGCTCGGTTTGCTAAGGAAGTCAAGAGAGTGATCAAAGTTGCAACCAAGGGGTAGTGAATACAGAAGCAGAGAGGCAGAGATAGCACCAAAAGGATCAATGCAGTAGCTGAGAGTGAGGGACGCAGAGCCAGCTAGTGCTCACGCAGAGGTAGCTAGGAGCTGCACAGTGCCTCAGAGGGCCAGTGTGGGTGATGCAGAGGGCCAGAGGGCTAATGCAGTGCTTCCAGAGGCTGACATAGGCCAAGCCAAAGTGATGCTAGGAAAACACTGGGCCAGAAAGGGCTGATGTTTTCCCTAGAGGATGACGTTGGGGTTTTTTGGGGCAGATTGGAGTTGTGAAGCTATTGAAATGTTTATCTGGGGTTTCAGCCAGAATATATGCTTCTGAGTAGAGAGGTGCTACTGCAAAGATTATTCTCTATTGGGTGAGCTAGTTTTGGCACCCAGATTGTATTCAGAAACTACATAATAATAAAACCCTCAAATTGTTGCACCGATTTTCCTGAATTGTGTTTTTCTGGGGACATTGGTCCAAAGACATTGATGTCACTTGTGTACATTTTTTTTCCCTTTAATTGATGATATGTAATGTGTTGAGCATGTACTTGTATTTATTTCCAGTATTTACATGGTAAATAACGTGTTAATTAACAGAACACGTAGGTAGGAATAAATCAGTAAAGTACATGAAGGGTTTCTAATAGTTAGACTTAGAAATTGCAACACCCCCTTCACCAAGTCCATGGTTAGTCACAAAGATGGGGGAAGGCATATGCTTAGTGTTCTTGATCAACAGTGTTCCCTCATAGGGAGGGATACATTCTCCTGCATTGCAAGCTTCTCTCTGAAGAATATGAATTTATCTTTCAACAATGGCTTGGTGAGAATGTTTGCAACCTGCTCATTAGTCAAGATGTGTTGGAGCCTCACTTCTCCTCGGAGTACCATATCTTTGATAAAGTGGCACTTGATATCGATGTGCTTTGACCTGTCATGGAATACTGGATTCTCTGAAAGTCTGGTCCTGCTTTGATTTTCGCAGTATATCATGGTTATATCAAGCACCTGGTCAAACAACGCTGCAAAGAGCTTCCACAACCACACTTCCTGATAGCTAGCCATACTAGCTGCAATGTACTCTGCCTCCGTTGTACTGAGAGCGACAAATTTTTTCTTCTTGCTCATCCAGGAAATCATAGCATATCCCAAGCTAAAACAACACCCAAATGTGTTCTTCCTATCAATAACGCTCCCAACCCAATCTGCATCTGTATATCCATGCAGTCTCAACTCATCGCTGGAGGTATATCTCAGTGCATAGTTGATTTTCCCATGTAGATATCTCAACACATGTTTTGCGGCCACCTAGTGAGCACGCAAAGATTCCACCGTGATTTGACTCAAGGTGTTAATAACAAAACATATGTCTAGTCTTGTGTTGACCAGAAACATTAGAGCCCCAATCAGTTGCTGATACAAAGAAGGATCCCAAGATCTAGTCTTGAAACTTCACCACATAACTTCTTGAAGTTTGCCTCCATAGGTGTGGCCATGGATTTGCAATCCACCATCCCAAATCTCTCTAAGATTTTGACAACATATTTTCCTTTGCTAAGGAAAATATCACCAAGTCTTCACCACAACTCTAAGCCCAGGAAGTAGTGCATCAACCCAAGATTTTTCATCTCAAAATTAGAGGCAAGCTCCCTCTTACATTGGATGATCATAGGCTCTGTTCCTATTAAGAATAATTCATTAACATATAAAACCAAAATCAAAGGCATACCTTTGACAACTTTGAAGTAGAGGATCGAACCAACACTGCGTTTGGTGAATCCCAGCTTCATTAAGTATTCATCGATCTGAGCATACCAAGCCCTAGGGGCTTTCTTCAAACCATAGAGGGATTTCTTCAATTTAAAAACATGGGTTTCCTTTTCATGTTCCTCAAAGCCCTACAGTTGTTCTACATACACCTCTTCCTTAGGTATGCCATGAAGAAAGGTTGTCTTCACATACATCTGATGAAGACTCCAACCCTGGTTAAAAACAAGAGAAATGATGGACCAGATGGTAGTGTATCAAGAAATAGGTGCAAATATCTCATCATAATCTTCTCCCTCTTTTTGGGAGAATCCTCTAGCCACAAATATCGCCTTGAATTTTTCAATGCTACAATCAGCTGCATGTTTGATTTTGTATAACCACTTGGAAGTCACAACAGACTTCTCCTTAGGTCTCGGAACTACCTCCCATACATCATTCTTCATGATGGATTCATACTCCTCGGTCATGGCATCTTTCCAAACTTGTTCCTTCACAGCTTCTTCATAGTTGCAAGGTTTAGATTGTATAATGTCACTCATCAAAGCAACATATCCCTGATATCTTCAAGGATGCTTTCTTTCTCTAAAGGTGTCTCTCGGGGCCAAGTGTCTCTTAGCATCATGTAATGTATCATGAAGCGATAAAGGTCTCTTATTTGTGGGAGGATCACATGGAGGAGGATTCAAAGGATTCATGGGTGTCGTAGAAAAACATAGGTATAGTCTTGTGTTGACCAGAAACATCAGAGCCACAATCAGTTGTTAATACAAAGAAGGATCCCAAGATCTAGTCCTGCAACTTCACCACATAACTTCTTGAAGTTTGCCTCCATTGGTGTGGCCACGGATTTGTAATCCACCATCCCAAATATCTCTAAGATTTTGACAACATATTTTCCTTTGCTAAGGAAAATCTCACCAAGTATCCGTTGCAACTCTAAGCCCAAGAAGTAGTGCATCAACCTAAGATCTTTCATCTCAAACTTAGAGGAAAGCTCCCTCTTACACTAGATGATCATAGGCTTTGTTCTTGTTAAGAATAAGTCATCAACATATAAAACCAAAATCAAAGGCATACCTTCGACAACTTTGAAGTAGAGGTTCGGATCAACATTACTTCTGGTGAATCCCAACTTCATCAAGTTTTCATCGATCTAAGCATACCAAGCCCTGGGGGATTTCTTCAATCTACAAACATGGGTTTCCTTGTCATGTTCCTCAAAGCCCTACAGTTGTTTGACATACACTTGTTCCTTAGGTATGCCAAGAAGAAAGGTTGTCTTCACATCCATCTGATGAAGACTCCAACCCTGGTTAACAACAAGAGCAATGATGGACCAGATGGCAATGCATCAGGAAATAGGTGCAAATATCTCATCATAATATTCTCCCTCTTTTTGGGAGAATCCTCTAGCCACAAATCTTGCCTTGAATTTTTCAATGCTACAATCATCTACATGTTTGATTTTGTATAACCACTTTGAAGTCACAACAGACTTCCCCTCAGGTCTCGGAACCACCTCCCATACATCATTCTTCATGATGGATTCATACTCCTCGGCCATGGCATCTTTCCAAACCTATTCCTTCACAGCTTCTTCATAGCTGCAAGGTTCAGATTGTATAATGTCACTCATCAAAGCAACATATCCCTGATATCTTCAAGGATGCTTTCTTTCTTTGAAGGTGTCTCTCAGGGCCAAGTGTCTCTTAGCATCATGTAATGTATCACGAAGTGACAAAGGTCTCTTCCTTGTGGGAGGATCACATGGAGGAGGATTCAAAGGATCCATGGGTGCCATAAATTCATCAACAAGATCAAGTTCAAGCATGGATGGCTCAACATCTTCGTCCATATAATGAACTTTTCTCTCATAGATGGCAGGGATAGGAGAGCCCCTTGCTTTCCCAAGGGAAATATCTTCATCAAAAGTCATATCCCAATTGAACTCAATGTTCCTTTGACCTGGCACATATATCTTGTAAGCTTTAGAATTTTCACAATAACCAACAAATGTACCTTTCTTTCTTGAATCCGCAAGCCTAGACCTCTTCTCCTTCGATACATGAAAGTAGACAGGGCTGTTGATTTGTGGTAGCATCAGATGTTATCTAGCCATGAAAATTGGTGGAGAGGCTAAAGCACATGAGATCTCTAAAACCTAGAAATCGTTTGGATAAATTCTACCCGGATGAGGAGATATTAAAATAATTAATATTTTTAATGGGGTCCTAAGTATAAGATTAATAAAATTAAAATATTAATGTGTTTTAATATAATTTTGGGTTAGAAGGTTCCAAGAGACAAGGATCAAGCCAAATCTAATCTTAGATGTTGATTAGGGACTTAATCTTTGCTGTTGAAGACTGAACATGAAAAGTATAAGAGGAGGCTTGAGGGTCAATTGGAGACACACCAAATTGATCAGTCAGTTCGATTTTCTGGAGTGGGGTTTTGCTGAGAGAATCAAACTAGTGATCTATTGATGTGAGGGGTAGTTTAGCACAAGGCCAAGAATACATAGCAGAGAGGCAGAGATAGTGCCAGAGAGACAACACAAAGCTTGGAGAGACTGATGCAGAGGTAGTTGGGAGCTGCACAAAGGCTAAAGAGGCCATTGTGGGTGACACAGAGGGTTTGAGAGCTGACGTAAAGGCTTCAGTAGTTACACAGACACTAGTAGAGTTGATGCAGGGCCAAGAGGCATCGTCGAAAGAATTTTCGTGGGGAAGACTGAGTGCTGGTGAGCTGAGAAGGGTGACATAGTTCTTGCAGAGTGATGCAGAGCGGTGGAATCTGCAGTTGTTGTTGTGGGATCATTCATTTAGTGATTGATCAGTCGAAATATCTTCCTCCGAGGAGAGGTACTAGTGTCAAGTGATTCTGTATTGGGTGAGCCATTTCAGGTACCCTAGTTGTATTTAGAAACTGTATAATAATAAAACCCTCATATTTGTTGCACCAGTTTTCCTGCATTGGGTTTTTCCAAGGACGACTATCCAAAAAATAATGGTGTCCCTTCTGTGTTTGTCTCAGTTATTTCAATTGTTGTTTTGTATATGAGTTGAGGCGGCATTTGTGTTTATTTCAGTATTTCTATTTGTAAATAACTTGTTAATGGAATAAACAACTAGGAGAAATTAAACTAGATAATTCAGTAGGGATTTATAACGTGTTAGACTTAGAAATTTAAACATGGTATCAAAGCATTACAGATCACAAGAGAACTGAAGGCACCAAAATTAATCTGAAAAATTTGCAGTAGTAGCACTTGTCCCAAGAGACGGCGTTGTTCCAGAGCAGAAGCAATAGAGAAGTGACCCAGAGGGCCTGCATCATCATTTCAAGCCAGAAGGAGGGTCTGCGCAGAGGCAGAGACGGGTCAGTTTAAGATACACCAAGAGAGATCAAGAATTCAATTTACTGGGGTGAGGTTTGCTGAGGAAATCGAGTTAGTGATCAGTTGCAGTGAGGGGTAGTTCAATAAGGGATTTCCCTCTGAGGCTGAAGAATACATAGCAAAGAGGTAGTGAAGTGTCGAGAGAGACAATGCAAGCCCTAGAATGGCTAACGTAGAGGTTGTAGGAGCTGACATAGAGGATGCATAGGGCCATAGAGACTGATGTAGAAGTCGTAGAGGCAGACGCAAAAGTCATAGAGGGCTTCAAAGGTAGCACTAGGGAGATTCTATGGGGCGAATTGGGAGCATATTAGCAGATTCTTAGCCAGGATAGGGTGATGCAGCTCCTAGAGGAGTGATGCAGTTCCAGAGTAGTGCTTGGAGCAACTTTCATTGTCCAGCATAGGAACAGCCAGCGTCATTATGGGGTTTGATCACCTTGTTGCTAATTTTTCGGAATATCTATCTCTAGATAGAGGTATTACTACCGAGGATATTTTTTGTTGGGTGAGTCGTTTCTGGAACCCTAGTTGTATTAATGAAATCTTCTTAATAATACAAACCCTCTATATGCTACACTGGTTTTCTCGAATTGGGTTTTTTTGAGAACGATTTTCCAAAAACAATGGCTTCCTTTATGTTATTGTCTCAGTTTATTTCAATGCATGATTTGTATATTTTTGAAGTTTGCAATAAGGTTTACTTCAATGTTTATGCAATTAAATAACTTGTTAATGTAAAAAACAAGTAGGAGATTGTAAACTAGTAATTGCAGTAGGGGTTTTTGATGTGTTAGATTAACAAATTTTCACATTTTAGCCTTGGAAGATGGCCTACATTCTGTGTCTCTTGTCTCTTTATTGTTTATGCATTGGTAACTGTTTTATGAAAGAAGAACACAATAATAATCAAAAGAAAATAATCTAATCTAACAGTAAAAAGCATTCACAAGCAGTTATCTCTCAGAGAAATCATTTGTTGCTCTGCCCTAGATTTCTCAATAGACAGGACCTAAAGGCTCTTGTTTTCAGAATGAAGAAATCATTATACAGTTTGAAGCAAGCTCTTAGAGCCTGGCATGCCTGCATTAATAATTACCTGATGAAGCTTGGATTCACAAACAACAACGCTGACTCCAACCTCTACTTCAAGATGGTTCAAGTTATGCCTTTGATTTTGATTTTATATGTTGATAATCTATTCTTAACAAGTAGTGAGCCTCTGATGATGGAGCGTAAGAGGGAGATGGCCTCTTGCTTCAAGATGAAAGATCTTGGTTTGAGATATATGTCCGAAGCTATGAGACTCTGCCATATTTCGTCTGATGAGAAGATTGCAAACATAGAGCAACTTGGATTGATGGATGTGACCCTTAAGGGTCCCAACTGATCAAGGACACTAAACTATGCTCTTCCCCCTTATCTGAGCTCATAGGGTAAGGAATTGAGCCCTAGAGCTCATGGGGTTGAGGGACCTCTGGATTTGATAGAGTATACCCTAGTTGGCATTGGTCTTTCCCACCCATCTAGGCAATGGGTGTTGGTTGCTTGAGTTAGGCACAATCCTTATCATTTATGGTAAGTGGCATCTCACTCAAGCTAGAGACATAGGTGTTCTACCTCTGACTTGTGAGGGTCATGTTGGGAAGATCGATAGAGTTTTCCAGGTTGTAGCATTGGGCTCTCCACTGGAAAATTTTCCCGGGTTGTAGCATTGGGGTCCCCACTGGAAAAGCTTCTCAGGTTGTAGCATTGGGCTCCCCACTGGTATAGATTCCTAGGTAGTAGCATTAGGCTCCCATTGGCAAGGTTTCCCGAGTTCTAGCATTGGGCTCCCCACTGGTAGAGCTTCTCAGGTTGTAGCATTGGGCTCCCACTGGCAAGGTTTCCCGAGTTGTAGCATTGGGCTCCCCATTGGCAGAGCTTCTCGAGTTGTAGCATTGGGCTCCCCACTGGTATAGATTCCTGGGTAGTATCATTAGGCTCCCTGCTGGCAGAGATTCCTGGGTAGTAGCATTGGGCTCCTCACTAGTAGAGATTCCTGGGTAGTAGCATTGGACTCCCCACTGGAAGAGATTCCCGGGTAGTAGCATTGGGCTCCCCACTGGCAAATATTTTTGGGTGGTAGCTTAGGCTCCCCGATGAATAGAGGGTGGTAGATTGAGCTCCCCTTTGATGCCAAATTCTTCTTCTTTTATATTCGAGAGTGTTCAACATATGAGCAGATATGAGTAGAGATGAGCAGAGATAAGCAGAATGAGCTAAGATGAGCCAAGATGAGAAGTGACAACATTTGGTGATGATGAGATATTTGTGATGGGACATATGTTGCAGTTGGAAATTTCTCCCTAGCTGAGAGGGAGTGTTAATTTGGAAGCTTAGGGACAAATTCCCTCCATTGGACAACCTTCCTCATCAAGAAAGATCCCTCCTAGCCCTTGGAATAATTTAATTTGGTTGAGGAAAAATATAATTTTATTATGGAAACCCACATGTGCACAAAAGGATAGGTCAACCCTAAAAGGAAATTGGACACCCTTGGATGGCTATAAATACAAGTTAAGTGACCCTCATTTGGAAATCATCATCAAGCATTTTCTTCTTCTCTCTTCTTTGGTTTGGCTCACACAGGTCTAAAGTGGTTCGCGGAGATTGGTTCGTACAGGCCTAAAATTGTAGGGTCTAAAGCTTGCACATGTCAATTAGAGTTTTGGTTTATGGACACAAGGTTGTCACATAAAATTTTCGGCTGTAGCTGCACGCATACAAGCCTCTTCGTGCAACTAGAATGCTTCAACCAAATGCATGATATCTTGCTCCGTGCAGTCGAGACATAAAGTTTCTAGAGATATTTGACCATAGTTCTAAACAGTTGACCACAAGCTTGAATGTTACTCTGATCAGTATAATTGTTGGGCTCATCTCTTGGATATTGTTTTCTTGGTTTTGCTGGATAGTTTTGTTATTAAAGAATTGGATCATTGTACTCTCTCTTTGTTGAACATTTTATGAAAATCTAATAAGAAGAAGAATTTGAAAGGGTTTTCCCCTCGTGGGGTTTTTCCCTGGTCTTTGACCAAACTTGGTGTCTCTTATTTGTCTCTTATTGTCCATTGCATTTACTATTTTGTCTACAATTACTATTGATCATTGGAAGACTAAATTGTTTTGAAATATTGCTAACTAAAGATGAGAATTGGGCTAAAGTGATTGTAACAACATAGAACAATGGTAAAAGAAACACCTAGAGGGGGCAGTCATGGATGATCAAGAACATTGAGCTATGCTCTTCCCTCTTGTCTGAGCTCACAAGTTGGGAATGGAGCCAAGAGAGCTCCTGGGGTTGAGGGAACTCTTGACTGTAGGTTGTGCATGATCCTTGTCATGTGTTGACAAGTGGTAATCCCCCCACCATTAAGTGTGGGAGTTGCCAAGAGTATACCCCAGTATGCATCCTACCCACAAGCTGGGCTTGTTGGGATTGCCACCCATCTGGCCAATGGGTGTTGTGAGACTTGGTTGTGCACGATCATTATCATGTGTTTACAAGTGGTAACCCCCCCAAGTAGAGATGAGACTTGGTTATTGTCATGTGTTGATGAAGTCTATGGATGTAGGTGTTCTACCACTTGACTCTTAAGGTGAGACTTGGTTGTGCACGGTCCTTGTCATGTGTTGACAAGTCATAACCCCCCCAAGTCTATGTCAAGGTGGGAAGATCAGTGGATATAGGGTGATAGATGAATCTCCCCTATGATGATTCTTCTTCATTAAATTGAGACATCATTTTTCCAGAGCAGAGATGAATAGAGATTAGCAGAGAAAGTAGAGATCTTTGTTGTAGAAAGAAATTCCTCCCTAGTTGAGAGGGAGTGTTGAAAATTGGTAGCTCAAGGATGAATTTCCTTAAATAAAAACTCATTTCTGACAATTTTGGATTGAATTTCTAAAATTAGAAAGTCAAGTCTAGCATTTCAAGTATGACTTTCCAAAAATAGTTAAATCACCTTGCATCAATTGGTAATAACGTATAGTTGATGGAAAATTACTTAACTTATCATTAATCAATCTTTACAGTTCAATTTCAACTTAATTATTATTATCATTATCATCATCAAAAGGAAATTCAAGTCCCCTTTCCTTCATGACACTCAATCACTTCACACCTCTCTCCTTGATGACTAAAATAGCACTACATTACTCTCTCTCTTAATAGATACATTACACACTCATTAAACGTATGTCATGAAAGATTCCTCTTACACTCTCATCAATGCAGATGTTACACTCTCTTCATTTAAGTCATACGTTTTCTCCTAAATGGTGACACTCCTTAATGGAATAAGTTACACTTCTCTAAGGTATGTGTTGCCTCTCCTTCATGGCATAAGTTACACTTTTGTAAGGCATGTGTTGTCTCTACTTAATGGCATAAGTTACTCTTCCCAAAACGGCATGTGTTGAACCAACCTCATGGCATGCGAGTTGTACCTCCTTTATCGCATGAATTCATTGCACCTCCTATATATATGTGTCTCATATCATCTCACCTTACTACTTGTGCATTGTGAAAGAAGAATTTGAACTTGAGAGAGAGAGTTGGAGAGACTTGAAGAAGATTGTGAGAGAGAGACTTGGAGAGAAGAGCAGGACTTGGTGAGCCAAGGTTGATTAAGTGTTGATTTAGTTGAAGGGAAGGCCAATTCAGTGTTTTAGTGTTTCAATGTTGATTTAGTTGAAGGGAAGGTTGATTCAGTGTTTGCATCTGCTACTGCTACCAATGATCTTTATGCTTCATCTTGTTCAAATTTGGGTGAACTTACTCATTCTCTTGATCTCTCATTGTACTCTATATCTTTGCTAAATAATTGGTATATAATAGAAAAAGAATCTGGTTGGGTTTTTCCCTGGACATTGGATGGTAGACCTAAATTCTTTGTCTCATTTTTTTCTTGGTTGTCTTCTATCGTGCGTTGTAAAAATTCCTAGACTCGAAGGTGTTATCACTTAAGAATGCTGATGCCAAATTCTCATACTAGTTTGATGATAAAGGTCGGTGCTAGTCTAAGTTTGATTTTGTTTTTTAGAGTCTGAGTCTTAGGGGGTCTTGAGTCAAATATGCATTCTCATTCATCACTGGTCATTCTCATAACCATGTGTCAGTTTTGTTTAAAAATTACTATGTTCCACAAAGCCTTTTAGGTGATTTCGTAGTGCATGTAACCATTTTGTAGTGTTTTCGCAGCGCATAAATCCTTTTTAGCAGTTTCGCAGCGCAAAAGTCCTTTAGGTGATTTCGCAGCGCGACACATATTAGGTGATTTCGTAGCACATAATTCAAAATTTACACTGACCGCGCTGTGAAATCAGAGATTCGTGCATTCCGTAGCAAATCTTTCCCAACTGTCCAATCTGTCAAGTTAATCTATGGTTGCATCATTCATTTTCAGTTTATGCACTCCACATATCATGTCCAACCACTTATCTCCATTATTACCACCACTAGGTACGTTGGCAAACACAGATTACAAGTTCCAAGAAAAGCCAGTTATTCACAATCTTAATGATGATTGTATTCATTGCATGAGGAACAAGTCTGCAAGTTTTCAATTTGAATACATTGTTATCAAGCGAGGGAGCCATTCAAACAAGGCAGAGACTAAAATTTGAGCAACGACAGTGTTTCAACCTTCATGGAGGGATCGACAGAAAGGAAAGACCACAGATCAGGCAAATGTTTGAGAAATGAGCCTGAAGGTTTAGACATAACCTTGAAGAACAGAGAAGTCGAGCATGCATTTAAACAAGTTGGATGTCGGAATTTTTGCAAGAAGCTCCAAGGAGGTCATGCACAAGTTACTAAGGAATTTTCCTTGAATTTCACAGGACTAAACTCAAAGGTTGGTATACTGGAATTGCAGGTCTCACCATACATGATATCCACAGTTACGGAGATTCCAAGAGGGCAAGAAAGTTGGTTCAAGAATTTCAAATTTGATATGAACCCACGCAAAGAATTTCTAAAGCACAAGTCCATTAACTCAGATTTAAGCAAGTCTGTTCCTAGAAGTTATGTCAAAGAATCATATGCCCATTTGCTTACTTGTATACAGAAGTACCTGGCCTGTGAAGGGGGATATAACAAAGTGTATTCATACCATTTTAAACTTCTGTTGCATTTCACAGGGAAGACATCTATTGATCTACCTTTTTACTTATTCCGCAGCTTAAGCAAAATGTGTGACAAGGTGCAGCTAAGAAAAGAAGCCTGTGAGACTTCATTGTTTCACCATGGCTTGGTTAAGTTGATTGTTTTGCATGAACTTCAGAGGGTAGGTAGGGACTAGAACACATTCATTTTCATGTCTGGTTTCAAGAACGAGACTAGTCTCAGCCCTCAAGCTACAAAATATCTTCCAACAACAACTGGGTATCAGGCAGAAACAAGATCCAAGAGGTTTTCAAAGTTGAAGGCAAGGAAACAAGTAAGAGAATCCAAAAAGCCACTAACTATCTAGGATACACCCCAGCAGTCCCTTGAAGAGAAAACTCAAGTCAAAGAAACTACACATGAATCAAGCACAGGTGAAGGAATTCAAAGAAGAAGGACTAGGAGCCAGGTGGCTAAAGAAAAAGGTAAGTCAGTAAGTATTGAAGAAAGCCCTGTTTCAAAGGGAGACTTAAATGAATTATTGCAAGCCATTGACATTGAAGAGTCTCCACTAGTTCAAGCAGAGTTGATAGAGTTAGGAAAAGACAAGGCTAAGAGAGTCAAAGCCTCAAAGAAACTAAAGTTTGATGATCAGGTTGATCAATTTGTATTCAAACCACGGAGACCCATAACAAGGAAGTTTAAACAAATACAGGAGGTACCGCCAAGAGCAGAGGAAATAGGGGAGGTGACACAGCCTCATGAAAGAAAGGATAAAGGAAAATCAGTTGCCATTCAAGAAGAAGATAGTGTGGAAGACTTGAAAAGGAGATTGGAAACGACCAACTTTGAAATTGCTAGATTGAAGAAAGCTACCAGGAAATTTGCAGTTAAAGAGGCTTATTTCAACCAAATGCAAGCTCGGTGGGAGGACCAAACATTTCAAATTCCCGAGGTGGTTGATTGTAATGTTCAATTTCATAGCTGGAATGTTCCTGCTATAAAGGAAGCTCAATTTATTAGAAAGGTCAATACAAACCTCAGATCTGGGATCAAAGTCATGAAGAAACAAATTGAAGACTTAAAGATACAGTTAAGCCACCTGAAAGAATCTCCTTAAAGAAATCTCACTTCAAGTAAGGCTATGTCTCAAATTTTGATGGTTTTGCTTGATATAATATTTCTTGAAAAATCACACATTTCCATTCAGTTTTGAAAGGCCTTGGAGCAGTTGAAAGAATGTTTAAATAGCAAAAGGCTCAAAATAGAAAAATTTTGGTTGAAACTGTGTCTTTTGGAACAACACAGCAGTTTTGTAGCACGCTACGAAACCGCTGAAGATGATGACTAACGCTCAGCAGTTTCGTAGCGCGCTACGAAACTGCTGAAGCTACACAATCTAATCTCAGTCAATGGGTTTTGAAATACAAGCGGAAATTTTGAAAAGGGAATATCTTCAAGGGATCATCTGAAGCCATCAACCTTCAACAAGGTCAAGACAGGTGGAGGAAACATGTATTCGAATCCAAACTCTAAAATTTTTGTCATAAAGTGAACATATTTACTACAATCCAAAATATGTCAGACAGCATGGAAGAGCTTTTGAATTCACACATAAAAGATGTTGACAACACATCAAAGACGTGGCCATCTGTTATATTTTGGATAATCAAAGATAAAGGGCATGGTTCTTTGGATTCAAATATTTTGAGGCAAACCAAAGACCGATAAACAGGGGTAGTTTCCTACGTTTCAGGGCAATGGAGAAGATGTGACATTGAAGACTAGCATGGAGCTTTGAACATCCACCACATCCAAACTAAAAAGGGACCAAATGTCAAAGAACGAGAATGATTGTAATCAAGGCTATTATTAGCATAATATGGAGTTAGACTCCTACTTGATATAGATCTCTAGAAAGTCTAGTTGTAGTTTGTTACATTTAATAGGCAGTTAAAAGTTAAAAATGTGTCATTAGAAGTAGATTTTGAGTTCCCCTAATGTTTAAGGAGGAATCTCAGTCAGGCAGGTAGAAGAACTCTATATATAGGAGAAAGGGAAATGTAATATAGGTTGGAAATTGATTAAAAAAGCTCTGATATTCGGCTTCATGTATAGACTCTGTTTTCTAGTAATACAGTAGTAGCCTTGCTTCTCAGGAATCATGAAGAATTCGATGTTATGAATTTATTTTTGTTTTCTTCTTCCTATTATCTGCAGTGTTATAAATGTGTGACCACTTAGAAATCACTTAAAGTGTTCTAATTTCCTGCATGCATTTTTAAACTGTGTTGGTCCTCTATGTGTTTGAATAGGTTCTACATATGTTGGATTCTGAATGTCCTGATTTCTATGTAAGGTTGATAGCATTGTTATACTAAAATGGATTTGACTCCATAAGCCTAATGGATACTTCCTAGTTGTGTTTCCACCACTCAAACTTTTACATTTGTTTCATAAGAGTTAGCCATCTTTATCATAATCAAAGATCATTAATCCTTTGAGAGATCCCTCTCAAGTTGGGGAGGCTAAGCCTCAGCCTAAAGTAGGTTTGAAATAGTTACTTGAAGTCTTCCTGGTCTGCAGCCTTCCAGGGCCTGATTTTGAGATAACAGAAGGAACCCGTATTGCAAATAATATGAATCTACTTCACCTACTTGATTTTTAAATTACATTCATCAAGTTATTCTTCTGAATACTGAAGAAAATTACTTTTGCAGCCTACACTAATTAAATATTTGATCTCATGAAACATAAAACAAAGAAAAGAACTAGATACATAGGACACACTTATTTTTGGACACAATAGTCCCCAAAAAACACAATGCAAGAAAACCAGTGCAGCAGTTATGAGGGTTTATTATCATGCAGGAGAAATATTTGAATACAAATCTAGGATGCTCATCTAGCAATCCTTTACAAAGAAAAATACTGGCAAAAAATCTGAGTGAGTTTTACCTCACTTCACTCGACAGAATTCTGGCTAATCTGGCACAAGATTGGCTAACCTCGGTTATTTCCACATTAGCCTTGCTTAGGCTCTGTGTGAGCCTTTCAGGCTCTACGTCAGCCCTGCATTAGCTTCTCTGCCCTCTGCATCAGCTATCCTGACTAATCCGGCAATTCTCGACAGTTTTGGATTCCCCGTAACAAGCAACTTTTCTGCTCTGCGCAGGCCTTTCTGGCTCAGCGTCAGGACTGCATGGGCCTAGACTGGCCCAACATCAACTCTCCCATCTACTTTGGTGCCTCTCTGCAAGCTCTCTTCGCCTCTCTATCAGTATTCTTTGGAAAGTCCTTCTCCCGGATTCTCATTGCCCCTTTGTAGCTGAATTATCACTTAGTTCGAATTTCTTAGTTTCCAAGCCCCAGAAATTGAACTCCAGATCAATTCTCTCTCTCTCTCTCTCTCTCTCTCTCTCTCTCTCTCTCTCTCTCTCTCTATGTTTCCAAATGAACCCCAAGCCTCCATTTTATATTTTTCCTGTTGAATCTTCAACGGACTAGACTAAGTCTCTAATCAATGGCTAAGATTAAAACATGACTTGATCCACCTTCTAGATCATTCTCACCCATATTTTGATTAATACCCATTAATATTTTAATTTCCCTAAGTTTAGACTTAGGAACCCCATTAAAAATATTAATTATTTTAATAAAATACAATCTAGGTGGAATTTCACCAAACGGTTTCTGGGTTGCCTCTCCACCAATTTTCATGGCTAGAGCACAACCGATGCTACCAAAAACTAACACTCCCTCTTAGCAAGGAAAATGATCTAGCAACAATGTCCAACTACATGCTGCTATGTTTCTGAAGCACCTCCTTTCCGCACTGTCGCTACCACCAACACTGTGCTACTGCTGCAACTGTACTACTACCCATGACACTACCACTGCTGTTGCTCAATCTGTACTACATCTCCTTCTCAAACGTTGCATCTGCTATGTTGCTAGCACTGCCACTGCTAACATTGCATCTATATTGCAACTCAGTTGCTGAGAGAAGCAACTGAGAAACATCCAAAATTAACTAAACTTAACTATGTTCTACATAATACAAGAATGTTGGAATCAGATTACTACTGGTCTCTGACCCTCTGAATCTTCTGCACTACTGTTGACTTCTGCACTGTGCCAACTGCACTGCTGCCAACCTTGCTCTGCATGAAAAAATTGGGGTGATAATACAATGATCTCAAATGCTAGAAATGCTTGCTCCTCTAATGCTCTACGCTGCCAAGAAAACTTAACTGCTGCATGGAAAGGGAATACAAGAAACTCCTCCTCTGCTTCTCAGAAAATGATGAAACTTTAGCCACAAACTGCTTGGCCAAAATCCACAAAAACCCAGAAATGGTTTGGCCCGATATGGACTTCCCAAAATCAACCCCCAAAGGCACTATTCAATCCCTAGCAATTCTACACCGTCCGCTACAAAGATACAGTTGAAAACCCACCTCAGGTGCTCAGAAAATTATGAAACTTTATATTTGGGGATCCTTGTCAAAAATAAAAAAAAAACCCAGAAATGGTTTGGCTGGATTTTGACCTCCCAAACTTGACCTCGTCGATGGCCCACACCCTCCAAACAATTCCAGAAATATGACCTGCAAGGAATGACCACAAACTCCTCCTCCAAGCTCTGAAATGAAAGAAAACACCACTCCAAATATCTCCTCTAACCTCCACAACAAAGATCACCCTCGAGGACTGATACTCTACCCACCAAATGAGCTCCCACACCTCTATGCTAGCCCAGGTAGTGCGAAAGTCACACTGCCAAGCCAAAAACTCAATCAGCTCCAAAACTCTTGTAAATGCTGAAAATTCTCCCTAGCCTCCTCTCTATAAAATCTCACATCAAATCTCCACTGCTAAGCACCACCAATGAACTTGGCCTCCTCTCCACTGCGTCCCCCAGTAACACACACAACTTGGAAGGGAATGCTACTGTTGGGAATCACAATGTGAACTTCCTCCTAAAGAAATGAAGAAAACCTTCCTAGGGTGGCACTCGAAGTCCCTCGAAGAAAGGGTGAGCTCTTCACCTAAAGAAATCGTGGTAAACAACTAGTGACTCAACTAAGCAGCTCGAGCAACCAAAGAGAAATTGATATATGTTGATTTGGGGTAGCATTGGATGTGCTCTAGCCAAAAAAAATGGTGGAAAGGCTAAGGCACATGAGATATCCAATACCCATAAATGGTTTGGACATATTCTAAATAGTTTGGGAGATATTAAATTAATTAATATTTTTAATGCAATCCCTAAGTCTAAACTTAGGGAAAATAAAATATTAATGTGTATTAATATAAAACTCTGTTAGAATGGTCCAAAAGTCATGGATCAAACCAGATCTAATCTTAGCTATTGATTAGGGACTTAATTTTGGCTACTGATTTGTCAACGAGAAAAGTATAAGAGGAGGCTTGAGGGTCGCTTGGAGAACACACCAAGAGATCAAGATTTCAACTTTTTGGGGTTGGGTTTGCTAAGAAAGTTGAGAGAGTGATCAGAGTTGCAGTTGAGGGGCAGTGAATACAGAAACAAAGAGGTAGAGATAGCACAGGGAGGATCAACGCAATAGCCATAGAGAGGGAAGCAGAAGCAACCAAGGGTTCATGCAGAGCCAACCAGGAGCTGCGCAGTGCCTCAGAGGGCCAACATGGGTGACGTAGAGGGCTAGAGGGCTGACGTAGTACCTTCAAAGTTTGACGTAAGCTAAGCCATAGTGATGTTGGGCTGATGCTGGGCCAGAGAGAGGTTGAAGTTGGGATTTCATGGGGCAGATTGGAGCTGTGAAGCTACCAGAGTGTTTATCTGGGGTTTCAGCCGAAATATCTACTTCCAAGTAGAGAGCTACTACTACCAAGGTTTTTCTCTATTGGTTGAGCTAGATTTGGCACCTGGATTGTATTATGAAACTGCTTAATAAATCAAACCCTCAGATAGCTGCACTGGTTTTCTTGCATTGGGTTTTTTCGGGGACATTAGTCCAAAAATAATGGTGTCACTTGTGTGATTGTTTCTATTTCCTTTAGTTGATGATCTATAATGTGTTGAGAATGTAGTTGTTTTTATTTCTAGTATTTACATGGCAAATAACTTGTTAATTAACATAACAAGTAGGTAGGAATAAATCAATTAAGTGCATGAAGGGTTTCTAACGTGTCAGACTTAGAAATTCGAACATGGTATCAGAGCGTGGTTATAGATCACAGGAGAACTGAGGACATTAGCCAAACAGAGTAGCAGCAACAAAAAAATAGTTGTCTTGAGTGACAAAATCTGTTCCTAACAGAGTAGCAGTAAGGAAGGGGAGACACAGTGCCTACGTCATTAAGATTGAGCCAGGAAGAGGCATTGCAAAGGCCAAGGGAGGCAAAGACAGGCTCATGCAGAGGCCAGGAGGGCTGACGCAGTTGGATGAGGAGGCTAATTTACCAATGTTGGGATTGCGCAAAGTCTAAGAGCTCTAACCTTCAGTTTTCTAGGGTTTAGGAGGCTGTGGGTAAGTTGCAGAGTGGAGTTGGTGGGGTACTGTAGTTAGAACAATACCTAATAGGGCATGGCCAAGGTAGATGGAGTTGCTGCCAAGGTAGATTTCTAGCCAAGGAATCCAGATCAGTGTTGCAGTTGCATAGACTATTGGAGAGGGGCATCTCGACATTGGCAGAAGGATTTCTAGGAGGGGAATTGAGGCTTAGAGGGAGTCACACCAAGAAATTCCAGAAGGGAAGTAGATGATCAGCGAAATGGCACTACATGGAGTAAGAGACCAGAACAGACTTGACGGAGCCTCAAACTTCGTAGTTTGGAAGGCCAAATTATTATCCGTACTAGAGAGGAATCGTGTCAAGAACTTCGCCTTGAGGACGACATCTATCCGAGTTGACGCAGCTGATAACGACAGTTACGAGGATGCAATAGCGAGGGCTAAGAGTATCATCGTTGATGGGATCAAGGATCATATAGTACCACATATTGCTGAGAAGAACACGGCACAAGAGATGTGGGAGGCCCTGACCAGGTTGTAACAACATACTTCCATGCAGAGGAAGATGCTACTAGAAACTCTGTTGTGATCATACCAGATGAAGAAGGTAGAACAGATCAACCCATTCCTTGGTCGATTGAAGGAGATCTGGGATCAGCTGACTTCCATAAGCACAATGACGAACCAGAATTGATGGTGAGAATAGCCCTGAATGCAGTCTCAGAAGACTGGGAGGTGTTTGTCCATAGTATACTACGTAGGGCGACTGTTCCAAATTGGGAAGAAATGTGGGCTAATCTTCACCAAGAAGATATCAGAAGGCTGAGCAAGGCAAGAAGCAGTGGGAAGGGGATCAGAATCAAGGAGGAGGAAGAGGATGGTACCGTAGCATCTAAGGGAAAGTAGGAGAAACACAAGAAGAAGGACCTCTCTAAGGTCAAATGCTTCCACTGTGGGGAGCTGGGTCATTATGAGTTCCAGTGTCCAAGGAAGAAGAGTAATGGAGAGGCCTTTGAGACCAAGGTTGCACCAACAAGGGCAGAGAAGGAAGTGGAGACAGATGATGATTATGCCATGAGTGTTCATATGCCACATCAGAAGAAGTGGGGAGACATCGAGCTGTAGTCAGGTGGACTACAGGCGATGAGGGGTAGGATCCTTGAGGTACCCAACCTCTCGGATTATACCTAGCTACGGGAGCCTTGAAGAGGAGTAGCAATACTGGTGATGTCAATAGAGATGAATGCAGATGGAGCGATAGAGGGAGCTACAGTGCAGGATTTTAGTACAACGCGAGGCTAGCAAGCTGCAACAATGTGAGAGACACGGGAGTGTTGCACCAGTGTAGGATGGCACAGAGAGGTGTGTAATGGTGCGAGATGCATGGAGTTGTTGCAGCAGCGCAGAGGTCAGAGATGGAGGACTTGTCAATGACAGAGGGAGCTTCAGCATCAGGAGTGTTTCTAGCATGACAAAGATGTCAGAGTTGGGAAATAAATTACTTACTTCTCAGTAACTGAGTTGTAGTGCAACAGTTACTAGTGGTAGTGCTATGGGTAGTACAATGCAGCATGATGAGAGGGGTTGTAGCACAGATGCAGCAGTGGTAATGGCAGAGCCATGGGAAGCAACATGAATGTAGAGGGAGTTGTAGTATGGATGCAATGGTGGCAGTGGTAGGGCCATGGGTAGCAGTACAAGATGCAGTAGTGCAAAGGATGTTGGGCAGCAAGCCTACCATTAGCACAGGGATTGATGTCGGATGATCATGGTGATACTTAGTAAGGAGTATTACTAGAGCACGGTCCTCACTAAGAGGGAGTTTTGATTTGGGGTAGCATCAGATGTGCTCTATCCACAAAAATTGGTGGAGAGGCTAAGGCACATGAGGTCTCCAATACCCAGAAATGGTTTGGGCAGATTCTAAGCAGTTTGGGAGATATTAAAATAATTAATATTTTTAATGGAGTCCCTAAGTCTAAACTTAGGGAAAATAAAATATTAATGAGCATTAATATAAAACTATGTTAGAATGGTCAAAAGCCATGGATCAAGCCAGATCTAATCTTAGCCATTGATTAGGGACTTAATTTCAACCATTGATTTGTCAATGAGAAAAGTATAAGAGGAGGCTTGAGGGTCACTTGGAGAACACACCAAGAGATCAAGACTTTGAATTTCCGGGGTTGGGTTTGCTGAGAAAGTTGAGAGACTCATCAGAGTTGCAATTGAGGGGTAGTGAATATAGAAGCAAAGATGCAGAGATAACACCAGGAGGATCAACACAGTAGCCATAGAGAGGGATGCAGATGCAACCAAGGGTTCACGCAGACCTAGCCAAGGCTCACACAGAGGCAGCCAAGAGTTGCGCAGTGCCTCAGAGGGCCAGCGTGGGTGATGTAGATGGCCAGAAGTTTGGCACAGTATCTCCAAAGGCTGACACAGGCCAAGCCAAAGTGACGCTGGGCTAACACTAGGCGAGAGACATGCTGATGCAATCCCTAAAGGCTGACGTTAGGATTTTGTGGGGCAGATTGGAGCTGTGAAGCTCTCGGAGTCTTTATCTAGGATTTCAGCCAGAATATCTACTTCCGAGTCGAGAGCTACTACTACCTAGATTTTTCTTTGTTGGGTGAGCCTGATTTGGCACCCAAATTATATTCTGAAACTCCTTAATAAATAAAACCCTCAAATAGCTGCATCGATTTTCTTGCATTGGGTTTTTATGGGGACATTAGTCCAAAAATAACAGTGTCACTTGTGTTCTTGTTTCTATTTCCTTCAGTTGATGATCTGTAATGTGTTGAGCATGTACTTGTATTTATTTCGAGTATTCAAATGGTAGATAACTTGTTACTTAACAGAACAAGTAGGTAGGAATAAATCAGTAAAGTGCATGAATGGTTTCTAACGTGTCAGACTTAGAAATTCCAACAATATACTCCAATAAGATGAATGAAATGAGGAGAGCTACCTTCCTTATATAGATTTTGTTGAGCACTTATGCCTCCAATTTTACCTCCATCATGGGTCCTCACTTAACCACCTACATGCAAAACTTAACCACCTTCATGCAAACCGAACTAGGGAGTGCGTATTTCCCTAGTGTGGATGGCCCTCATGTGTAATTTACCCAGAACAAAATAACTTCTCCTAATTCTAATCTCCTAATAAAAATCGAATAGGCCCCACTCTCTCCAAAATTGGCCCCAAAATGTAATAATTAGTCTTGTTCCAAATTAATTTAGGAAGGGACATGACAATCCTCCCCTCCCAAATGTTGCTTGTCCCCAAGTAACTTCAGTTCTAGATGCTAAAGTATGTGCTCTCCCTCCCAATTAGCATACTCATTTGGCAAGCTCCTGCAATGCACCAAAAATCGCTTGTCCTCAAGCAATTCTTGAACAAGCATCCTCTCTAACTACTCCCCATTATCACTACAACATGTTCCAGGGTCCCAGATGTCCCACTAAATCATCCTTGACCTCAGCACTGCCCTGATATGAAAGAATCCTTCAATACCAGGATCCCAGGCCATCCTCTCCAACATGAAACTCCCCTCACTCCACTCCCTATCATGCCCGGTGCAAGTACCAGAAGTCCATTGCTCCATCAGTGACTCACTAAAGCCCAATGGAAGATCTGTATGATCTCCCCTTGTAGTAGCTGGTTCATCCCTAAAGGCTATTGAGCTCTGAAGAGTTGTAATGCCCCAGTTCCATGTTAGTCCCAGAGTGGTGCCACCATGTTGACGCTATGCTACTATGACTATGTCATACTCCCCATTGTGCACAGACAATATCCTCCTCTCCTGGAACTCGATGGTGGAATATTGAAAGAGGCGAGACACATCCTGCCTAGGCATCTTCATGGTGCTAAGGCCTACCCATCCAAATCTAACTCCAAACCTGTGCAACAATAGAGAATGCCTACCTCCCAAAATGATTAAACCCTTTATGAACCCCCATTTGTCATCCCAAGAGCGAACTATATCACTCTCTGCCATGACTCCTCTCATCATGAGTGATCTATCGATCAACTGAATCTCTGCATCCCATAGCTAGACCTATTGCAGCATAGCCCTGACAACTAATGGAATCCCTCTGGTCCTCATCTCTAGTCCATGCATGCCACCCATATATAGGCTCCATACATCATGAACTAATATGAGGCATGCTAAACTGTCCTGTGCCTGCCACTGTGTAGTAGTGATAACCACTGGAAACCACATGGGGAAAATAGCTACCCCTTGAATGTGACCAATAGATGGGTATCATATATGCATAATCAACTCAGTGTATGCAGATCCATCCTTCTCCTACCAACAATTGCCACTAGTTTGGCTACCTTCCCCATGGAGAATGTGTTGATACAATGTTGGGAACCCAGATACATAATGGACAACTGTCTCAACCGTACACATACTCTGCTCATGCAATGTCCAGACATTCCATGTGGAAAGAGTGACACATGTCTGTTATAGACATTTTTTGGCACTACAACCCTAATCCTAAATGTCCATAAACCAAGGGCTCCTAAGTCCCTAAAAGTGTTGTTCCAACCCCTAAAAGAACAAGGTCAGCTGATCACATCATCTCCCAGAAGTTCTCCATGAAAAACTACTCAGAACTGGTCAAAACTGGACCATCTCACCTGCTCCATGGACAAAGTGCAATGCATCCCACCTAAATACACATAGAGGGTGCGATGCATACTGAAAAGCCCTTCTATGGGGTGCGATGGGCGAGAATGGACAAATGGCAGAGGCAGTGTGCGAGGTGGAAAATCATGGAATCTTCCAGAAACTTCTCCTGTGACACTTGCCTCCCTGAATTCGCCCAGGGATGAGTAAGAGATCATCATTCTCCAAGTGGAATCAAGAACTATCAGAGAGAGGACACTAATCAAACCCCAGAAGCTGAATCACCCCCCTTTCAAACATCTATATATGGATCCCTTCCGAAGAGATCCAAAGGCTGGAATTTTGTATCTTGTAAGGAAGTGTTGTTGGTTTCTTGCTGAAACATCATAGTGTTGGGTGATCTAAGCTTTTCATGAGGTTAAGAAGGGCTTCTTGCTGAGAGGATGAAGCTGGGTCAGAACAATTGGTTGTAATCCTCCCCTGCTCTTTTCTTGATATCAATAAAGCTATTCAAGTTTTCCTCCATGTTCTTGCATATTTTATGATAGATGTTTGTGTGTGGTCAATATACATCTGATCTTATATTGTTTATGCTAGTAGATCTCTATTCTCGGATAGAATTGTGCTGCTTTGATTCCACAGGTGCTCTTTGAAGCTGGGTCAACAAGGAAGAAAGTGGCAAGGATCTATCAGAAGGGAGAGGAATCAAGTGAGGAACCAAGTGAAAGATTGATGTTGGTGTCTTCATTCCTTTCTTATCTATTTGTCATAAAGGAATACAAAAGTAGCTTTACTCTGTTTGTTTCTAAGGTTGCTACCACCCTTAGTGGGATTAGCAGTTCTCCATAGACACTATTCCTGGTAACAATGTCTCCCCTATGACCAGCTCCCCAAGAATAGCATTAGTGATGAATGATATGCCATCCCTATCAATGATCACATCATCCCTCAACCTGTGGCTATCAACTCACTCACCAACTCAATGCCCCTACTGGGAAGTCTCCCCTCTATTACACCAAGTGTCATCCAAATATCTTGGATGAGCTCCCCGTCCTTTCTGTTCATGCCCAGAGTTTCAAAGGACATCAACCAGATCGCCCATTCCTATAAGTGATGTAGAAGAGAGTCAAGCGTGCGAATCCCTACAGATACCATCAAGTATCACTCATCTGTGTGCCCCTCGATCCTCGGCGAACTACACCCAAAGGTATGCTTGGTATCTCTATCCATGGGTGTCCCTGGAGGCAACACTCGAAGACCTTGTTGTGCAACACCATATGCCTCTGCATACCACCAATAATTCCAGTACTCCTGGACATGCCACTGTACAACGCGACCTACCCTTGTACACTGCTAGATACCCTCAGCTACAACTATGCCATCCCATACCATCCCACTTTCCACCTGTGCCATTGCACCTGCACTCCATGCATGTACTCAATGTGATGTGAGGCACTCACACTCCACAACGTAGTCCAACACACTACAACACACCACCATGCACCTCCATGCCCACTTGTAGACCACTGCTCAAATCTAGATGCTCCCACACATCCTTGGATGTGGTGGCTTAGAGCTATGTCTCTACATGTCAGGCCACACCCGATCAATATCATCACCTCCACCATTGCATCACTATCCCTGTTGATGAATGGATCTTCCCTCCAAATCCTCCTTGAGGGATCTAAGAAGTGACTCTCACTATGTGTCAGAAGTGATGCCACCATTGCTCTGCTCCTCTGTGTCCCACACAAAAGTGAAGAGTCCCCAGCCCCATACAAGGCACCATCTGGTGGCCTGCCAATGCCACCTCCTTCGACAAACTCCTGACAGAGTATGTTAATCACCCAGTGATCCTATGTACAAATGTCGTACCAAGTGTTAGACTCTGTCTTATCAGAGATTGATTCTTCTTCAAAACCCTGTTTTGAAGAAGAAATCATTAATGTGTTGTTTTAGATTATGTTATTTATTCTTCAACTCTTCAACTGGCAGCGACTTCAATTTGCAAGTGTCGTGCTGGCTATGATGATTCCGGGCCTAGCGCTTCTTCCTCCAAAGGCTTGTGTTGTGACAGAATGCGGTCTTATAATCCACACATTGCTAGTCTGCTATATTGAGAATCGATTATTTACCTATACTAGCATCTATTACTTTGGTTTTAATGATGCTGTTGCTACTCTGGATGCTATTGTGGAACCATATCCTGCTGCTGCCTCATGTTTCATCTCACGAAAGGTTTTCCAATGAAGATAATCGAGAATTTCTTTCTGCCTTGGCAAATATATATAATTTTCTGCTGCCTTTATTAAAGAATGGTTTTACTTTGACAATGGATAATGCCTTCAAGCTGTCGGTTTTTGTTTTGGTATTCTGCACCAAGTTCTAAAAGGACATGTTGGCACTTACTGGATAGGAGGTGCTCTATCGAAGAGAATTACTGAACCTGGTTTCCATTTGAAGATGGGTCTGTCCGTGGTGCTTGGGAGAAGATTGGAACTATTGTGTATTGTACAGATGTCACATAAAACTTGACGGAGCTGAATGTTTTAAATTTGAAGGCCAGTATTTTATTCCTGTAAACATCATGAGTGCTGAACCTTTCAAGCGGTTGGTAAGGCTTGTTGCAAGGGCCTTCTATGATGATATCCCTACAAGAGCAGAAAATCAACCGAAATCTGGCAGGAGCGATAACAGAGGAATGGCAGTTGTGGTCCTTGATGCTTTAACAAGGCGACAATGGGTTAAAGAAGATGATTTGGCTAAGGATTTAAAGCTACACTCAACACAACTTAGACGTACCTTGCGATTTTTTGAAGAGGAGAGGCTAATTACTAGAGATCATCGTCGTGAGACTGCAAAGGGAGCTAAAGTTTTCAATGCTGCAATAACAGCTACTGCAAAATCTTCTTTTGCTTCTTGTTTTATTGTGTCTCAAAGATTCTTGCCACGACTTCTAGATGCTATGGGAGCTCCTTTGGATCAAGGGCCTGGTCCATTACTTGCTTCAAATAACATAAGTGTGGCTAACTGCTTCGTGACAGTTAGTGCTCTTTATATTTGTGATCAGATTGTTCAAGCAAACAATATTGTCTGAGGGATTAGTTTTACAACCAGTAGTTAGATTGGATCTGAGCTCTGGAAGTTCTTCATTATCTCTGCTTCAGTGTTTAGCAAATCCATTAACAATTGCTTTTGCATCTGCCATTCCAACGCACAATGGAATTGATTGCCAGAAATCACAATTGACAACACAAAATGAGATCATTCATTTGGGAGTGGCTGGGTTGCAGGCTTTGGCTTCGTTTCCAGGATCCTTTTCACCCCTTACTGAAGAGAAATTCAAGGAAATCTTATTGTTTCTAATGTCTGTTCTATCAGAAAGGCATGAGCACAAGTTCTTATGGGAACAAGCTCTTGACGCACTTCCAGTAAGGAATCAAAACTGGTCTAATGGCACATCAATTGCTTCTGTTTCACATCAGATAACTTCAGCTCACTAAAATGCAGAACAACACCGATTGAATACATTAGAAGGGGCAAACCAGATGCAGGTTTTGCTTTATTCGAGTCAGAGTCGTTGAAGTGGCCAGGTTTTGTAAAGTTTGATGATGTAAATGATGGGTCCTGTCTTTCAAATTTGCAGTGTGTGATGGGTTCTGATATTGAGGGATATGATAAGCTTGAGTCTGGCTTGATCACAACAGGGGCATCTATCTTTATTGATGGTGTTTTAGTAGCCAGTACAGGCTCGAAGCAGAAGGTGGAATTGAGGACAACAAAACTTGTTTTGATTGGGAGCTGTGATGCTGCCACATTTCCTGTTCAAAAGAAAAAGCAAGTAGAGAGTATCTGAGAAATGTAGCACATATGCGGCCTCGAACAAATACATTTGGTGCGGTTGCCCGAGTAAGAAATGCCCTCGCATATGCCACACACAAATTTTTCCCAGGAGATGGGTTTTGTCTGGGTTGCTAGTCCAATAATCACTGCTTCAGATTGTGAAGGTGCCGGAGAGCAATTTTGTGTCACATCTTTGCTTCCTAGCTCTAAGGAGGATGTGGGCTCTCCAATTAGCATGATCCCTAGCACAAAGGATGGTTATGTTGATTGGGCACAGGATTTTTTTTGGAAAATCAGCATTCTTGACAGTTTCTGGACAGCTCAATGGAGAGACCTATGCATGTGCTCTTTCAGATATATACACGTTTGGTCCCACATTTCGAGCAGAGCAGTCGAACACTTCACGTCATTTAGCTGAGTTCTGGATGATTGAACCAGAGCTTGCTTTTGCCAATCTGAATGATGACATGGCTTGTGCAACTGTCTATCTCCAGTGAGGTTTATTCCGGATAATTGCAAAGAAGATATGGAATTCTTTAATACCTGGATTGAGAAGGGGATAATTACACGTTTAAGTAATGTTGCAGAAAAGAAATTTGTGCAATTGACATATACAGATGCAGTTGAACTGCTTTTGAAAGCAAAGAAAAATTTTGAATTCCCGGTGACATGGGGATGTGACTTGCAGAGTGAGCATGAGCGTTATATAACAGAGGAAGCCTTTTCTGGTTCACCTGTTATTATAAAAGATTATCCCAAAGATATAAAAGCTTTCTATATGTGAGAAAATGCGGATGGGAAGACTGTAGCAGCTATGGATGTTTTAGTTCCAAGGTTCCTCCTGCTGTAATCTCGGTAGAACAGCAGCGTTGGAGTATTGATGAAGCAACACGCCTTGATGTACTTCGTTTGGCTATAGAATTGGATGCCGACTATGTTGATGTGGAGCTCCAGGTGGCATACGATCTTGTTTTTGATGCTGTTTACACACCAAAGTTACTAGACTCTTACGAGAAGCAGAAGAGTGCCAAGGGTAAACGTGTAGTCTCAGTGCTATTCAAACGGCGCCAGAACAGCATAATGGGATTCGATTCCTATTTCCCAGATTTTAATCAATGCTTCAACAAGATCTGCGCTCTATATGGCTGCCTTTGTCATTCAAGCAAACTGTACCATGAGTATGCCGCGTGGCATGTTTGTGATTCTGTACTTGTAGCACATTTTGCCACCGTCAAATTTCATGTGGTATTTTTAAGCACTAAGTCCGATCCTCATTCATGTCACCAAGACAACAACCGCAACAGATTTCCTATTTCAAGACCGCAGAAACCAAAAAGAGAGGCGCTCCAGCATTTATGTTTTTATTAGTTAATCAGAAGATTTTTAGGGAGATGGTACTGTTTTATGATAGAAGGCTTTTCTATTTTCGATTTTTTTTGTAATTTCAGTTTCAAACAGCGCCCTGATTGTGGGGTCGAGCTGTTGCTTTTTGGTTTTTTTTTAGTTTAGTTTTATGTAATGTATAAAAAATATAGATATAATTTTTAGTTAGTCAGAGAGTGAGAGGAGGGAGAGTTTTTTCTGAGCGCTGGGAGCTGTTGGAGAAGCAGAGAGCTTTGTATTGTACAGTTTTCTGCAGAGAATTTAATGGAATTGCACAGCTCTGTTTGCTGAGATTCATGTGGTATGTTGATTTAGCATAAGTTTTTCCCTTTGTCTCATAGGTAATCAGTTATGTTCCATTTCATTTCATGACCCTTTCAAGCTGAACAAATGAAGTGATTAGGTAGGAATTCATAGTATTATATGCTCCTCCTATAAGTTTGTTCGCATTCGATGTTTTCTACTGTTTAAGGAGGATTCAGAGTTATTGTCTGCCCTCCTTAGCTCCTCACCAGTCTTGCCATCCCATTTGAAACCAGATTTGGTGTTAAATTGCATGCTTACCTTGCCTCAGTTGATAACCTATGTAGTCATTATATTTTTATGTTTGAAGCTGTGATTTTGCCCATGTAGCCCAGAAAAGCCCCGTCATTCCATTAAAAAACCCCAAAAATCATCAAATCAAACCCCCTATCAATTTACTAGCCTAAAATCCTTATTCTTAATTGGTCAGCCTAATCATATTGAAAGATCTATCGAATCTGACCCGAGAGAGCCTTCTCATACCTCGTAGGGCTAGCTACGAGGTGAAATGGTTTGATGTAGCCTTGAAGGTTTACCTTCCTCAGCCTAGGGTGAAATCTCAAGCGCTAACACCAAGAAAACAAAAAAAATTTGTCCATAAACTGGTAGGACACTGGTGTTGACTAAGACTCCCCTAGCAAATGTGCACACTCAACAACTAGGTTAGCTGACCATCCAGGTTGTAGTCAACTGGCATACCTAGGAAATGATAGGTAGTCCCACCGGGAACCTAATGCCAGTTTACGCTATCGGTATCCCCAGTGCATGGAAGCTCCTGTTGAGCTACACCCATGTCCACCACCATCTCCATAGCCCACTCCATAAGGTACCAACTCAGAATCTCTCACCATCCAACCTGAAGAGAGGGATCGAATCCATGAACTCCTGCACATAGAACAACCCTAGCATGCAATTGTTGCACCCTGTGCAACTCAGGTCGTCTCATCTCACTATCCTAATCAATACATAAAATCTGACTAGGTAGCTCTGTCTCTCTCTGTCCAATGGGCCAAGGTAACCTAACAGTGTTTCCAACCCTTTCTATGTATGCCCGAGGAGGGCTACTCTCATGCCCCAATGTTCACTCTAGTTTCACCAATAGGGAATCCAACCGCTCCCCAACGTGAGTCAATTTGGCCATGGACTTGGCACAAACTGCTCTCATGCCCTCCAGCTCCTCGTTCTGTTGCAGAATAGCCTCATGCACTAATGCGACCTTCCTTTTTAATGTTATAAGGTCGGCCTAAAACTGGTGGAACTATCATGGTCATCTATCGCCTGTAAACTCAGTCATAGCTGCAAGTACCTCAGCAATTGTTGGCCTCTCATCCATGGGTGGTTCCTCCTCAACATATGGTTCTATGTGTGTAGGCTCTATCTTTTCCACCAAGATGTCAACTGGGGCTATCAAAAAGGTCTCTAATAAAGGTGACTCTTGTGCCACACTGGGTATATCAATGCTCTCCTCACCATGCCATGGGCTCTCATTATCATGCTCAACCTCCTCCTCAGGCTCCTGATATCTAAAGCCAGGTCTCCACTAGCAAAAGTTCCCCTTAGTCTCACCCTCTAACTGTCTTTGTCCTTCCTGATCCTTTTCAAAAGATCTGTTGCCCTGATCTGGTTGACTTTCCCCACATGATGTAGATGGTTGAAACCCGATGACATGGTAACCTCTAACATCTCTGTTGTATGGGTGAGGATGGGTTTGTTATGCCACCCTCCTCAACTGGGCCAACCGCTCATCATCCCAATGAATTCTACCCCAAAATTTCTGCATACTGGATTTCCCTTGAACCATGGGTTTGTCTCTGGTTTCACCTATCACTATGCACTCATACCCAAAGCTTCCATGATCTTCTGGCTATTTTCCCATAGCTGAGCCAAGATCATGCTCTGATACCATTGTAATGTTCCAAGCTTAAATAAATAGTGATATGCAGAGCAAAAATGATTTATAGCACAAAATTTTTAAACAATCAGCAAATGCTGATGAAAACTCTGGAATTAAGAACCAGCTAAGCTATTTTATTAATCAATGGAGCAAGTACAATAGTATGGAGGAATGCACCTGGGCTTGCCTCAATGGAAAGTGTGACAGAACCTAGGTGATAATACAATGATCTCGAATGCTGGAAATGCTTGCTCCTCTAATGCTCTCCGCTGCCCAAAAAACTTCACTGCTTCCTGGAAAGGGAATGCAAGAAACTCCTCCTCCACTGCTCAGAAAATGATGAAATTTCTGCCACAAACTGCTTGGCCAAAACCCACAAAAACCAAGAAATGGTTTGACCTGATATGGACTTCCCAAAATCAACTGCCAAAGGCACTATTCAATCCCCAACAATTCTACATTGTCCGTTGCAAAGATACGACTGAAAACCCCACCTTCGGTGCTCAGAAAATTATGAAACTTTATATTTGGGATACTTGTCAAAACCCAAAAAAACCTAGAAATGGTTTGGCTGGATTTTGACCTCCCAAATTCGACCTCTTCTATGGCCTACGCCCTCCAAACAACTCCAGAAATATGGCCTGCAATGAATGACGACAAAGTTCTCCTCCAAGCTCTGAAATGAAAGAAAACACCACTCAATATCTCCTCTAACCTCCACGACAAAGATCAACCTCAAGAAATGATACTCTACCCACCAAATGAGCTCCCACACACTACCTCTATGCTATCCTAGGTAATGTGAATGTCACACTGCCAAGCCAGAAGCTCAATCAGCTCCCAAACTCTCCTAGATGCTGAAAATCCTCCCTAGCCTCCTCTCTATAAAATCTCACATCAAATTTCCACTGCTAAGCACCACCAATGAACTTGGCCTCCTCTCCACTACGTCCCCCAGTAATATGCACAACCTGGAAGGGAATGCTACTATTGGGAATCATAATGTGATCCTCCTCCTGAAGAAATGAAGAAAACCTTCCTAGGGTGGCACTCGAAGTCCCTCGAAGAAAGGGTGAGCTCTTCGCATGAAGAACTCGTGCTAAACAATAGTGACTCGGCTAAGAAGCTTGAGCAACCAAAGAGAAATTGATAAACTCCAATAAGATGAATGAAATGAGGAGAGCTACCTTCCTTATATAGATTTCATGGAGCAATTTTCCCTCCACTTTTACCTCCATCGTGGGCCCTCACTTAACCACCCACATGCAAAACTTAACCACCTTCATGTAAACCGAACTGGGGAGTGCCTATTTCCCTAGTGTGGGTGGCCCCCATGTGTAATTTACCCACAACAAAATAACTTCTCCCAAGTCTAATCTCCTAATAAAAATCGAATAGGCCCCACTATCTCCAAAATTGGCCCCAAAATGCAATAATTAGTCTTGTTCCAAATTAATTTAGGAAGGGACATGACAGTCCTCCCCTCCCAAATGTTGCTTGTCCCCAAGTAACTTCAGTGCTAGATGCTCAAGTATGTTCTCGCCCTCCAGAGTAGCATCCTCATCTGGCAAGATCCTCCAATGCACCAAAAATCGCTTGTCCTCAAGCAATGCTTGAACGAGCATCCTCTCTAACTGCTCCCCACTGTCACTACAACATGTCCCAGGGTCCCAGATGTCCCACTGAATCATCCCTAACCTCAACATTGTCCTAATATGAAAGAATCCTTCAATACCAAGATCCCAGGCCATCCTGTCCAACATGAAGCTCCCCTCACTCCACTCCCTATCATGCCCGGTGAAAGTACCAGAAGTCTCCTCCTCCATCAGTGACTCGCTAAAGCCCAATGGAAGATCTGTATGATCTCCCCTTACAGTAGCTGGTGCATCCCTAAAGGCTATTGAGCTCTGATGAGTTGTGATGCCCCAATTCCTTACTAGTCCCAGAGTGGTGCCACCATGTTGACACTGCACTACTCTGACTATGTCATACTCCCCATCGTGCACAGACAGTATCCTCCTCTCCTGGAACTTGATGGTGGAACACTTAAAGAGGCGAGAAACATCAGAATCTTCATGGCACTAAGGCCTACCCATTCAAATCTACCTCTAAACCTGTGCAACAATAGAGAATGTCTGCCTCCCCATATGGTGAAACCCTCTATGAATCCCCCGTCTGTCATCCCAAGAGCGAACTATATCACTCTCTGCCATGACTCCGATCATCATGAGTGATCTATTGATCAATTGAATCTCTGCATCCCATAGCCAGACCTATTGCACCATAACCCTAACAACCAATGGAATCCCTCTGGTCCTCATCTCTAGTCCCTACATGCAACCCATATATAGGTTTCATACATCATGAACTAATATGAGGCATGCTAAACTATCTTGTGCCTCCCACTTTGTAGTACTTATAACCACTGGAAACCACGTGGGCCAAATAGCTACCCCCTGAATGCAACCAATAGATGGGTATCTGATATGCACAATTGACTTAGTGTATGTGGATCCATCCTGCTCCTGCCAACCATCGACACTGGTTTTGGCTACCTGCCCCTTGGAGAATGTGCCAATACAATGTTGGGAACCCAGATACATATTGGACAACTGTCTCAGCGGTACACAATATCCTTTTCTCATGCAAGGTCCAAACATGCCCTGTGGAAAGAGTGACACATGTCTCCCCTATGATCAGTGATGAATGATATGCCATCCCTATTGGTGATCACCTCATCCCTCGACCTGTGGCTATCAACTCATACACTGACTCGATGCCCCCACTGAGAAGTCTCCCCTCTATCGCACCAAGTGTCATCCAAATATCTTGGGTGAGCTCCCGGTCCCCTGTTGTTTGTGCCCATAGTGTCAAAGGACATCAACCAGATCGCCCATTCTTGTAAGTGGTGTAGAAGAGGGTTAGGCATGTGAGTCCCCGTGGATACCATCAAGTATCACTCATCTGTGTCCCCCTTGATCCTAGGTGAACTACACCTAAAGGTATGCCCGGTATCTCCATCCATGGGTGTCCCTGGAGGCAACACTCGAAGACCTCGCTATGCAGCACCATATGTCTCTGCATACCACTGATCATCCCAGTACTCTTAGACATGCCACTATACACTGCGACCTACCCCTGTACACTGCTGGATACCCTCAGCTATAGCTATGCCATCCCTTACCGTCCTGCTTCCTACCTGTGTCATTGTGCCTGTCACTCCCTGCATGTACTCAATGTGATGTGAGGCACTCCCACTCCACGATGCAGTCCAACACATTACAACACACCACCATGCATCTCCATGCCCACCTGTAGACCACTACTCAAATCTAGATTCTCCCACACATCCCTGGATGTGAAGGCTTAGAGCTATGTCTCTACGTGTCAGGCCACACCCGATCAGTATCATCACCTCCACCATTGCTTCATTATCCCCTCTGATGAATGGATCTTCCCTCCAAATCCTCCCTGAGGGATCCGAGAAGTGACTCTCCCTATGTGTCAGTAGTGATGCCACCACTGCTTTGTTGAAGTTTCTAAGTCTAACAATTAGAAACCCTCCATGCACTTTACTGATTTATTCCTACCTACTTGTTCTATTAATTAACAAGTTATTTACCATTTAAATACTAAAAATAAGTACAAGTGCATGCTCAACACGTTACAGATCATCAAATAAAGGAAACAAAAATAAGCACACAAATGACAACATTGTTTTTGGACTAATGTCCCCAGAAAAACCCAATGCAGGAAAACTGGTGCAATTATCTGAGGATTTTATTACTAAGCAACTCTTTTCTGAGTACACTGGGTGCCAAACTAGCTAACCCTATAGAGATAAAAAATCTGGCAGCAATACCCCTCTCCAGAAATACGTATTCGGAAAGCCTTCTCCACAAATTACCTCTCCAGCACAATCTGAAGCCCAATGTCAACCCTGATGGCCTCTACGTTAGCCTGTTGAGGCTCTTCGCAACTTCTCTGGCTTTGTGTGGCTCCCTCTGGCTCTGCATCTGCCTCTCTCTACTTCTGCACTGGTCTCTCGGCACTGTCCCTACCTCTCTGCCTCGTACTCACTGACCCTAGCTGCAACTGATCACTGATTCTATCTCTCTTAGCAAACCCCACTCTAGAGAATAGAATGACTAATCACTCTGGTGTATTATCCAAGTGACCCTCAAGCCTCCTCTTATACTTTTCTCATTGACATATCAATGACCAAGATTAAGTCCCTAATCAACGACTAAGATTAGATTTGGATTGATCCATGTCTTTTGGACCATTCTAATACAGTTTTATATTAATTCACATTAATATTTTAATTTCCATAAGTTTAGACTTAGGGACTCCATTAAAAATATTAATTATTTTAATATCTCCCAAACTGTTTAGAATCTACCCAAACCCTTTCTAGGTATTGGAGATCTCATGTGCCCTAACCTCTCCACCAAATTTCATGGCTAGAGCACATCCAATGCTATCCCAAATCAACACTCCCTCTTAGCAAGGACTATGCTCTAGCAATACTCCTCACTGAGTATTACCTTGATCATCTGAAATCGGTCCGTGCGCTGATGCTAGGCCTGCTGCCCAACATCCTCTACACTATTGCATCTTTTACAACTGCCCATAGCTCTGCCACTGCCATTGTTGCATCTGTGTGATAGCTCCCTCTACATCTGTGTTGTTGCCCATGGCCTTGCCACTGCCACTGCTGCATCGACACTACATCTCCTCTCATCATGCTGCATTGTGATACCCATAGCACTACCACTGCTAACTGTTGCACTGCAACTCAGTTACTGAGAAGTAAGTAACTGATCTCCCAACTCTAACCTCTCTGTTAGGCTAGAGTACTCTCGATGCTGAAGCTCCCTCTGCCACTGACAAGTGCTCCCTCTTTGACCTCTACGTTGCTGCAACAACTCCCACTTCTTGCACCGTTACACACCTCTCTGTGACATCCTGCACTGGTGCAACACTCTCGTGCCTCTCGCACTATTACATCCTGCTAGCCTCACGCTGTCCTAGGAATTTTGCATTGTATCTATTTCTGTCGCTTCATCCGCATTCGTCTCTACCCTCATTTGCAAGTCCTGCTACTCTTCGGGGCTCTCATAGCAAGGTATAATCCAAGAGGTTGGGTACCTCCAGAATCCTTCCCCTCATCGCCTGTAGTCCATCTGACTACAGCTCGATGTCCCCCCACTTTCACTCAAGTGGTGTGTGTGCACTCATGGCACAGTCATCTTGTGTCTCCACTTCCTTCTCTGCCCTTTCTAGCACTACCTTGGTCTCGAAGGCCTCTCCCTTGTTCCTCTTCCTTGGACACTGGGTTGCACAATGACCCAGCTCCCCATAATGGAAGCATTTGATCTTGGATAGGTCCTTCTTCTTCCATTTCTCTTGCTTTCCCTCGGATGCTAGGGCAACATCCTCCTCCTACTACTTGACTCTAATCCCCTTTCTGTTGCTTCCCATCTTGCTTAACCTTCTGATCTCTTCTTGGTGAAGAGCCGCCCACATTTCCTCCAAATGCAAAAGGGTCACTTTTCCCAATATACTTTGGAAAAATACCTCCCAGTCTTCTAAGACTGCATTTAAGACTATTCTCACCATTAATTCCCGATCCAGCGTAGCCCCTATGGAAGTCAGCTAATATTCAATCTCATTCAGTCGAATGAGGAAGGTGTCGATCGATTCTCCCTTCTTCATATGGTATAACCTCAACTAATTTTCTAGTAACATCCTTCTCTGCACAGAAGTATGCTGGTACAATTTCTTTAGGGCCTCCCACATCTCATTTTCCATTTCCTTCTTGGAAATGTGTGGTACTACATGGTCCTTGACCTCATAAATGATGATACTCTTGGCCCTCACCATTGCCTCCTCACACTTTTCATTATCAACTGGGTCAACTAGGATCGCTATCGTCCTCAAGGCGAAGTGCTTGACATGATTTTTGTCAAGTACAAATAAGATTTTGGCCTTCTAGATTACGAAGTTTGAGGCTCCATCCAGTCTGTCTTGGTCTCTTACTCTGTGTAGTGCCATGTTTCTCTTCTACTTCCCTCCTGGAATTTCTTGATGTGACTCCCTCTGAGCCTTGATTTCCCTCTTGGAAACCCTTCTACCAATGTCGATATGCCCCCTACTCTAATCATCTGTGAAATTGCACCATTGATTTGGATTTCTTGGCTAGAAACCCTCAGTAGAAACTCCCTCCTACTTTCCCTTGCCCTGTTAGGTATTTTTTTTACTATAGTACCCCGCCAGCTCCACTCTGCAACTTACCCTCAGCCTCCTAAACCCCAACAACCTGAAGGTGATAGCTCCTAGGCTCTGCGCAATCTTGACACCAGAAAACTAGCTCTCCCATCCAATTAAGTTAGCCCTCCTGGCCTCTGCGTGGTTCTGTGTGATCATGTCCTTGCCTCATTCAACTTCTGTATAGCCTCTTCTTTGCTCGAACTTGATGACGCAGGCACTATGTCACACCTTCCTTGTTGCATTGTCACTAGGAACAACTTTTGTGACTCGAGACAACTATTTTCTATTGCTGTTGCTTTGCTTTGCTGATGTCCTCAGTTCTCCTATGATCTGCAACCATGCTCTGATACCATGTTGAAGTTTCTAAGTCTAACAGTTAGAAACCCTCCATGCACTTTACTGATTTATTCCTACCTACATGTTTTATTAATTAACAAGTTATTACCATTTAAATACTAAAAATAAATACAAGTGCATGCTCAACACATTACAGATCATCAATTAAAGGAAATAAAAACAAGCGCAAAAATGACACCGTCGTTTTTGGACTAATGTCCCTGAAAAAACCTTATGTAGGAAAACCAATGCAACTATCTGATGGTTTTAATATTAAGCATCTCTTTTCTGAGTACACTGGGTGCCAAACTAGCTAACCCGACAAAGATAAAAAATCTGGGAGCAATACCTCTCTTCGGAAACAGGTATTCAGAAAGCCTGCTCCACGAATTCCCTCTCCAGCACAATCTGAAGCCCACCGTCAACCCTGCTGGCCTCTGCATCAGCCTATTGAGGTTCTGCGCAACCTCTTTGGCTCTACGTGGCTCCCTCTGGCTCTGCGTCTACCTCTCTCTACTTCTGCACTGGTCTCTTGGCACTGTCCCTGCCTCTTGTCCTCGTACTCACTGCCCCTCGCTGCAACTGATCACTGATTCTATCTCTCTTAGCAAATCATGTTCTAGAGAATAGAATGACTGATCACTCTATTGTATTCTCCAAGTGACCTTCAAGCCTCCTCTTATACTTTTCTTGTTAACATATCAATGGTCGAGATTAAGTCCCTAATCGATGGCTAAGATTAGATCTAGCTTGATCCATGTCTTTTGGACCATTCTAACATAATTTTATATTAATTCACATTAATATTTTTATTTCCCTAAGTTTAGACTTAGGGAATCCACTAAAAATATTAATTATTTAAATATATCCCAAACTGTTTAAAATATGCCCAAACCCTTTCTGGGTATTGGATATCTCATGTGCCCTAACCTCTCCACCAAATTTCATGGCTAGAGCACATCTAATTCTACCCCAAATCAACATGCTCCGCTCCTCTGCGTCTTTTGTGACCCACACAAAAGTGAAGAGTCCCCAGCTCCATACAAGGCACCATTTGGTGGTCTACCTGTTATCACTCAAGAAAAATTATTTTAAATCCTGAACATCAATTTTTTTTTATTTTTTATTTTTTTAATTTGTCAAAGGGTTGGTGTCAATTTTGGGTCTAGTCTTTTCATCTTGTTTTAGAGTCTTGTTAAGAGTCCTGATAGTATGTCAAATGGGGTCGATTCTCTGTTTTAGTCTATCATTGGTCTCATATCTCACATGAATATCATATGTCGAAACTCATTTCAAAGTTCAGATGCACTACAAAACTGTTTAGGTGATTTTGTAGCGCAGAAGCCCGGTCTAGGTGATTTCGTAGCGCAAAACACCAATTTTGCACTGACTGTGCTACGAAATCGGGGATTCGTGCCGATCCATAGAAAATCTCACCCAGCTGTCAAATTTATCAAAATTTGTATGTTTACATCAATAGTTGTCAGCTTATTCACTTTCCCCGTTGAATTCAGCTGTGATTAGGTGGTTTTTGTCCAGTCTAGCGTTTGTTCCCTCGATGGACTGCTAGCCACTTTCACTTGCAACCATGTATGTTCTTGTTCTCATTTTTAATGACGTTATAAAGCAGGAGACTAGAAATAGGGTGCGCCATGCAAATATTCAAGCATCAAAGGGTGTTGCAGATATTATTCGAACCACATTAGGTCCCTGTTCTATGATGAAGATGCTACTTGATGCAAGAGAAGGCATCGTGGTTACAAATGTTGCAGGCATATCGTTTCAATGTTGAGCCAGAGATGATTCGAGCTCCACGCATTATTTGTGTTGGTCTTATTCAAAATTCCATTGTTCTTCCCACATGTAGTCAGTGGAAAAGTTTCAAGAATTAGCCATGAGAATTTAAATTCTTCTTGGAGTGTTCTTGCAGTGCATGATAAATTGTTCTTACAACATCTAGCAACCCAACCAATCCTCCGAAACTGAAATATGGCCATCTATCCAGAATTGACATGGATAATGATGAAAACTTGTGGAATGCTACAAGCTTTTCTTTATAGGCCTGAAACAAATATCATAAGGTTGACTGAATTAATTGTTTTTGTGCTAAAACATACAACGTCAACTACAGATGCTGAACTTTTGACAATACACTCAAATAGCAGGGTCAATATTTAGAAAAAATAAATCGGGGAATGATTTTGGCACCCCTCGTATGAACGATTTTGAACCTCGTAGACACAACTGTATCATCATGTCATGGTGTATAGAACGATTTGATGCAAGCATTCGTGAATATGGATTGCTCACCAGAAGTTGAATCCAATTTACTGTATTTACTGGAATATAACTGGGCTGGTGTTTTCAAAGGTGATCCTTCTCTGGCAAGGTTAGTTGAACTAAAGTGCTTTATAGAAGAAGTCAAATCGAAATCAAAAGCAGATGGACAAATACCAAATTCAAACAGAGAGGGCGAAGAAACTTGCTACATCTGCTATGCCTGTGAAATTGACACACTATTTATTCCATGTAACCATAAGTCTTGTATTCGGTGTATTTCACGACACCTGCTGAATAACTGGCACTGTTTTTTCTATAACTCCATTGTTTCTGAGGTTTGTTCCATGTCAAGTACCCTTTCAATAGATGATATTCAATATAGAGGCTCAGGTGGAACAGATACATTGGAGACATATGGTGAAAGAGATGAAGGGTTACAAAATCTTAGCAAGAAGTTTCACATGTGCATGGATCTCAAAAGCACAGAGGAAGTACAAGACTGGTTAAGCTCATCATACAGTAACCTCGTTATGGTGGACTATCCATATCTAGCTAGTAATTTCAGGGCAGATGAAAAAGACAATTCAAGAAAAGAAAGCTCAAGACAGTCAGAGTTTGGTATTAAAACTGTGTTTTATGATTACACAGCAGTTTCGTAGTGCGCTACGAAATTGCTGTAGGTGATACATAATGCACAGCAGTTTCGTAGCGCGCTACGAAACTGCTATAGCTACATAATTAAACTCAGTCAGCCAATTTTGAGGGACGGAGGGGAAATTTTTGAAAAAGGAATCTCTTCAAAGGATCATGTAACAGGTGTCAACATTCAACAAGGGAAAAAACAGGTGGAGGAAACATATATTTGAACTCTAAACTTTTTATTATAAAGTGATCATAGTTACTACAGTTCATGATATGTCAAACAGCTTGGAGGAGGTCTCGTCTTCACATATGGTAAAGGTCGACATCACATAAAGGACGTGGCACTCTAATACATTTTTGTATAATCTAAGAAGAAGTACATGGTTAATTGGTTGCAGATATCCGTGAGAAAACAAAAAGCAGGAAAACAGGGGCCATTCCCTTTTTTGCAGGAGCAGTAAAGAAGATAAGATGTTAAGGGCCAGCAAGGAGCTTTAAACATCCATCAAGTTGAATCGAAGAGAACCACTAGTCACAGAACAAGTTCTTATTGTAATAAATGCTATTATCAACATGATGTAGAATTAGAATCATAATTGTCTTAGGTCTCTTAAACTGCTAGTTAGCAGTCAGTTGTATTTATTAGTTAGTTTAAAGGTTAATAGGTGTCATCATAGCAAGTGAAATTTGAGTTCCCCTCATGCTGGAGGAGGAATCGTAGCCTTGTAAAGAATTCCATATATAGTAGGAACAACAATGTACTTAGGGTTGGAAAATCTCAAAGAAACAGAGGACTTTGTGTTATTGTATGTGACTGTATGTTTTCAGGATAATATAAGGAGTTGATTTCACTACTCAGGATTCAACAAGGGTTTTAATGTTTGATTTTCTTCATGGTTTCTTTCCTATACTTACTTTCAGTAGTATAGATACATGTTACTTAGAACTCATTTGAAGATGCTCTAATTTCCTTCAGGTATTTTTGGACGGTGTTCCTACACTATATCTCTGTTCTACTTCTATGTGAAAGCCCTCTATGCCCTGACTTCCATGTGAATTTAATCTCATTGTTGTACTAAAACACACCTTGACTCCATGGCCCAATGGAATTTTGTTAATTGATATTTCAACCATTCATATACTGTTGTTCGAATTTCTCATAGAGTTAGCCATCTTAATCTTCAAAGTAAAATCATTAACCCTTTGAGAGAGCCCTCTCAGACTAAGGAGGCTAAGCCTTAGCCAAAATTTGGTTTGAAAGAGTTACTTGAAATCTACCTGATCATAGTAGCCTATCAGGGTTTGTTTTGAGATAACACTACCAATGCCATCTCCTCTGACAAACTCCTACTAGAGTATGCTAATCACCCAATGATCATATGTAAAAATTAATACCAAGAAAACCAAAAGAGTCTGTCCATAAACTAGTCGGCCACTAGTGCTGATTGAGATTCCCGTAGAGAATGTGCACGCTCAACTGCTAGGTTAGTTGTACCATCCAAGTTGTAGTCAACTGGCATACCTAGGAAATGATAGGTAGTCCCACTGAGAACCCAATGCCAGTTTGCGCTGCTGGTATCCCCAGTGCCTGGAATCTCTGGCTGAGCTACACCCATGTCCACCACCATCTCCATAGCCCACTCCATAAGGTACCAACTCAGAATCTCTCCATCATCCAACCTGAAGAGAGGGATCAAATGCACAAACTCATGCACATAGAACAACCCTAGCATGCGGGTGTTGCATCCTGTGCAACTTAGGTCATCTCATCTCGCTATCCTAGTCAATGCATAAAATCTGACTATGTAGCTTTGTCTCTCTCTGTCCAATGGGCTAGGGTAACCTAACAGTGTTGTCAACCCTATCTATGTATGCTTGAGGAGGGATGCTCTCACTCCCTAATGTCCACTCTAGCTGCACCAGTAGGGAATCCAACCACTCCCCAATTTGAGTCAATTTGGTCGTGGACTCGACACAAACCTCTCTCATGCCCTCCAGCTCCTCATTTTGCTACAGAATAGCCTCATGCACTAATGTGACCTTCCTTTTTAATGCTATAAGGTCGGCCTGAAACTGGTGGAACTGTCGTGGGCATCTATCTCTTGTAAACTCAGTCATAGCTATAGGTACCTCAACAATTGTTGGCCTCTCGTCCATGGGTGGTTCCTCCTCAACAGATGGCTCTATGTGTGTAGGCTCTATCTTGTCCACCAAGATGTGAACTAGGGCTATCAAAGAGGTCTCTAATAAAGGTGACTCCTGTACCACACTGGGTATAACAATGCTCTCCTCACCATGTTGTGGGCTCTCATTATCATGCTCAACCTCCTCCTCAGGCTCCTAATATCTAAAGCCAGGTATCCACCATCAAAAGTGCCCCTTGGTCTCACCCTCTAACTGTCTTTGTCCTGCCTGCTCCTTTTCAAAAGATCTGGTGCCCTGATCTGGTCGACTTTCCCCACATGATGTAGATGGCTACATCCCCATGGCTTGTTCACCTCTAACATCTCTGTTGTAAGGGTGAGGATGGGTTTGGTTTTTCGCCCTCCTCAATTGGGCCAACCGCTCATTGTCCCAATGAATTCTACCCTAAAATTTCTGCATACTGGATTTCCCTTAAACCATGGGTTTGTCTTCGGTTTCACCTATCATTGTGCACTCATACCCAAAGCTTCCATGATCTTCTGGCTAGTTTCCCACAACTAGGTCAAGATCATGCTTTGATACCATTGTAATGTTCCAAACTTAAATAAATAGTGATATGCAAAGCAAAAACGATTTACAACACAAAATTTTAAACAATCAATAAATGCTCATAAAAACGTTGGAATTAAGAACCAATTGAGCTATTTTATTAATCAATGGAGCAAGTACAATAGTATGGAGGAATGCACCTCAGTTTTCCTCAATGGAAAGCGTGACAGAACCTGGGTGATAATATAATGATCTCAAATGTTGGAAATCCTTGCTCCTCTAATGCTTTGTGCTGCCCAGAAAACTTCATTGCTGCTTGGAAAGGGAATGCAAGAAACTCCTCCTTCATTGCTCAGAAAATGATGAAACTTCAGCCACAAACTACTTGGCCAAACCCACAAAAACCCAGAAATGGTTTGGCCCGATATGGACTTCTCAAAATCGACCCCCAAAGGCACTATTCAATCCCTTGCAATTCTACACTGTCTGCTGCAAATCTATGGCTCGAAAACCCACCTCTGGTGCTCAGAAAATTATGAAACTTTATATTGGGATCCTTGTCAAAAACAAAAAAAAAACCCATAAATGGTTTGGCTGGATTTTTAATTCCCAAATTCAACCTCTTCTATGGCCCAGGCCCTCCAAACAGCTCCAGAAATACGGCCTGCAAGGAATTCCCACAAAGTCCTCCTCCAAGCTCTAAGATGAAAGTAAAGACCACTCCAAATATCTCCTATAATTTCCATGGCAAAGATCAGCCTCAAGGATTGATAATATACCCACCAAATGAGCTCCCACGCACTGTCTCAAATTCGAATCTATTTCACCTACTTGATTTTTAAATTACATTCATCAAGTTATTCTTATGAATACTAAAGAAAATTACTTCTGCAATGTACACTAATTAAATATTTGATCTCATGAAACAAAAAATAGAGCAAAGAACTAGATACATAGGGCACACTTCTTTTTGGACACAATGGTTCTCGGAAAAACCCAATGCGAGAAAACTGGTGTAGCAGTTTTGAGGATTTATTATTATGCAAGAGAAATATCTGAATACAAATCTAGGATGCTCATCTAGCAATCCTTTATAGAGAAAAATACTGGCGAAAAATCTGAGTGAGTTTTACCTCACTTCACCCGATAGAATTCTGGCTGATCTAGCACAAGACTGGCTAACCCCAACTATTTCTGCATTGGCCCTGCGTAGGCTCTACATCAACCCTGCATCAACTTCTTTGTCCTCTGTGTTAGCTATCCTGGCTGATCTGATATTGTTCCAGTTATTCCCAATAGTCCTAGATTATATGTGATAGGTATCTTTTCTGCTATGCACAGGCCTTTCTGGCTCTGTGTCAGGACTACATGGTCCCAAACTGGCCCAACGTCAGCTCTACTAGCAATTTTTTTGCCTCTATGCAAGCTCTCTCCACCTCTCTGTCGGTATTCTCTGAAAATTCCTTCTCTCGGATTCTCACTACCCCTTTGCTATTGAATGATCACTTAGTTCGAATTTCTTAGCTTCCTAGCCCCAGAAATCGAACTCTAGATCAATTCTCTCTCTCTCTCTCTCTCCAAATGAACCCCAAACCTCTATTTTATACCAATCTAGAATTTATCCAAGGAAAAGAATTAAAGGTATTATAGACTCATGTGCATGGATGTGCCTATGTTACTTTATGCAATGGATCAATAAGATTGCGAAATACATAGACACTAAGGCAATTAGAGAAAACATAACATGCAAAACATATAAACACAACAAGTTTAATAAGGAGTTCACCCAATGCTCCTAGGCTACGTCTCCTGGTCCAGCCTTCAGTGGTGGCCTCTCTATTATGTTTTCAAAGTAGAGTTTTTACAACAGTGAGCACAATTTGAGTCTCACTCAATAGATATGAATCAGTAGGACTGGAGTACATAGACTCTCCTTACTAAAACATGACCTCTCCTTACTTAAACATGACCTCTACTGGTCACAGTATTATGGGCCCAATTCGAGACTCATACATGACAGGCCTATGCCGAGGAGCTCGTTTGAACCTCTCAAGCTTTCTCTGGCTCTATCTGGCTCGATGCTGCCTTTAGGTCATCTTGGCTTCTTCTCTCTATTCTCTCACTAAATCTCCTCTATGTGTCCTCTGCTTTTGTCAATTCATATATTTAAAGCCAGTCTACTTTCTATCGGTTCGTTTCCACTTCCCGGTGTTCTGGTTCTTCTACCGTTGTTCGTTTGAATTCCCCTTTTCTGCATCATCATCACTCTGTAACACTTCATAGGGAGGTGGCCACCTATTTCATATGAACTGAGTGTCAGTTCTCTTGGAAACATTTGAACGACTATTATTTCTGTTTGCTCCAAGATTTCCCGCGAAACATGAATCTTTTGCCAACTCATTGTCCACGTCGGACTTCAAATCCCATGTAATCTTTCTTTATAACCTTGTCAAATCTAATCATTTATTGGGGCGCGCCTCCGCCATTGATCTGCGCCCCACAAATCCTACGATCATCGTTCATATCAGGTAGGTAAGTAGGATGAGGTTTACCCGTCCGATGTGAGTGGTTTTCTCTCTCTTCCACCGAACGCGTGTCTCTCAATGTGTGGCATTGGGTGAGACTCGGTTGAAACTACTTACCACCTCGAGGCCTTCTAATATCCTGCCGATTTTGTGGAATCCCGCTCTACGGAACAAAATTAATTACTTTTCTACATTTCATAGTAATTTCGGGTCTGGGCACTCAAGGCTTTCCTTTACTAAGGGGGACGCCCTGCAATATGCTATTAGCACTTTAGCACTAATCGCATATTAGAAACTACCTCGTTTCTTGAATTAGCCTCTGGTTTTGCCAATATGCACTAGCACGCCAATGATTTGCGCACTCGACCAAGGGTCCTCATTGCTCCACACTGATCACAAATTGCAATTGTCACGAGGATTCCTTCTAATAGCTTGATCTTTCTAAGACTTGAATCTTTTGGCATAACTTGAAAGAGTTTATGGAAACTTAGAGAGTGTTTAGGATCCAATTCAGATCATATACTTTTTTTGTTGAGTCTTCAACGACCAAGATTAAGTCTGTAATCGACAACTAAGATTAAAACATAACTCGATCTGCCTTCTAGACCATTCTCACCCATATTTTGATTAATACCCATTAATATTTTAATTTCCTAAGTTTAGACTTAAGAACCCCATTAAAAATATTAATTATTTTAATAAAATACAATCCGAGTGGAATTTCACCAAATGGTTTATGGGTTGTTTAGAACTCATATGCCTTAGCCTCTCCACCAATTTTCATGGCTAGAGCACAACCGATGCTACCAAAAAGTAACATGCATTTGATTTATGTTCTATCTACAATTGCTTAGTTGATATTGCAGCAGAAAGAAGTTTTGTAATAAGTACTTGTTACAACATAGAACATCATAATTTCAACATCTACATGTTGGGACAACTTGAACATTAGGAGCACCAACTTGATCTTCTAGGAGCCAAAAATTCAAATTTGTAAATTCAAAATTCCCTTTTCTTGAAGCCGACATGAAGAACATGTCTTATATTTGTTATTACATATATTTGGAGAGCTAAAAATATTAATTATGAACACTGACCATAGCTACAAAAATCAGCGAGTTCCATACCCTTATACATGACAGACTCCAATGGAAACGCTGCAATTCCCCCAATTCTAAAATCCTAAAAACTGTTAAGTCTACTAGATTTTGAGTGGGATCTAAAAGTCTACTTTCTCTATATGAAATCCAATGAGTTGGAACCACTCTCAAACATCCTCAGTTAATTAATGATAATGTTAAAAATTTAAGTAAAACTTTTACTTTAAGAATTTAACATTACCATTAATTGCATAGCATTAGTAGGGAACTCATCATTTTTTCTTTTCTTTTTAAGAAGTTGCATTCAAAGGGTCCTTGGTAGCATTGTATAAAACCGGCTAGTTCAATATAAAAACCAGCCAGTTCATTACGAACTGGACTTTCCTAGTCCACGACAACAGTTCGGACCAGTTTTCATTCAAAAACAATTGGACTTTCCATTTTCAGTGTAGTCCAGTCCAGTTCTTATAACACTGGTATAGATTCATAGAAACATCTACTGAAAGGGAATTTAGTAGCTATCTATAGGATCTTGTAATATGCTTCACCTTAAATTGCCAATGTTCCAAGAGTGAGCATTATAACTGGATAAGCATATTGTATTTGCATTATAATTTGGTTTGAGTAAGTAGATTAACATGGAAGCATGTGATAAAGGAATTTATTTAGATTTCTTGTAAATATGCTCTATATTTTGTTCTATATTCATGGAGGTTCAGTATTAGAGTTTGGACTGACTTATAATCTATTCTTCAGGAGGAGTTTGCCAATGAAGCGATACTGAGTTTTAAAGACAGACAGCTGGACCAGGAAATCCTGAAGAACTTTTGCAAGTTATTCCTCAAAAAGAAGTAATGGACATAACCAATCATGTTTGCATTTCAATCTTTCACGAGTGAAGTTTTTATACTACATTTTAGGAAATCTTCACCATAGGGTTGTTTAAGTACTTCAAGTCTACTTAATCTGCCATTCAGTATGTATTCAAAGACATTATATTAGAGCTATCTTAAGTCTTGTGTTTATGATAGTTTTTCATCAACTACATGAATGATTGTTTGGGACATCGCTTGAGGTTGTGGCCCTTGAACTAACACCTGGAAAATATAGTGGCATAAGGGATGTTTTTCTTTGGCTGTTACTAGGATATTCTTTTGGGAAAAATAGCTTTGATAAAATAATTTTCTTAAATTAGTTCATTAGGTACATTAATAGCATGCATTATCTCTGATTTTAGCAATTTGTCCAAATTTAGTCATAACAAAAATTATACAGCAATTTATTAAAAATTAGCCATAACAAAAATTATAATCTTCTACCATATTGTACCTAACTAATAATCCTCTACATTACTGTACTGAACTAATAGGCCATGCAAACCACTTCTACTGTATTGTACTTAACTAACAGCCATGGAAACCACCTGACATAAAATTTAATTTCTAGAAGTATTTTTTAGTTGTTGCGTCATATCCTTTATTCTTCTTCTGTGAAATACACCATGACAAATAGAAAAAAAATGTATCATCAAGCCTATCAGACTTTAACTAGCATTTTCATCTTTCTGGTGACAAAAGAAGATGGAGAAACAAGTTGTCGACTAATGTAATGCAACTAGATGACTTTTATGTTTGTATTGTGGTTCAGAATTAGTTATGACAATCCAATTACCATTGGGACGAATTGTTTAGAGACATAAATCAAGTCAAAAAACGGACCATACAATAGTTTAAAAGGGTCTGAAAATTTCAGTGGCTCTCAACAATTATTGTTAACAATAATTAGACATCTTCACAAGGATGCAAAATTTATTGAGATTCAGGCTAGGACGGTTATGCCAGCACTCCTCATCTATGTAGGGAGGGTTAGTGTATATAATCATAGTTTTGTTCATTGATATGTACTATTAATGCATTTTCCTTTTAGGCAATGTAATATAAGATGTAGTTTACCTGGGCCTGGAGTATGCCCTAAAACTGTTTCTACTTGGCTAAGAGCTCGTTTTCCTCGGACGTAAGGAAAGAGGTTAATGGCCCAAGACCCAGAGACATCTGACAGGAGTGAATTCTAAGGGGGACCACCAGCGGGTTATTCCAAGTGATGTGGTTTTCCTTGATCAAGGGTGATGAGTCAGCATGCATTCACGGTTAGCAGCCAGAGATGGTTGTCCTTACTATTGGTTTGACAACTGAATTATGATAGGTTTTCCCACCTTTGAAAAAAAAATGCAGTTTACCTTTTGCATTTTTTTATGGTCTTTTTTTTCTTCCTAAGATATATTGTAATATTATTTTACCATGATCAGTATAATCTATTATAATCTATTAAGAGAAAAGAAAAAAAAATTATATCTTCAAACTAAATGAAAATAATATTTTAATTATTCATATTCATGTATTTTCTTATAGCTATTATATGTTGTTTACATCATTTATATTTAATTCACATTTTCTTCTTTCCTAAGCAATTTAGGTTTGGTATCACATTTTCTTCTTTCCAAAGCCTTTTAGGTTTGGTATGAATTTTGAGGACATCAAAGTTAAAAGAAACAAAGAATACAAGCTAAATTTTATTGTGTTAAGTGTGATTTTGTTTTTTATTTTTATTTATTTATCTTTTTAATTATAAATTGTTTTATTAGTATTTTTAGTATAATTTTAATTTTTTAATAAAAAAATTATTTACTTTTTAAAGAAAGATATTATAGTAAGTTTTCATTTGTCTTATTTTGTTATTAGGGAAATTAAAAGTAAAACAAAATTTGTTTTTAGTATCCAAACATAGTGCTTATGGCATTTCAGTGACAAAGTTAAAAGGCTATACTAGAGACCTAAACACCAAAGCTTATTGATTAGTTGACAAAAAAAAACCTGATTGAGAAGATTAGAAAAACTAAATTGAACAAAACTCATCATTTAGATTTGGAACAATCTGAAGCATCCATAGGAATGGGCTCCTTGTTGCTACCAAGAGAGCATCTAGGGTTCAGTGGGAGGCTAACATGATCACACCCAAGACACCTATACAAACTCCTCATGTTGAGTTGCAATTCATCCAACATAAGAAGAATTTCCTCTTTGGCCTCAAAACTGTCAAGTAAGACTTGGCCAAGAAGGAGATTCAAATGCCAGTAGATGTCAATTGTATACATATATTGACTGTAGTTCCCTCTGGTATGCCCAATATCCGACACCCAGTCCGCTATTTCAATCAACATCTTTGTGTCTATGAAGAAACCTCATTCTCTGGCTATGTTGCACTCTGCTTGGGAAATTTGTTCGTATATTGTCTACAAGATGTTTGGATAATAGCACTATGTGGAACTTTATGCATGTTGTTGTGCACAGGAGCCTCAAAGCTCACAAAAGTAGGCAACACCTCACTGATTCCTAGCATGGTTGTGAGGCCTCCCTTAGAAGATAAAGTTTCATGAAGTGGACTCCTAAAGGGAGATGTGGAGAGAGAAAATCAGCGAGTATGCATGTTGTTGTGCACAGGAGCCTCAAAACTCACAAAATTAGGTGACAGCTCATTGATTCCTAGCATGTTTGTGAGGCCTCCCTTAGAAGATAAAGTTTCGTGAAGTGGACTCCTAAAGGGAGATTTGGAGAGAGAAAACCAGCGAGGGATGGCAAGGGGAGAGCTAGGACCAAGAAGATGGAGGGACTAAGGACAAGGATGTGGCTAGAGGGGGAGAAGACCGAGAAGTGAGACAAGAGTTGAGCATGTTTCCCCTCAAGAGAAAAAGAATTGTAAATTGAGAGCCATTGCAGACAAATAATGTCGTCAGAGGAATAGGGAGAGAAAATCATGTCCCAAATGATGCATAGAGGAAAAAAACATAAAATAAAGGAAACAACAGTAGAAAGAACAAATAAATTAGGAAGGAGATTCATTATTGAGTAAGGAAGCAAAAGAATGGAATATGATCCCATGGTGAACAATGATGCACTTCCCACAAGGCCTTGAAACCCAAAATTTACATCTCCCTTATGCAAAGGTTGACCTTAGTGCTACAAGAATCACCATGTCTTTGAATGATGAGGATGATGCATAGAAGGTCTGGCCAATACTGGGCTTGCTGGTAGCTATAATATTTCAAGAGTGCACTACATTGAAGTGAAAAAATGCCATTTACTCCCTCGCATCAATCATGTACTTCGTGAGGTGAAATCCTGCATCATGGCTAGCCTAATGGTTATGGCCCTTCGTGAAACCTTCATGAATGCATGTGGTAGATCACGGGGGTGGTGTGTGGCCACACCCCCAACCTTGTGTGCTCAGTGGGATGACAGCCATGTGCCCGCCCACATGTCCCTTCTCTAACACCCCATCTAGGGAAGAATGGTCTTTTAGGGCTAATATAGAGCAGTTTTGTTTGAGAGTCGAATAAGGGAGGGAAAACCAAGAAGAACTGAATAAGGATATCTGAGATTTGCAACCCTTATTGGCCAAATGGTTTTCAATCTTATTTATTGATCATCTAAGATATAAAGGATTATTGGAATTACATAGAGCTTGCCTATACTCTCCATATCAATTTCCAAATTGCAACTTCTTGAAACTTTGATTGGTGTCAAACCATGGAGAATTGTGGCGATCATATTTATGATAATTTGTGAATTACCTTCAATTATAACTTTGGGGAAAAGTTGTCCCTGGGCTACCTAGAGGCTGAATGCAAGAGCTTTGAGTTCCACAATGTTATTACTAGTGTGTCACAAAACCCAAAGGGGGAGGTGTCTAGATCGCCAAGATGATGGGGGAAGGGTGCGGGGAGGTATAAAGATGAGGGGCAAGGGTCTAGTACTCAATTTCCATTCCTTGAGGATTTTTGCTTCCATGCCCTTGGCTTGCTAGTACTATTTTGACCAATGATGGGAGATGATCATTTCACAGATAGTATCCTTGATTTGGACCTAGATAAGATCATGATTGAGATACCTATTTTGAAAAATTATTCAATTTCTTTCCTTCCAAAGAGCTTATAGAATAAATCCAAGGAATATATTCCAAATTTTGTTGAGGATAAGATTATTAAAGACTTGTTTTCTCCAATGCTCTATGGTATGAGCAATGCTTCTCTCACTGCTATTTGAGTCAAACATGAGATATTCCATGGATTTCCAAATGGTGACAACATATGGACAATTGTTGAAAAGGCTTTCCAAGTCCTTTGAGGCTGATTGAAACAGATGCAATAGAGAAGGTCCCATGAAGCCTCTTTTGAGGAGTTGGTCCCTAAGTCAACTTTTTTGTTTTGACAAGAAGCCATAAGAAGAAGGATATTTTCATTCAAATATTTTGTCTCCAGAATCCAAATAGAATACCAAATATCTTCTTTGGGGAGTTCAAGGAATCTAGCTTCTAGATTGTATGCTTCCTTTATGGAGAAACTGCCACTTGATTTGTATCCAAATCAAAGCTTATGTAGGCTTTGAGAGATTGGGATAAGTTTCACTTGGAGATATTTCCAAAAATATATCTATACCTACTCTTCTGGTCTTAGGTGCTAAACTTCCTGAGATATCCACTTCCTACGCTGGTGCTGAGAGTTGTCTGTGGCCCAGTAGTTTGTTGTTGTGTGCTTATGATAATATTTCATGTTGATGTTTAGCTCCTCAATCTGCTCCAAACTATTAAATTTTGGGAGTTTTTTCCAAGAATTCCCCCCATAAAAGAGTTGATTGACCATCTTAGATTTCCCAAAGTAGTGTTGGTGAATCAGATGCAAGCCCTTTTTAGCAAGATTTCATATGGATGAACCAAATTGAGTTAAGGGCAATCTTATAAGTTGGTTAGAAGGAAAGTTGTTATATTTTCAATTCCATAGTAGTTTCCACAGGGCCCATCCCCCCTTGAAGTCTTCTCTATCATAATTTCACCCCCAAGATGATGCTCAAAATGTTTGGATCCCTCAAGCCAAGTCCCCCTTTAAGTTTATGACTACATAGTTTATCTTGGGCTTCTAAAACCCATTTCATTTATTTTTTTGATCCTCTCCACAAAAATACTTGTTGAATGTTTCTAATAGAATTGAGAATGGATTTAGGGTCCATCATAGCCAAGAGAAAATAAAATGGAAGGGCTTGAAGAACAAATTTTATAATAACAAGTCTTCCTGCTATACTCTGCGAGTAGAAAGTCCAACTTGCCAATTTGTTATTAAATTTACTTAACATTTCTGACCATATTTTGGATCATAAATAGCTATCTGCTAGAGGGGCTTTGATATATTTAGTAGGGAGTTTACATCTTTGAAATCCCAACATTTTGGCTATATGCATATGAATTGCAAGAGGGGTATTAAGAAAGAAATTATTATATTTAGAATGATTTATACCATACCTGAGGCACTTGAGAGGTCATCGATAACTTTATGTAATTCTAAAGCTTCTTGAATCATTGGGACCCCCATGCACATAGTGTCATCGACAACTTTTTGTTGTGAGATGGGGATATCTTCACCATAGAATCTGATGCCCTTCGCTTTTTGTCTTGACACTACAAATTTAATAGCTCAACCTAAACCTTTAGAAGCTAGAATAAACAAGAATGGAGACATGGGATCTCCTTATTGAATACCATGTGATGGCCAAAATATTGTTTTAGGTGATAATTTAAAAGAATAGAGAAGAAAGTTAAAGAGATTAGTGCCTTGATCCAAGTGATCGATTCACAGGAAAAACCAAATGTTGAATGAACCTTAAAGAGGTAAAACTAGTTAAGCTTATCCAAGGCTTTTGAGAGATCCTTCTTGAGAAACATCCTAGGATTTTTGGTACTTTTTAAAGACTATATGACTTCATGCACTACCATAATCTCATCCAGAATTTGACGTCATTCCACATATCCAAACTGCTTTGGTGACACCAAGAGAGGGACAATAAGTTTTACTTTGTTGACTATAACTTTCATAATTACTTTATAAGTCACGTTATATAAGGTTATTGGTATAAACCCCTCGAATCATCCACCCTTTCTTTTTTGGAATCTAAGGTGAGAAATGTGGCATCCAAAGTGGAGAGCATTGGTAGAGTGCCTTGATTCCTCAACAATTGGCTAAAGATCTTGACCCACAATTGGCTGACATGATTGGAAAAAGTTTGTTGTGAAGTCGTCTAGTCCCAACACTTTATTTTTTAGCATTGACTTAATTGCAAATTCAACCTCTTCCATAGTGATACTTTTTAATAAGGCCTTGTTCTGTTCTTGATAGACCAGGGGTGGAATATGTTGCATTGTGCTATGAATCACTTCCTCCCTACTCAAGTTTGTATCTGATAATAAATCCTCATGTAAAAAAACTAACTTTGTTTCCATATCCTTGTGGTTGTGGAGTTTAATGCCTTCTAAGTTTTATAGCAAGGCTATTCTATTATAATGTCATCGTTGAAGCATAGATTTATGAAAGAAAGCCATGTTTTGTTCTCCTTCCTTGAGCCATTTTATTCTTGATTTTTTTTCTTCCATAGGATCTCCTCCTCTTTCCTTCTTTCTTCTAACAAGGAAAACATATTTTCTTCCTCCTTGATTAGCTATTTTGATCTACCATATTGGATGGCTTCCTATTGTAAGAGGCTAATTTTTTCCTCTAGGTCTTGTTTCAATTCGAGGATATTGCCAAAATTGGTCTTCTTCCACTTTCTGAGTTGAAGTTTGATGTGTTTGAAGTTAGTACATAGTGTATCCTTCAATTCCTTCCACAACCTACCACCATTCTTTGAATATTTTTTGGAAGTTGGGGTGCAAAAGATAGAAGCTTTCAAAGAAAAATGGACATTTTTTGGGTTGGCCTTAATATCGAAATCAAGATTGATGGGCCAATGATCTAGTCTAGTGCAAGGAAGTATTTTTGCTTCCATGTAAATATCTTTTCCCACTAGATATTTAGAGATAAAAAATATATCGAACATGTTACCCACCAAAAGTGGGTGACACCATAGGATAATTTTTCTCCTAGATTTGCCTTCACTCGGTAGCCAACAACCCCTGATAGCCACTAGTGTAACTTATATATTGTGCCATTTGATCTCTGCTCCCTGAGCCATTCATATATCCCCTCTTCCATCTATCAAGAGCATATGTTTGAATATGGTCCATCTAATCCTAAACATATGTTTTTCATTGTGCAATCGAGTGCTTATGCTTGTTTTTCCTTAGGCACTTTGGGCATGGATTATTGGGTGATTTGGAAGGAGGAGGGATTTTGACTGTAGTTTTGTTCCCTCACCTTGAATGGGGGGTTAATCCTCAATCCTAGCCCTGTGGGATCTCTCCTATTGGTTTATAGCTTCAGGAAGGGAACTACATGGGGAACCTCAATTTTGGTACCACAGTCTCATTTTCCCATTTCACACTTTTCACACCCCTCCACTCATTACTGGCTCTATCTCATCATCTTCCCTCTCTACATCTGCATGAACACTGTTATCACCTAAATCCGCCCCTAGGCTGAAAGAGGGCAAAAATTAGGGTAACCACAAACCATGCTCAGTCTAGTAGCTAGCCCTACCAGAACAGGAGAGGGATCTCTCCGAGTCACGTTCACTGAATAAATACTTGGAGATGATCTGAGGTGACTTGAAATGCAATATTTACCTTAGGCTAGTAAGTGAATGGAGATTTGTGAACGAATTTTAATGAATGGCTGAGCTTCTGGGATGTATGGGACTGGCGCTCAGCGATGAACAGAGAACTTAATACAAAGGCACATCTTATTCCGTGAGGCGAGGTAGGCATAAAATGTAGCAATTCAGTTAGAGTCACCGCGGCATGAAAAGATTGCTAAAGAAGGTGAAAAGGGCATAATGGTATGAATCCTTTTCAACAGAAGAAATAACATTGTACATGAAATTTTCTCACAGGGAGAGCAATAAAAATTGAATTCTACCTAATCTCACTCAGAAAATTTCACTGAAATGAAACATGAAATGAAATATGGAACATAACAGAATACATATGAAACATAAGAACACATTTGCTACCCTCACAACCACAAGAATCTCATGAAATAGAGCCGTTGCCTTTCATTAATTCTCTGTCAAATTTACACAGTGGAGAAACAGAGTTTCTCTCCCACAGTCTCCTAGAAGTTATAAGCCAACCAAACCTTTGCAAATAGCTTGCTTACAATATATCGAATAAGTGAGGACGAGATAGAATGCCCAAGGGTTGGGGAGTTACTCGAATGATCACAAAATGGAGCTGGAGAGCCAACCATCAACTACAGGTGCAACGTTCTCAAACATGACATTTGGCATGGGATGGCCCTTTGTATTCCTTTGCCACTTGGATGGATTCCAATCTGGAGAAAAAGATATTTAAATGCCACCTTGGGTGCCAAAAAAAACAAAGCATAGAAGACCGGGCCCACTTGGAGAAGTTGCAAACCAAAATTTCGCGAAACGGGAGCAAAATGGCACTTTTTCCCCTATGCGCCACGCCAAATTCCCTATGTGTCGCGCCACTTTGGAGCCTACTTTGGGGAACTTACAGGTGTCCAAAATGTGTCCAAGTGGGCTTGTTGGAAAGCCTATCCTATCTACTTTCCAACCCAACTAGAATTTTTGAATTTGGAGCTCATTTTCCCCTCCAAAACTTCATTCTCCCAAGACTGCTTTCTATGTTTCAAAAAGGTGGCAGAGAGGCCATTTTTGGGTGTTTTTTGACCTTTAGGAGGCCCAGATCTCCTCAAAATTTCTTGCCCAAACACCAATAGGCGTAACTTTTGATGCTAAATCCAAAAATGCAAACCATTCCTCTATTGGAATCCTAGATTTTTAGCGTCGCACCAGTGGCGTGGCGCACAGGGAGGAATTTCCTGTTTTTTGCCCAAAAATTCAAAATTTGCACAAAACTTCTCCAAATTCGCTGAAATTTGGACTATTGGTCCCTTATGGGGTGAAATGTTGAGCCAAGGAAGCCTCAGCCAAGATTCTAAGTATATCTTGCTCCTTAGCCTCTTTTTCTCTCCTTGTTGCTTTCCTCAATTTTGCCTTCAAGTTCCTTATTCGGGCATGTGCACTCATGTTTCGTACCCTATACCAGAAAGCCATATGTCTCAATAGAGAAAGATCCTGGTCAGCTTTGTCTAGCAGCCTCTCCAAATGCATGTTGTTCCTCTCGAGGTTGGCCTCCCGATGTTCATTTACCTCTTGCTCCAAGGAAGTGAGCTCAATCCTTGCCCTTTGAGCCACTTGGCGATGCTCACGAATGTCTTGTAGCTCCATGATCGCCTGTTGGTCTTCTAGTTGTTTGTTCCTCTATTCTAGGTACTTTATTTTCCACTTGCCCTCTCCAAGTCGAGGGACAAGGTCTCTATCTCTGCCTGCTGTTCCTGGATTACCTCCCTAAGCTCCTCCTTTGTTGGCTCTTTGTCGGTGTCGTCATCGTGAAGGAGGACAAACTCGGTCTCTCTTTCACCTGATGGCACTCCTGAAGGTCCCTCATCGTGCAATGGCTCTTTGCCTCTACTCTGCTCCTGCTGTGCTGATGTCGGAAGCGAGGCCCCTTCCACCCCGGGTGGAGATAACACTCGCTTTGCTACTGCAAACAGTGCTCTACTGCCCCTCTGATATGATATATATACTGGCATGGTGGCAGCTTTGTGGCACTCAAACTGATATGAAGGACCCCCCACCTCATGCTCTGCCTCTGATACTACTGGTGGAGCGCTGAAGAAATCACGGGAGATGAATTCCTCCCAAGCAATACCCTATAACCCCAACTGATCATCCACTAAAATCCTGATGAGAGCAAAGTGATATACATTGTTCAGCTGTTGTCGCGGGGTCTTATGCTGCATAAAGTTCTTCATCTTCTCTATGATATTGCATATGAAAAATGGGAGGTTCATCATCTGCACCCTGGTGAAGTGCATGAGTAACTGGATATGATATGCATAGAGGTGGGAAAACCTTCCCTCACAACTGAAATATTTTATGATCAATCTCATGAGTAGGGCATACTCATCCCTCAAAAACATGAATGGAAGGACTCTAGTGAGTTGGCTCAAACAGCTGTGCTTGATGTAAGGCTCATAGAAATGCCTCTCCACCTTCTTTTTCTTATCCCACTGCTCTCCAATGTTTGGCATCCCTATTGCTACTGATATGGCCTCTCATGTCAAGGTGAAAGTGACTCCAGCCAATATGGATTGACCTCCCTGTAGATGTAGTGCAAAAAGGGAGGCCAACTCATGGTGTACTCTGACATTTGCCACCCTTTGGAAAAAATCATAACATGCCAAGTGTTGGAAACAACACATAGCAAGTGGGCATGCCTGTAGCTCTGTGAGGGTGTTTGGCTCATCTCTAAGATGTCTACCACTTCGATGATGTCAACCATGAGCCCTCTCTCCGGAAGATGTCACTGTGTGTATCCCCTCATAATTCGATGAAATTCCTAATGCCATTATTGATGTATATACCCTGAGTTTTCCTTTGCTTCCCTCTGAATCTAATGAAATTGGTGGTTGCCCTGAGAATCTGTCACCAAGGGGACAATAAAACAGGGGTGTTAGGAGGGGAATGATGAAAGGGGAATAGGGATTTAAGAGGAGAAAGTTATCAGGGATTTAGGAGTATTTTGGGAATAGATTTGATGGGATAGGTTTTGGGATTTTGTTGAGGTAGGGTTTGGGTGTTTAGCCATAGGAAACAAGGGAATTAAATGGATATAATCACAGTGGAGGCAGGGAGATAATTAAGGGACAATGCTACAAAGGGATTAGTTTAACAGGGTTAGGGCAAGAGCATGTTTAGCAATGATTATCACTGTAGCAAAACCCTAGCTTTTTGACCCTCTTTATGTCATTTTTGGGTTCTCTTGAAAAATTTTACATTTGATTTCATGGTTGTCAAATCATGTTTCTCTTTGAATTAAGGATCAATGGTAAATGTATACATGGCCACCTTTGCAAATTTGGGAGCCATTCACAAAAAATTGAGTGATTTAGGTGATTTTTCAGGCTCATAGGCCTGTGCGTCGCGCGCTTGGCCTAGTGCACTGCGCTCTGGGTATGCGCCGTGCCAATGCAATATTAGCACTGTGGTCGGGCTCCCAGTGCGTTGCACCACCTTGTGTGTGCGCCACGCACTGTAAAATGACCCGAATTGCCTTGGTAAGTGTGGGGTGGGGCTTTAGTGGAGATATTTAGGGGGTTTTCTCAGGAGACAAGGTGGAATGGAGGTGGAAATGATGAGGAGTGAGGGGATAAGGGGAGGGGAGTAAAAACCTTGTTGGCGTCTTCACGAATTTGCAACCCCATTTATCATTTTGTTTGATGATTATTTCCAAGGATGGCCAATGTGCTTTGGTTATCAATTAACCTCTTAAAAACACCTAATCATTTATCAAATTGACAGAGAAGAGGTTTCATTTCGAGCCTACCTCTTGCTTGCTAGCTTTCCATCAGGATATGGAGCAATTGGCAGTGTTCTTTTAGCTCCCAAGGCAAGTGCGGCGCGCCCTTGTTGTTTTTGCACTGTGGGCTGTCTGCCAGTGCGCCGCACCCTCTGTATGCGTCGCGCGCCGCACCCTCTGTATGCGTCGCGCGCCCTGGTGTATGCGTCGCGCGCCTAGGAATCGGTCTTCACTCCCTCGAAATCCTCCAGCTTCGCTCTCTTTCTTTCAAAAATGCCTCTCTCAAACTCATAATAGCATAATGAATTAGTTTTGGGCTTCAACAAGTATATATAGGTTTTGGGGGGAGATTGAGTTTGATTTTCTCTTATTTGCAAACCCAGTTTCTAATGTTTGTGTTTGCACCTTTTTATTGATTTTAAACGCCCTTATTTTCACCTTGTTTCTCTGAAATTTTGGCTCTTCTGATGAAATTTTCGGCATTTCCTTGCAAGGACTGTGTGACTGTTCATCTGCTCATGGAAACCATGACTGTTCCTGAAAACTCAACTTGTGCATTTTTTGGAACATTTTATCATAAATGACCTCTTTAACCTTTCCTTTGAAACATAGTTCTGCAAAGGAGCTTGAAGTCTTTTCTCTTGACGATGAAACTCTTTGAACCATGGCTGAGTAAGAACCTCAATTTGGCCTGCATGGCCTTACATGGACCTGTTTTCCAAGACCAAATCGGTGGATTCCTAGAACCAAACTAAAAAAAATGACCTTGGTCCCTTAAAGGACCAGACCTTGAATGTCATGGACTCTAGTGATGACCGACAAAGACTTGAGCTAGCAGGAACCAGACTTGAGGGAAAAATACTATCATGACCAGCTCCATCAGATTTATGGTATGCCCACTAGCGGAATGCAGCTGAGCGGATGAAGCGGGACACCTAAAATGAAATGCATAAAGAGTTTTGATCCCTGATGGAGGACTGACCAGACTGACTCTAACATTGGCTCCAATGGGGGATGGTAGCTCCTTGGAGGTGCCAAGAACAATAGATCTTTGGAGGAGCTAGATAGTGCCTATGGTCCATTGGGCTATGGAGTCAAAATTACGAAAAACACTATATGGCTCTGACTTATTTAAAAAACTGGAATAACTGAGAAACTAACTCAAACTCGACATTGAAATAACTCTAAAAACTAACTTTACAGACTAGAACCAAACTGAAATAACAAATGGTATTTATAATGACAGTGGAAGCAGTGTTGACTTCTCAATAATGGTACCATTTGAGCAGCCAACCATTGATCGGCCCTCCAAGACAATCTTCCCCATTCATTTCTTTCAGAAGAAAAGCATTCTGACCCCTGTATGCTGCAATTTTGAAAGGCCCTTTCCAAATATTCTCGAACTTTCCGTGCTTGCCTTTCTCTTCATTCCTTGCATCCCACTTCAGTACCACATCATCCACTTGAAACTTGTCTGCTTTCGCTTTTCTGTCATAAATCTTATTTATCTTTTCTACAGTTTGGATGTGTTCCTGAAAATTTCCTCTCTTGTTTGCTGCAAGTGGACCATTTGATTCAGCCTTCTCTGCATGGGATCTTCCTAACTGCCTGCCTCCTGAAGAAGTTTGACCACTGGGGCAGCAAGAGAAGCGGGAAATACTGTGTCCACTCCATAAACCAGCTCAAACAGTGACATACCAATAGATTTTTTCTGAGTGATCCGATCCGCCCAAAGTGCATGAACCAGCCTCTTGTTCCAGCTTTTTTTGTTCAATTCCAGCAGCTTCTTGATGATGTTGACTAGATATTTATTTGAAGATTCTATCAACCCATTTTCTTGCGGATGATACGCAGTTGAATGACCCAAAGTGATATGATACTTATGACAAAATTCTACCATTCTCTTTGACTTAAAAGCTGTTGCATTATCAGTGATCAATTTGTTTGGACAACCGAATCGAGACAATATGTTATTTTCGAGAAAGGAGATAATTACCATGTCTGTTGCTTATCTAGTAGGAGCTGCCTCAATCCATTTTGTGAAGTAGTCTGTCGCCGTGAGGATCCATCTATGCTGTTCGGAAGAAGCGGGGTGAATTTCTCCAATGAAGTCTAATCCCCACTACTGGAAAGGAGTGCTCACCTCAATAGGCTCAAGTGGCAAAGGCTATAATTTCTGCTTCCCTTCAAAAATCTGACATTTATGACAGCACTTTACCATCTTATGCACATCAGCAAACAAAGTAGGCCAATAGTACCTGCTCTCAAAATTTTGTTTGCTGTTGATTTCCAAAAGAGGTGACCACCACACTCTCCTCCGTGAAAATCCTCCATGAATTTCTTCGCTTCCTCTTCCACCAAATAGTTCAGCAAAATGCCACCAGGATCCTTCCAATACAATGCAGAATTTAAGATACAAAACTTGGTCACCTTCATTTTTAGTGTTCTTGCTTTGTTTTTAGTCATGCCGGGCGGTGGTGACAGATTTTTCAACACATATATTATATCAGCATACCATGGTGACAAAACAAACATTTCGAATACCTGAACTAACATTCCTTCCTCATTTTCATCTGACATGGCAGCGATCATATTTATGTCCAGTGCGTGTAAGTTTGATTTAGCCATCAGCTTCGCCAACCCTTGTCCATTGACCAGCGTCGTGGGCTTTATTTCTACATCATATTCCAACAAAGCTGCAATCCATTTGCCTCTTCTCCCTTCTAGATCAGTCTGCACTAAAACATCTTTAACAACAGTATTAGGAACATAGGCCAGAATGTGAGAGTGTAGGATATACACCCGGAAATCTTTCAGTGCCTTCACTAATGCTAGGGCTTGTTTTTCAATGATGTTGTACTTCAAAGCTACATCCCTTATAGCCTTGCTGAAGAATGCAATAGGTCTTTCATGATCATCCCTCTTTTGCAATAATATTGCTGCCATAGTGTGTTCAGAAGCAAATGAGAATAATATAAAATCCTGAGTATAGTCCGGGCTGACTAGAATTGGTGCTAAAGAAAGAGCCAATTTGACCAAATTAAAATACTTTACAGCCTCTTCCATCCATTTTACTTGGCTGTCCTTCTTGAGCATGTTGGTCATTTCCTTTAAATGTTCTGCAAGGTTAGGCACGAAACGACGCAAAAAATTCATCTTACCATTGAAAGATTGTATCTCCTTTTTGTTTCTGGGCAGATCAATTTGCTGAATGGCTTGCACACGTGCTGGATCGATACGAATGCCATCTTTCGAAATAATATGCCCAAGCAATTTACCCTCCTCCATGGCGAACAAACTCTTTTTTGGATTCAGCGATAGACAATATTTTCTGCATTTTTGGAAGACAGTTTTCAGGTGGTGCATGTGTTCTTCATCAGATTTTGAAAACACCATCAAATCATCCAAATACACTACCAAAAATACATCTTTCTCATTTGAAAAAGATAAATCCATTTCCCCTGAAATGTGGCACCTGCATTCTTCAAACCAAAGGGCATTTTAGCATAATGGAAGGTTCCCCATGGAGTTGTGAATGTTGTTTTGTCTCTGTCGTCTTCATGGATATAAATTTGGTTATATCCTAAATAACCATCAAGCAGTGACATACGAGATGCCCCCACAACTCGCTGAAGTATATGGTCCATCTTGGGTAGGGGTAGTTGTCCTTCAATGATACTTTGTTTAAATTCCTGAAATCGATGCATAGGCGGATCTCACCGGTCTTCTTACGTACAGGCACTAAATTAGATATCCAATCTGAAAATCTGATAGGCACAATGATACCTGATTTATACAACCTATTTACCTCCTTTTCTATTGATGGCAGCAACTTAGGATTTATCCTTCTCAGCTTCTGTCTGAATGGTTTTTGATTGGGCTTGATCGGTATTGTGTGCTGGATAATATTTGTATCATAGGTCTTCAAATCTAAATAATCCCAAGCGAACACATCTGCAAATGAAGCCATCAAACTGATGTATTTATCTTTGGTCTTTGGCGGCAATGCTTTTGACAACTTTACCATCTTAGGAGTAGCAGTTGTCCCTATGTTAACCTCTTCTGCGCCCTTTTCTGTTGGCTGCAATGTTGGCTTTCGGGCTACATCATCCTGATCAAACAACTCTTCTAGAGGTATTAAGCCTTTCAGAATCACATTGTTTTTCAGCTGCAATACGTCGATTTCATTGATCTGTGCTACATCTAAACCATTCCCTTTGTTTTCATCGTTGTCCACATCAATTGATGTCTCTTTGAATTTGCCTTTGTTGAGTAGAAAATCCTTAATCTCTTCATCATCTTGAAACACCTGCCAATATCGCTGATTATCTAGAATGGTTAGACGGTGCTTGACATGGATTTCAAATTTATTGTTGGAGTTCACGGGAATTTTCATACTGCTTGTTGCCTTGGCAAGAGCATCAACAATACTATTTTGCATACAAGGCACACATGTCAAGGTGTACTCAAAAAATAACTTTAGAATATCCAAAACTGCATTGCGATAGGTCCGCATCCTAGGATGTTTCGCTTGATACTCACCTCTGACCTATTTTATCACTAATTCGGAGTCGCCATACACTGAAATCCTTTTTGGATTCAGCTTTCTGAGAATTTTGAGACCAGCAATCAGAGCTTCATATTCTGCTTCATTATTTGAACATTCAAAGGCCAGCTTGTAAGAGCAAACTCTCACGCTGCTGGGCACTTTGTTTGGGACGGAGAAAGGACTGCGTACCCAAATTCCAATCCCAGCACCATCATTGCCTACAGCTCCATCAAAATCCATGGTCCATAAGCCCTCTTCTTCTTCTTGCAAGTGCTGGAAATCTATTTGTTGCTCCTTGCTCGCTTATTGTCCGTCATTTTCAGCTGATTGCCCAATCTTTTGCTACTTTTCTTGTCTTTCTTTCTTCACTATTTCTCTGAAATTTTCTGTGATTTCCGGAATGTCATCTGCTTCTACTATCTAGTTATCTATGTCATTTAAACTATCTGAAAACAAAACAAAAGACTTTAAATCTATATGTACATAATTTATAGGATGATTTACAGGTTTCTCCTTGCTTGCGATCATATATTTCATCTTTTGTTCCCTGTATAACTTTCTCATATGTCCAAACACCAGGATTGTCGCATAGGAGAAATCAAGTTGTAGTGTCCCTTTCAGTTTTGCTACCCAAGACCTTGAAAGAAGCATGCCAAACCTTGGAGGAATATCTGCTACCACTACATCCATCAAAACATTTTTCATAGGAAGTTGGTCCAAACTCACGACTAAGTCTTTGATGAGCCCTATACATCTTACTCTGCTAGAATCAAATGAATAGAGATCATGATATTGCCGGGTGATGTCGAGACCAAGCTTATCCATGATAGCCTTGGGCATGAGATTCTGAGAAGCTCCAGAATCAAACATGGCATTATGCAACACAAAATCATGCAATCTCAAACTGATATAAAATGGAGGCACGTCACTATCATGAGACTCACCATTTGTTTCCGGTCCAAAAATCATTTCAGGTTGATCATCCTCCACATTCACCATGTCAGACATTAGGTCTAAATTCAGCATTTTGGAAATATGCCCTCGGTAGCTATTATTCTTCTTTATCTCAGTCAAGGGGATGGATACCTTTAACTTAGAAATCTCATTCTCTAGGTTAAAGGTGGGAGTCTTTTCTGCCTCTTTTACTGGGATCTCCTTCCTTTCCTTTTCTTTGGACATAGCTGGCTGCTGTGGTTGTTCTGCTGATTTGGACTTGCTGCTCTCCAGACCAATTGCTTCCTTTCCCTTTCTCTGTGTGGTTGATGAGTCAATTTTCGCTACTTCCCCCTCCTTTTTCTGAATTGGTTTGGTTGACACATCTCTATTCCTAAGTGAATATCTATGCTATTGTGCAGACAAAGAATTCATATAACCCCTTTGTTATTCTTCTGATTCTTATTCCAAAACCGTGTCACTAGCTAGAATAAAATCCGTGGCTCAGTGTGTAGCTGAATTGACTGCACATTCTTCTTCTTCGGTAATGTAAGTAGGCAACTCATCAGGATTGAAAAGGTGGTTCTCTTCGCCTATTACATTTCCATCCCCATCTGATTCAGGTCCATGTACAAAATTCTGTTGTAAAGGTGTTTATACCGGTTGTTGTGCAGCCTGCTCTTGGTTCCTTTGATCTTTCTGTCTAATCCTATATTGTCGCTGTTGCTGGCCACGAAAGTTTGGATTCCTAACTTGTGGCTCAGGCTTGTCAAGTTTTACCCTTTCAAGCATTTGTTCTACCTTTTTAAGCAGCTGGTCCATTGAAGAAGATTCTTCTTTCACCGTAGTTTTCTTCTCTGCTTTCGCTCTAGCTCTTCTTGACAAGAGATTTGCTTCAATGCTGACCGCCATTTTCTTCATATCTTCCATGGTAGTCGGTTCTCTCTCTCTCTTAGTTGGTATGCCATATCGACATCGAAACCATCTAGAAACTTCATCATGGCTAGTCCTACAGGTGGTTTCAAATGATCTGGGATTTCATTATAGACCGTATTAAATCTTACACATTAATGTTGAACCGAGTCACCAGCATTTCTTTTGATTTGTTCATATTCGGCTAGAATTTGGAGAGGATTCTTCTTCACTTCCCACCGATTCAAAAATTGTCTTTTCAGTTCAGCCAAGGTGTTGATACTCGTTGTTGCCAATCCTCTGAACCATTTCCTTACATCACCCACGAATGTCTGCACAAAGAGTCTCATTGCCACATTTTCTTCATCAATCTCGTGCAGTTCATAAAAGTCTGCCCGTTTGTCTACATGTTGTTGAGCAGTGATGCCATTTGGAGTGCCATCGAAAAATGGGATTTTAATTTGATAATATGAAGGCATATCATCTAAAACTTGGGGCAGAACAAGGGGTGCGAACCAGGCAGCCATCGCTCTCGGTGGATTCAACCTTGGGGGTGTTGGGGGAGTATGTGCAGTTTGCAAGGGAATAACGATTGGAGTTTGGGGCTATTTCGCAATGTAATTGTCTATCAATCGATTGGCTCTTTCTGTTTCCAAGTCTACAAGGAATTGGGGATTGGGAACAGTATAGTCGGCAACCCTTTCGGACTTAGACTCAAACAAGGATATCTCGAACCTTTCGTCAAACTAAATTTTTTCAAGATACTCAAAAATGTCGGGACAAGAATGAGATTTGAACACAGGAGGTATGGCACCTTCTTGACGAAGGATTTTTGGAATCAAATTGGGATTTTCATAGATTTGAGGAGGGTCCGGGTCTGGATTGGCTCTGGTATATCATCTTGAAGCCAACGTGCAATTGAGAAAAATCACGGGACACAGCCAATTTAATCAGCCTATCCAATCCTAAGCTCATCATCCAGAAGCTTAGAATTATGATGAAACAAGGGGATTTGATTTCAGTTTTGATATGTTCCCTAGCGGAGTCACCACTATGTTATCACCTAAATCCTCCCCTAGGCTGAAAGAGGGCAAAAATTAGGGTAACCACAAACCACGCTCAGTCTGGTAGCTAGCCCTACCAGAACAGGAGAGGGCTCTCTACGAGTCACGTTCACTGAATAAATGCTTGGAAATGATCTGAGGTGACTTGAAATGCAATATTTACCTTAGGCTAGTAAGTGAATGGGGATTTGTGAACAAATTTTAATGAATGGCCGAGCTTCTAGGATGTATGGGACTGGCGCTCAGCGATGAACAAAGAACTTAATACAAAGGCACAGATTATTCTGTGAGGTGAGGTAGGCGGAAAATGTAGAAATTCAGTTAGAATCACTACGGCATGAAAATATTTCTGAAGAAGGTGAAAAGGGCATAATGGTATGACTCCTTTTCAACAGAAGAAATAACATTGTACATGAAATTTTCTCACAGGCAGAGCAATAAAAATTGAATTCTACCTAATCTCACTCAGAAAATTTCACTAAAATGAAACATGAAATAAAATATGGAACATAACAGAATACATATGAAACATAAGAACACATTTTCTACACTCACAACCACAAGAATATCATGAAACAGAGCCGCTGCCTTTCATTAATTCTCTGTCAAATTTACATAGAGGAGAAACAAAGTTCTCTCCCACAGTCTCCCAAAAGTTATCAGCCAACCAACCCTTTGCAAATAGCTTGCTTACAATATATATAATGACTGAGGAAGATATAGAACGCCCAAGGGTTGGGGAGTTACTCGAATGATCACAAAATGGAACTAGAGAGCCAACCATCAGCTACAGGTGCAACGTTCTCAAACATGACATTTGGCATGGGATGGCCCTTTGTATTCCTTTGCCACTTGGATGGATGCTACTCTGGAGAAAAAGTTATTTAAATGCCACCTTGGGTGCCAAAAAAAATGAAGCATAGAAGACCGGGCCCACTTGGAGAAGTCGCGAACCAAAATTTCGCGAAACGGGAGCAAAATGGCACTTTTTCCCCTGTGCATCGTGCCAAATTCCCTGTGCATTACGCCACTTTGGAGCCTGTTTTGGGGCACTTTCATGTGTCAAAAATGTGCCCAAGTGGGCTTGTTGGAAAGCATGTCCTGTCTACTTTCCAACCCAACTAGAATTTTTAAATTTGGAGCTAATTTTCCCCTCCAAAACTTTATTCTCCCAATACTGCTTTCTGTGTTTCAAAAAGGTGGCAGAGAGGCCATTTTTGGGTGTTTTTTTACCTTTAGGAGGCACAGATCTCCTCAAAATTTCTTGCCCAAACACCAGTAGGCATAAATTTTGATGTTGAATCCAAAAATTCAAACCATTCCTCGGTTGGAGTCCTAGATTTTTAGCGTCGCGCCAGTGGCGCGGCGCACAGAGAGGAATTTCCTTTTTTTTGCCCAAAATTTCAAAATTTGCCCAAAACTTCTCCAAATTCGCTGAAATTTGGACTGTAGGTCCCTTATGGGGTGAAATTTTGAGCCAAGGAAGCCTTAGCCAAGATTATAAGTCTATCTTTCTCCTTAGCCTCTTTTTCTCTCCTTGTTGCTTTCTTCAATTTTGCCTTCAAGTTCCTTATTCGGGCCTGTGCACTCATGTTTTGCACCCTGTACTGGAAAGCCATATGTCTCAGTAGAGCAAGATCCTGGTCAGCTTTGTCTAGCAGCCTCTCCAAATGCATGTTGTTCCTCTCGAGGTTGGCCTCCCGATCTTCATTTACCTCTTGCTCCAAGGAAGTGAGCTCAATCCTTGCCCTTTGAGCTGCTTGGCGATGCTCACGAATGTCTCATAGCTCCATGATCGCCTGTTGGTCTTCTAGCTATTTGTTCCTCTGTTCCAGGTACTTTATGTTCCACTTGGCCCTCTCCAAGTCAAGGGACAAGGTCTCTATCTCTGCCTGCTGTTCCTGGATTACCTCCCTAAGCTCCTCCTTTGTTGGCTCTCTGTCAGTGTCGTCATCGTGAAGGAGGACAAACTCGGTCTCTCTTTCACCTGATGGCACTCCCAAAGGTCCCTCATCGTGCAATGGCTCTTTGCCTCTACTCTGCTCCTGCTGTGCTGATGTCGGAAGTGAGGCCCTTTCCACCTCGGGTGGAGATAACACTCGCTTTGCTGCTGCAAACAGTGCTCTACTGCCCCTTTGATATGATATATATACTGGCATTATGGCAGCTTCATGGCGCTCAAACCGATGTGAAAGACCCCCCACCTCATGCTCTGCCTCTGATACTACTGGTGGAACGATGAAGAAATCACATGAGATGAAGTCCTCCCAAGAAATACCCTGTAACCCCAATTGATCATCCAATAAAATCCTGATGAGAGCAAAGTGATATACATTGTTCAACTGCTGTCACAGGGTCTTGTGCTACATACAGTTCTTCATCTTCTCTATGTTATTGCATATGAAAAATGGGAGGTTCATCATCCGCACCCTGGTGAAGTGCATGAGTAACCAGATATGATATGCATAGAGGCGGGAAAACCTTCCCTCACAACTGAAATATTTTATGATCAATCTCATGAGTGGGGCATACTCATCCCTCAAAAACCTAAACGAAAAGACTCTAGTGAGTTGGCTCAAACAACTGTTCTTGATGTAAGGCTCATAGAAATGCCTCTCCACCTTCTTTTTCTTATGCCACTGGTCTCCAATGTTTGGCATCCCTGTTGCTACTGATATGGCCTCTGGTGTCAAGGTGAAAGTGACTCCAGCCAATATGGATTGACCTCCCTATAGATGTAGTGCAAAAAGGCGGGCCAACTCATGGTATACTTTGACATTTGCCACCCTTTGGAAAAATTCATAACATGCCAAGTGTTGGAAACAAGACGTAGCAAGTGGGCATGCCTGTAGCTCTGTGAGGGTGTTTGGCTCGTCGCTGAGATGTCTTCCACTTCGATGATGTCTCCCATGAGCCCTCTCTGCAGAAGATGTGTCATTGTGTGTATCCCCCTCATAATCCGATGAAATTCCTGATGCCATTATTGATGTATATACCCTGAGTTTTCCTTTGCTGCCCTCAGAATCTAATGAAATTAGTGGTTGCCCTGAGAATCTGTCACCAAGGGGACAATAAAACAGGGGTGTTAGGAGGGGAATGATGAAAGGGGAATAGGGATTTAAGAGGAGAAAGTTATCAGGGATTTAGGAGTATTTTGGGAATATATTTGATGGGATAGGTTTTGGGATTTTGTTAAGGTAGGGTTTGGGTGTTTATCCATAGGAAACAAGGGAATTAAATGGATATAATCACAGTGGATGCAAGGAGATAATTAAGGGACAATGCTACAGAGGGATTAGTTTAATAGGGGTAGGGCAAGAGCATGTTTAGCAATGATTATCACTATAGCAAAACCATAGCTTTTTGACCCTCTTTATGTCATTTTTGGGTTCTCTTGAGAAATTTTACATTTGATTTCATGGTTGTCAAATCATGTTTCTCTTTGAATTAAGGATCAATGGTAAATGTATACATGGCCACCTTTGCAAATTTGGGAGCCATTCACAAAAAATTGAGTGATTTAGGTGATTTTTCAGGCTCAAAGGCCTGTGCGCCGCGCGCTTGGCCTAGTGCGCCGTGCACCGGGATGCGCCGCGCTAGTGCAATATTAGCACTGTAGCCGGGCTCCCAGTGCACCGCGCGCCCTGAGTGCGCCGCGCCACCTTGTGTGTGCGTCGCGCACCGCAAAATGACCCGAATTTTCTTGGTAAGTGTGGGGTGGGGCTTTAGTGGAGATCTTTAGGGGGTTTTCTCAGGAGACAAGGTGGAATGGAGGTGGAAATGATGAGGAGTGAGGGGAGAAGGGGAGGGGAGTAAAAACCTTGGTGGCATCTTCACAAATTTGCAACCCCATTTATCATTTTGTTTGATGATTATTTCCAAGGATGGCCAATGTGCTTTGGTTATCATTTAATCTCTTAAAAACACCTAATCATTTATCAAATTGACAGAGAAGAGGTTTCGTTTCGAGCCTACCTCTTGCTTGCTAGCTTTCCATTGGGATATGGAGCAATTGGCAGTGTTTTTTCAGCTCCCGGGTTGTGTGCATTGCGCGCCAAGCCCAGTGCGCCGTGCCCTTGTTGTTTTTGCATTGTGGGCTGTCTGCCAGTGCGCCGCACCCTCTGTATGTGTCGTGCGCCCTGGTGTATGCGTCGCGTGCCTAGGAATCAGTCTTCACTCCCTCGAAATCCTCCAGCTTCGCTCTCTTTCTTTCAACAATGCCTCTCTCAAACTGATAATAGCATAATGACTTAGTTTTCGGCTTCAAGAAGTATATATAGGTTTTGGGGGGAGATTGAGTTTGATTTTATTTTATTTGCAAACCCAGTTTCTAATGTTTGTGTTTGCACCTTTTTATTGATTTTAAACGCCTTGATTTTCACCTTGTTTCTCGGAAATTTTGGCTCTGCTGATGAAATTTTTGGCATTTCCTTGCAAGGACTATGTGATTGTTCATCTGGTCATGGAAACCATGACTGCTCCTGAAAACTCTACTTGTGCATTTTTTGGAACATTTTATCATAAATGACCTCTTTAACCTTTCCTTTGAAACATAGTTTTGCAGAGGAGCTTGAAGTCTTTTCTCTTGACGATGAAACTCTTTGAACCATGGCTGAGTAAGAACCTCAATCTGGCCTACATGGCCTTACATGGACCTGTTTTCCAAGGCCTAATTGGTGTATTCCTAGACCCAAACTAAAAAAAAATGACCTTGGTCCCTTAAAGGACCAAACCTTGAATGTCATGGACTCTAGTGATGACCGAAAAAGACTTGAACCAGTAGGAACCATACTTCAAGGAAAAATACTATCATGACCTCCTCCGTCAGATTTATCGTATGCCCCCTAGCGGAATGCAGCTGAGTGGATGAAGCTGGATACCTAAAATGAAATGCATAAAGAGTTTTGATCCCTGACGGAGGACTGACACGACCGACTCTAACAACCACTAGGTCCACAAGGAATTGGTACACTCCTTCCCCTTGTCCACATGTTTGGTTGGGCCTGGAAATGTTGCCTCGGAGGTTGATGCAACTAAAAAAATAAAATTAAAAGCATATCATGGCCACAAGCAAGACACAAAAGAAAAGAATATTATAAAATGCAAAAGATGGTCAGGACATTATATTAGCACGTGGGAAAAATCCAAACATGAGCTCTACCCCTTCATTATGGCCATCACCTTGGTTCCTAGGGCCCCATGAGTTCCCCTGCATCATTAAGGAACCCATGCACGTCCCAACCCTTGGTGGGTGATGAATTGCCCCACCTTAAGGGGGTAATAATTTCTTATATCATACACAACATGCTCTCATCTCATGGAGCCTCGAGTAGAAGAAAAATCAAGAAAAGAAAAAAGGTAAATGAATAAGGGTGGAAAAATAATGGTCGAGGTAACTCATGTATCCATGATTTCTCCCCCTACATCTATACACCTAAATATGTGGACATCTCTCATCATTACCACCCTTGAACCCATGACATTTGGCTTGAGACCCCTATGTCCCTATCCACCTCATCATTATTCACATGATCCCTATTAATTGAAGGATGGACCTTGAACCTGTCTTTCCCCTTAGGGGTTGGGAACACCAAATAAGGTTGTTTATTAGCCACTCCTACCTAGGGAGGTAACATTATTACATGCTTAAAGCCCAAAATTTGGAAGGTAAGCCCATTATGAAGTCTCATTTGTGCACTTGATTAACAAGATTGGTTCACTTAGATGCACTAATGAATTATTGTACCTGATAGTGAGTAAGTGCATTGGATCTTATATGTAATTGGCAGGTGGTTGCATCATGGGCTAGGAAACTTAACTAGGGCCCAAGCCCACCAGAGGATCATATTGATATGAGAGCCATGGGACTCCATCATGTGTTTGAGCATCATTTCATGCCATGGGCACTCTCAACACCTTTGGTAGCTTGTTTGTTGCCCACATATTCGCGAGATGATGTACTTCGACCAGCATGATCCAATTGGCTTAGCATGATCAAAGAAGTTTATCCAAGGCCCAAAGGAGGTTTGTCTCACCCTTGAGACATGGGAGGGAAAGTACCATCATCAGAGCCCTCATTTGGAGCAGTCTACAAGATTATCTTTCATCGAGAGACCCATGAGACCAACATTTGTGCCCTAAGCCCTTTATAAGGCACCACATGATGACTTGCATGGAAAATTAGGGTTCATCCCCTAATTCATCTTTATTAAATCCCTCTCTCTCATCATGGCACTTAGAGGACTCAATGCGGCCCTCAAACGACCCTTCTTCATCATGACATCATCAATTCGGCTTGCTTATGGATGGCTAATTCATAACTTGTGATAGCTACTTGGTCGACTTGTAACCAAGGCTTGTTCTTAGCACATTATTTTATAATTTTGGGGGCTCATTAGGCTAATTCGATTTAGAGAGACTCATATAAGTAGACGTGAGTCTCATGTGTGAGAAATCATCATCATCACTTGGGGATTTTGACCCTCTTAGGCAATTCACATTTTTTCTCTTGGAATCTTTGGAGTATCTTGGATGCACTATGATATTTGGAGCTTATTTTTTATCTTGTCTTGGAGCTACTTGAATATGGATGGATATATTGCATGACTATTTTGTAAGTTCTCTTGTTGATGAAATCTTTCTTTACAAATTGTGTAATGTATGTAATTGTTGCAACTAGAATAAATGTTATTGTGCCCTAATTTTGTTGAAGATCATTTTGAAAGCTATTTGGTTGTCTCTCGCATATGTTATTCATGGCATAGCATGTAGTGAATGTTCCTAGTGATGAAATGTTATTTTTCTTCATGAAGCTCCATATTCTAATCATAGGTAATTGTTGAAAGGTGGTAGCTAGGGCATCATTTTTTAGCCTCCTTGAAGACAAATTTGGCTTATCTAACACATCTAAGACTCCATAAACCCAAGGGAGAAGGAATTGGCCTAAGTTGTTTTGCGATCAACTTCCCTTTCTTCCTTCTTTTCTCCTCCTAAAATTCTGGCCCCTCTTTCCTTGGATGACTAGCTAAGGCATCAAGCGAAATCCTTTAGAGGAGGAATTTTTTGATTTCATTCAGACAAGATTCTTCCTTGAGGTCTTGTATTGAGGATCTCCAATTTTGGTTGATTTCTCACGGTGACTCATCCATAAATTATTGTTCCCTAGAAGGGAAACCTAGCTTGTATTTCCTTGGATAGGTGGCTTTCTTGAGGGTTGTATGAGCATTGTATTTAGTGGAATAAACCATAAGAAACCATTTCTCCTCCCTTTTCTTGACTTGGTGAGTGCCTTGCAAGTATTTCTTCCCACAATTATTCATCAAACCCAAGGTCTAGCACAACTCCCTCTTGTGTCTTTCAAATAGAGTGAATAACCTTTTGGAAACATTAAATCATCACATAAAGCTCCTTTAAACAGTCTTAAATCATCTCCTAGAGTCTTGACCTTAGAAGTATATATTATCATTGCATATCTAAAACCCTAGATCCTAATATTCTCACCCCAAGGTCTTTCTTGGAGAGTGTGTTAGCTTCTTTGAAGCGTTGAGCCTTTATTGTGTCTCTCCTTGAATGGGATTTGTGAAATCACTTCATACCTAGTTATTGACATATCCATTTCAAGTGATTTCCTTCCTACCAAGACTCCTCCCATTGGTGAAACTTCATAAAGACCAAGGGACCTTGACTGATGTGACAATGGGTCATTTCCCATTATTGTCACTTAGTCTAGTAGTTGTCCCTTAGGTTTCCATTTATTAGTCCCTGCTATATTATATGGTAACATTTTTGGGCATCGTTGCCAGGGAGGAAGTTGGTCTCCCTCCTTGGATAATATTTGAAGAGGTGATTGTGAAAATTCAGAATCCTTGAATCACTACTGCAGAAACTGATTATATTTCTCCTACAATCAAGTTATTTATAGTATTATACAGTAAACAACTGCAACCTTCACAACTAAAATAATATGCGGAAACAAGAACTGAGCAAGAAAGAAATAGCCAATGTTTTTAAAACTAGAACCGGTGATCGGACCAGTCCACCTAATGAATCGATTTACCGACCAAAACCAGTCTACCTGGGACTAGTTTGGTCTAAACGAACTGGTTTTAGTAAATACTTTAAATAATTAATTTTTAATGAAACAAAACTATTTTTAAGATTTAAACCCATGATTCCAAGCCAATAGAGACAAAATATGCAAAGTTTTCTCATTTATATACCATGTAAAGGTGAATATATCAAAATGGCACCGAGTGCAATACATATCATCAACAAAATAGCAAAATACATAAGAAATGATGATATAGGTGGATGTTGGTGGCCACCCACCTATCCCATTTGGACCCCCACAACTGTCTCTTTCAGTTTTTCAGTTTCCTTAATTATAGCGCGGTTTACTATTTTTAGCAGTTTTTTGGGTCCTAAACTTCCGGAGCAATTTTGAGGCCCTAAACGAAGTTTTTTGGGAAATCTACCACCAGCTATTTTTCTGATAAAAATCATCTTTTCCGTCGTAGTCCTTGGAGAGATCTTTCCAACAGGCTATCATGCGCGTCAAACGGAGATAATACGACACGCATGATAGTCCGTTGGAAATATCTCTCCAAGGACTACGACGGAAAAGATGATTTTTATCAGAAAAATCGCTAGCGGTAGATTTCCCAAAAAACATCGTTTAGGGCCTCAAAATAGCTCTAGAAGTTTAGGACCCGAAAAACTGCTAAAAATAGTAAACTGCGCTATAATTAAGGAAACTGAAAAACTGAAAGAGACAGTTGTGGGGGTCCAAATGGGATAGGTGGGTGGCCACCAACATCCACCTGGATCAAATGAGGCTTTAAATGGCTTATAAAGTCCAAAAACAATGCTGCAAGCTACAAGGCCATTGGCCTACTACAAGTCTACAGTGTACACATGATCAATCATCAAGTTCATCACCACTACTAGCCACAAGATCATCATCAGGAGCTACATAGACATCATTTGGTTTAGAGTCTGAGGATGCCTCAGCCTAATCTGCAACCTCAGTAGCAATGCCACCAATAACAATAGAAGTGGACTTAATGGAAGCATGAGTTTGTCGACCTGCATGACTAGTGCCTTCCATTGGTTCTTTTCCTTTCCATGATGTCAATATTGATCCTGGTTCTGATGCCGCCACATAATATGCTTCATCCCCCACTAAATCCATGTCGATATCAAAATCAGCCTCAAACACAGGATCTTCAGTCTCCTCCACCCATTCTGATGTTGGATCAATATCATCCAACCAATGGGATCTAGATTAGGTGTTCTATTCATCATTTGGTTCCTCCTCAGTTGAAGGTTGTATTGCATGAAAACAAGATCATTTAACCATTTTTGTTCCAAACGGTTTTTCTTCTTCATGTGTATGTGCTCAAAAATAGACCAAGTGCGCTCACAACCTAAAGCATTGCAAGTTTGACTGAGGACTCTAATTGCAAACCTTTGCAATTGAGGACACTGGCCACCAAATGACTCCCACTAATGTGCTGCAAAGAAAAAAACATTAATTAGTAACTTAGTTTATCCTTTGAATTGTAAAGGACGTAAACAATTTTAACTTGAAAATAAAAACAAATTGGAAATTGGAATTGCTTACCTGGTTGGTCCACATCTCTTGCCATCTTTGCCAAAGGTACCACCTGCCATAGTGAAAAAAATAAGTTGTCTATGTATTTCCAACTGGTTTGCATGGGTAGGAAACATGCGCTCCAAGCAATCAATCAATCTAGCTTTGACCTCCCCATCATGCAGATCTCCTAGCCTATTTTTATAATGATACTTTGGGTTTAAAAAATACCCAACTGCATGTATAGGACGATGGAGCTGATTGTTCCATATGTTATCAATGATCTCCCATATATGGCCATATTTACCTAACATGTCCTTGTAAGCTACCAGTATCTACTCCTTTGCCTGATCCATAGCCTCATAAATGTAGCCAATGGCCAATTTTTCCCCATCCACCATCCTTAGCACCTTAACAAGGGGCTCGATAATTTTCACAAGCTCTACAGACCTTTCCAAAAATCATTGTCTAACACTTTCTTTTCAGTGTCTTTTCCATCTTGTATATGAGCCCACTGAGATTCAAACTATTCTTCAGAAGAAACCATTTTCTGCAAGTTTTTATGTTGACCATTGAGACATTGCAACGTGAGGAAGTGAGTTGCAAATCTCATAATTGCAGGCCTAACAAGCTCTTTGCCCCCAGTGTTTTTCCTCATTAGGCTCAATACCCATGAGTGGTTGTAAATGTATTTTTTAATGCATTTGGAATGCTATACAATGTTTCTTACCCACTCCACTTTGCCTATGTCCTCAAGCATGAGGTCTATGCAATGTGCAGCACATTGAGTCCAAAATATTGTCTTATATTTGGACTCAAGCATCTTTCCAGCAAGAACATAGTTTGAGGCATTATCGGTGATGACTTGCACAACATGCTGCTCCCCAACTTCCTGAATAATGTCATCCAAAAGCTCAAAAAGAAGGGTTGCATCCTTCACCTTATCAGATGCATCAACTGATCTCAAAAATATGGTTCCTTAAGGGCAAGAAACAAGGAAATTAATGATAGTGCAGTTCTTTCCGTCGGTCCATCCATCTGACATGATGGAACAACCTGTTTTGAGCCATGAATCTTTAAACTCAACCAAATACTCATCAATGGAAGCTATCTATTTTTACAAAATATCTCCACTCAAGTCGTGCATAATAGGGCCTTTGAAGCCCTTTCCTACAGCTATAACAGAGTCCCACATAGTGCGGTAATAAGGTGAGTGAGTAGCATTAAATGGGATATTTGAATCATAGCACCATCTAGCAATGTATTGATGAGAAGTTTCTTTGCATTGTTTTTTCCAATGTTGATCCAAAGTGGGTTGAAGACTTGGTTGGGAGGAAGTGGGATTAGAAGAGGCAACGTTGGCAAAAGCTATGAAAAAAATTTGATGTTTGTTCTCTTTGTTCCTTTTGATGGTTGGCCACAAGAAGGATGAAGATAGTGAAACGGGTCATTGGTGGAAGGGATAGAAGTTGAGTTTTGATTCTCATAATCATCATACCCGCTCTATTTCATGGATTCTAATAATTCCCTCTTCCTTGCAATGTCATCTTGGATAGCCTTCTTCCTAGCCTTATCCTCATAAAACTTTTCAAGTTTGGAAGTGTATTCTACCCTAATAGGGCCTAACACTGCATTTGGTGCATCACATGGCTTTACTTGGCCTCTTACCCCAACCAAGTGTTGTTTCAATCTAAGAATCCCCCCACCTCCAATAGATTTATGGCATAATTTGAATATCATTTTTCCATCAATTACATCACAATGACCCCATGCATTGTCCTTTACTTTTGGAGCCATGTTTGCTTGAAATAATTACAATTTGCAAAGAAATCTGCCATTTAAAAAAAAAATTGCAGCTAAGCAGCATGGAAAACCAAAGCTAAATTTAGGAAAGCAAATGCACATGCAAGCTACAAAATTTGATAGCATAGATGATAGATGTGAGAATTTTATAAATTTATAACACATAAAAAAAGCTAATTCATGGACAACAGTGAAATGAGGAATTTTCAAGTGAAAATCCTTACCTGGAAATGAAAACTAGCTTCCTTAGCCTCCTCTTGAAGGTGCCAACTCCACTAACAGCTACAAACTATCTCCAAAATAGCTCCAACTCCAACATTAAGATGACTACTCCAGAAAAAACTCAACACTCTCCAAGCTCCCAAACAAACCCACAAACATTCATAAACACTCCAAATCAGATGTGTGAGACAAATGAGAGGGACAAGGGCCTCTTAAAGGCTTGGAGAGGGTGTTTTTGGAGGGAAATCACCATTATTTTCCCTCTAAAACCCCTAAACCTCATTGAGAAAGCCACTGTGTGGGGCCTCGGTGGGCATGGCCGATAACTGGATAGTTTAGGATGGAACCGACTAGTTTTCTACAATAAATCTCACCCTGTCACTGGGAAATCAGAATTGATCTGTGTTAGAGATGAGCCTTTTCATTGTCTCTGGGCAGTATTGTGTGACATTCACGTAGTTACTGCCTCACTACTATTGGGACTGTGTTGCTCCTCCTCTCGATCCTATGCTCACTAGAAACTTTGGCCCTCTGGCCTCCCAGTCTCACACCTTGGCTCTGACACTAGATCTCAATTGTTCCCCAACAGAAATACAAAATCCCTCTGAAGCTCTACGCTACCACAATGTAGCTTTATGCTGCCTCTGCGTGGCTCATCGCTTCCTCTCTAAACTACTCTCTTCCCTCTCAACCTTGCACTCTCTGGATCAGGAAAAATTCCTCCGAAAAATTACCCATGCCCCTCACTGCAAGAAATCTCCTCGATCACCTTCTCCGACAACCGCTGCGCTACTCTCTTGAGAAAATCGATCTTTGATCTCTCACTCGATGTGTCTTCCAAATGGCCATCAAGCCTCTTCTTATAATCCTCTTGTTGATCAATCAATGGCCCAAATTAGATTCTAATCAATGGCTTAGATCATTTTGGCTTGATCCTCGTCTTCTTCTAGAACTTTCATCCCCAGATTAATTAATACCCTTTAATTATTTTAATTTCCTAAGTTTAGACTTACTAGGCATCCATTAAAAATAATTAGTTGTTTTAATAAAATTGTTTCTGGATGGAATTTCCCAAAACAATTTATGGGTATTCTGAAATACATATGTCCTGGCCTCCTTGCATATTTTGAGGCTTAGAGCACATCTGATGCTACCAGAAATCAACACTCCCTCTTAGCGTGGAATGTGCTCTAGTAATGCAACCTGCTGAAGCATCACCCTGACTTTGTAACATCTCCCTCTGCGTTGCTGATGTCTAACATCACTTCCCACCAACTACTACTCAAAATTTGCATCCATGTTGTTGTTGACTTTGCATGTTGTTGCCAACTGCATCTGCACTGCAACAAAAAAACATCCAAAATACTGAACCAAAGGTGTTCAACATGATGCATTTGTTGTTGGAGTTCTGACTACTTCTAGTCTTTGCATCGACCCTTTGAAACCTCTACATAGCTGTTGACTCTGCATTGTGCCAACTACACTATTGCCAACTCTGCTTTGTGTTTTTTAGTCTATGGTGCTCCTAGCCACTACAATTGTCACTCTGACACTCCTCTACACCAGTTGACACTGGTCCATCCTACTACTTCTGATATGGGCTCTTGTAGCAAGGTATTGATCCATGAGGTGGACTCCTCAATGGACCATGCCCATCTGTAATTCTTTCGAACTACAATACTAGATCACCCAACCTATCCCCTAGAGGTATCTGGGCAACCATGGCAAACTCCTCCTCCTTGATCTTTTTGGTTGTAGCCTGCAGATCATTTTTCTCATCCTCGCCCTTCTTCTTGAGAGGAAATTGCGTAGTGTAGTGACCAAATTCACCACACCAGAAACATTTGATCTTAGAGACATCCTTCTTCTGCCTCCACTACTCCTGCTTCCCCTTTGATGTAAGGGTTACATTCTCCTCCTCATCCTTGGGCTTTTTCCCACTGTTGATGCTTCTATCAAGTTTTCACTTGACTAAAACTTGTCTCATCTCTTCCTGCTGAAGAGAAACCCACATCCCTTCCCAATCAAGAAATTTCTCTCTCCTCGGGATGCTCTAGAAAAATACTTTCCATTATTTTGAGACTGAATTCAGGGCCCACCTCACCATCTCTGTAGGTTGAGGTGATGATCCTAAAGCTACCAATGGATCTCAGACTTTTTGAAGCTTTGATAAGAACAGATCAATGTGTTCCCCCTTCTACATCATTCCAGTTCTCAGTTTCTCCTCCAAGTACATCTTTCATTGCTCGAAAGATCTAGCAATGTGACATACAACATGATCCCTCACTCCGTCAAGGATCAACCACTTGACCTTTGCCATCTCAAACATGTACTTCTTGAGTGGATATGCATCTGTGGTACAGCTACCACACTATCGACATATGATTTGAGATCATGATCATCTAGAAGGCAAGAGATCATAGCCTTCCAGATCACATAGTTGGATGCTCCGTCCAACTGATATTGATCTCTCATCCCATTAGCTTCCATCTTTGCCAAAAATTCAAGCTGCCTCATCTCTCCTCTGTATTGCTACTAGGCTGTCCTATGCACTCCCTACTGGAGTTAGTAGATCTCCGCCTCTCTATTGCTACTTAGCAATTGAGAAATCAAATTCCTTGGCTAGGAATTCTCTGAGCAAGAAATTCCCTCAAAAAGTGCCTCCTTCCTTCTTCTGATATTTTTTTGCCCCAAAAATTTCTGCAAAAAACTGCATCTCACCTAAAGACTACTCTGCACTAAAGCTTCTATTGTGCTACTCCCTTTGGCACTGACAAATCTCTATCTGGAAATCTTACCTCTCTGTCAACTCACTCAAAGAGAGATTTTCCTTTAGAATCTTACCCTCTGGGCCTGGACTATGCAATCCCTTTAGGGATTCGATCTGTTGCCTACGCAACACTTCGATTTCCCTCCTCCTCTTCAACGCTCGACTCTTCCGGTCTACTTTCTTGCTTTACCTGCACTCTGATACCATGTGAAAATTCAGAATCCTTGAATCATTACTACAACAACTGATGATATTTCTCCTACTATCAAGTTATTTATAGTATTATATGCTAAACATCGAAATAAATACAAATGCAACCTTCACAACTTAAATAATATGCGGAAACAAGAACCAAGCAAGAAAGAAATAACACACATATGTGACACTGTTGTTTTTGGACAAATGTCCCTGGAAAAATCCAATGTGGGAAAACCTGTGCAGTAGCTAAGGGTTTGTATTATTATGCAGTAATTTTTTAGTACAATTATTCAGATGCCCAAACTAGAAATCCTATACAGAGATCTAACTGGACAAAAGTAGTGAGATGATCTCACCCTGTCGCTAGGATATCCGACACTGATCTACATTGGAGATGAGCCTCTGTATTGTCTTTATGCAGTACTGTCTCACACCCACGCAGTTACTACATCACAACTTTTGGTATTGCGCTTCTCCTCCTCTCGATCCTCTACTCGTTGGAACTTCAACCCTCTAGCCTCTCGGTCTCACACCCCAGCTTCGGTACTAGATCCCGGTTGTTCCCCAGCAGAAATACAGACTCCCTCTGAAGCTTTGCGCTACCACAACATAGCTTTACACTGCCTATGCATGGCCTAGAGCTGCCTCTCTAGACTACCCTCTGCCCTCTCAGTATTGCACTCTCTAGATAAGGAAAACTTCCTCCAGAAAATTATCCCTGCTCCTCACTGCAACAAAATCTCCTCGATCACCTTCTCCAACAACTGTTGCGCTACTCTCTTGAGAAAACCAATCTCTGATCTCTCACCCAATGTTTCTTCCAAACACCCATCAAGCCTCTTCCTATAATCCTCTCGTTGATCAATCAATGATCCATATTAGATTCTAATCAGTGGCTTAGATAATTTTGGCTTGGTCCTCATCTTCTTCTAGAAGTTTCACCCCCCAGTTTAATTAATACCCTTTAATTAGTTTAATTTCCTAAGTTTAGACTTAGTCATCCATTAAAAATAATTAATTATTTTAATAAAACTATCTCTAGGTGGAATTTCCCAAAACGATTTATGGGTATTCTGGAATACATGTGTCCAAGCCTCCCTGCAAATTTTGAGGCTTAGATCACATCCGATGCTATCGTAAATCAACACTGATTCCTTTGATGATAATATATATCTTCTTCTAGTGACTTCATTGGAAGAATGAAGCCTTTGTTCTTCACTAAACCTCAAAGTCAATGCTTGTTAGGTGAAGAAAGCATCTCTCAAGGCACCTTGAATTCACCTTGGTGACTCTGCAATTAGTTGTTATGCAAAGATTAAAGAAATGGCTCATTGTGTTACTACCTATAATAAACAAGAAGAGGAGTATTTTGATTTCATCCATAAACATCTCGATGACTACAAGAAAGATTGCAGGCATTTTGTTGAAAGATGCACAAATAAACCCTACCTACTTTATTTGTGCAATAAAGGAAGAAATGAAATATGTGAGATGCGACTCCAATACAAGAAGAATCCTTCTGTTGAGTTATATTGGAACATTACTTACAAACATTGGGAGGTTGACATCTTGTGTAATCTTGTGCAAGAGATACATGGTGACTCACATCAATACCAAGAAGAGGGTTATTTCCTCGCTACCAAGATGAAAGTATTGAAAAAACCACAAGTAGTGAAGACCATGGTTCCCAAGAGGAATGTATGGAAGAATTTGGGGTTGTAGATTCAGGAATTGAATATGAAATTATCAAAGTAAAAGCTTCGTGGAAGCCCAGGTCCATGACGATGAACCTAACGAAGTTGGGACTCTTAATGAAGAAGGGATGTTGAATGATGTACTTCATAAAGGTCTATAAAATGTGGACATTGTTTTTTCCCTTGACATTGACATTAGTGATTAATTGCACATTGAAGTAGGAAAGTGGGAAATCACGAGCCATCATTTTGACAAGGACCCTAGCTATGATACTGATGATGATATCAATAATAACCTTGTCTTTCCCTGCCCTCCTTATGATCATGGAGGTGTATTTGAGTCATCCATGGACCCATCTTATCATTCCTTGATGTGAAATCATTAATGATGATGATCCTAGGTCATTTACCTCTTATGAATATAATCATGAAGAAAATCAGCCTTTTGTTGTGGTCCTCCATGCTAGCCATCCCGTCATCCTTCTCATTATACTCCTAAGGACCCCATAAAGCATTGCACCAATAAAGAGACCTTTAGGAAGGAGTGTTTGAGCTTGGTCATTAACTAATCCATGTTTAGGGTTGAGGGAATGATCTGATGGGTCATGCGTAATTCATGTTCTTACTCTTGTTCCATCGCCCCTTTACATGATTTATGATCATCTTATATTTCCACTTCCTACCCTTGTGACCTAGCATTTGAGTGCCATGATTATCATGTTTACTCTCAAATGTATATTATAATTGATCATAGGTGTAGGAAATATGATCTTTGATCTAATGATATGCTAGTTACATTGAATATTTGACTATACTTAGCATTTTCATATTGTAGCATGCATGGTAGAGTAGGATGCATTTCATATTGATTTTGTATAGTTGTTATCATCATATCATGTTCTCATGCTAGAATAGGTTCATTTACATTAGATTTTCATAATAGAATAGAATTTTGTTTCCTATACAGTTTTATTATTTAATGAAATCATGGGCGATAAAAGTATGCCCAGAACTTATGCTTCCAACATTGTCTGTGATGTGTAGGATATAGGTCTACGGTCCCAAAGGATTTTTGGTGTTCTCGTGACCTCCCATTCGAGTACATGGTTCGTGCATTGTACAATGAGATCATGTCTCAATTGGAGCTGGATGTTACCCACCAAAAAAGGGCGACCCAACAAGAGGATTTTTCTCCTAGATTTGTCTTTAGTTGGTAGCCAACAACCCCTAATAGCCACAAGTGTAGTCGATATATTGTGCCATTTGATCTTTGCTCCTTGAGTCAGTCATATGTCTTCTCACCCATCTGTCATGAGAGTATGTTTGAAGATGGGCCATCCAATCCTAAAGGTATGTTTTTCATTGTGCAATTGGGTCCTTAAGCTTGTTTTTCCTTGGGCACTTTGGGTATGGATTATTGGGTGACTTGGAAGGAGGAGGGTTTTTTATTCTAGTTTTGTTCCCTCACATTAAATGGGGGGTTAATCATCAATCCTAGTCCTATGGGACCTCCCCTATTGGATTATAGGTTCAGGAAGGACACTACTTGGGAAACCCCAATTTTGGTAGTGTGGTACCATTTTTCCATTTCACACATTTTTCACTCTCCTCTGCACATTACAAGCCTTATCTCATCATCTTCCCTCTCTAGGTCCACATGATCACTGGGTCCACAAGGCACTAGTGCACCCCCTCCCCTTGTCCACATGTTTGGTTGGGCCTAGAAATGTTTCCCTAGAGGTTGATGCAACTAAAAAAAAATTAAAATCATATCATGGCCACAAGAAAGAAACAAAAGAAGAATATTATAAAATGAAAAAGATGGTCGGGACATTATATTAGTGCATGGGAAAAAGCAAAACATGAGCTCTACCCCTTCATTATGGTCATCATCCTAGTTCCTAGGGCCCCATGAGTGCCCCCACATCATTAAGGAACCCATGAACGTCCCAACCCCTAGTGGGCGATGAACTACCCGGCCTAAAGGGGGTAATAACTACTTATATCATACACAACATGTTCTCATCTCCTGGAGCTCCGAGCAGTAATGCAAATAAAAATCAAGAAAAGGCAAAAGGAAAATGAATAAGGGTGGAAATACAAAGGCCAGGGTAACTCATGTACCCATGATTGATCCCTCCTACATCTATACACCTAAATATGTGGACATCCCTCATCATTACCACCCTTGAGCCCATAGCAATTGGCTTTGAGACCCCTATGTCCCTATCCACCTCATCATTATTCAAATTATCCCTATCAATTGAAGGATGGACATTGGACCTATATTCCCCCTTAGGGGTTGGGAACACCTAATAGGGTTGCTTATTAGCCACTCATACCTAAGGAGGTGACACTATTACATGCTTAAAGCCCCAAATTTGGAAGGGAAGCCCATTATGAAGCCTCATTTGTGCCCTTAATTAACAAGATTGGTTCACTTAGATTCACTAATGAATTATTGTACATGTTGGTGAGGAAGCACATTGGATCATATATGTAATTGGCAGGTGGTTTCATCATGGGTTAGGCAACTTAACTAGGGCCCAAGCCCACCAGAGGATCATATTGACATTCACAGGGGATGTGTTGATACCCATGGGACTCCATCATGTGTTTGAGCATCATTTCATGCCATGGACACTCTCAACACCTTCGAAAACTTGTTCGTTTCCCACATTATTCGTGATATGATGCACTTGGACCAATATGACCCAACCGGCTTAGCATGATTAGGGTAGTTGATCCAAGGCCCAGAGGAGGTTTGTCTCACCCTTGAGACATGGGAGGCAGGCACCAATGTCAGAGCCCTCATTTGGAGTAGTCTAAAGGCTTATCTTTCATCAGGATACCCATGAGACCAACATTTTTTCCCCAAGCCCACTATGGGGCACCACATAATGAATTGCATGGAAAATTAGGGTCCATCCTCTAATTCATCTTTATTAGAGCCCTCCCTCATCATGGCACTTAGATGACTCAATGTGGCCCTCCAACAAGCCTTCTTCATCATGATGTCATCAATTTGAATTGCTTATTGATGACTAATTCATAACTTGTGATAGCTACATGGTCAGCTTATGACCAAGGCTTGTTCTTAGCACATTATTTTATAATTTTGGGGGCTCATTAGGATAATTTGATTTGGAGAGACTCATATTAATAGAAGTGAGTCTCATTTTTTAGAATTCATCATCACTTGGGATTTTCATCCCTCTTAGGAAATTCACATTTTTTCTCTTGGAATATTTGGAGTATCGTGGATGCACAATGATATTTGGAGCTCATTTTTTATCTTGTCTTGGAGCTACTTCTTGAATCTAGATGGATTTATTGCATGATTATTTTGTAAGTTCTCTTGTTGATGAAATATTTCTCTGCAAATTGTCTAATGTATGTAATTGTTGCAACTAGAATAAATGCTATTGTGCCCTAATTTTGTTGAAGATAATTTTGAAAGCTATTTGGTTGGCTCTTGCATATGTTATTCATGGTATAACATGCAATGAATGTTCCTAGCGATGACATGTTATTTTTCTTCATGAAATTCCATATTCTAATAGTAGGTAATTGTTGAAAAGTGGTAACTAGGGCATCGTATTTTAGCCTCCTTGAAGACAAATTTGGCTTATCTAATGCATCTAAGACTCCATAAACCCAAGGGAGAAGGCAATGGCTTAAATCATTTGGTGTTCAACTTCCCTTTCTTCTTTTCTCCTCCCAAAATTTCAGCCCCTCTTTCCTTGGACGACTAGCTAGGGCATCAAGACAAATCCTTTAAAGGAGGAATTTTTGGATTATGTTTTAACAAGATTCTTCCTTGAGGTCTTTTCTTGAGGATCTCCAATTTTGGTTGACTTCTCAAAGTGACTCATCCCTAAATTATTGTGCCCTAGGTGTGCCTTGGAAGGGAAACCTAGCTTGTATTTCCTTGGATAGATGGCTTTCTTAATGGTTGTATTAGCATTGTATTAGGTGGAATAAACCATAAGAAACCCTTTCTCCTCCCTTTCCTTGATGTTGTGAGTGCCTTTGAAGTATTTCTTCCCATAATTATTCATCAAACCATAGGTGGAACACAAATATTTCTTCGATCTTTCAAAGAGAGTGAAGAACCTTTTGGAAGCATTAAATCCTCACATAGAGCTCCTTTGAAAGGTTTTACGTCGTCTCCTAGAGTCTTGACCTTAGAAGTACATATTACCATTGTATAGCTCAAACCTTAGGTCTTGATCTTCTCACCCCAAGGTCTTTCTTGGAGAGTGTGTAAGCTTCTTTGAAGCATTGAGCCTTATTGTGTCTCTCCTTGAATGGGCTTTGTGAAATCACTTCATACATAGTTATTGATATATCCATTTCAAGTGATTTCCTTCCTACTGGGACTCCTCCCATCAGTGAAAGTCCATAAAGAGCAGAGGACCTTGACTGGGGTGACAGTGGGTCATTGTCCCATTGTTTTCATTTAGTCTAGTAGTTGTCTCTTAGGTTTCCCTTCCTTAGGGCCCTGCTAAATTGTGTGGTAACACATCCTAGATGCAGTTTGTTGGGCTTCACCCCTTGGTTGTTCCTGATGTGAATCCCATTGATAGTGTCTAAATCAAGAGCTATCTAGATTGCATCTGCTCCATGAAAAGTTTTCCCTCTACTTCCAATCTTCGCATTCTACCCTTCTTTTTGAAAAAATACTCAATGAGATTAAAATCTCCCCCCAAAATCCATTAATAGTTTGCTAGCATGGGTTGTATCTATTTGATAGAATAAAAAAAAAAATTCCTTCTCTTTCAAGTGTAGGGTTGTACACATAGGAGAGGATGCATATTTATTCTAACCCAATGAGATGAAACTTTACTGTTAAATTTATTTGAGATGAAAATGAGTTTAGAATTGCAACTTCCTTAATGTTCCAAGAAAAGGCTAGACATCCCACTTGTCCTTGGGCATCTATGACAACAGAGTGACAACCCCTCCCAAATTTGGAAGCTATCACCTCAATAAAATCACTAGAATTTTTATCTTCTTGTATCATCAGGATTGTAGGTTGATTTGTCCTCCACCTATTTTTAAGGAGCATCTACTTCCCTTTTTAGTTAAGGTCCCTTATATTCCAAGAGAGGATTTTCATTTAGAGAGAGAATTGGTGGAGGGAAAGACCTTTGATATCAACTTTATTTTACTTGAGTTAATCAACATTTCTCCTAGCTCTTTTAAAATTTATTGATTTCTCTATCTCCCCTTCTGCTTTTCTATTTTTTGAGTATCTTTGATAGCATGAGTCTGAATACCTTAATGGGAAATTAATATATTCATATCTGAGGCCCCTTTTTATACTTGGAAGCAAGATTTGAGATATGCTTTGCTTAATATTTTGACCTAGTATTCCATAATGAAATTGAAGTCCTTGCCTTTGCAAGCTTTTGCAATTCTCGATAGATCAATTACATCTAGATCCATACCCTCCACCTCCCCAATTTTTGCATCATTTTCTAGTTTGACCATGATGATTTCCTGAATGACTGGTTCAAGGAGTTATTTTGGGTTGCTGGACAGGCCAATGGACCCTTTTGAAGATCTCGAGGAAGTTATTTCTTTTCCATGTCAAGATATGAAGATTTAGAAGGAAACAACGAAGGAGGGAGTTGATTCCCAGAAGAGTCTAGGTTAGACAATGGGTCAAAACTGTTGTTGGTTCTAGGATTCTAGCTAGAGTGTGGAGGCAAAGAGACATGCTGAGAACATTTGCGAGATGGAGGCTTGGTGAATCCATTTGGGTCTTTATTTTCGTATTGATCTAATGGAGAGGTTGAGGCTATAAGAAAGTAGTTTCTAAAAAGGTTCCCATACTCATAATATATTCTACATTTGTAGGGGATGTGCTCATAGTTGAGGGTTTATTTTGAGATATTATGATGATAGCATATATTTATTGATTTAGGTAGTGGTTCGACTATATTAAAAAAAACACATATTTTGGCATAGGAAATGTATCATTCTTTCTTGGTGGCTTATAATATTTTGACAAAGTTTCCTATTGCATTTCCAATCCCTTCCAAAGTCTCTTCTTTCTAGAATTCCATTGGAAAGGAGTACATTGGAATCCATACTGGAGGTACTTTCAAATGTTCCTTATCTAAAATGAATCGATCCATCCAGAATTTGAGATACAGGCCCATTGAGTTGAGAATGTAGGGACCATTTTAAAAAAGGTGCAGTTTGTCTTCTAGATTGGCAAAAACCACAATGAAAAAAATCCTTGGCTCCTAGTTCAAGCTTTGATCCAGCCCTTGGGTTTCCAATTTTTCTTAATCCACAGGTGAGGGATTTTTCCTAGGGATAGATACCCAAAAATTTCCCAATCAGTGCATGATCCTTCAAGTATTGAATGTATTGCCCTATTTTAGAATATTTAACCTTGAATTTGGGGTCAACAGTGTCTTTTGGCAAATGTCTCCCCAGTGTGCATTGTTGTCACTGTGTTTTGGCGTGGTCAGAGGTCGTGTGAGCTTCTTCCCCTAATTTTATCTTGGAGGGAGCTCAAGGGATTTCATATATGAAGTTGAATGCATGATTAACCAAATGGTTGTCACATTATAACAATACTATAGGAGGGAGCACCAATCCCCCCTGTGGTGCCTACCAGGTGTCGAATGGGTCAGAAACCTCTGCAAATTGTGGTCGATAGCTAGGGTTTTGAAAATTTACAAAGAATTCAATTAGTTTCTATATCTTGCCGGTGAACAAGGTTTGATACCTAGTCACTTGTTCACACTTTAGTATAGCTTTAATTATATGTAAGAATAGGATAAATTCGTTGTAAGTTCTTGGTATTTTTACATTGTATTTAGAAGAAATTAAATAACAAAAAATAAGTTTGAGAGTTGAATTTAACCATCATTGAAATTTTCATTATGAAAGTTTTTGAAAATATAATAATCCTAGAAACAATTTTTTTTTTGTAAGCTGAGGTGGAACTCTTTCTATTACTGGATAGAAAATAAAACATTACATCGTATCAAAAATATTGAAGACCCGCCCACATGGGGAAACCAGGTAAGTAATCCATCTATAGTTTTTGATGGCCGCTCAAAAGTAAAAGGTCCAAAGTCTGATAATCTTAGCCAAATAGACAAGGCAGTCTTGAGATTTTCTAATACTACTAGTCTGCAAGAAATATATATCTCTATCTAAATCATGCAAAAAACTGTAACTAGAAAGACTATGAGTTTTCCTGAACATATCTCATGTCAAACATTGTCCATTGCTGGTTGCTGACTTGCTCCTTTCTCTGCATCTTGTTGGTCTCCCTTCAGCAGCTGATGAATTGCGTCCAGCTTCTCCTCTTGCCTCTCCATGGCAATGCGGATGAAACTTAATTCTCTGCGCATATCAGGGCTTCCCTGGGCAAGCTCGACCATCTCCTTAGCCACTTGCTCTAGGGCCTTTGCCAGCAGCCTCTTCATAACCCAGTATATGTGCAAAGACTGTTTAAACAAGGACATTCTTCCCCTGGTATGTCCTGGATCATGAAGCAGGAACTCCCAATCCTCCATTTCATCTTCAGATTGGTCCTGGAGAGACTCCTCCTCCAGGTACTGCATAATTCTTCTAACTGCTGGGTTGGTGTTGCGCTGATAGGCCCTTTCTGCCCGCCGGACTCTGTGATTCACCGTCCTTCTTGCCTTTTTAACAGGATTCGTGTCCTGCCTGGAGTTCTCTCCTTCCTCATGCGTCCTCCTACTCTGTCCCCGGCCCCTTTTCCTGCTCGAGTCCGCACCTCTGCCGGGGCCCCTCTCTCGTTTTCTCATACCATAACGACGAACCTTCACCTCCTGCGGAGCAGGGTGGTCATTTTCCATCTGATGATGCTCGTCGCCTGCATAATCCTAGAAACAATTAATGATATTAAGAAACATTGTTATCATGTAAAAGCTTCTACGTAAATGTTGTAGTTTTTGAAAAACAACAACAAAAAATTCTTGCATGTGTAATTATAGTTTCCAACTCAATAATTTAGTAAATGTGACTCAAATGACACCTGACAGTAGATGGGCCTTGGTCAATGTTGTCTGCAAGGGATGATGTAGAAGATATTAAATACTAGGTGCAGAAAGACGGGTCCATGTGTACACCTACAGTCCTTGATGGGGGTGAACCTTAATAGAATGATAGTAACAAAGGGCCTGATTTCCATGCCAAGACGAAGATTGGTGCAAGGGTTAGCGGTCATAGACCATAGACCCATTCCTGCAACTTGGCCCTTCAAGACCACGACGCGGCGCTTGTTGGAAACCAAGTTCTCGGGCCTCTCCAATGAGTCCCTCTGTTATAAATGCAAACAAATGGTAGGTTTTATAGTTATGTATGATAACACATTTCACCTCAGGGTTTCTCATGCAATTGAAATGGCTTGTATCTTGTTGGATCAATTGGCAGACCTTCCCAGAACTCCTGACATCACAATCGTTGAGCTCATTGATGAGCACATGATGTCTAGGTAGTTTGGAGGTTTTGAAGGGTGTTCTGGGCATGCCAAATGTCCCTTTTGTGACCCTGTAATCACTGGTTACATTCCTCAAGTGCTAGTATTTGTATTTTCACTAGACCCTTATAGTTGCATAGAGGTATCTTGTGGGTGGTGAAGCATTTATATTAATAGATGATATATTTGCACTTGGGGTCCTAGTTTTTGTTTCTCTTACCGGTGGTAACCCATGCCTTAGCTTGTATCTGGTCTTGGGTCACTCCTCTAGTCTATTTTCTATATGCACCTCAGCTCTCATGGCTCCTCGACAATGCATGCCAAGTCATAGAGGAGGAATATCAAGTTCCTCCTCCTCTAGACATTGGCTCTTTTGATGGGAATTTGTGGTGAATTATTTTGAATCTATCCCTCCCAAAGTAAGAGAGATATTCTCCTCCTGGATTCGAAATAATTTGGTGAAAGGTCATATTTTTCCGACTCAGAGGGCATTGGAAATTAGTTAAATTGGATACCTAATCTAGGGAAATTCAGGAAACGCCACCCACATTTCCTACACTATAACTTTGCATCAACAACTGGAGACCTTGTTTTGCATGGTTCTCCGGGACAAGCAAGTCGACAACTACAAATTGTTTGTAGGTTAGGAAGACATCAAAATGATTATTCACAACCTTCGATTCATCCTTGATGACATTGGGACCAAACTCGCAAGAGTGGAGAAATTTGTAGTCTATGGATCATACACTGAGTCTGTTGAGGACCAGGATTCCCTTGCTGTTATTAATGCCCCACCTTTGACCTTTGCACCATCGGTAGCTACCTCTCCACAAGGAAATTTATCGTCGTTATCACCAATTATCATCTCCAACTAGTCTCCAGTGAACGAGCTACTCTTGCAGTGACCCGATCGTGATGGTATGGTTTCCTTGATTTCTCTCGCACCCTTGGATCTTACTTGAGGCCTTCAAAGGCTTCTGGTTTTGTTTTTAAGCTATTGCAACCACTTTTTGGCACTAATCCTTTTAGGGTTTCACTACTTGTTTCTTGCTCACAACCACTAGTCATGTAATTCCTAAATGTTAATGGTGACTACAACTGAAAATCAATATAAATGTGTCTCTGATCAGACATGTAATTTTTAGTTTTTGAGTGAACTTGATATGAGGGATTGGTCTCCTCATTATGTTATCAATGTAATACTTATTTTTTTAATAGAAATCACTTACAAGAATTTACAGAAAAATAATAATAATAAAATAAAAAATTAAAATTAAAATAATAATAATAATAATAATAATAATAATAAATAAATAAATAAATAAATTTAAATTTAAATTTTAGTAAATTTGTTTTGATTTGTGGATTTTTTTTTCTAATCAAACAAAAAATGATATTAAAAGATTAAAATAAAATAATATTTAAAAATTCAAATTAATATTAAAAAAAATTCTTATAGAGAAACTCATGCTCAAAGTTACGACATGGTGATATTTAAAAAAGAAAACCACGGTGGACAAAGCTACCAGTTTCACTCCCAAATGAGAGATGAAATGTTCATGGCACTATGAATGTTATTAGATCTTTTTATAAGAATTCTACATACAACATAGGTAGAAAAACAAACACCTTTCTCTAATTACAATGAACATAAATGTGGATAATCCATTCTTTGATGTCATAAATCAATACATCTTCACTTAAATTTAGGTCCAACTATCAATATATGAAAAGACAAATTTTGGGCACACAAAGTTTTGTTTTGAATTACAAAAAGTTATGAAAGTTGCACATTAGACCAGTTGAAAATATACAAATGAAATATTCACAAATTATGTAAAGAAATTTAATAAGGAATTGAAATATTGTCTAATATTTAATATTTCACAATAACATGACAAGTTGAACACATGAATGACAGAGAAGAGATTAATAAACTTCTTCAAAGTAATGTCGATTTTTTTTTGGGTTAACATAGACCTCAAAGGCTCTTCAGAATTTTGTGACAAGTCCTAGCAAGAAAATTTGGAAGAAATATCATGTTTGGTGAAGTTTTGTAAAATTATAGTGGTTATTGTGTTTAGAGGCACTTTACAACTCATTATGGGGAGATGTTGTAGTGAAGTGTCAACTAAATTAAAAAGGTAATAAAAGTAATAATATGAATAACAAGTCAGCTTAATTTTGAGGTATTATTACACATTAAATACAAATACATTTACACACACAAATAGAAATTCAAAATCAAATAAAGCAATTAAATTGGTTAAGGAAATTGCAAAGGGGAATAATGGAAGGTAGTTTTTGAGAAAGGTGTGTAATTTTTTTTTATTGTTTACCAATATTTCAATATGGGCCTTATATAAAATATTTGAATACCTATGATAAGTAATATATTACAATATCACCTTCATATATATTTCTAAAAATATAAGTGAACAAAAAATTAGAGAAGTGAAAGAAAAATATTTTGACAATGACCATAAATAAATATTTCACTCCCCTTTAAGTAAAAATGATTTTATATCAAATTGATATTGAGAGAAAAAAATTCCAATTACTAGTATGAGAGAAATGTGTCTCATTTAATTTTTATTGTAGAGTTCATATGTGGAATTTACTAAATATTAATAACAAAAAAAAAAATTAAGAGAGAGAGAGAGAGAGAGAGATCATTTTAATATTTCATTGTCATCTATGTATACTATATAAAGCAATTCAAAAAAAAATTATGGTTAAAATATTTTATTAGTGTGTTGCTCAAGTGAAGGAGATGTGCAATTTCTTCCATGCTCAACACAAATTTTATGCATGTCTTACCCATCCTCCCACACATAAATATATAAAGAACAAACGTAGATCCATCTTAATTCTGGACCTATCAAGTGTCAGGATGAATCAAATTTTTGGAGGTGCAATTTTTTTTCAAGTTTTGCACTATGAAAGAAGTTTCAACCTCATGAGATTTTATCCCTCTTGGTGCTTGATAGATTCGGGGTTAAGATGGATTTACATGAAATTTGTTGTGAAAATTATTTTCTTAGAAGTGGAAGATGAAAATATTCTCTTTATTGTCATGTCAACATATCGCTTAATGACATTTCTCAAAGACAATGGAGGGAAAATATATTATTAGATTTTGTTAATTTCAAAAGGTGGGGTTTCATGCTTTTGGTATTTATGCACATTCCACTTGCTAATTTAAAAAGAGCCTTGCGTACTTTTACTACCCATCCATACTCTTTTACCTTTTGGGTTGTTTCAAAAGTGTTTATACAATATTGGGAGTGATTCATGTGATGTGAGGTGAATGGTGAAATCCCTAGCCCCTTAGTTGTAACTTAGGCCTTTTGTTTTATGACATTTTGAGAACTTTATGTAGTGGTTGGTTGAACTTGGACTTGGTGCTAGAGTAACACAATACTTGAAGAGGAAATTATCTTATGTGGTGCTTTCATAGGAAGTAGATTACCTTGGAAGATGATCATTAGGCACTAGGAGGGAGGGTTCTTGGCCCTACCAACATTGGGACCATTTGGCATGCCATAGGAGGGTGAGTATTTTACTTAATGATGCTTGGGTTGAGTGTGAATTACTTAGGGTTGTTTGTGAACTTGAACACATGTTGAGGATTATTGGAGTGTTGTATGCTTGACTTGGAAAGTGAGGAGCCATTTGATGATGATTGTTTAACACTCGGGGCCCAGCTTGGAGAGAGCATCATTTGAGCAGTCATCTCTTGACATACGTCCACCTTGGAAAGAGAGTGTTTCAATTGGAGACCTTATCTTGAGGATTATATTAGGTTTCTTATGGACTTAGTCCACTTTAGTATTGTTGGCTTCCCTCGCCTATTTTATATAAAGGGAAACTAGATCCTTTAGTGATAGGAAGAGAGTTGAAAGAGTTCATTATATCGTTATATCTTGAACTTGTCTTGAGCCTTTGTACTTGTGTTAATGAAGGAGTAAGGTGCTAGGGTTTGTGAGATGAAAATCCTTGAGGAGATTTTAATTACCAAGGTTGATCTTTGTGTGAAAAGGACCTAGGATTTGTGTCAAATAAGTCCTAGGGAAGACTCAAAGTGCTTTGCTTGGAGAGTTTGTGTAAAGAAAGGCTTGGAGAAGATCAAAGGTAAACTTGTTAGTGTTGATGCTAGCTTGTTGTTGAGCCTTTGGAATGGTTAGGAGTAGATTGATTTGATTTATTGCTAGGATATATATTTATTGGTTAGGATTTATTGTTGATGGTGGATGCTCTAGCTAGGGTTTGAGTGCATTGGAGGTTCCTAGCTTGTGATAAACTTGAATATAAATCTTGTACCATTGTGTAATATGTACTTGCACTTCATTCTTATATGTGTGTATGTGTGCATATTGTTGTCCAAGCTTGCATATTTGTAGATTTGATTTTCATCTTACATACTCATGGTGGTTGGGTACTATGTTGATTTAATATAACAATGAATAGACTTTGTTGAATGATTTTTACAAATAAATAGAAGTTAAGAGGTGTGTGTGTGTGTTTTGTGTGTGTGTGTGTGTGAGAGAGAGAGAGAGAGAGAGAGAGAGAGAATTTTACTTTGTTGTCCAAAATTTGTATATTTGTAGATTTAACATAACAATGAGTACTATCTTTCAACTTATGCACTTATGTTGGTTAGGTACTATGTTTATTTAACATAACAATGAGTAGATTTTGTTGAATGATTTTTTTAAATAAATTGAAGTTAAGAGGACTGATTTGTGTCTTAAAAAAATTGATGTTTATAAATTAATTTTAGATATGTTAATTTGGGTATTGTCTCCTTGGGGTTGGAAACTAGTTTTGTTAAAGTACATTGTTTTAATGTTTATTTTATTGGGAATGTGTTATTTATTTAGGTGTGTAGAAATGAAATATATTTTACTCTAATTTATATTCCACATCTAAACATAACACTAAAATTTAATAAGAAATATATTTGGGAAACCTTGAGTAAATGAGATGAAATTTCTGAATTTGCTTTAAGCACAAAGTCTTGAAATTTCCACATACTTCACTGGTTAATTTGAAAGGAGAGTGTTTTATTTTGAATTAGATTTTTCCTAAAACAAGTATCTTGACTTATGTGATGAGCCTTCTAGAATAAAAGGATTTTCCCACATCCTCTTGCAATCTTGTGGTTTTTCTTTTTCTTTTCATACTTTGTTGTTATTAATCTCAGAGAGACTTATAATACTTTAACCCTATATTGAGGATTAATGGTTATTTATATATTCCAGTCATGATTAGAAAAAGTTCTACATGATTGGATGGGAATCTCATTTTTATAATTTTATTCAAATTTATTTCTTGTAACTTTGTTCTAATCTTTTCTTTCATAAATATATTAAACTTATAAAAAATGTTATGAAATAATGTTCTTATTACACTCTAACCCTCATCTTTTCTTTTATAAATGTGTTAAACTTATAAAGAAAATTATGAGATAGTGTCCTTATTACACTCTAACCCTCATCTCATCTTAGTGGTCACTTAAACAATATTATAATAATCATCTTATATTAGAAATATATTAACATTTTTTTAATATCAAACTCCCTTCTATGTTGATTATTAACGTTTTTTTAATATCAAACTCCTTTCTATATTGATTACCATGTAAAATGAGACATTGTCTTTATTACACTCTAACCCTCATTTTAATGGTCACTTAAATAGTATTAAAATAATCATCTTATATTACAAATACTTGTGATCAACTATTACTTATATTAACATATTTTTAATATCAAACTGCCTTGTATGTTGATTACCACGTAGGATGGGATAACTTATAAGTATTTCCATTTGCTTGATACCTAATGTGATGCATCTCTTCTTCATTTTAATAATGAAACAAGATATAATCAATTGTACATATTTATTTACTATCTTTGGTCATGGATTCAACTAAAAATTAAAATACAATTATATTTGTATATATTAAGTGTAGGGTATAAGAGACCCATCCAAGGGTAGTAAGTACTATTTTTGGGAAGACGAATCAACTCACGCATATCGAAGAGATGACACTGGGGAAGAAATAGGAAGGTTGAGTGCTCGACCTAGCCCTAGCCCAACCCTTTACGTCTCATCTCAATGGGGCTAACCAACCCTTTTGATCTTACTAGTGGGCTTTCCTACGACCAACCCCAATGACTGGTTCATGATGAATTGCCACTGCCCATTTCTTGACATCCTTAAGGCACAACTTTTGGGAATGAAGAGGGATCAATAAATAGATCGACAAAGGGCTCAGCTGGCTGATAGAGAGGATCATATTACTACACTCATAATGAAACAAGATATAATCAATTGTACATATTTATGTACTATCTTTGGTCATGGATTCAATTAAATATTAAAATATAATTATATTTGTATATATAAGTGTAGGTTTTTCTTTTGGTTGTTTTGTTTGTAGCTTAATATTTTATTTCAAATTCTAGAATATTATTATAGCATGTTGATCCAGATTGGATCATTATATTGTTTTTCATCCATCTCGATGCATTCAGAGTGGAAAAAGTGGAGGAATGAGCTCACGAGACCGTTTTTACCAGCGGGACCTAGTTAGGCGAAACGGGGTTTGAAACCTTCCGGGAGTATTTTGAAGCATCAATCAATGGTTTTTTGGGGTTAAAAATTTTCCTCTTTTTCTCCGCACCATTTCAAGCTATTCTACACACAAAGATATTTCCAATGGTGTAAGAAGCGCGCTAATCAGATTCCATATGCAAAATTTATGCCACTCAGATGTTGACCTTCCTATTTTCACACCTATAGTTCGGGAGGATGCCACGCCAACCCCCATTATTCATGGAAAATGGTCTAGCGACATGATTATGATTTAAAAGACTCTAGAAGAGTCTATATTGTAATGCTAGTTAAGAGTTGATGTAGTCAAACTTAACCACTAGTAGGTTATCGAACTATGTTATAACTGAGCCACTAGGAGGAAGAGGCATTCCATTCTTTCGAGAGAATTTTGTTCCATAGATGAGAAAAGATAGCCAGGAGAGATAGGAGGTAGAGAACACAGAGAGGATTTGTGCAATGTAGCAGCCCCATGGGCCACATTACTTCTTTATACTTGCAGCCATATTTCCGAACATAGAAAGAGAGCGAAGCGACCTCATCTTCCAACTGGGTTTTCTCCAGAAAGGGTTTTCCAGAGAGCATATCTTGTGTCTTATGTGTGTGAACTTATTTTTTCGTTCTCTATGTTTCTGCATAATTTCTATTCGCATGCATGCACTAATTACGGTTAAGTTTACAGATCTTAAAGTTTAATAAAACTGTAATTGTGTAGAATCTTAGATTTTTAATATAATATTATGAGATCTGTTGTGATGAACTATCCAGTGGAATATCCATGGAATTTTATAGATCACCTGTAATCCCTCCCTCGTTGTGTATAGATAACATATTTTAATATTTGGTGTGTAGGGTCTTAATATGTGAATTTTTTAGGGAATATAATAGATATGATTTAATTTCAAAAAATGCTATATAGAAAATAGAATAATGTAAATATTATTATTTTTTTTTAGTACTAAAGGAAGTTTAAATAATTTATTTATTTATCTTTCCAGAACTTAAATTGAAGGTAGATAGAGATTAATCTATATATTGGATGTAAAATGATTAGTTAAAAGAACGATTTATTTAAAAGTAGGATATTATCACTAGTTTTGTGCAATAACTTGGTTCAATTTGAATGTCCCTTAGGATAGTGTAACCCCATAAATGACTACCGTCCCCAATCCCTCTCATAAAATTTGAGCCTAAAACTTAATAGGAACTAAACCAATTTTATTTAAGCTTTAAACAATATCTTCAATTAAAGCATTCCATTCCATATTAAAATGAAATGAATTTGTACAGTCTAAGCCAAAAATTAAAAGTAATATTTACTTTAATGACATAGGCACAATGTTTACCATTTTCAAGACTTGAACCCAGGGCCCTTAGGTGAAAATCAAGTACATTAACTAGATTAGACAATAAAGGTGCCTAACACTACATATAAAATGTGTGAAACCCTAAAATAACATGCAATATAGACTTCATAATCTATAATGTTGTTACTAGGATGATATTGCACTCGCTAGGAATCGAACATGGTTCTGTACCATTGCAGGGTACTATTTGTTGAGAAATATGGAGGCTTACAATTTAGATCAAATTTCTCTTTCTTTGATAATTGTTTGTGAAATTTTGTTGGCTTCTTATTAATTTAATTGTGTTCTTATTCATCAAACAATTATCAAACGTATAAAGCATGAAGATCACAAGAAAAACAGTGAATATAAGACATAGGCTGCAAGCCAGGGAAAAACCCCTCCAAGGGGAAAACCTAGAAAAATATCACTTCTTATAGATTTAGGTCAAAGTGAGATGTACAAGACCCATGACCATAGAAATGCTTCAACCCTCTAGATGCCAATTCAAATCCTCCTTTCTTCTTCATTTTCATACTTCGTCCCTTCTCTTCTTTGTTATTCCTTTTTGTGATATTTCAAATCTATTCATTCAAATTGTGTGTCCAAAATGAGCTCCAACTTCCTTCTATTTATACTTGTCCAGAGGGGTTCGAGACATGTCCTTTGGGGCAAGGCCGACTTGACAGGTAGGCTGACTTGGCATCTAGAGGTAGTTTTGACCCAAATTACAATTAGAAAAATTAATTTTCCTTTTTCTTTACAATAGGCCCAAATAAGAATTTGACTCTTTGACTCAATAAATCCTAGAAGCATGAAGAACATGCTCATCTAAAATAATAATTTGATTTGAGCATGAAACCCATGCTTGAGAAATAAAATTTATTTTTCTTTCTTTTGATCTTTACATGAAATATACAATGATATAAGTACAATGAAAATTATGAAGACCAAACCTAGTTACAACTTTCAACACACCCTCTTAACTAGGGAGGTATTCACAATTACACAACAAGGTACAAGGATATTCTAAAATTGAAATATTCTCATAAGAAGAGTCATATTGATAAGCCATCTTAAGAATCATGACCAACATTTTTAGCAAGGCCTTGACTAACAAGCTTTATCTCTCTACTAGATTAGAGCACAATGTAGGGGAGGCAATGACTATCAAGACCATCATCATTGCCTCACAAGGAACATACCCCATCTAGATGTTCACCAAGTATGTCCTTATATGATTACTCTTGTCTTAGATTAACCTATCCTCAAAGAGTATCCTCTTCAACCACTCTTATCTTGGATACCGTGTCTAATCTTCAAAGAGTGTCGGTCCACGGGACTACTTCCTATCTTAGATTCGAAATCCTCAAGGAGTATTGGTCCCTAGATGCTTATCGAATCCTCCATTCCTCCTACTAGTGCCTTCACTAAGACTTACGACTATTAGTCCTAGTCTAATGCATGACACATGGAGAATATGGTGTCCCTCATCACTCCCTTTCAATCAGAGAGGTAATCCTTGCTCCCTCGTAATTAGGGAGACTTCAGTCATAAGCTTTGATTGTTTCGTACATCAGCTGCATGTTCTGTCATGGAGATCTTTAATTAGTAGTTACAGGGTTCCTTCTTACATCTTTTGAGCTTCAACCTTCTTGGATGTTGTGGAGCCAAACTTCTATCTTCATGACAGGGTCCTTGCCATCAAGCCTTCTTATCACTTTCCATCAATGCTCATTTGTAGTGCCTTATCTACCATTGTAGTGTACATATTTTTGCAAATCATGGTGGCCTTTCTCGTCAAGATGTCAAATTTTCCTGCTTACTTCCTCTAAGGTGAATATTCCTTTGCATGTTTTATTATTGCAACAAAGTTATGCTTCATGCTCTTTTGATCATAAATCTAGAACCTATCAACATGCTTCAATGTTGTAATTATCAAGATCTTTATAGCTACCTCTTTCCACCATGCTCACCATTATCAAGGAGTCATCATCAAGCATGAGTCTTGCTTTGCTTTGTTCTTCCATCCTTCTCATCTTGCTTCCACAATTTTGCACCTGCAATTCCAGCAAATAAAACCAAGTAAAAAATATACAAAGACAAGAGCATGATGTCAATGTTGTCAATCTAGGGTTTCTAAGATTTCTCAAAAGTGTACTTCTATGGCTTTAGTTACAAACCCTAGATATTCCTAGATCTAACCCTTATTAGGATTTTTATTTTAGCAAAAAACATCCAGCCCTAGGGTTTTGACTACAAGCCCTATATTTTATTTTAATTCAACCCTTGCTAGGATTTTAACTTATACCCTAGATTATCCTTTCAAAACAAGGGTTTAAGGATCATTTAGCCCTACAAACCCTAGATACCATTTCCCAAGAGCTAGGGTTTTCTTAGAGGGAATGACCAGTTAGGTTTAGGGTTTTTGATCCTAGGGTTAATTCAATATAGGGTTCAAAAACCCTAAATACCAAGAGTCTTCAAGACTTCATAGGTTTGAAAGTCCTACAAACCCTAATTTCTCAAAATCTATCCTAGTGACCCTCTATGTAAACCCTCAAAACATAATATGCACATAGAAATCACACATACCTTTTTCAACCTTACCTTATGTCCCTCTTGCAAATACATTGTTTTGTTTCTCTAGTTTTCATGTATTAACTTCATTCGAAGAAGCTTGTTCTCAAAGGAAATGCTTCACAAAGTCTTGATCTCACAATATAAAGCATTGTAAAAGTATTTTCATATTACTATCACTTCCACTGTTGATTCAAGCTTAGAGATAACTATAGAGAGCTTGTCACATGAAATCACTGTTATGAATTGTGTCTTCTACCATATTTGCAACTTTAACTCTTCAATTTTTCTATATATGCTCCATGAAACTCAAACTATAGCTAAATCAATATACAAGTTGTGCCTTCAATAAATAAATTGATATCTTTGTCATCGATCACGTTTCAATCCTTTGATAGCAAGTGTATTGAGCTCAAGATTTCACAATTTATGGAACCCTCAGATGCATTGTGCTTGATCATGTCATGTTTGAAGAATGTAATTTCTTTAATGATTAATATCAACATGTATATATGAGAGCATATGTCAACCATCAAATATAAAGAGTATGCAAGCCATCAACGTGCCACAAAGTGAGCCATCGTAGATGTACTATAGGAACTGAGCCATTGAGTCACATATGAGAAATATAAATCATAAAAGGTCGAACTTAGAGTCATATGAATCAAGCTTCAGTGTGAGCCATATGTTATCTTAAGAAGATCCTTGTTATCTAAGTATCATCAAGTCGTTACTTCCTTACTGTATCATAGATTATTTTCACATGTCGAACCATATAGATGCTAACCATAATTTGACGATCCATATAGTATATATGAAAAGGTTTGATGTCATCCATTGATAAATAAATCGTTCACAGAGGATTTTATACAAGCCACTGAAAAAGTGAGTTTGCATAGACAACCTTCATCGATAGGTCAACTTTGTCGTTATGATAGGTTCTTTATGTATAGATTTGTTGATAGTACACTAAAAAACTATGTTCAAACTTCAAATGCGTTATACAGAATCAAATGTGATCTTCACACAATGTGAGTTGTGTAAAGTCATTGATATTACTGTACGAGTGCCATAGAGTGATGTCACAGAGATGATGCCATTTACCATAGAGCCAATGCCATTTATCTATGTCATTGTGATATGTTCTGTGAGGTAGAGTATTTTTACCAATCATTGCTACTGTATATGACTGAAGCTTACATAATATAAATGAGCCATAGATAACATATACAAGCCATGTGATTATTGTGGAATATGAGCCACAAAATATAGATGAGATGACTGTAGAAGACAAACCATGCGATCAGTATAATAAACATAGAAATGACCAATTGTAACGAGCCACTATAACATGCCATTGTAATGAGTCACATTGTAATGAGCCACATATAAATGTGATAATAAATGCATATTACTTCCATAGAGATGGAGAGAGTGAGCTACATAAGAGATTTACTTAGAGTCATGATAGTGTGTGATCCATAGAATCACCGAGTTACAAAATGAGCTTCAAAATTATGGTGTGAATCATTGTCTTTAGAAATACGATCCACGACAATAATTTGAGCCAATATATATGAGCCACATAGAGTGTAACAAATAACAAACCTCAAAGAATATAGTCAAGACACCAAATTATTTATAGAGAGATATGCGACCCATAGAAGTATAACGTATCACTTTGGAATATATGTGTGAGCCTTATAGCAAAGTATTCAGATCACTGTAATAGAATGCGAGCTCAATGAGATTGTTGTGAGAATCTCTGCAATGTAGATGTAATATACAAAGAAAAGTGAATCTTAAGTTTGATGCCACTATTGATTACGATCACAAGAAACCATGTTGTTGTAGCCTCTATAACACCACCCAAATTTTTGGCCCAACACCAAATTTTTGGGTCCCCCTTTGCTTGTTTAGGTTCTGGGGTTATATGCTTATAATTTTGAATCGGTGAAATATTGCATTGACATGGTTGTTATCAAAACTTATTGTTTTTCTTGTTTTAGTGACACATGTGACTTTTGATCCTAATACACTGATCTTATTAGCACATTAGGGTTATGCGTCCTCAAACCTTTATTTTTCTACAACATGCATTGTAACAGAGTAAAATGAATTTTGTGTTAAAGGCCATGGCATCACTCAAGCTGCATTAGGTTTATGAAGCCATTATATCTCCCATGCATCTTTAAAACCATAGATTGTCATGATTAAAGATCCTACCTTGATTTGAATTAATATTCACCCTCTAGGATGCATTTTCATGAAAAATCTATGGCGCATGCATTACACTATGGCATCGTCAGGTGAGGAATAATGTTACATACCTACCCTACTCCATTCCTATCAATGAGGGTTTGAAATATTTGTGCTCATTCAAAAGTGTTCTGGGACTGCTTCTCCATACATGTTCATCTAGGTTGAATGAATTAAGAATTAAGAAGTTGTCGAAATTACAATGATGCACACCTTTTTGTATGTCCAGGGTTTGTAATTCCACAATTGGACCATAAGATTTATTATTATTAGAAGCAACTCTTAATAATGCTACTAGAACTGGCTTACCCATGTTTCTTAATGTTACATTTGGAAGACCTTATATTCTTGGATTCATACTTGAGCTTATTTTAAAAATGGGGCCAACAGATACATTTCATATCAGTTATCATAAGATTTCTTTGCAATGGTTGAAAGGGATTTATTTTATTTTATGCAAAGTTATAGGTGCTATGTGGCATTTCATTCGGTCATGGTATCACTTTGGAGTCATATCTGATGATGTCATGCAATGTCACATTATCAAAGAGGTTGTTGGTGGAAGTTGCAACCACTTAGACTTGGAAATGAACTGTTGGACTTGGTAGTCATGAGATGTGGTCTAGCAGGATTGTCACTAACAACAAAATCAGCTAAGTGAGGCCTAACTGTGGGTCTCATTGGGCCTAACATGCCATTTACTAATAACTATGGTGTGTGGGAGGATGAATTTGAAGCTCTCTATTATGAAAATTTTATAGGGGATGTTTGGTAAGACACAACTATGTAGTTAAAAGGAACAAGCCCCTTTTAATTGGACGGTCCTATGGTCGTGTGAGTCGAAATCCCCTTCGTGAAAGAACTATTAAAATATTTGGCTATTTTCAGGTGTTGAAGCTAGAGTTATAATTTTCAATTCCAAAGTTGGGAAGATTACTGAAGAAAACAATGGTCATAGTGTTCTCTTTTGTGAAATTGGAGTGGCAGTTACCTACAGGCTTGTTAATGTTGCATCAGGGGTAGCATCTGGAATTTTTTGCAATATGAGCTAGATGGTCCACCAGTGGGTGTGCATAATGCATACGACATGGAGGTCGAAGTTGAAAATTCTCATGACACTGAAATAATAGTTTCATGGATTATCGAGATTACATGAACCAAAATAACACATAATATGATTTGTAGTTACCAACATCTCTTTATGCCATGCCATTATCACCAACATGCATATTTTTTCTTTTTGAGGAAATGTGTCTAGCTTCACGCCCTACAATTCCATTTGAACCATTGAAGAAGAGACTACATGCACACCTAAAAAAGTTGGGAGTACAGATTTCACATTTATATGAGGAGGAATGGTCTTAAATTCCTTTTGGTGGGTCATTTCCAAACACAAGACAAAAGCATTTTTGCTTTGGTGCTGTAGCAAGCATGGTTCGCCCAATCACTGGCTATTATGTTATCCTCTCTTTGTTAGAGGATCCATCATACACAACAACTATTGCAAGTTGTCTGAAGGATGAATATGGTGATGGAGCGATAATTCCATATCAACTAAGCACAAAAGATGTAGCGTCGAAAGCATGGGAAACTCTTTGGCCTCACGAGCGAAAGCGATAATGGATACTCTTTATTTTTTTGGCTTGAAATTATTTTGTAGTTGAATATCGATGGGACAAAAAATGTTCTTTGAAACATTTTTCCAGTTTCCTGAGTAGATGTAGAGAATATTCCTTGGGGCAAGGATTTCTTCTATTGATCTTATTTGGTTTTCATTGGTCATGTTTATCATGGCTCTAAATTACATGTGTTATTATTTAATAAAACATTTGATGTCAGATCTAAGTGGAGAAAAATTGATGCAAACATATGCGACCTAATTGGGGAATTGGAAATGTGACTGGTTCCAAGTTGAAATAAGGAAATGCGACCATTTCCAAGTTGCAACAAGGAAATGTGACTCGTTTTCAGGTCGCAACAAGAAAATGTGATTGGGATATCCTAGTGATCCTTCAATTCTTAAAGATGAATAATCACACCTGAGACAATCAACGATTCATGCGACCTACCCTATTTTGCGACCTAGTGACATAACCATTCCTCAAACCCTGAGTCGCTAGTCACAAAATCATAGTTGTGTGAATTAGTGATTTATGTGACCCACTCAAATCTCCGACCTCATGACCTCCTTTCTACATGCGACCTGCTACCTCCACAAAACCTCAACACCAGTCATGCTAGGTGATTTATTTTCTTAGTTACATTAGTGTTGAAATTCTCACTCTAATTGTGATATGGAGGTGAGATATATGAATCCATGACCCTCCATCCCCTGTTACAATAATCACTAAGTTATGGAATGCAAACCAAACAAAGTCTCCAAGTGCATCTGCAATCATCTCGTTGCTATCATGTCCTACAACTGATGATAAGAACTAGAGATGCAACCTCATTAGAATGTCAAGTAACTAATTCAAGCTATGCAAAATGATCCTAGTGGCTATCATGCAACAACATATTTGGAGGATGAATAAGATAAATTGTCCATTTATCCAGTGTTTTGCAATACCAACACAATTTTATATTGCTAAGGAATCATTTTTTACTCCTAGAGTAGCTTCATTTGGTGGGTGAGGACAGAGTGTAAAATATATAAAGAATTGTGTCAGGACAGGAGGTAACTCCTCAAATGAATTGTGTTTATTCATTAAGATTAATCATGTTTATATACATGAGGGAGTGACTCTTGGGCTTCACCTCCCAATAGATTTTCATTTTCCATTATTTACTATTTACATTATTTAAAAGTGTTCATCCAATCCCAATGATTATGTGTCAACAATCCCCCCCTTAATCTAAAGGGATGTTGGTGAGCCCAACCATCATTCTGATCCTTTCAAGCTTTTCTCTTCCAAATGCTTTGGTGAAGATGTCTGCAATCTGCTCATTAATGGAACAATGGCATAGATGGATTGTCTTGGCCTCAACATGATGTCAAATAAGATGGTATTTTATATTGATGTTCTTCGTTCGATCATGGAACTTTGGGTTTTTGGAAATTTTTATTGTAGAGGTGTTTTCAATCATGAGTGGAGTTGAATGTACTTGTTTTACCTGCAAATATTCCAGAATTTTTCTGAGCCATACAATTCCTTTTGATGCCTCAATTGCTGCCACATATTCTACCTCTGTTGTGGAATCTTCTGGAACTGATTGTTTGTGTGATCTATAGGAGACAACTCCTAATCCAAGACTCATAGCATAACCTGAAGTAGATACCCCAGTTTCTTTATCTCCATCGAAGCCTGAATTAGAGTATCCAATCAAGCTGAGGTCGCCCACCTGTGTATAATTGAGTGAAAAGTCTTGAGTTCCCTTCAAGTAATTTAGAACTCTTTTTGAAATAGACCAATGCCCCTCACAAGGATTTTGCATAAACCTAGAGAGGGTTCCAACAACGAACGAAATGTCTAGTATGGTAGTAGTCAGGTAGTTGAGACTTCCTACAAGCTGTTTATACTTTGTTGCATACTCAAATAATTTTCCTTCAGTGGATGTGAGCTTTAAGTTTTGGTCCATTGGAGTAGTTAGAGGATTTCACTCAGCCATGCCAAACATGTTCAACATATCTCCAATGTACTTCTTTTGAGAGAGGAATATAGACTTCGGATGTTGAGTTACTTCAATTCCAAGATAGTAGTGAACATAGACCAAGTCAGTCATTTCGAAACCTTTCCTAGATTCCTTATTTATGGATGCAATGTAGCTTTCATTGTTCCCTATCATAAAAAGATCATCTACATATACCACAAGATATACAACTATTTTTCCAACTTTCTTGACAAACAAAGTTGCATCATCAAGATCATAATGTTTGAAGTTGAGTTTTAGAAGATGCTCAGTTAACTTTTCATACCAAGCTCGCGTGCTTTCTTGAGGCCATACAAGGATTTCACAAGTTTGAATACTTCATTTTCATGTCCCTTCACAAGAAATCCTTTAGGATGGGACATAAAAACATTCTCTTTCAGATCTCCATTCAAGAAAGCAGTTTTTACATCCATTTGATGGAGTTTCCAACCATTTTTAGCTGCTAAGGAAAAGAGTATCCAGATGGTAGCCCATTTTGTTGTGGGGGAAAAGGTCTCCTCATGATCGACCCCTTTCTTCTGTACGAAACCTTTTTCCATAAGCCTGAATTTGTGCTTGTCAAGTGAGCCATCAGCTTTATACTTATTCTTGTAGACCCACTTGCAGCCAATTGGTTTGGTTCCCAATGGAGGATCAACAAGCTTCCAAGTGTCGTTCTTTATCAAGGCAACATACTCCTTTTGCATTGCTTCTTTCCATTCATCACGAGATGAAACTTCTTTTAAGGAAGTTGGTTCAAAATCTGTAGACAAATTGTTCACAATCATAAGAAACATCCATATCAATAGGTGAATTAAAATCATCTAGATCACCTCCATTTTTCTTGGTTGAATTTCTTGTTCCTGTCTTTCCAACCTCATCAGGATGAACACTTTCAAGTGTCTTTGTCAGCCACTTTGGGGGACCTTTTTGAGATGGTCCAGGCTACTCTGTTGATTGAATTGGGACTGAATCAAGATTGAATCTCCCAAATCTATCAATCACATAACTCAAAGTATCATCAGTGGATGGAGTTTCATGTGGGGGAGAGAGTGCTTCAGAAGAAGATTCCACATATTGATCCAGTATAGGAATCCCCACTCAAGATGTGGAATCTAATTATCAAATTCTTGAAATGATTTTGCATGTTTGAATCTATCCAAGCGATCAAGTTTCCACTCGACAACATTGTCAGCTTTGGAAGATTCAAGAAAGATTACATCTCTAGGTACAACAAACTTTTTATTAACTTCCTCATAGAGACAGTATGCTTTGGAGGTATTTGAGTACCCCAAGAAGATACACTTATGACTCCTTGCATGAAGTTTTTTTCTATGTACCTTTGGTATCAAGGCATAACAGGTGGAACTAAAGACCATGAGATGCTTTACCGAAGGAATGTGGCCATACCACATTTAATAAGGAGTCTTGTTTCTAATAGCATTAGATGGACATCTATTCTTTACAGACACAACACATAGAACCACATCAGCCCTAAACATCACTTTTACATTCTTGAAAAACATCATGGAACGTACCATATTTAAGATTGTTCTATTCATTCTTTCAACCACTCCGTTCTATTGGGGATTATAAGGCACAATTATTTGATGTTTGATCCCATGTTGGCGAAGATAGTTTTCAAATTCATTTGAAGTGTATTCTTTTCCATTATCAGTGTGAATAGTGCCAATATGAGATTGTGCATCATTTTCAATTCATGTATGAAAGTTCTTGAATGTTTGAAAAGCATCAGATTTGTTCTTCAATAAATAAACCCAACACATTCTGGTGTAGTCATCAATAAATGTCATCATATATTTATTTCCATTTCTAGAAGGAACAAACATTGGACCACATAAATATGAATGAATGAATTCAAGTTTTTATATGTTCTCTAGAATGTGAATAATGAAAACATTGTTTGCTATGCTTTCCTAGAATGAAAGCATCACATTGCTTAAGTTTCATAGAAATTTTAGGCAAACCAATAACACCATTTTTCTTCAACAAGTGAATGTTGTCATAGTTCACGTGTCCAAATCTAGCATGCCATAATAGAATTGATGGAAATGTACCTTCATCATAATGAGAACTGTATGAGAAATTTTGTGCACAAGAAGAGGTACCTTCCATCTTGAGAAGTCTTTCTTCTTCTATCCCCGTCATGACAAGTGAATGATCCAATGCTTTTCTCACCTCAACCTTTCCATCAAACATATGAATGGAGTGTCCTTGCTAGTGGATGTGGACCAAGGAAAATAAGTTTCTCCTCAGCTATGGGATATATAAAACATCATGCAAAAGAAAGTCTGGAAGACCAGGCAATTTGAGCCCGATTGTGCCAAGCCCTAATGGATTGAGTTTTGATTTGTCTGCAAAGTAGATTGCTCCATAAACACTGTCAGTAAATTATTCAAAAAAATATTTTCTAAAAGTCATGTGGCAAGTTGCTCCTGAATCAAGAAACCAATCATTCTTCCAAGAAGCAAGTGAAGCATTAAACAAGTCTTCATTTACTCCAATATTACAATGTGCCACAACATAGGGAGCATATTCAGGTGCTTTACCTTTCTCTTTGTCATTGGTTTTACCTTTGGGTTGATTTTTTTCCTACTCAGTTTTGTCCCAAGGCAACTTGCATGTGGATGCATCATGTGATCCATCTCTATTGAAACATATGCAATGAAGATCAGATTTTTCTCCTTGAGAGTGTCTTCCCCCCCTGCCTTTGAAATTTTTTCTTCCTATTCAACCACCTCTTCCTCTAGAAAAATCTTGATCATGATTCTTCTCTCTATGTGCAAGACACACATCTTCTTTAGAATACCGATCAATTAACTTCTTCTCAAAATATTTCTCTCTCTCAACAAATTTATTCACAAGGGAGTTAAAGGTAATCTCTTTAAGGTTTCCATTTTCTTGCAATGACTCAAGATAATTTGAATAAGTGGGATAAAATGACTTGACAAAAGATATCGGAGGAATGTCTAGTTCAACATTAGTGATTTTGATATCATGCATAATAGATTTTACTTTTGATGCTAAAGCAAGAGGATCATCATTTTGTAATTCAAGACTGAACAATTTAACCATCAATTGGACAACTTCAAGCACAGAGTGCGATTCATAGAGTTCCTTCAACTTCTATAAGGTTTCAAAAGCATTTGAAAATGGTAGAATATGGTGACTCACCTCTTCATTTACAGATGTTGCAATCAAGGCATAGGCCTTTCTGTTCTTGTTTTCCCAAATGGCGAATTCCTTGTTTGAGGTAGGCTTTGCAAGTTCATTATCTCCTTCTCCTACACAAACTCCTTTCCATATCTCATTGAAAATGAGAGGGTTCTTGAACTTTCAAGACCACTCAGGGTAGTTCTCCTTGCCGTGAAAACCACTCCCATAATAGATATCAATGAATGCATTTTAAAATTTGTATACTGTAGAAAAAAATACTTTTGTTGCTAATAGATTGTAAGAAATTGCACCTTTGTTGGTAATATACTGTGAAAAAAATCACTTCTATTCTCGTGTATCTTTTTTTTATAGAGGTATTATGTGGGGGAGGGTTATATGGGGAAGGGAATATATGGGAAAGTATTAATGGTGGGAGGGTGTATTTGGCAAAGGGTTGTATGTGTAGGTATTAATGCATTCAACGTAGGGAGTAGCGTATGGGAGCAGTCGGGAGAAGCGTATGGGAGCAAGGAGGGAGGGCTGAAGCCGAGTGGGAGGGAGCAGCATATGGGAGCCACAGAGGGGGAAAAGGTGTATATGGTGATGTTAACTATGCAAAGGTATGGAGGCCGAGGTGTATGGAGGTCGAGGAACTATGATACTAGAGATATTAACTGTCCGGAGGCATAGGGGAGAGAAGATTTATGGGTGCGACTATTGGCACAATGTTGTATGATAGGGGCCGCGTATGGAAATGATACCGCAGTGAGGAGGGTTGAGGTTGTGAGTTGGGATATTAACGCAGGAGGAACAGGGTGGAGTATTACCACAGTGAGTAATAAGACAGGCGGTGGGCCAAAAAAACCTATTCAACACATAGCATCAGGTAAACAACATGCATACCAAGTTAATTTTTCACCAAGTCAATTTGCATAGTATTCAATTCAATGCACCAATGAACCATACTCACATATAAATTGTCATGCCAACTAATGAATTGTTACGCACATATGCCACACACAATATTTGGATGCAGAGATTGTGTTTAACAACAATGCTAGGAACCATGGTTTCACAATCATACAGTTAGAAATGAATTCACAGTAGACCATGCCTTATCAACCTCATCGCAACAACATATTTAACTCAATGCTCAATTGCACATTCCAGCCTTCAATTCATTTCAGTGTACACATACACACCAAACTGTTCAATGCAGAAAGCAAAGAACGCTCTCTTGATGGCAGGGAATAATGGTAGGTAAATAGGAGTTACAGGAGGAGAGGGCTAGCTTTGGTACCATGTCAGGCTAGGAGGTAACTCCTCAAATGAATTGTATTTATTCATTAAGATTACTCATGGTTATATACATGAGGGAGTGACTCTTGGGCTTCACCTCTCGATGGCTCTTTATTTTCCATTATTTACTATTTACATTATTTACAAGTGTTCACCCAATCCCAATGATTAGGTGTCAACAAATTGAAAGAAATATAGTTTGTCATCATCTTTTATCATTAATTGACAACCTACACTCCATTTAATTATGCCAATTGTAGCACCTACAATGCATATTTTTAATGACCATAAAATGAACGTGCCATACAAGCTAATAGAAAAACTAAAATTGGCACCAACAAATGCTTATCACAAACTAAAACATATATTAGAAGAGAATAATAACTTATACGTGCTAGGTCTTAGTCATAGTTTTAAAACCGGACCGGTCCACCTAATAAACCAAGTTTCAAACCGGGACCGATTAGGCTAAATGAACCTGTTTTTTTTAAATACATTAAATAACTTTTTTTTAATGAAAAAAAACTATTTTTAAGAGACAAAACCATGATTCCAAGCCAATAGAGACAAAATATGCAAAATGGCATTGAGTGAAATACATATCATCGACAAAATACATAAGCAATGAGTCTCTAAATGGCCTATAAAGTCTAAAATAAATGCTATATTTGGACTCAAGCATATTTCCAACAAGAACATAGTTTGAGGCATTATTGGTGATGAACTACACAACATTCTGCTCCCCCACTTCTTGAATAATGTCATCCAAAAGCTCAAATAGAAGGGTTGCATCCTTCACCTTATCAGATGCATCAACTAATCTCAAAAACATGGTTCCTTGAGGGCAAGAAATAAGGAAATTAATGATAGCGTGGTTCTTTCCACCGGTTCATCCATATGACATGATGAAACAACTTGTTTTGAGCCATGAATCTCTATACTAAGCCAAATACTCATCCATGGAAGAAATATATTTTTGCAAAAGAGCTCCCATCAAGTCAAGTCATGCATACTAGGGCCTTTGAAGGCCTTTCCTACAACTATAATAGAGTCCCACATAGCTTGGTAATAAGGTGAGCAAGCAACATTAGATGGGATATCTACATCATACCACCATCTAGCAATCTATTGATAAGAAGTTTCTTTCCGTTGTTTTTTCTGTTAAAAATATTAAACTTCGGTCAAAATCCACTTTGGACTACTCATTTTATGGAGATGATGGTTTCATTTAATTCCTCTTTTTGAGAGGACCAAAATCCACCTAAATATCACCTCATTTGGACAAGCATAATTTGAGTTGTGAATTATTTTATTCATACATATATTCTGGATCAAGTCCGCCCTATGCACATGTACCAATGGACATGTCAAGTGGACCCTCATGGAATCCTATAAATAGAAGATACCTCAAACTCATTTGGACACATTTATCAAGCTCTCTTCTCCTCTTCTATTTTTTCTTGGCTCGCACAAGTCTGACGGAGGAAGCTCGCTTAAGGGTCCGAAACTATAGGATGAAGCTCACACTGAACTAGGGTTTTATGTTTCTTGAACGCTAGCACAAAACTGGGCATTTTAGTACCTAGACACTGGCACACAAGACTATGAGAGTGACTAGGGACCCTTGAACGTTGTGTTGTAGTGGCTACAACCACCCTCCAAAATTTTTCCTTAGCCTTGTTTTAGAGCCTCCCTTGCAACCTTCACAGCAGCTTGCCTTGCTTCATCAAGTTCACAAGCTTCAATGTCTTTCTTGCATAAAGGCAACCTATCAGTCACATATTGATCCTTTCCGCTCATAGGCTATTCACCCGAACTTGGTCCAACTGTAGGCTGAGCAGATTCCCCTTGAAAATTGCACATTTCTGGAGGGCAACCAACCTTCCCTCTAAAAATTGCACAATCCTCTCTGGCAGCCTGCTAGGCTCCAAGATTGCGCAATCCTGCCTGCCAACACTCCTAGTAGGATTTCCACAAATTTCCCTAGCAAGGTTGCTTGGCCCATAATTTGTGCAAATCTGGGTAGAAATCAGCTGCTCTACCTAGAAATTGTGCAAATCTCCTAGGAAGCTAGCCCATCTCCCAGCCAGAAATGCGCATTTTTCTCCAGCAGTCGAGTAGTCTTTTGCATGTGCAACTGAGTTGGCCAGTTCCCTTTGGGACTGAGAAAAACAAACTTGTATGCATGGGATTCTTCTCCCAAGGTAGAATGCAAAGGCATTCCTTGTTTCATGGATCTATGTTTAGTAGTTGGAGGTTACAAAACTCATCAATGAGATGCTACAGAGCTCATCGCCCACATCAACCTTGTAGCTCTGACATCCCACATCACATCTAGGAGCAGTTGTGATCCGAATGGAAAATGGCATCAACCCATGGTACTCATCCACCCATATTATTCATCGACCCATGGAATTTACCCATGGTATTGTAAATGGCATCCGCCCATGGTATTGTAAAATCCACCCATGGTACTCATCCACCCATATTATTCATCGACCCATGGAATTTACCCATGGTATTGTAAATGGCATCTTCCCGTGGTATTGTAAAATCCACCCATGGTATTCATTCACCCATGGAATTGACCCGTGGTATTGTAACTGAAAAAACTATTAGTAACAAGTCACATTTTGTAAAAGGACAGATTGTCCGCCACAATGTAGCCTTTACAGTTCAGAGGCATGTAGCCACACATCTCTTCTCAGAGATAAGCTACCATTGCCCTAGCTGGTTTATTTCCACTTGGGTTTTAATAAAAGTTTCTTTGTGGTTTTGTTTATTGGGCCTTCTCCTCTCTTATTTCTCTTCTGGCAATGCAAGTTTTCAGATCTTGGGGGTCTCTCCTCCCAAGATCCATTTCAATCTTTTAGATCTTGGGGGTCTCTCCCCCCAAGATCCATTTCAATCTTTTAGATCTTGGAGGCCTCCCCCCAAGATCCGGATCAAGTTGGCACATTCAACTCAGCTATTTTGGGGTAAGCCCGCTTCCCATGCCTTATGCTACATTTCAGTCGCTTTTTGTTTTTTTGCTTATGGGAGTATTGTTTGCTTGATTTATTTGAACACTTGCTATCGTTTACATATATACTAACTTATCCTAGCTCTGTTTCAGTTTTCATTGCTATCGCATGCATGAAACTGTTTTGCGCGGACATTCACCCAACCAACGAACTGCCTCACCCACATGCATGTTGATCTATTTGTTGAATCTTTCATTCATGTTTTGCATGCAATGTCAATCAATTCTACTATCACTTAGTTTCGCCATGCATTTACTGTCTTAGTTGCTTTCAGTTGCCCGTCGGCGAGTCAGACAAACCTTGGCCCAGACTCTACCTTCACTAAGGCTGCATTGTGCAATCTAGGGAAGGAAGGTTCACCTTCCTCTCAAGATTTGCGCATTCCTTCCCAGAACTGGCCTCCAGGACTGTTTTTGACATTTCTATAGGACAGTGGCTTCTTGGCCAAGGAAATTGTGCAAATCTGTCCCTATGCCAAAACTCCTTCCCAACTAGAATTGTGCATTGTGCAATTCCAGCAATCAGTAGCTAGATTGGACTGTGCATTGCACATTTCTAGTAGTCAGCTAGTCTCCCAATAACCCAGACTATGCCTTGTGTAGTCTTGGTAGTCAGTCTCCCTACCTCCCGGCTGAAATTGTGCAACCCTCATGATCATGCACCTAGGTATGTTGCAAGTCAGTTCTCATGTTCATTTTGGTTTTCGACTAACATATTTCTTGCCATGAGTGTTTCGATGTCTACAGGTATCCCATGTGTTCATCTTCCTCTCAACAGTACAGGTACAATGGTTTCCAGGAGAGGAGAGACAAAGACACCATTCAGAGCACACTTGGGGATAAAGTTGATCAAGTGTCCATGGACTTGCCTACCCATGAAGACATCAAGTTTTTCATGAACAAGGACACCAAGATATGAGAGCAACAACATCACAATGAGAAATGTCATGAACAACAGCTGAAGATAGCATACCAAATGCAACGAATGCAAGAGAAGGGTTGTTAACAACATGAAGGTGGAACAAGGTTGCAAGCTCAAGCAGGTCCATTGATGATGAAATAAACTTTGGAGACTCCAGCTATGAAGTGATGGTGCAACATGAAGATTGTGCGAAGCTAGAAGATGGAACAAAGAAGGAGTTGCATGTGTTGAAGCAGCAACTCAGGAAGAATGTGAAGTTGGACAGACAGATGAATGAGTTGCAACAGGAACAGGAACAATAGTGGGCGCAACATGCACTAAATGATGAAACTACTCCCGTACAAGATAAGGATCCATCCCAACAGCTGTCACATAGTAGACATGGTGAGTAGTGTTGTTGATCGCATGCAAGGGATTCAACAACATGCATGTCATTGAACGCACACATGAAATCCAACCCATTCAACACACTCATCAAGGCGAAGACAAGAAGCAAGTCTAACCGGGGCTGGATATGTACTTTGACAAGTTGATGCCCATGACCACCAATACACACTTGAAAATCAACACAGACACTATGCATAAGTGTGTTTTCAGTTCAATCGTACCCAAGAAGACCATGCACATGTTAGCAGACGAGTCGGATGAAGGGGCTGAACCAATGCACCGGTTGCAATAGAGGCAAGAGTTCGCTTCAACAAGATGTCACCACGAGGTGCATGCACACCATCACAGAAGAACAAGCTTGGTGTGATCTCACCAACTTCACCATCACAAGCATGTCAAAGATTTGGTCTCATCATAGCAGACCGAGTGTCGGTGATGTCTTGTAAGGCTTGCTCAAGCCATGTTGTCTCACATGAGTACATGTGCATTGTAATGTTGAGTCATGTCAAGTGTAGGTCAAGTATCAATGGTTGGAAGTAATAGTCATAGGGTAGGTGAAGAGTCATGAGGGTAGTTGAACTGTCATAAAGGGGAATGTCAAGGGTCACCCCACCCTTTGCTATAAATAGTCCCTCATAACTCATTATAGAGGCTTTTGGTGAGCCAAGCTTCTACTAAGACTATCTTGAAGAGGGCTTGGACAATATTATAACGCACCTTGGCTTCTCCATTGAATGGAGCTAGTACTTCTCTTTAGAGGAGCAAGCGGATGTGGCTGTAACATTTCATTGATGGGGCTAGCAAGTTTACATGGATGTATTGTATGATTGGAACTTACACTTTTATATAATAAGAGCCAACACATTTTCATGCATATGTTGTTATTGTAGTTGGACTGCTCTGGTTTCCTTAATGATAAATGTTGTTTAACTTACGTATTTGTGTATGAATTGATTCACATGAAATTATATGAATCTTGTTGTTAATGTGTTGTATATGTTGTTAATGTTGTCACCATCTATGTCGACTACTCTGTCAGACACCAGACAGACCTTTCACATGAACCTTGCTGTAACAACCGTTGCACTTGTCTGGATTGATCCGTGAGTGTTGTACGTGTTATATTACCTTGTATGTTGTGACTACTGCATCCGAGTGGACTGCTCCACTAGAAGCTGTGTATGTCCTTTGTGTTGTATGTTCCTAGCCGAGTTGGGACTGATCCCTTTCAACCTGGAACTCACCTTCACCATTTTCTCCCCCTTTATGTGTTAGAACCTCTCATACACCTTCTTTGACTCACTACATTAGTCACACCCTTGCTATTGACAGAGTTATCTTACTTGCCTTTGGGCAACATCACGGTGAAGGAATTACCTTACAACCCACTACTGGGACTCCTACACCAAATGGTTTGAGGTCTAATTGGGACTTCTTACCGGGGAGATCCCCTTGAGATTCTGGCGGGCCCAACATTGTCAACAATTATGGTGCTAGAAGGAGGGTCTGATGAAAAGTTGTGTCCTCTCATACAGTTTTTAACCTTTGCATATATTTCATGGAGTCATGCACTCTTCCTCACCCGAGGTGTTTTTTCGAATCGTGAAGATGTCTCCATCTTGGGGAAGCTTTTCAATCTCTTTTCAACTCACACATATGATGGTGAAGGCGAAGTGGCCTGGCCCGAGCACTTACATTAACTTATTTCCATGATTCATGAGGAATTTGAGTTTTCTGTCGAACATGTCGGGTTGTTGTTTGCATACAAACTTCACGAATATCCATTTCGATGGGTGCTCAGCCTACTGGTTGACACCATGCACTCATTTGAGCACTTTTGTGATCTTATTGAAGACACATTCTATCATTTTGATCCAGACCATCTTGACCGGAAACTGTTATAGCAATGGAGGACTTCGCATGAATCCATTATTGATTCTTGGCAACATTTCCGTGACTTGCAGTTTCAAGCTCTGAGGAGCCAGATGAAATTTTCTTATCTTTGGGACCGGTTCGAGTATTTCCTTAATAAATCTATTTGTCCCAAGAGAAAGCTTGAGGTCAAGCCTTGCTCAACATTCTTCATTGATGGAGCTACAAAATCTCATGTGGAAGTGGGCACTGTCTCAGTTGAATGTCCGCCTTCCCCTTAGTCAACGACTCCACCACTGCCAAGTGATAATGAGGATCATTCTCACACACCTATTCATCCTTCACACCTTCCCAACATCACTTCACTCAATTTTCGTGCAGATTTGGTTGTGATTCCTTCGAGTCCCCATATGCATTCTTTTCTATGACCTTCGTCTTCGCACTCAGGTGTTCCTCCGGATGAGACTATCTTGTGTTTGTCCATTCCAGACTCTTCACTTGTTGTGAACAAGGAACAACCCACTGACGGAGTTGATGTTAAACAACCAACATGCGCTATCATTCATGAAGAGTATGAGTGGGAGCTTGAGCATCAACACTCAGCAAAGGATGACTCCCGTGCATCCAAGCCCCCTCCATTATTTCCTAACATCATTGGTGAACCTGCCATCCATGATTTCGCATGTGTGTCTTCATCGCACATCATCCAACAATGGAGAGGACCAATCATTCATTGGAAATCCACTTGATCTTTCATCTAATTTTTCCAGAAACATAGAGGGTGAACATCCTTCCTTCTCATCTACTCCTCTATGTGATTCATCAAACCATGAGGATGCCGACCAACATCCTGAATTTTCTGATCTTGGTTGTCATGATCTCTTCACCTCATCATCCGATCACGATGTTGATTCACTCGTTCTTAATCCATGTAATCCACTAGTCTATGAATATCCATCTGTCAATGAAGTCGAAACCCCACAGATCGTCGAGGCACTTCATCCCAAGCTAATGGTTATGTCAAGCCCTCGTTGTCCTAAGGTTGGTTTCACTTCCAATTAGGAAATTGTTCAAACACTCAAGGCTCCTCATCACTCATCTGTATGCACTCAATATCAATCTAACACTCATATTTTACTTACTCCATTGGAACTATACGATCGCATTTCTCATGTATTGGAGGAGTCTTACATTGCAAGCACTCATGCACAACACAAGTTATCTTTGTTTCTTTTTGTTTTCTTGCATGTCACAGTCAAGAGTGTTCTTGTGCTTCAAATTTGCATGTAGTGTCACACAGCACCATGATAAGTCCGTGGACTTCCCGTCGTGCACATGCACTCACATATGTCCCATGGGAACTTTGAATCATGAAGTGTGGTTTTCTTCATTGTTATATTTTTCTTGCTTGCTGGTTCGCACAACTGGGTTGCTCGTGGACCAAGCCTTCACCAACATGGGTCTACTAATGCGCCTGTGGCTGCATTGGAAGTATCACTTCATGTGATCAGGCCCATGTACCATTAGTGTATTAGTAGGAGTAGTGTTAAATTTTCAGTTGTTTTCTTGCATGCTTGTTTTCTTATGTGCTTTGTTTGCTTGTTTGTTTGCTTACTTGTTTGTTTACTTGCTTCGCTTTCATTTTTGCTTCTACTCTTCGCCTTGAAAATTGCACATTTTCTGGAGGGCAACCAACCTCCCCTCTAGAAATTGCGTAATCCTCTCTAGCAACCTGTTGGGCTGTAGGATTATGCAATCCTGTTTGCCAACACTCCTAGCAAGATTTGCAAAAATTTCCCCAACAATGTTGCCCAGCCTAGAATTTGCGCAAATCTGGGCAGAAGTCAGCTGCTCTGCCCAGAAATTGTGTAAATCTCCTTGGCAACCATCCCAACTCCTAGACATAAATGCACATTTTTCTCCAGTAGTCGAGCAGTCTCTTGCATGTGTATTTGAGTTGACCGGTTCCCTCTGGGATTGAGCAAAATAGACTTGCATGAATGGGTCTCTTCTCCCAAGGTAGCATGCAAAGGTATAGCTGATCTATATTTAGTAGTTGGAGGTTACATGCAAGGAGCAATTCTAAAACCTCCCACCAAGTGTCATTTCCCCTAGATTCATGGCATGCGCATCACAACCTCTATGTTATCAAAATTCACCAAATAGACATTGTAGAGCTCATTCCTCACATCAACCTTGCAGCTATGACATCCCACATCACATCTAGGAGCAGTCGGCACATTCAGCTCAGTTGTTTTGGGGTAAGCTCACTTCCCATGCCTTGTGCTACATTTCTATCAATTTTTGTGTTTTCTCCTGTGGGAGTATTGTTTGCTTGATTTCTTTGAGTGCTTGTTTTTGTTTACATATACATATATACTAGCTTGTCTTAGCTCTGTATCATTTTTCGTTGTTATCTCACTACTGTCGCATGCATGAAACTGTTTTGCAAGGATGTTTGCCCAACCAACGAAGTGCCTCACCCACATGCATGTTGATCTTTTTGTTGAATCTTTCATTCATGTTTTGCATGCACTGTCAATCACTTCTGCTATCACTTAGTGTCGCCATGCATTTACTGCCTTACTTACTTTCAGTTTCCCGTCGGTGAGTCAGGCCAAACTTGGCCTAGACTCTACCTTCACCAAGGATGCATTGCACAATCTGTGGAGGGAAGGCTCACCTTCCTCTCCAAATTTGTGCATTCCTACCTAAAACTATCCTCTAGGACTGTTTTGTGCATTTCTAGAGTACATTTGCTACTTGGCCCAAGAAATTGCGCAAATCTATCCCTAGGCCAACAATCCTTCCCAACTCGAATTGCGCATTGTGTAATCCTAACAGCCAGTAGCTAGACTGGACTGTGCATTGCACAGTTCCAGTAGTCAAACAATCTCCTAACATCCCAAACTCTGCCTTGTGTAGTATTGGTAGTCAGTTTCCTGACCTCCTGGCCGAAATTGCGCAACCTTCATAATCATGCACCGAGGTATGTTGCAAGTCAGTTCTCATGTTCATTTTGGTTTTCGACTGACAGATTGCTTGCCATGAGTGTTACCATGTCTCCAGGTATCCCATGTGTTCATATGTCTCTCTGCAATATAAGTACAATGGTTTCCAGGAGAGGAGAGATGAAGACACCATTCAAAGCACACTTGGGGATACAATCGATCAAGTGTCCATGGAATTTCCTACCCACGAAGACATGAAGTTGTTCATAGACAAGGACATCAAGATATGATAGCAGCAGCATCACAGTGAGCAACATCATTAATTACAACTGAAGACAACATACCAAATGCAATGAATGTAAGAGGAGGGTTGTTGACAACATGGAGGTGAAACAAGGTCACAAGCTCAAGCAGGTCCATTGATGATGAAAGAAACTTTTGAGACTTTGGCTGAAGTGATAGAACGAGATGAAGATCATGCGAAGGTAGAAGATGGAACAAATAAAGAGTTGCATGTGCTGAAGCAGAAACTCATGAAGAACATGAATCTGCACAGATAAGTGAATGAGTTGCAACAGGAACAGGAATAGCAGTGGGCACAATAACACTCACAGATGAAACTGGGCCCGTATAAGTTAAGGATCCATCCCAACAGCTGACACAGAGCGGACATGGTGAGAAGGGTTGTTGATCACATGCAAGGAATTCAACAACATGTATGTTGTTGAGCACACATGCAATCCAACCCATTCAACACACTCATCAAGGTGAAGACAAGAAGCAAGTCCAAATGGGGCTGAATATGTACTTCGGAAAGTTGATGCGCATGACCACCAATGCACACTTGAAGATGACAACTAACATTATGCATTAGTGTGTTGCCGGTTCAATCATACCCAAGAAGACCATGCACATGCTAACTGACGAGTTGGATGAAGGGGCTAAACCAATGCACCAGTTGCAATGGAGGCAAGAGTTCACTTCAACAAGATGTCATCAAGAGGTGCATGCATACCATCACGGATGACCAAGCTTGGAATTAGCTCACCATCTTCAACATCACAAGCATGTCAAAGAATTGGTCTCATCACAACAGATTGAGTGTCAGTGATGTCTTGCAAGGCTTTCTCAAGCCATGTTGTCTCACATGAGTACATGCGCATTGTAATGTTGAGTCATGTCAAGTGTAAGTCAAGTGTCACTGGTTGGATGTAACAATCATAGGGTAGGTGAAGAGTCATGAAGGTAGTTGGATTGTCATAAAGGGGAATGTCAAGGGCCACCCCACCCTTTGCTATAAATAGTACCTCATAACTCATTGTAGAGGCTTTTAGTTGGCCAAGCTTCTTCTAAGACTATCTTGAAGAAGGCTTGAAGAGTATTATAATGTAGCTTCGATTATCCACTGCACGAAGCTAGTACATCTCTTTGGAGGAGCAAGCGGATGTGGATGTAACATTTCACTGATGGGGCTAGCAGGTTTACATGGATGTATTGTATGATTGGAACTTACACTTTTATATAATAAGAGCCAACACATTTCATGCATATGTTGTTATTGTAGTTGGACTGCTCTGGTTTCCTTAATGATATATGTTTTTTAACTTACGTATTTGTGAATGAACTAATTCACATGAAATTATATGAATCTTGTTGTCAATGTGTTGTATATGTTGTTAATGTTTTCACCGTCCATGTCGACTGCTCTGCCAGACACCAGACAAACCTTTCACATGAACCTTGTTGTAACAACCGTTGCACTTGTTCGGATCGATATGTGAGTGTTGTATGTGTTATCTTACCTTGTATGTTGTGACTACTGCATTTGTGTGGACTGCTCTGCCAGAAGCTGTGTATGTCCTTTTTGTTGTGTGTTTCTAGCCGACTTGGGACTAATCCCTTTCAACCTCAAAGTCACCTTCACGCTTTTCTCCCCCTTTATGTGTTAGAACCTCTCATACACCTTCTTTGACTCACTACATCAGCCACACCCTTGCTACTAACAGACTTATCTTACATGCCTCTATGCGACATTGCAATCAAGGCATTACCTTAACAACCCACTACTGGGACTCCTACACCAAATGGTCTGAGGTCTAATTGGGACTTCTTACTGGGGAGATCCCCTTGACATGTTGGTGGGTCCAACACCATTAACATGCTGGCACAAAGTCTTCATGAGAGCGACCAAGATATCTGGGTCAGTTTGGTCCCTGATCGCTCGCACAGAATGGTATGGGAAATACTGAGCTCCCTTAGTCGCTATCATGTAGTTCACAGAGAGTGACCTAGTCTGTCATAGTCACTCGCACAACTCCTCCTCCTTGTGTCTGAGATTCCAAGATGAGATTTCAGTATTCTGAAGATTTCGCTCAGTGATAGAAGTGTTCGGCAACAGGCTACAGGTAGTGATAGTACATTACAGTTATTTGAATCATAGTTTTGATGTTTAGATGCATTTCATGGATATTCTAATTTTTGTGAAGATATGGATCATTGTACTCTGTTTTGTTGAATCATTTGATGACAATCTATTAGAAGAAGATTTGCAAGGGTTTTCCCCATAGTGGGTTTTGCCCTGGTCTCCCACCAATCCTGGTGTCTCTCTGTGTGAATTCTTTTCTTCTATTGTTCCTTTATGTTATCCTGCATTGATGATGATGTTATTTTTCTTTCTACATAGTTGCATATGTTGATGAATAACAATGTTAATCTAAATAATGTTATGATGTTATGGGGTTAACTTAATGTGTTAATGGAGAAATGCAATTATCAAAGCAAAGAACAATATAGCCCTATGAAAAATTAACATGGTTTCAGAGTTGGGTTGAAGAAAAACCATGGATATCACCCCCATAGAGACACTTTTGATGGAAACTAGAAGAGGATGGTGGAGACCTAAAATAATCCTAGGGTATGAAGGAAACCCTAGGTAGTTAGTGCATAAGGATTTGATGGTTAGGGTTTGATAGAAACTATGGTTTATGGAAAATACTTGAGATTTGATGTATGAAACTATAGTATGGTCTATGTGAAGATGGTCAAGCACTTGGGATAGATTTGATGAAGCCCTAGATGGCTATTTGTTGATAAAGTTGATTGAAGGAAACATCTTATGTGGACTATGGATAGTGATGACTTTTGAAGGCTAGTTCAAGAGGGAGAGGATCACCTCTCATTAAAGATAAGTACTCCTTAACTTATAATGTTTATTTGTGTCTTTACTCTTGTTTAGACTTATGGATCTGATTATTATGATTATTGTTTTGATCATTGCTTATACTTCTTTCATATGTATTTGAGTATATGGATGTATCTAACGTCCTTAATGAAAAGGTGACAAACACTACAAACTGTCTATGAGAAGGTGCATAGGTATTTTAAGACTACAAGGTATGAAAGGTATATTATTTCAATGTTATGTTTCAGTTATAACATTGGATGACTAGGTAAGCCTTATGGTATGTTGAGAATGTCTCCTTCACAAATGGCTCATGCTTGCATATGAAAGAGATTTGGATTTATGTTTCCTATGATGAAATGGTGCACCTGGTATTGAATATTTTGATCATGATGATCTTCTTGATTCTATGAGGTTACTTATTGTTGATCTTGGATATAGTGGCATAACTTGATGTTTGGCTAACATTTATTGTTCTTGGAGATCCTGATTCTGTGAAGAAGGCTAGTACCTTGACTCTAGTAAATGATACTCTTGACACTTGACATGCATAAGACATGATGGATCTCTTATAAAAGGTTACCTCATTGATATTGATAATTCTTGTGATAAGTATGATGAAAGTATGTTGACACTCTTGTTGTTTTGGTAAAGTTTTATTGAATGACCTAATTTGGTCTTATGGTAACCTTGATAATAGAACTATGAGTTTGATACTCTAGACCTCTTACTAATTATAGTCAGCTTGATGGAATGAGTAAGTATGGAATATCTGATTGCACTAACTTGATGGATTCAAATGATAAAAGGGATATTGTGTTCATGATATTTGAAGTATGTTGTCACACCTATCTGTTATCCCTATCATGTGAATTTAACCTTTTGATGAAAGATTGATGTCATGATATAATTTAGTAGCTGACGTGAGCATGATATGACCATGATGGATATATGTTTGACTCTATGATCTAACAGATTTGTTGTTGCACGACTCTAGTAAAGACAGGTTGATGACATGAAAGGAGTCGAATGAAGTAGATTCCCAGTCAGAGGGAGAATCTATTCTCAATATTATTACTCTTATTACTATTTGCATTATGTACTGTTGGAATATGATTTATGTGCATCTCACATTATTGATCTGTAGTAAGGTCTCAGATTTGAAGTTTGTACAGAAATTAGCATTTTTTCTCCAGTCGCAGGCACAGATCTGGGAATACTTGTCCGTGGACGCACGCATGCTAAGGTCCAAGTAGTGTCCAGGAAACTAAAGTCGCTCCCATGCTAACCTGAAGGGAGCGTCTAGAGGTTTGACTACTGTTGACCGTCATCTGATGATTTCTAAAGTTTTCTCAACTCTAAATCAAGATGTTCACCTGGAGGATGTTAGTTCCACAGATAAGTAGCAAATATCTAAAAGATTTGAAAGCAGGGAAGTTTGAATGTTTGTAGGTGACCATGACATACATATAGATATGTCATTATGTTTGAAGTTTGCGCTGCAAGAATTTGACATGATTTGGCTGATTGATATATATGAGTTGTATGATGTCTGATGATGAGCTAGATCTCTGATTCAATAATTGAGATACGTCTTGGACTATAGATTTTACTATGATAGAAAACTTGGATATTGACATGATGTCTAATGTTTTGACTTGATGAATGATGATTTTCCTTGATGACAATGATATATTAGCATAGTGACTTCCTATGACTTGTATTATGGGAATAACTTGATTGATATTGTATGGATGATGACAACTTGTTGGCATGATAATAGATGATGTCATGAATCTATGAAAGCCCTACCTTCCATCTGGTTCAAAGAATTGACATTGAGGTATTGATGACTTTTGATACTAGTATTGATTTGGCTTCTAAAATTTGATGAGATGATTTGATTGCACAATAAGGATTTATGAAAGGTTGATGGTTTGGTAAAGTGTTATGGTTTTAGTGAGCATTGCATGAAGCAATCTCCCCTGATCTAGATATGTCTACATTGACAATCATCTAATGAATCCAGTATGATGTGTTGATCCAAGCCTTTACTGTGAAAATTTTTGAATCTAACAATACCAAAAATGCTACTACAATAAACTGATTCGCATTACCTACTTGTATTCTTCATGTTAACAGGTTATTTTCATATATATTTAGAAAATATTAATGCAAATACACTGCAGCCTACACCAATATACAGATCAAGTACTAGAAAATAAATGAGCCAATCACACAAAGGACACACTTATTTTTGGACTAAACATCCTAGAAAAGCCCAGTGTGGGAAAACCAGTGCAGTAGATATGAGGATTTTATTATTCAACAAATTTTTGAGTACAATTATGGTGCCAAATCTAGCTCAACCAACAGAGAATAAAACCAGCAGAAGTACCTCTATCCAGAGACAAATATTTTGGCGAATCCAGCAACTGGATGAACAAACCCCACAGGTGACTGCACTGTCCCCAGTGATGTGCAGTGATGGTTGCTCCCATCTCTGCGTTGGAATTGTGTCACCTCCTCTAGGAGCTGTGTCACCCTCCCAGTGAGCCTTCTTGGCTCAAAAATCAATCTACTAAACTACTGCTCGATCTGCCTCATAGAAACCCCAGTGTTGCCTCTAAGTGATTATGTCAACTCCTCTAGCCTTTGCATCACCCTTCTGGAGCTGTGTTGTCTCTCCTTGGTGTTGTGCTACCTCTCTACTATGTATTCTCAGCCTTAGACTGAAGTCCCTCTACTGAACTACCCCTCTCTGCACTAGAAGCTCACTCTGAAATTCTCATCAAACCGTGCCCTTGAATTTTGATTTAGCTCAAGTGTTGCTCTTCTTGTGTGTATTCTCCAACTAACCCCAAGCCTCCATTTATACTTTTCCTATCGAGAAGTCAACGTTCATGATCTAATCTCTAATCATATTAAATTAGACTTGATCCTCGTCACTTAGAAGATTCTCACCCATATTTTCATTAATACCCATTAATATTTTAATTTTCCTAAGTTTAGACTTGGGAACCCCATTAAAAATATTAAATATTTTAAAAAAATACAATCCGGTTGGAATTTCATCAATCAAGCACAAAATTTTGGAGCTAGAGCACATACAATGCTATCCAAAAATAATCACTCCCTCTTAGAGAGAAATGTGCTCTAGAAATACTTCCTAATAGAATTATCACACTGATCCATGACATCGATCCTCTGCATTGCTAATGCTCGGCCTACTGCCCCTCATCCACTGTGCTACTGCAATCTGTACTGCTGCTCATGACACTGCCACTGTAATTGTTAAATTTGTACTACATCTCCCTCTCAATATGGTGCATCATGTTGTCCATAGCATTGCCACTACTAACAGCTGCACTGCAACTCAGTTGTTGAGAAGTAAGAAATTGAAAAGCCACCCAAAATCTGACATGTTGGCTAATCTGGATGCCCCTTGATGCTAAAGCTACCTCTACTACTAATTTGTGTTGACCGTCTGATGCTACTGTGCTATTGTTGTATTTGCTTTATGCCTTCCACACTATTGCAACACTCTACTATGCTACTTCAGACATTGGCACTCTAGCTCTGTCACTGTTGCTCCATCATCCCTCACACCCACTAACTCTCGTCATTCTACTACTGTCATTAAGGGCTCCCATAGTCGTATGTGATCCAACAGTTTTGACGCCTCAAGGATCCTTCCCTTATGTAGTCCTCTCGACTACAATTCAATATCGCACCACCTCTTCTCTAGAGGTGCATGAGCACTCATGGCACAATCACCATCATCCTCTTTGTCAGCTTATGTTGGAGCAGCGTTTGAGTCAGACTTCTCTTCTTTTCCCTTCTTCCGAGGGCACTACGTGGTGAAATGACCCATTTCACAACATCTGAAGCATTTGACTTTGGATATGTCCTTTTTCTTTCTCTTTCGCTGCCCTCGTTGTTCCGCATATGTGAGAGTTGCATCCTCCTCTTCCTCCTTCTTGACTCTGATCCCTTTGTTGTTGCTTCCTGCCTTAGTCAACCGTCTAATCTCTTCCTGTCGAAGTGCTACCCACATCTCCTCCCAACTGGGAAGAGAATCCCTTCCCAAGATGCTTTGGACAAAGGTTTCCCAGTCTTCAGTGACTACATTCATGGCAGTTCTTAACATAAATTCAGGATCTGGTGTAGCCCCTACGGAAGTTAGTTGGTTAGGGATCCTTTTCAATCTAAGAAGGAAGGGATCGATTTATTCTCCTTTCTACATCTGAAACTGTCTTAGTTGACTCTCAAAAAACATCTTCCGCTAAATAGAAGTCCCATCATACAATGTGGTCAAGGCCTCCCATAGTTCCCTTGCTGTGTCTTTCTCAGAAATATGTGGGATCACATGATCCTTGACCCCGTCCAAGATCATGAATTTTAATTTTTCCTGGGCCTCTTCGTACTTCTTGATAGGATCAGCATCAACCGGAACTATAACCATCCTCAAGGCATAATCCTTGATTCGATTTTTATCCAAAATTGCTCGAATCCTGGCCTTCCAGATGACAAAGTTGGATGCTCCGTCCAACCTATCCTGATCCCTCAGTTCATCAACGACCATCTCTTCTCAAATGAATGTCGAATTGGTTCTCTTCTCCCTCTTTCGCTTCTGCCCCAACAAAACTTGGATCTAGATTTCTTTGGTGCTAGAAATCCTCTAAGGAACAAGCTCCCTCTGAATTTCGATTTCCTTCACAAAAATCCTTCTGCCAACTACTATCGAACCACCCCTCTCTGATCTCTCTTTTCTGCTGCTCAGCACTAGATCTAGATTTCTTGGCAAGAAATATTTTGACAAACTGATTCCCTCTACTTTTCTTCTACCCCACTAGGTATTGTTCTGCACCAACATAATCAACACCCCACTAGCAACTCCAGATGAAATATGTGTTGCACCTCTAGCCATGACAACTGGAAGAAACGAGACTCAACAGTCTCTGTGTTGGCCTAGAAACCACTGTGCTGCCCTCTACAGCAACAAAGTCACTCAATCAGGCTGACGCAGGCTCTACGTGAGCCTCACTTGGTGACTGTGTCACCTCTCCTTTGCTCTCTCGGCCAGAAACTGTGTTGTCTCTCGGGACAATTGTCTTCACACAAATTTTCCTATGTCCTTTCGCTGATGGCTTCAATCCTCCTTGATCTGCAATTTCTCTGATACCATGTGAAAATTTCTGAATCTAACAATACCAGAAATCCTACTGCAGTAAACTGATTTGCATTACCTACTTGTATTCTTCATGTTAACAAGTTATTTTCAGAGATATTCAGAAAATATTAATGCAAAGACACTGCAGCCTACACCAATATACAGATCAAGTACTGAAAAATAAATGAGACAGTCATAGAAGGGACACACTTATTTTTGGACTAAACATCCCTGGAAAAACCCAGTGTGTGAAAACTGGTGCAGCAGATATAAGGATTTTATTATGAAGAAGATTTCTAAATACAACTAGGGTGCCAAATCCAGCTCACCCAACTAAGAATAAACCTGGTAGAAGTACCTCTATTTGGAGACATATATTTTAGCGAATCCAGCAACTAGATGAACAAACCCCACAGGTGACTATGTTTTCCCTAGCGTTGTGCAGCGATAGCTACTCCCAGCTCTGTGCTGGAACTACGTCACCTCCTCTAGGAGTTACATCACCCTCCTAGTGAGCCTTCCTGGCTCAGAAATTGATTTGTTGAATTGCTGCTCGATCTGCCTCACAAAAACCTCAACGCTGCCTCTAAGTGATTGTGTCAGCTCCTCTAGCCTCTATGTCACCCTTCTGGAGTAGTGGTGTCTCTCACTGGTGTTGTGCTTCCTCTCTGCTATGTATTCTCAGCCTTGGACTGAATTCCCTCTACTGAATTGTCCCTCTCTGCATTAGAAGATCACTCTGAAATTCTAAGCAAACCATGCCCCATAATTTCGATTTAGCTCAAGTGTTGCTCTCTCTGTGTGTATTCTCCAACTAACCCCAAGCCTCCATTTATAATTTTCCTGTTGAGAAATCAACGGTTGTGATCTAATCTCTAATCAATAGCTAAGATTAAATTAGATTTGATCCTCGTCACTTAGAAGCTTCTCACCCATATTTTCATTAATACCCATTAATATTTTAATTTTCCTAAGTTTAGACTTAGGAACCCGATTACAAATATTAATTATTTTAATAAAACACAATCCAGGTGGAATTTCACCAAACGATTTATGGGTCTTGGAGATCTGATGTATTCTATCCCCTCCACAAAATTTCGAAGCTAGAGCACATCGGATGCTACCCAAAAATCAACATTCACCTCAGAAGTGTTCCAAGGTATGACTTTGATTTTGATTTTGGATTTTATATATTGACGATCTACTATTGTTAGGTAAAGAGCCTCTAATGATATAAGTAAGAGGTAGATGGATTTTGAAGTTCGTAATAATCTATCGTGGAATGATGAATTGATTTCTGAAGTTGGTAAAATACAATCTATAGTGTGAAGCTATATTTGAAGAAGCATTGAAAAATTGGAAATGCAAATCCTTGGACACTCTGATTTGAAGTTCAAGATGTTGTTGAAGTTGACATGGCATCCAGCAATTGATTGAAGCATTGATGTTCCATTTTGAACATCCATATGTATATATATGATGTGCATATAACCTGAACAAGTTTATGATTGAGCCGCTTCAAACACAATGTCGCCAAGAATCCTTTGAGATGTTTGCATGCTATGATCTATTCTCGGTCTAAGATATTCTTCCTATGATATATGACTGTATGGATATGATCATATTGATTATTAATGAGATGATCACATATGAGTGTTGTCTTAGTATGATATTTTCCATGATGAGAAGTTCGTGACACAACCGAGGTTGAGTACGATGTTGCTAGCATGACTAGCTATGAGCAAGATAAAGAAGCTCCTTAGAGAGCTTTCTGAGCATGATCTGTATATGACATGGATACATTACGATAATAAAAGGTGGGATCTGATTGGCAGAGAATCCCATATATATATATATATATATATATATATATTTGGGACCGCGATACTCTCATGTATTGAGACAGTGCAGTTGTACGAGACAAGCTTAGGCTTGTGGTTGGCACCTCCTTGAGAGGAAGGATGATTATGGTATCCTTTTGTGATTTATATGATCATTTATTCTCTAACATGATATTTCATTTGATGTCCTATATAAATAGGAGACATTTCTACTAATAGATGATGATTACTTGATGCAAGTACGATGACATGAGTATGATGAGAGCAGCACTGATCGAGGACACTGAGCAATACTCTTCCCCCCTGTTTGAGCTCCCAGTGTATGGAATTGAGATAGAGCACTCCTGGGGTTGAGGAAAGTTTGGACAATACATCGTTACCCCTATCTATTACCCATAGGGTTGGAGTAATAGCTCACCATATCTTAGTCTTTTCAGAGTATACCCCAGTTGGCATCATACCCACAAGTTGGGCTTGTTTGGATTATCCCTCTCTGTCTGGCCAACCATTGAGGAAGGTTGGGGACGTGATATCCTTACCTTTGGTAAGTCAGGTATCTCACCCAAGATAGGATTATGATGCAGGTGTTCTACCACTTGAATATTCAGGGTCATTGATGGGAAGATCAGTAGGAAATAGGATGGATTGAGTAGTAGATCCCCTATCTCCCATATTGCTCGATATGGTGTCATAGTAATAGCTCCCCCATGATATTGCTAGATGATTAGTAGCTCCTCAATATGGTTCTAGGTTGAGATGTGCTCCCTGATGATATGTTTTCTGATGATGATGAGGGATGTAGATCTAACTCCCCACCGATATTTCTAGGTAGTAGCTTGATGGTATCTTCGGGTAGTAGCCCGATGATATTTCCGGGTAGTATCCCAATGGTATTTGCGAGCAGTAGCCTGATGACATTTCCAGTTAGTAGCCCATTAACATATTTCTGGGTAGTATCCCATTGAAATATTTCTGGGTAGTATCCTGCTTAGAGATATTCCGGGTAGTATCCCGCTTAGAGATATTCCGGGTAGTATCCCGCTTAGAGATATTCCGGGTAGTAGCCCGCTGATAGATATTCCAGGTAGTAGCCCGCTGATAGAGATTCCAAGTTGTGGCCAGATGAATAGAGGGTGGTAGCTTAAGATCCCCTCCGGTGGAAAATTCTTCTTCTTCTAGATTCGAGAATATTTAGCATATGAGTAGGAACAATCAAGAGATAACCATGAATAAGAAAGATATGTGAATTGATGATCCGATATGATGAGATACTTGAGATGGGACATATGTCATGTTGATCAATGGTCCGATATTGGCAAGTGGAATTCTCCCTAGTTGAGAGGGAGTGTTAAAAATATTCAACTACAACCAAATTCAACTTTGGACTACTCATTTTATGAAGATGATGATTGAATTTAATTCCTCTTTTTGAGAGGACCAAAATTGACCTAAATATCACCTCATTTGGACAAGCAGAAGTTGAGTTATGAATTATTTTATTCATACATATATTTTGGATCAGGTTGGCCCTATGCACATGTACCAATGGGCAGGTCAAGTGGACCCTCATGGAAGCCTATAAATAGAATATACCTCAATCTCATTTAGACACATTGATCAAGCTCTCTTCTCCTCTTCTATTTTGTCTTGGCTCGCATAGGTCTGGTAGAGGAAGCTCGCTTAAGGGTTCAAAACTACAGGATGAAGCTCACATTGAACTAGGGTTTTCTGTTTCCTATACGCTAGCACATAACTAGGAATTTTAGTCCCTGGACGTTGGCACACAAGCCTATGAGAGTGACCAGGGACCCTTGGTCGCTGGCACAGAGTCTTCATGAGAGCGACCGAGAGTCTGGGCCAGTTTGTTCCCCAGTCGCTCACACAGAATGGTATGGGAGCGACCGTGCTACCTTAGTTGCTATGATGTAGTTCATAGATAGTGACTAGGTCTGTCATAGTCACTCACACAACTCCTCTTCCTTGTGTCTAGGACTCCAAGATGAGATTTCAGTATTTCGAAGATTTTGCTCAATGACAGAAGTGTTCGACAGTAGGTTATAGGAAGTGACAGTACATTACAGTTATCTAAATTAGAGTTTTCATGTTTAGATGCATTTCATGGATATTCTAATTGTTGTGAAGACATGGATCATTATATTCTCTTTTGTTGAATCATTTTATGACAATCTATTAGAAGAATATTTGCAAGGGTTTTCCCCGTAGTGGGTTTTGCCCTGGTATCTGACCAATCCTCATGTCTGTATGTGTGCATGATTTTCTTCTATTGTTCCTTTATGTTTTGCTTCATTGATGATGATGTTATTGTTCTTTCTACATAGTTGCATATGCTGATGAATAATGATGTTAATCTGAATAATGTTATGATGCTATTATCAAAGCAAAGAACAATATAGACCTATGAAAAATTAACATTTTCTAATGTTGATCCAATGTGGGTTGATGACTTGGCTGGGAGGAAGTGCGATTAGAAGAGGCAATGCTGGCAGTGGATGAGAAATAACTCTGGATATTTATTCTCTTTGTTCCTTTTTATTTTTGGCCAAAAGAATGAGGAACATATTGAAATGGGTCATTGGTGGAAGGGATAGAAGAGGAGCCTTGAATCTCATAATCATCATACCCACTCTCTTTCATGGCTTATAATAATTCCCTCTTCCTTGCAATTTCATCTTGGATGGCCTTCTCCCTAACCTTATTCTCCTCAAAATTTTCAAAATTGGAAAGTTATTTTGCCCTAATAGGACCTAACACTTCATTTGGTGCTTCACATGGCTTTACTTGGCCTCTTATCCCAACCAAGTGTTGTTTCAATCTGAGAATACCCCCACCTCCAATAGGTTTATGGCATAATTTGCATATTATTTTTCCATCAATCAAATCACAATGAGCCCATGCACTGTCCTTGGCTTTTGGAGCCATGTTGGCTTGAAATAATTAAAATTTGCAAAGAAATCTTCCATTAAAAAATAAAAATTGTAGCTAAGAAACATGGAAAACCAAAGCTAAATTTAGGGAAAAAATGCACATGTAGCCTACAAATTTTGATAGCATAGAACTAGAGATTTGATAGCATAGAATGAGATATTTGATAGCATAGATGATAGAACACATAAAAAAATTTAATACATGGACAACAATCAAATGAGGAAAATTTCAAGTGAAAATCCTTACATGGAAATGAAAACTAGCTTCCTTAGCCTCCTCTTGAAGATGCCAACTCCACTGACAGCTCCAAACTATCTCCAAAATAGCTCCAACTCCAACTCCAAGCCTCCAAGATGACTACTCTAGCTAAAATCAACACTCTCTAAGCTCCCAATCAAACTCACAAAAACTCCAAATGAGATGTGTGAGACAAATGAGAGGGACAAGCTCCTTTTAAAGGCTTGGAGAGGGTGTTTTTGGAGGGAAACAAGCCTTATTTTCCCTCCAAAACATCCTTGAAGCTTGCTAAATTGCATTGCGTGGTTCCTCTATGGCCTTGGCAGCTAACCAACTGATTTAGGATGGAACCGACTGGTTTGACCATTAACTGGTTGATTCTGCCCTAAACCGGCCAGTTAGCACCAATTTTTGTGGTTTCTGGGCAAAGGGAGGGGTTGAACCTAGTTTTTCTACCAATTTGACCCGGTTAGCTAGTGAAGCGGCTGGTTTGACCAGTTACCGGTTCAAACCGACCGGTTTTTAAAACACTGGTCTTAGTGGGTGTACCCAACTATTAGGAATGTCTATTTTGTGATCATTTACCAGGATTTTCATGAAATTCCAAGCCATTGGTGAACAAAACAAGTGCGTTGAGACTACCTTAGCAGAGTTAAAAATGACACTTAGCAATGCTACATATCAACTTTATGTGAGTTCCTTACTAAGGTTATCTTGTAGCTCTATCTTTATGTCTACAACTGTCTTCATGGATATGTTGGTGCAATGCATCCCCTCCACCATAGATGTTGCACATATACATAGAAGGATACTTGGAAGAATATATTATCTTGATGATGAAGAGGATATGGCAATCAAACAAGTAACTAAAATGAGGGTCTACCAAGCCCCAATGTCAAACTCCTATATGTTAAACCTATTTGCGATGTGAAGTTCAAAATTATGAATAAAACAATAATGCTAGAGCCCTTGCACTATTATGGTGTTCAAATAATATATGTTGGTAGACAAAATATTCAACTTTTCTAATGGAAAATATACACTAAATGAAACTTGTATGTTATGCAAAGATCTAAACCCCCACTGACTATATTTCTACAATATATATATGGAGTTGTCTCGTAGAAGAAGTCATGTCATAACTGGTATAACAAAGGCTAGGGAACACCAACTTATATTGTAAGGATTTTACTAGTTGTTGAATCCTTTAGTTTGAGATAGACCATAGGTACCCTACATAGGGAAAACATTTTTCCTATCTATACTTGACCATTGGCTCACAGTTCCAAGATTGTTCCTATGGAAGAATTTATAGTATTGGAAGGTATGGCCCCTAGATAGTAGATGGACATGGACTGAAAATTTTAGAAGTAACAATGAAAATATATTACGAACATGATTATGCACTTGCCACTGAAAACAGGTCTCGGTTTTTGATATTTGGATTATCACGATGTCACTTGACTACCGAAACTCTCAAAAACAACTTATGGAAAATTATGAAAACCATGCAAGATTTTCAACCATGGGTTCTTTCAAAACTTAAAGCTCTTGAACTTTCATGTGGTCATCATGCTTGCCAAGAGGAGCATTAAAGATATGTGATCATATGGCACTGCGAGAAGTAAATCTTTTACAAGGGTCATTCTACAAGAAAGGTACTTCTCATCTTTGGGTAATAGGAGGGATTTACAACATCAAAAGGTGCAGCCCCAAGACAATGAATAGGCCTTGGTCATTTAGAGTATACAAAGACTTATCATGTAGATGCAAAGTGTAGATGGAAATACAATTTGGGCTCAACAATTAGGGAAACAAAAAGTAGAGGATAAAAATACACAATCCTTGTTTGGCAGCTCCTACAAGTCTCTACGATAATAAACATCTTAGGGTTTTTAATGATCATCTCTTCTCCTTTATTATATTTTCTCTTCCTGATGAGAAATAGGGTTATCCAAAAGTATATTCAAGGAAATGGGCAGCTTGTAAAACTGGTGAAACTACATGCCTCTTGCTACTGCAAGATAATGAAGATGCATTCAACATTTGCTATGTTACTTTTATGATAAAGAATGAGGAACACTTGTGGTCATTGGAAATGCAAATGATTTAGAATTTTGGCTTAAGAGGCATTGTTCAAGAGGTTTTATTCATAGGTCTATTGATGATGGAAAATCCCTAGATATTTTGCATAAAACACCAGTTAATGGAGTACCTCTTGCATTATGCCTTAAACCTTGTGTGGGCTATTCATGCCTTGATAACATTCCACCATAGAAAGGACCATACAGGGGTTCAAAACTGATATTTTCTCATCATGAATATGTCATGTTTCTCTTGTTATTATTTGACTGCAAATATGTGTTTTACCACTGTAATTTGTTTGCAAGTAGAAGAAACGGAACGAGCATGACAACATATGTGGAGGAAGCTAGGGTTTCTCACAGAAGCTACATAGTGTTTCTACAAGATGGAAATTCGGTTCCACACAAGCTCTAAGATCTAGTTAGCAATACCAAAGGTACAATATTAAAAGGTTGGTCAATGCATATGAGGCACGATAGCAGGCAAACAACTTTGTCTTATGACATGGAAACAACATTAGAAATGAGTACTCTAGGGTTTCCAAGAAACCTCTATACTCGCTTCATGTCTTCTCTACTATCATAATGTAAATATTTCTCATCATGATGCCAACAACTATGCTGAGGTCAATTGGGCATGTATTAGACATTAGACATGAGAGAGAAGTGAGGAAGTTCAAGAGTCATGAGGAAAGGTGAGAAGTCACAGTAGGTGAATAATCACCTCACCTCTATAAATATACCCTCATGCCTCATTTGTAGGGGACTTTAGCACTCGAGTTAGGACTAGCATTAGGTAGTTGATATGTGATTGAAGAGCTAGAGGTATTTAACTCTTGGTAGCTTGTAGGGTGAGTTATGGTGAGGCTAGTGTTTTTCTTTGGATGATGGTATGAGCAACCCATGTTCCACTATTGGGCTTTGATGATTGCAGGACATGTACTTGTATTTGAAAAAATATTAATAAGAAGCTATTTTCTTTCATTATGGATTCTCATGCATCTTTATGATGGTTGTACTAGTTTTCTCATGTTTCCATCATGTTGTATGTGTGATTTCATGTGGGCATATGTTAATGAACTCATTCTTAGCTTATGGATTTCATGTCCACTCTGAATCTATTCTTACTTGTTCCATGCCATTCCAGTAACATATTGCAAACTTATTTACAATTAACCTTTGTATGTTCTTTTTCATGTATGTCTAAGATGGTTTTAGCTCACTCATCATTCTCATGGCATACTTGTTGTTGTTTCTTTCCTGAATCTCATTTTGTAGTTTGTCAATCTTGGGTTGACCTTGTTCCATTGTCAAGGGATTTCATTCTTGTCCTCACTCTAACATCTCCTCATTTGAAAGCCAAGAGCGAAACCAACATGATGGTAGTCGGGCCTACATACTGGATGGGGATCTTATCCCAAACGATGTGAGGTATAATTGGGACTTCACACCAGGGAGACCCCCTAGCTGTTGGTGGTACATTCCAGCTTGTCAATAAATTTTTGGTACTAGAAGGAGGGAAGATGACAAGCTTTCCCCATGGAGCCTTTAGTTTAGCTTCATATCTTGAAATGGCTCCTTCCCACTTCTCTATTTTGGGTTGTATTTGGACACATGTGTCAATTTATCCATTTATATAACTCTAATGGAATACATTGTAAAGATGTTATGGGCATATTCTCCATCCTCACGCTTGAAGGTCATGTCAAGCAATGGTGCCACATGTTAACGACTACTTCTATCCATTCATCTGAGCATCTCATCAACAACCTTCATCAATATTTTGATAGGTATGATTATCAATATGTGTTTAAAAGGATAAATCATCTTAGAATGAAACCCTACGAATCAATCATAGGATATTACTGATAGATTTGTTCATCTTTGTTACGAATTTCCTGAAAGAGACGTGGACTGGATGTATTTGAGTGAGAAATTCTGACAATTGGTTTATCTTTCTCTACAACCATTTCAATCAGAAAAAAATCATGATTTTGATGATCATCATGATAATCTACAAGTTACAAACCATCCAAATCTTATCCCTAATCTTGTCTTGTCCATTTCTGTGAGTTGGAAAAAGCCTCAAGCCTCTAAGGAGGAAATTATTGCATATGAAATTTTTCTTCCTCCTCCAAATTCATTACCTAATGAAATTTATGCCATTGATAATCTAGGTGATGAAGAGTGTTTGCAGGGTAAAGAACCAAGTTATATTCCTTCCAAAGCTCTCATACATCCTAGTGAAATTAGACAACTTGATAATCAAGTTGATAAAACACCTCTCCCTGTTGAAAAGATTCAACTTGATCCTGTTAAGCGCACATCTTCTTGAATATATTCCTGATTCTCCTCATATTATGCTCCCTCCTTCATTTTCTTACCATGAACTATATCATCTCTCTATTAATATTGAAGTTGCAAACAACTCCATGAAGCATAACATGCATATAGATCTCTTGATTTCTCAAGCTAATATTAATGTGTATGTTTTAAGTTCTAAACCAAACTTGGTTGGAAATTTTGTCTCTCCACCCATTTCTTTTCATCCATTGTGCCCTAATTTGTTTCATGAGTCTGCTCCACCAACGGTTTCTATAAATTATTTAGATATGTATCCTACTAGTTTCAATTGCAATCATGTGAATGATGATGTTGTCTCACAATCATAGGTTGAAAGTATTGAATCCCTTGTCCATGATATTTTCAATCTTCCATCTTTAACAAATGGAGAGGAAGATTATACATATCTAAAGGTTCAAAAGAGTCCCCTGATTGATATATCCTCATTTTATATCTTTGAAGAGTATCATGTGTTAGATACCCGATCCGATCAAATTAGTGGCTTTAACAAGTATCACTCTATCAATGATGTCTTCACTGATACTATCATGGAAGTTGTTTGTACTCACATCTCAATCTCATAAAGCCACCACAATTTGATGATCCACCTTCTGAAGGTTCTGGGACTTTTCAAGAAGTTTAGGAAATTTAGGTTACGTTGATCGTTATGACAGGTTCTCACATTCCTGATGAGATCCTTGAACTAGTTCATATTAGGGTCTCTCACATGTTCCTACATTCAACACCATATTTCTAGATGAAAGCTCATTTTCAAAAGATTCTAATATGAAATACTCCATGTACCCTGACTTGTTTGTTGAAGAAAGCACACCAGCCTTTGTTTCAAACCTTTGTGATTCTCGCCTAGCTAGTGCAGATTATGATCATGTACAATGTTATGAAGCCAGCTCACAAAAAGATAGAAAAGAGAGATAAACGCCTTAGAATTCAGCCTCTTATAGGGGGCAACCTCCTTTACATTACACAAATGAAAAATTCTTGGATGATACAAATGACAAGACCTCCTTTCTATATATAGGAGTCTAAGGGGTCATAACATAATCAGAGCTGACATAACAATAATAATGTAAGGGCACAATAATAGCAATAGTGGGCTTCTATGGGGCACAATAATAACAATATGGGGATTACATGGGCACAATAATATAATAAGGGGGATGTACTAATAACAATAAGGGGTTACACTAGTAGTATAGGGACCTAACATGCCCCTCTCCTTCAAAAAGTGTTGTCCTCAATGCTTGAGTAGTTCTTGATGTTTCTGTATAAAATTCTTGTCCTCCCATGTGGAATCTTCAGCAAGTAAATTCTTCCACTTGATGAGATACTCTGAAATTGATCGATTTTGTAGCTATCGGGTTCTTGTTTCTGTGATTGCTCTAGGTTCCAATATGATTTTTCCTTCCTCGTCAAGTTCTGGCAATATTTTTTGAACTAGGATCTTTTGAAACTTTTGAATGAGTGGCCACACTTCTTCATCCTTCTTCCATTCATCCCTTGCTTCGTTTATCTAATCTAGTTGGATAATAGAAATAGCATAAAACAATTCTTCCACATCCTCATCCTTTCTTGAGAGTGCATCTGCAACAACATTTTGCTTCCCTTTTTTGTAGATGATTTCAAAGTCATAACCCAACATATTTGTGACCCATTTTTTATGTTCTTCTAAATGAAATCTTTGTTCTAAAAATTATTTAAGACTATCATGATCCATTTTTACCTTGAAGTATCCTCACATTAGGTAAGGTCGCCATTTCTTAAGTGCATGTAGTATTGTTGCATTTCCTTCTCATAAATAGCTTGCTTGAGATGTAGCATTTCCTTTAAAAGTTGCAGAACTTTTTTTTGATGCTCGATGTGATCTTTCACTTCTTGAACATTTTTCTTCTTGATATTTCCTTCTATCTTGATAGTTTGAGGAGTGGTAATTATTTCCAATGCTTTACAAGATATGGTTGGATTCATTTATTCTTTCTCTAGGGTTTGTTCCTATTTTATATCCTCTTCTTTTGATGTTTCTTGATCCTTTTCTTCCTTCTCTTCATAATCTATGTAAAATAATTTCTTCTCAGCACACTTATGACCTTTAGTGTATTTTCTATCACAATTGTAACAAAGCCCTTTTTCTCTTTTTTCTTCCAATTGTTGCGGTGTAAACCTTGTAGGTTGTGGAAGGCTAGGAGAAAAAACACTTCCATAATTATAGTCGTGAGTGGTGGGATTCCTTGTTTCCATAATTTCACTTTCAATTTTTCTTGCCAACATGAATGCCTTCTCCAATGAATCAGGTTCCCAAAGATGAACCTCATGTTGAATGTCATCCTTTAAAGTCCCTATGAATACATCAATTCTTTGCTTCTCTGGAATATCATTTACCCTTATCTTCAATTTTTTCCTCAATGTGCTCTGCCATTGAACCCTTTTGTTTGAGATTTATTAGCTGGCTAAAGAAGGTGTTTCTCTTTGTATCCTCATAATGTGCTATCATTTCCTCCGTGAAAATTGACCGCATGACAAGTGGTTTATGAGAACAAAGCCCCTCATACCATAAAACGTTATTCGGTTCTAAATATAAAGATGCAATATGTACCTTTTGTAACAGTTGCACCTCATGTAGATCAAAATATTTCTCCATCTTTAGTATCCAATTTAACGGATCCTTGTCATCAAACTTCCTCATATCGCCTTTTCTTGATTTTAGGAGCTCGATATTGAATTGACTGTAACTCTGTAATTTCAGATCTCCAAGTTCTAAAATTGCATCATGCAGTAGCCCTCTGAGTCCTTTTTCTAACCTCGCAAGTCTGATCAAGAATGGATTCTACAAGGAAGAGTTATGTCAAATCTCCCACGATGACCTGATTATAGACTAGTTCATTAGAGTGAACTTGTACGAAGTGCCACATGTAATGGTTTCAACCTTAGGACCTAAAACCATTATATAGAAAACTACAGTCCATCCTCTTTCTGTAAATTCTTATGAAATTTCACTATGATTCTCAAAGAGAAAGTTATGATGATTTGGTCACCTATTTGGGATGTAATTTGGGATCCTACAAAAACCCTAAATGTCTTCGACTATATCTCCGAAAATATAAAAATATAAGATATGAATTCGGGCCCGAGCTTCACCAATTTTTCGGCTCAAATGGGTTTTAATTTCAAGGTCTAAAATTTTGTAGAAAAATAATTATAGTGAAAATTCCACAATGATCGGCTTGAGATGGAATTCTGGAGCTTGCAAAAACCCTAACTTCCTCATATCTTATCTCCGAAAATATAGCTAGACAAGATCTGAAATTCAGACCCGAGGTTCAGCAAGATGTCATCTCAAATGGGTTTTGTTTTGAGCTTCTGAAATGTCACAGAAAAAAAAAATGTTATAGCAAAAATGCCACGATGCTCTGTTTGGAGTAGCGAAACCCTAGAATCCAAAGCTCTAATACCAAATGTTATGAAACTAGCTCAAAAAATGATAGAAAAGAGAGATAAATGCCTTAGAATTTAGCCTCTTCAAGGGGGCAACCTCCTTTACATTACACAAATGAAAAATTCTTGGATGATACAAATGACAAGACCTCCTTTCTATATATAGGAATCTAAGGGGTCATAATATAATCAAAGCCGAGATAACAATAATAATGCAAGGTCACAATAATAACAATATGGGGACTACATGGGCACAACAATATAATAAGGGGGTTGTACTAATAACAATAAGGGGTTACACTAGTAGTATAGGGACCTAACATACAAGCTAGTGTTGTCTTACATTCCCTTGTATGTGAGGGAACAAACCACCTGATTCCTCTCTCTCATGAGACCCCTCTAGGTTATTTATCTCCATCATGGAAACCAGAAGAATTTGATCTTTTGAGCCACTGGTTTGTTAATACTCAAACATATGATCAAACCAACAATATATTTAATGATGATTTTCTTGAAACAACTGATGATGACCATGTGCATTCATCTATTAATCTTATGAAACCACCAATATTCGATGATCTACCATTTGAGGGTTTAGAGGTTTGTCAAGACAATGAGGCACTTCAGCTCTTGCCGATGGTTATGTCAAGCCTTCATGTCCTTGAAAAAATCCATGAACAAGCTCAAATTAGGCTTTCTGAAATTAGGGTTTCCAAGCTAGAGTCCTCTCATATCTTAGTTGCACCTGATGGATGCCCATATTTGGAAAAAATTTCAGGGTCCTCAAGTTGATCATCTTGAATTTCATGATAGAATTGTTGATTGGCTGAAAGAGTCTTATCTAGAAAATTCCTATACAAGCAGGCGACATGTTGTCTCTCTTATGTTGAATTGAGGGTTAAGAACAAATGAATTCATGTCATGGAGAAATGATCAGAGTTTTCAAGTTTATCATTTTGTCTACCAAGATATATTTGCAACTTATTGCAACTGGGGCTAGAGGGTCATGGATTCATAGATCGCACCTCCATATCGCAATTAGAGCGATAATTTCAGCACTAATGTAACTTAGAAAATAAATCTCCTAGTGTGGCTGGTGTTGGGGTTTTATAGAGGTAGTAGGTTGCAGGAATAAAATACCCTCAAGCCCCAAGAGACTACCTTAGCAGAGCAAAAAATGACACTTAGAAATGTTGCATATCAACTTAATGTGAGGTCCTTACTAAGGTTATCTTGCAGCTCTATCTTTAGGTATACATCTATCTTCACAAGTATTGTAGCTACTACAACCCCCCCTCCAAACATTTTCTCATGCTTTAATTTTTGAGCCTCCCTTTGACTGTAAGAACTGTCTTTTTAAATTGTGTCAACTTTTCTTCTTGTTTTACTAAGTGTCGCAATGACTCATTCTCTCATGTTAGGCTTGTGATGTCTTAAATATGTATTATGTCTAATAGCTACTGGGCACTCCTCGATGATAGTCAATCCTTGTCGATAGTAGCTGCACAACTTTTGAAGATAGAAAAAGCACCTTTTGTGAAAAAAAGTTAAGTCTTGCCTTGATGACACTAATTGCATGCCTTGCTTTGATGGGTTTCGCAATCCTCTGTTATAGTGAACTGTGCAAGCCCTTGCCAGAGTGAACTGCACAATCCACTGAGACAAGCAATTGTGCAATTAACTATGAGAGAAAATTGTGCAAACCCTGGTGACAATAAACTATGTAATCCAATGAGAGAGAAACTACGTAATCCACCGAGCCAGTGAATTGCACAGTTACCAGAGCAATCCAACTACGCACTCCTAGAAAATAGTAAGTGCACACTTCCCAAGGACAACCATGTGCACTTCTAATTGATAGTGTGGTGTGTGTTTCTAATTTTATCATCTGACATGTGTCAATCATCTAGGAGTGGCTCCTTGATTTTAGGCATGCACACCCAAAACCCTAACCCTAATCTCATGGGTTCTCATCTATATAAGAAAGCTATCATAGATCTCATTCTCACACTTTTATTTAGAGCTCTACTCATTATCACTAGCACAAGGAGTTTTGGATTCCATTTGCGTTGCTTTTCTGGGTAAGTTTCTCAACTCTTGCTTTTTGTCACTTTTGTTTTTTCTTTTGTCATTTTTTCTTTCACAAGTGTCATTTAATCTTTCTTTTCTTATAGCTAGTGTAATTTTCCTATTATTAGCTTATACAAGTGTCATTTCAGTCTTTTGAGCTTATTTTCAAGTGTTGCATCACATTCCTTGTCTTTTCACTTACCAATAATTATTGATGTTGGGTGTATTTATGCATGCATGTCCTTTTCCTTTCATTATATTGCTTTCTTGATGTGAGTAACTTATTTGTATGAATCTCGGGATGATCCACATCCTTTCACTCTTCAGTCAACAAATTTGGAGCCTTCGCTTCTACCAAGAAAATTGTGCAACTTTCAGAGTCTTCTTCCCTCCAGAACTATGCATTATGCAATGTCTTCCAGTAGCAACTCCCTCTTGCCATCTACAACTGCACACTACGTAATCATTGGGTCCCCCAACTATGCATTGTGTAATCATAGTCAACAGGAAGGCCTTCATGTCCCTTGCAACTGTGCACTGCGTAGTTCAGGCTCCTCTCTCTAGCATTAACTGCGCATTGAACAAATTTAGTCCTCAGTCAAACCCCCTTACAATCAAGAACTACACAATCATTCCTCTAATGCTACACAATGCACATTTCTAGTGACCAATGAGGTCACCCTACCTCACTTGTGCTCTAACATTGCAGAATCCCTCTTCTTAGTGACTATCTTATGCTTGTGAATTGTTAGGTTAATTGATCTCTTGTGAAACTATCTTTTACATTCCATGAGTGCATATTGTTCACCAGGTACTGCATATCCATAACACATCAGTGTTTCATCATCTAATAGCACCATGCTTCCAAAATAGAGATCATCTAAGGAGGTCACATAAATCAGTACTAAAGATGCCATTGACAATACCTTGACAAGAGTTAACTATATTGTCAGACACTCAATGCTTTATCAACAAAGACTCTACTGTCACATGGATCACTATCAAAGATGTATTCAATTCAAAGGAGTTCACAAAAGATTTGTAAGATAGGGAAATCTATGAGAATATTCAAAAGTTAGGGTTCCACAGAGTTTCCTACAGGTATCCATTACTTGTGCCAATGTCATCAAGTGGATATTGTAGGGTCTAGACACTAAGAACACAGTGCTCAATAGTTTCATTGGGCAACATCTTACCTCATACCAACCACATTACTTTCACTTATATTACAACTTGCCCAAGTCTGAGTAGCACTTGGATTCTCTATTTTATGCAGCTTCGATTTATATGGACATCAAAGATGTGATCAAGTCATGGTGGCAGGGACCAACTAAGTTTCACCACAAGCCTATTAGTACTTACAAGACCAAATGTCTTAGAATAGTTTACTAGTACTTGATTTCTATGTGTTCTAGGATCTATGGATAGAAGAACATTGAATCCTTTCCTAAAGGGTGGATCTTCATTTTGTACCTACTTGTCACAAAAGGAAAAGTATTCAATTGGTCACATATTTTATCCCAACAACTGAGGATTAATTTGAACAAGGAAAAAGAACCACCTAAGGTAAAGAAACCAAAATTTTACATAACTACCTTCTCACTCGATGGTATTTGAGCTCACCATGAATTCCCAGGTCTAGAATGAAGGTGGAGCCCGAGGGAGCTCCCTATCAATGTATATTGCAAAGTATTGTTAGAGTACAATTATATAGGGGTATATTAGAAACTTTCTTAACACTTCTTCATGGTTCTATATTAGATGATATTTGAGGAAGAATTTCCTTACATGTCCCATGAGGCTAGGAAAGCAGTGGCAGAGATAGCATATTGGTTTTCCTCACCTCAAGGAACATACCTCAGAGTGTTTAGTTCTCATAAACCTCCACATCATTTTCTAAGGTTTGTGACTGATAAGGTGGTCATATAAGAGGTTTCGTATCATCTCAACGCAAGTTTATCTCAGTTACCGAAGAAGAAGAAGAAGGAACCTTAGCCTTCCTTTCCTCTGCAAGTGGGATTGTATGATATCAAGAGCTTAAAGGCTACAGAAACATAAGTTGAAGAACTTACCAGCCTTAAGTTTGGTGAGATGATCTTTCATAGATATGATCCCAGAGGAGTATGTAAAATACATTGTGCCAAGTTACATTTTTCCTAGGATTATGAGTCTTATTGCTGAAAAGAGGAAGAGAAGATAAAGAATTGTTACAATGCTTCTCGATTGCATGCACCAGGTAGTGAGCCATCACCTTCTAGTACAGTTCATCAGCAAGATGTTGTCTAAGAAGGGAATAAAAAAGAATTTCCCACTCCAGTCACCATTTCTATGTATAAGAGGAAATTTGTGCATAATCCTGTAGTAGAGCAGAGCCAAAATTCCAAAGTAGATCTTGTTATTCTGAGAGCGACCATTGCAGCAGAAAAGAGGAGAAAATAATTAGAAGAACTAGAGAAGAAGAATTTTTTTTATTTTGGGTAGCATCTGATGTGATCTAGCCTTGAAAATTGGTGGAGAGGCTAAGGCACATAAGATCTCCAAGACCTAGAAATCGTTTGGAGAAATTCCACCCAAATGAGGAGTTATTAAAATAATTATTATTTTTAATGGGTTCCTAAGTCTAAACTTAGGAAAATAAAAATATTAATGTGTATTAATAAAATATGGGTGAGAAAGTTCTAAGTGACTAGGATCAAGCTATTTCTAATCTTAGCCGTTGATTAGGGACTTAATCTTAGTCATTGATTCATCAACAGGAAAAGTATAAGAGGAGGCTTGAGGGTCAGTTGGAGATACACCAAGTGATCAAAGAATTTGATTTTTTGGTGCAAGGTTTGTTGAGGAAATCGAGTTAGTGATCAGAGTTGTAGTAAGGGGTAGTTTAGCAAGGGATTTTCATCCAAGGCTGAAGAATACATAGTAGAGAGGCAGCGCAGTGTCGGGAGAGACAGTGCATGACCTAGATGGGCTGATGTAGAGGCCAAAAGAGCTGATGTAGAGGCCAAAAGAGCTGATGTAGAGGATGCAGAAGGCTAACACAGGTGACACAGAAGCTGTAGAGGCTGATGTTGGGCCTCAGAGGCAGTGCTAGGAAGATTCTGTGGGGCAGATTGGGAGTAGATCAACAGATTATAAGCCGGGAGAGGGTGACGCAGATCCTGGAGGAGTGATGCAGTTCCAAAGTAGTCTTGGAGCAGTTTTCACTGTCCAGTGTAGGGAACAACCGAAGTAATTGTAGGGTTTGATCATCCGGTTGCTGAGTTCTCGGAATATCTGTGTTTGGATAAAGGTACTACTACTGAGGATATTCTCTATTGGGTGAGCCATTTCCGGAACCCTAGTTATATTCATGGATCTACTTGATAATACAAACCCTCTATATGTTGCACCAGTTTTCCCAAATTGATTTTTTTCAGGGACGATTGTCGAAAAATAATGGTGTCCCATGTGTTATTGTCTCAGTTTATTTCAGTGCATGATTTGTATATTTGTGAAGCTTGCAATAGTGTTTACTTCGATGTTTATGAAATTAAATAACTTGTTAGTGTAAAAAACAAGTAGGAGATTGTAAACCAGTAATTGTAGTAGGGGTTTATGATGTGTTAGATTCAGGAATTTTTGGATGGTATCAGAGAGATTGTAGATCAGAGGTGACTAAAGACACCAGACGAGAAATCTGAGAATTTGTAGCAGAGAAGCAGTTGTCCCGAGAGACAATGTTGTTCTAGAGTTGAAGAGGCAAGAGGAGGATTGACGTAGTGTAGAGACTGTGACGCAGAGGCTCACAAAGTTCCTATGTCAGCATTCTAAGCCAAGAAAGGAATATGCAGTAGCTAGGAGGAGCCTACGCAGCAAAGAGGAGGATTGACGCAGTGCAGAGAGTGTGACACAGAGGCTCATGGAGTGCCTGCGTCAGCATTCTGAGCCGTGAAAGGAAGATGCAGTAGCTGGGAGGAGCCCACGCAGTAGCTGTGTCAGCCATCAAGGCTACTGTAGAGGTATAGGAGGGAAGATCAGGCTCACGTAGACCCATGTCATCTTTCTGAGCCAGGAAGGATTGATGCAGTTTTCTGGGAGAAGCAGATTCAGCCCACGCAGAGATTGCACAGAGCCTGAAGGGCTCAGATTCTTTGAGTGATAGGGCTAAGGGAGCTGTGGAGATTTTTATTTTTGGAGTTGGTGGGAACTTGTTTCTGTCAGTGAAGAATAGTGTCTAAGGAGACTGAACTAAGGTAGAGGGAAGCACTACATCGACAGATTTCTAGCCAAGAAATCTAGGTCTAAGTTGCAATGGCAAAGGAGGATTGGAGAGGAGTGATTCGACAGTTGGCTGGAGGATTTTTGAGAGGGAAATCAGGACTTAGAGGGAGTTTAGAGAAGAGGAGAAGATATTGTGGTGAATGGATTGATGGATCAGGACAGATTGGACATGGCTTCCAATTTTGTCGTCTAAAAGGCTAGGATCCTGGCAATCCTAGATAAACATCGCATCAAGGACTATGCCTTGAAAACAGTAGTTGTCCCAGTTGACCCTGATACAAATGAGAAGTATGAGGAAGCCCAGGCGAAGGAAAAATGCATGATCCTAGACGGGGTCAAAGATCATGTAATACCACATATTTCTGAGAAGACAACAACAAGGGAGATGTGGGAGACCCTGACCACCTTATACCAGGGCTCTTCTGTGCAATAGAAGATGTTATTGGAGAATCAGCTGAGGTCATACCAGATGCAGAAAATGGAGGAGATAGATCCCTTCCTTCTCAAGTTGCAAGGGATTCGCGACCAGCTTACTTCCCTGGGGTCTACACCAGATCCAGAGTTCATGGTCAGGACTGCCTTAAATGTAGTCTCCGAGGAGTGGGAGATATTTGTCCAAAGCATTTTGGGCAGAGCGACTCTCCCTAGTTGGGAGGAGATGTGGGCAGCTCTTCGACAGGAAGAGCTCAGGAGATTGACCAAGGTGGGGAGTAGCGATAAGGGAGTTCAAATCAAGAAGGAGGAGGAGGAGGATGCAACTCTCACATCAGCGAGACAACAGGGGGTACAGAAGAGGAAGAATAAAGACATCTTCAAGGTCAAGTGATTCAACTGTGGAGAGCTGGGATAGTATGCCTCTCAGTGCCCTAGGAAGAAAGGCAAGGGAGAAGCTTTTGACTCAAATGTTTCTCTAGCAAAGGCGGAGAAGGATGTCGATATTGATAAAAATTGTGCCACGAGTGCTCATGTGCCTCTAAAGAATAGGTGGGGAGATAGAGAGCTGTAGTCAAGGGGACTACAGAAGTGGGGGTAGGATCCATGAGGTGCCCAAACTCTTGGATCACATACATCTACAGGAGCCCTTAATGACAGTAGCATGATGACAGGTGTTGGGTGGAGCAAGGTGTGATGGAGTGACAAGGCAATGCTAGAGTGAATAAGTCTGTAGCAATGCAGTGGAGGTTGCAATAGTGCAAGAGGCACAGAAGAGGTTGCAGCAGTGCAGTGGCAGTAGAGGGAGCACAGGATAGCAACAAAGGTAGCTTGAACATCACGAGGCTTCTAGACTGACCAAAATGTCAGTGTTTGGGTGAATTCAGTTACCTACTTCTTGGTAACTGAGTTGCAGTGCAACAGTTAGCAGTGGCAATGCTATGGGCAACATGATGTAGCATGTTGAGATGGAGTTGTAGTACAGATGTAGTAGTGGTAATGGCAGTGTCATGGGTAGTAGTACAGGAAGTAGTAGTGCAGTGGATGTGGGGCAGCAAGCCAAGCATCAACACAGAGGATTGATGCGGAGGATCAGTGTGATGCTTCTATGATGAAGCATTGCTAGAGCATATTCCTCGCTAAGATGGAGTGTTGATTTTGGGTAGCATCGGATGTACTCTAGCCTTGAAAATTGGTGGAGAGGCTAAGGCACATGAGATATTCAAGACCCAAAAATCGTTTGGAGAAATTCCAACCGAATGAGGAGTTATTAAAATAATTAATATTTTTAATGGGTTCCTAAGTCCAAAGTTTGGAAAATAAACATATTAATGTGTATTAATAAAATATAAGTGAGAAAGTTCTAAGTGACGAGGATCAAGCTAGTTCGAATCTTAGCCGTTGATTAGGGACTTAATATTGACAGTTGATTCGTCAATAGGAAAAGTACAAGAGGAAGCTTGAGGGTTAGTTGGAGATACACCAAGTGATCAAAGAATTTGAGGTTTGATGAGGAAATCGAGTTAGTGATCAAAGTTACAGTGAAGGGAAGTTTAGTAAGGGATTTTCATCCAAGGTTGAAGAATACATAGCAGAGAGGTAGCTCAATCTTGGGAGAGATAACGCATGAACTAGAAGGGCTTACACAAAGGCCAAAAGAGCTAACAGAGAGGAAACAGAAGGTTGACACAAGTGACATAGAAGTTGTAGAGGCTAGAGATGGTCCTCAAAGGCAAAGCTCGAAATATTTTGTGGGGCACATACTCTGAAATTTCATCAAAGTTTCCCCAAGATATTCCATCAAAGTTTTAGGACATAACAACATAGTAAAGGCTTGGTACCATTATGTTACAACAAAGCTACACGTGGAAGTTGTCGAGCTAGAGTTTCCTCAAGCTCAAACATAATGTATAGAGTTTTGTCTTATTAGGATCTAGCCAAGTTTTGTCTTGCATGATTTTGTATTTAGAAAATAATAAGAAATGCAAATGTAAGTGGAAGTCCAAGATTCAAATAGGGAATATGAAAATTCATTAGATAGAATAGAGACAAAATAAGCTTAAGAGTCATGAGGGGAATCAAAGGTCACAAGAGGAGGTGAAATGTCACCTCATATGTTATAAATAAACCCTCATAACTCAAGAAAGGGGCTTGGAATTGGATATTGGCAGCCTCGGCTTCTCCAGTCTAGCATAGGAGTGAATATCATTCTTTGGAGAATCAAGTAGTAACTTCATGTTACATTATTGGGGCTAGTGTCATATGATTGTATTGTATACTTGGAACTTTCACTTAATTATCAGAATCTCTCAAAGCTAGCACACTTTCACGCATGTATCGTGAATGTTGTAAGACTATTCTTTAAATTTTTATGATATATGTTATTTCATTCATGCTAAAGTAAATGAACTATTTTGTTAACTTTAGTATATCTTATTGAATATGTGTTGTATTTTATTTCATGATTGTTATTATCTTGAAAGAATAACTTCGGCGTAAATCACATGTAGACAGACATTTGTCGACGCGTTTCAAACCAACAAGTGTGGTTCATCGTCTTGTGAAATATTTTGCAGGCTAACTAATTATTCTTTCATATGTGGGTGTGTCTCTTTTAGGATAGTACTACTACTTTTATTCTAGAGGCCCACTTTCCTTCCCTTCATGTGAAAGAACCTCTTATGCATTACAATCAATATTATACAAAGTTTACTTACTTGCTAACACCAAAGATATGTGTATGTCTTCTTATGTGTTAATTGCAGCCAAAGCATATATTTAAGATCACAATTATGGCAACTGACCGTATTTCTGGTTGGGGATCCTACTCCAAATGATGTGAAGTCTAATTGGGACTTCATATTGGGGAGACCCCCTTGGTTGACAGATTTCCAGCATCATCAACAGTTGGCACTAGAAGGAGGGCCAAATGACAAGTTCAACCCATGAAGTATGGTTTCAATCTTTCATCTTCAATGGTTTCCTCCAAAATCGTAAACTTGGTATGCTTTTCTAGAGTTACAAGCTTGAAGTTTCCCATGCGGATAATTCATAGCTTGTCGAATATAAAATTTAATGGTGAGGGTGAAACAACCATTCTTGAGCACACCCTTCAATTTCTTGAATTTTGTGATTCTTTTGAGGTTAATTATGATGATGTTGCTTGTATGTTGTTCATTCTCACTCTTGTAGGTCATGTTAAACAATGGCGTTATACATTGTTGATCACTTCTATTCACTCTTCGAGCAACTTGTCATGGAGCTTCACCAAGATTTTGACAAGCATGATTATCAAAGTGTATATAAGAATATTATCCGCCTTAGAATAAAACCTGATGAATATTTGGAATATTTTCTTGATCACTTTCTTCACTTTTGTTATGATTTCTTTTAGGAAGACATTGACTGGGATTTTATGAAAGAAAAATTTTAGTATCTAGTGTATATTTCTTTGAATCCTCTCAATTCTGAATCTCTTACAAGTCTTCTAGCTTTTCTTGGTCATGGATCTCTTAAGACTACAGAGGAAACATATGATATTTCTTGTGTCTTTTCATCTTCTTTCATTCCTTTATCAAATGAGACAACCCCATGCACTGATATAGAAGTTTGAAAACTTGAAGATTAGATTGTTGATCTGCTTGTCCCATGATTATCCTCTCCTCGTAACCAAAATTTGAAATCATGTTTAAATTTTGAATCTGATTTAATTGATGACATTTCTTCTTCAAGATACACCTATTTCTCTTCACCAACCATCTTTCATGATCCTCTTTCTCTTGACTCACTAGATCAATCTTCTTTGGTAGTTTCATCTGAATCTTATGGGGATCATGTACAAGTTTATGTTGTTGTTCGAGTGGAATAAAAAGAGACTCATGATATCTATTATGATGATTATGTGTGGGCTTCAGATTCTGAACAAGAATCAGTTATTATAGATCATATTTCATTTGATTTTTCTTTCCCTTCTTCACCCTTAACTCACCTTCCTGACATGTTTAATGAATTTGTTACACCAATTTTTTCTTTAAATGTTTCTGATCTTCATATTACCAGTTTTAATCATAATCATGAGTGGTATGGAGAAGGGGTGGAATCTATTGTTCATAATCTATCTCATTCCTCATCTTTGACTTGTGAAGAAGCACGATTTGTGATTCCTTGTACTCAAGCAAATCCTTCACTTGATTCGTCCAACCATGAAGAGTCTGTATATTTGTTTGTGAAATTTGATCTAGCTAGTGGCATCCTTAATGTGTTCATTGGAACACCTAATGATGTTTTTTCATCTTAATCTATTGATATTTCCAAGCCACCTGTATTTGATGAATCACCTCTTGATAGTTTGGAAACTTATCAAGAATACAAGGCACTTCCTCAAGAATTTAATATTTCGACGAATGAGATTAAAATAAATTTTAATCCTCATCAATGGGCAAGATTACTTTGATAAGGATCACTCGAACTAGTCGTTGGAAGATTTATCTTTAAAGAGGAGGTCATTTGTCAGTTGATCCATCTGATCTTTGAGTTGTGTGCTAAGTGAAAAGCTCTCTTGTAATATTTTTATGAACAATAAAGAAAGACTTTGGGGTTAATTTTTGTTGGTGTTACTCTTCATGGAAATACTGTAAGATGTGTCATTTTCATGCATAGATTTCTTTTTAGCCATTGATGATAGCTTTCTGAAGAGTGATTTAAGTACAAGTATCTTGCTTAGTCGTTGGGGTTTAAGTGATAATATAAATTTTGAATGTAATAGCAGGTATCTCTATTTATATGGAATTTTATTATCATTTTCTTGCTCTATTTTAATGGTTGGATTGAGTTTTGCAGGAAATTCTTGATTTTTTTAGATCATCGGGCATTCAGGGAAGTTTTCAGTTGGACCATCCAACTCCCGGTTTGTATTTTCTAAAGAGCCCAACTTGATTTGATCCCAGGCTTATCATAAGATTTTTATTGGTGATGCATGAAGGGTTTTGGGCTAAGCACCTCCTTTTAAATTTAAAATTTAAATTTTTTTTGTGCTAAATTGATAAATCTGGCTATTAAGAGCCTTATATTATCAGATCTGGGAGTGGAGTTGGACTCACACTCACCAGATCTAGTAGATCTGCTATTCTTGTGCATAGATCTATAATTTTTTTTATTTTCTGACTTGGGTTTCTAGGGTTTTATTTATTTTTTGTATATCCGGGTTTTGGGTGTTTTTGTTTTCAAGTACAAGTTGCAGATCTGAAGGTGAAGTTTGATTTGAAGCTAGATCTAGGCCCTGGAGGGTAAGATCTAGCCTCAAAACCAGTTTTTGTAGGGGCATTATTTTGCAGTCCAGGGGTTTTAAAATTTTTCTTTAATCTGGAAATAATTTTACAAGGGTTTCATCATAAATCTGAAGCACAAGTGTGAAATTAATTTTTCTAGGTTGTCTTGCATTTGGGTTGTCTTACTAAGGCTTTCAGATTCTTTTTTTATTACTTTTTCCACTCCCTTGTCATTGCCCTCGCTACTCCTTTAACCTGCACATTAAGAAAACAAGAAAACGCTGCCATCATCCTTCCTTGCATCTTCATTCCTGCACGCTTCCATCTTACCTTTCATCTATCTACAACTCAATGTAGAAATTCTCACTGTAGATCACCTGATAATGCAATATACTAAAGCAAAATGTGTGATCTACTTCTACAATCGAACTTGCATAAGCTTAATCGAATATGAGCTCAAATAGAACACATATAATTGAAAATGAGAAATCAAGCACACATGAACATAGAAGAATAACCCGAGGAAAGCCTCAGCCTAAAACCCCAATCTCTGTATTATCATACAAGTGGAAATATGTTCATATTACAAAAAGAATCGTCTCACAAGTTATCCTACTCTCTCTGCAATCAAAACTGATGCTCATAAACAGTCAAAGGCTTCTCACAAACCTCTCCTCTACCCTCCAAACCTCCTATTTCCTTACACAGTTTTCCTTGGGGTCCAGTGTTGCTACCTGTGTGAATTGGGCTCTTTGCATGGATGAGTTTCCTATATAGGAAAAATCCTCCAACTATTAGTACACTGTCCCTTCCTCTGATCTCAACTAGGTCTCTAACTGAACTGACATGCATGGGTTATTTATGAGAGAATATTCAGTTATCTAAAGTGCAACAGTTACATGCATGCAAGCATTAACTAAGTGAACTCACAATTAATTCAATAAACTATTTGAATTAATTTAACTGGACTTGACTCAGCTAACTGAGCCAACTAATTACAACTCATCCTTATCTCTTTAACTGATGGATAAATTCCTCAATCAATGGAGAAACTGTTGCATGTCTTCACATAGAATTCTTGTTTGATTTTCTACAACTAATTAACTCAAGATGAATTAATTAATTATTTTACAAACAACTGCTAAGATCAAATTCTAATTTTACGTCTCTATTTTAGTTCAGGGACTAACTAAAATTGGAATCTATCCCGAATACTATTTATAACAATGCTATTTTTAGCACTTCCATTTTTCATTTCTTGTTGCTATGTCTAACATTGGTACCTGAACTGCTATTTATAGTAGTGATATTGTTAGAACTTCTATTTTTAGCATTTCTTGTTGCTATTTTCAACACTCCCTCTCAACAAGAAATGGATTCAACTTGAACCCAATCCTGAACGTTTGGAATGTTATACATGCAACACTTCTCTCAAGTGTTATTGCTCCAGTAACTCTAGAAACAAAAAATCTCCCAACTGACCTCCCTGTTGGGCTAGAAACATCCTCCGATGCTGAAGCTTCCACTACCATTGACAAGTGCTCCCTCTGTGACCTATGAGCTACTGCAACACTCCATGCATATCGCACCGTTGCACACCTCTTTGTGCCATCCTGCACTAGTGCAACACTCCTGTGCCTCTCGCATTGTTGCAGCTTGCTAGCTCTGCACTGTCTTGGGATTCCTGCACTGTAGCTCTCTTTACCCCTCCATCCGCATCTCTCTCTACCCACTCAGTTAGTCCTGCTACTCCTCTTCGGGGCTCTCATAGCAAGTTCTAATCAAAGAGGCTGGGTACCTCAAGAATCTTGCCCCTATTTTAGCCTTCTTGGGACTATCACTCCACATTGCCCCACCTCCTACCTAGAGGCATGGATGCATGTGATCCCTATGCTCACTTGGCTCGAAATTTCCTCCTACTAGAGGTCTCTGCATGAGTAGATGTCTCTACTCGATCTCCTATTGGCTTCTCTAGTTGTGGCTACTCCACAACCTCTTGAAGTTGCTTCACCAATTGTGGCTCCTCCATAGTTTGAGACTTCTTCTAGCACTGCATCTTCAGAGGTAATGTACTCTCCCTCTCAACCACCAAGTCTCCAACAGTTACCTTGCTCCTCAAGGCTTTGCATGCATCTTGAACCCCAAGAGCATACAATTTCTTGACTTGTGAACTGATCTGCTTCACCTGTCTCTTGGTGATGTGTCAAAGGAAAACCTTTCCCTTACTGAAGACTACATCATAGCCTTTGTCTTCTAGCATTGCGATCGACACCAATTTTTTCCTCAGTCCTGGGACATACTTGACATCGGTCAAGGTAATGCAAGCTCCATGCTCCCTCTGAAAAACAATCGTGCCTACACCTAAGACACTATACTTTTCATCATTGCCCATTGTTATGAGTATCTGGAGATCTATCTCCTCCAAGGTACTGAACAAACTCTTGTCGTCTGTCATGTGGAAAGAAGCTCCACTATTAAGAAACCAACCACATCCCACCATGGATGAAACCATGCATGCGAAGAGGGTGAAATCCAACTTGAATTATGAGGCCAATGCCTCACCTTCGGATCCTTCCTTGGATCCCATCTTCGATTTCTTTAGTGGACAATTTGTTGCAAAATGGCCCACCTCATGACAATGAAAGCGTCACACTTTTGATTTGTCAAACTTCTTCCCACCATGGGAAGAACTGGATTTGGGATGAGAATCCTTCTCCTTCCCTTTCTTTTCCTTACTCGCTAAGGCACAGTTTCCTTCATCCTCCTTGGATGAAGAACCATCTCTGGTGCTTCTTCTTATCTCCTCTTACAACAGATCTAACCAAAGTCGTTCCCAATATGGCAGTTTTTCTCTTCCATTGACCGAGCCTTGGTAACTATGGCAGCTCTTAGGAAGGCTGAGGAGTACAAGACTCACCATGTCATCATCGGTTGTCATGATCCCTACACTCCCAAGCTCATCCCTATAGATGGTGAGCTTGTTTAGATATGTAGAGATCGTGTCACCCTTTTCACACTTGATTTTCTAAAGATTGTCTTTCAGTGCTAGCTTCCTCTGATTGTTGTTGTTCTGATATAGATCTTTCAATGTTTTCCACATCGAAAATGTTGTCTCCTTCCCATGGAGGCTCGAGACAATGTGGTCTCGAACTCCCTCCCGAGGGATTTTCCGTACTCTAGCCACACATTTCTTCCATTCCATCAATTCTTTAGCATCAGATGTTGCCAGCTTGGGGACTTCTTGATTAATGAAGTCCTTTAGACTATTATCCTCTAATACTGCTTCCATGTGATCCTTCCAGGCTATATAATTCGAGCTTCCATCAAGGGCATACTCGAGTCTTAAAATATTGAAAGCCATTGGTGAAATTGAGATGTGATAAGAACTCGATTTCTATATTCAGGAACCTCAAACTTTGAACTTCTCCCTTCTTGTATATTGCTCTTCACTTTGATCACCTTTGCTCTGATACCATGTAGAAAGATAATGCAATATACTAAAGCAAAATACCTGATCTACTTCTAAAAAGAAACTTGCGAAAGCTTAATTGAATAAGAGCAAGATCAAATAGAACACATATAACTGAGAATGAGAAATCAATCACACATGAACACAGAAGAATAACTCGGGGAAAGCCTCATCCTAGAACCCCAATCTTTGTATTATCATACAAGTGGAAATATGTTCATATTATAAAAGGAATCAACTCACAATCTATCCAGCTCTCTCTGCAATCAAAATTGTTGCTCATAAAGGCTTCTCACAAACCTTCTCCTTTGCCCTCCAAGCCTCCTATTTCTTTGCGCAGTTTTCCTTGGGGTCTAGTGATGCCACCTATGTGAATTGGCCTCTTCACACACTCACTAACCTCTGATCAACTGCGCAATCCTGAAGAAGATGATTCCTTCTGCATGGATGAGTTTCCTATATAGGAAAAATCCTCCAACTGATAGTAAATTGTCCCGTCCTCTAATCTCAACAGGGTCTCTGACTGAACTGACATGCATGAGTTATTTATGAGAGAATATTCAGTTATCTGAAGTGCAACAGTTACATGCATGCATGCATTAACTAACTGAACTCACAATTAATTCAACAAACTATTTGAATTAATCTAACTGGACTTGACTCAGTTAACTGAGCCAACTAATTACAACTCATCCTTATCTCTTTAACTGATGGATAAATTCCTATATCAATGGAGAAATTGTTGCATGTCTTCGCATAGACTTCATGTTTGATTTTATACAACTAATTAACTCAAGATGAATTAATTAATTATTTTACAAACAACTACTAAGATCAAATTCAAATTTTACTTCTCTATTTTAGTTCAGGGACTAACTAAAATTGGAATCTGTCTCGAAATACTATTTATAGCAATTTTATTTTTAGCACTTCCATTTTTCATTTCTTGTTTCCATGTCCAACACTGGTACCCGAACTGCTATTTATAGCAGTGTTATTTTTAGCACTTCTATTTTAGCATTTCTTGTTGCTATTTTCAACACTCAATCCCTATCTTCTGCTACCTCATCCCTCAAACGCTGCCTTTCCAATCTGCACAACAACACTCAAAATGTGTTAGCTTGTAGCTCCTTCTCTGTGTGATTTCCCATTCACACCATCGTTGCCTTATCTTGCTCACCCTTCGCGCGGTTCCCTTCCTCATCCGTAATCTCTCCTTCCCTTGTGTTCTGTCCATCCTTGAAACCCCTACCACCTACGTCCATTGTTGCCATCACATTTTTTTGCCGCATTAACACTTTGTCCCTTCCCGTAGTCTGATGTCGTAGCTCCCTTCCTCATCGCACCCTCATACCTCTGCTCATAAACTTGTACGCTGCTCCATCTTCAGCTGTCATCGAGTCTCCTACGTTGTCCCTCCTACACATCGTACTCCTTTCTTACTCTGTCCAACTCTTCCACCCTGCCGCCGTACCTGCAAACAAATTGTGATTTCATTTATTTTATTCTTTAAATTTGTATATTCGGGGTTGGGTTAGGTTTAATATTTTTTAGGTTTATGATTTCGGTTTTGTCGTGATTTACTTTGATTTGGTTTATTAATCTAAAACACAATAATAATAAAAAAGGGTTCGATTTTGGTTTTATTTATTTTTTCTTTTTTATTTTTATTTTATTTTACATTGTTTCATTTCGATTTTGATTTTTTATTAAAATTCAAAAAAATTTAAACAAAAAGCTTAAAATCTAAAAATTTTAAAAATTTCTAAACATTTGAAAAACCTAAATCGTTTATTTTATGTGACTAGAAAATAAATCGAAATTAATTTTCATATTTAAAGTTAAGTGTTTTGTTTGTTTGTTTGTTTGTTTGTTTTTTTTTTTTTTTTAAATGTGGCCTCTAGCCCATTAATTCTTTTTTAAACATTATTAAATCAATTTGATTTGTTTTGGTCATATTCAAAAGAAATATCTTGATTAATCATTTACCACATTAAGTCTTGTTTCATAAAACTTAGCCATCAAAATTTTTTCTTAAGGACTAATTAAATTGTCAATTTAAAATTCCTTCTTGGTGTAATCACGGGCTAAGGGTAAAATCTAAGGAGAACTTTTGTGGTATTAACATTTTTTATTTCTCTATAGTTAAACATGCTTAAATTTTTTTATCTAAAGATTAACTATAGGAAAGTGGTAAATTTTCCTAGATTTGGGTCACTAAGCATAAATCATTTTAATTCTAGGATTGGAATTGATTAGCATTGAAATTTCATGGTTGTTTAAAGTAGTTGTATCTTGAGAAATTTAAGTGCTAGAATATCTTGCATCTATTGAAATTGATCGTCATTGCTTGAATTATTTGATGTGTGTTACATGTTAGATATATTGCGAATATTTTCAAGTGATTGTTAAAGTGCTTTGTCGTGGAATTATAATAGATTGCATATCTTTGTTTCCTAAGCTGAGTATTTGTGAACATCTGTTGACATTGATATTGAATTACAAAGAAGTTTTTGTTCTCTTTGAGCTATAATTGTATCAGAAAGATTTGAAATAAGCTTGTGGTTTAATTGTAATACTTTCAGGGGTCTATTTTAAGTCTTCATCCATAAAGCGAGCATTTAATTTTGGTGATTGAGGGCTTCTGCAACACAAGTGTTTCTAATCCTCGAGTCTAACTTCATCCCATCATCTTGTGCATTTGCATATAAGTTATCTTTGCATAAATAAAATTTACTTCCAAGCATAAGCTTGGTCGATAGAGAGATAGGTATCCATCCATATTTGCTTAAGAATCTTGCTTTTAATAGTACTTAAAATGGTGACCTTGCAGTAGTCAGAGCCACAACTCTCTGCAACAACGGAGGCACCAGGTATGTTAGATTTTTAGGAGAGGTATCGTTAATCACACCTTAGTGTGCTTCACCTTATCTTCTCTTTCCCAATTACTACGAATTCAGGCTCAACACAGAAAGGATCGAAGGATTCACATTTAAGTAGACATTTAACTAAAATTAACCAAGATTCTTGTGTCTCACATTAATTTTAGGATCTGTGTTTCATATAAGATAGTCATTCATCTAAGTGGTTGTCGCTAATTGATTACTTGGTCTTAAATTCCCTAGCAAGATCGTTAACTCCATAAGGCACTGGTATCAATCGTTTAAAATATAATCAAATCCTATAAGTCTTGCTAAATCTTAATCAAGTACTTGATCGCTTCACTGTGTCTCCTGAACTTGTTGGTTCCCAACTAGTTCTTCTTCATTCCATTTTTCCATAGGGTCTACCCCCCTTAGCCTGCTATAGGGAGACATCTTAAATGGAGAGATTGGGGATCAGGGTGACAACCCCCGATCTGAACTGTTTTCGTGGTGCCTAGACATTCTGTGCAACAACGTTTTTTGGCACTGTTGCCAGGGATAGAGTTTTTATTTCCTTGGTTTTCTCGACATCATTTTAATCATCTCATCTTTTCTACCATTCATTAGCCCGTCAAGTGACACAAAATTTTTTGGTGTCGTTGTCGGGGATAGAGTTTATATGTCCTTGGTTTCTTCGACATTCATCTCATTTCATTCTTCTCATCCTTTCATCTCTTGCCAAGATAAGTTCCTTTTCCTTGGTTCCTTTCTTTCGAGTTATTTCGAGTTAGATTTTTCTCTAAGTGGCAACTCCACTTCCTCTATCTTCTACAAGAGTGTATACTATAAGACATCCAAGTAGTTTGGTTAATCCTGCTCCTGATCCTGAAAGGGCTCTTAGAGTACGACTACACAAACTCTCTTCTTGTACCCTTCTTGTTAATCTCGGACAAGAAGCTCTCTCTAATATCCATTTTCTTTTTACTAACCCTGTCGAGCATGACATCATGGACATATTCGCCCCTTGTAACTTTGCTAACATTCAAGGTTATACCAATGATATTCTAAAACATGGGATGGATAAATTGCCTGCCTTTCATGGCAATAATACAAGTAGTGTTAACATTCATATGAAAGCTTTTATTTCTTGGATGGGTAAGTATGCGAGGGCTGCTGATTATAATCATGAAGATGTAAAAATGACCCTTTTTGTTCTTACCTTGGAGGGTGATTCTTTAGATTGGTTTATGGAGAAGCCTCATGATTCATTTAATTATTTGCAATCGATTATTAATGTCTTTAAGTAAAAGTATGGAGATAAGAGAGAAGAAAGGCATCTCGTAAAAGCTATTAGTATCATTAAAAAGAGAGAAAATGAGACTGCAGAAGAATTTAACAAGAGGTTCAATGATATTATTAAGGAATTACCTCAAGATTATAAACCTCCTAATAAATCTCTTCGGGATTTCTATGTTGATGCCTTTAGCCTTGACCCCTCTTATGAGTTAAGATGTGCTAAACTTCCTGATTATAGGGATTGTCAAGCTTTAGTGGTAGAGCTTGAAAAAGATAAGAAGGCATCTTGGAAGTCTAAAATCCCAGGTTTTGATAGGGCTTAAATGAAATTGAAAGAACCTAAAGGGAAAGGGGTTAAAGAATCTGATGATGACCCTATTCAGAAATTACTGCAAAATTGAAAGCGTGGAGCTTAACCAAGCGAAATTAATCTTTAACCATGCTAAGGAGATAACTACTTTGCATAATAGGTTGGTTCAAATGGAAAGAGCTCAAATGCAGAATTTCCAGCCTAGAAATAATAATAATAATCAAAATAATAATTGGTAGAAGAAAGGTCAATCTAGTGAGCAAAGACCACCTAATCTACTTGAATCTACTAATTTGGTCGATGATGCTCCACCTTATTGTCAAGCTTATGATGCTCTTCATGGGAGGCTACTTGCCCCACGGTTAGAAAGATTTTGGATAATGGAATGTTTGGGGAAAGTAATCAAATAAATGTAGTGGGTGAAGAGTTTTCTTTCTCTATGGAAGACTGGATGGAAGTTAAGGAAAACAGTTGAGATGTTATGCCTTCCACATCAACTTTTAACATAAATAATTTTGAGCATGAAAATGATATGATGGTTGAATTATTTGGTGAAAAGCCTTCTCCAAATCGAGTGATGGAAATTTCTAAAGATAAGCCTGGTTTAACTTAACAAAAAAGGGATAAATATCAAAGTGGGAATCAAATTCCTGCTAGAATTTTTAACCCCGGTTCAAAATCTGGATTAGATATTGATTTGGAAAGTTGGTTTAATAATTCAAAAATATGGGTTCATATCACCAAGATTGCGATATTCCTTCCCAAAGGGATAAGTTATTAAAATCTATTGAAGGTCCTCAAGTGAATGTTTCTCAACAAAAGGTACCTAAAGCTAATTATCAGGATGCTCCTATATATTTGCAAAGTTTGGATTCAGATAACAAGGATCATCAGTCATTCTTTATTACTTTGATTGTTAATGGATATAAATTGAATAATTGTATGCTGGATTCTGGTGCATCAACTTGTGTCATGACCAAGAGGGTCATGGAACAACTTAATTTAAGAGTTTCTAGGCCTTACTATAATATATGTGCCATGGATTCTAAGAAGATTGAAGTTCATGGTTTAATCAAGTATTTACAAGTTCATCTGTTGGTTTACCTTGACATTATGATTGTTATGGACATTGTTGTTGTTGATGTGCCTGATGCTTGGGGTATGCTTTTATCTAGAAAATGGGCCTCTGATCTAGGAGGGAGTATTCAAATGAATTGGTCATATGCTACGATTCCTTCTCCTAGAGGTGATGGGTTTGTAAGACTTAATAGAGAGCTTGAGAGAAGATTCCATGTTGAAGATCCTAAGAGACCTCATAATGAGATAATTAAAGAACAATATGACATTGGGAATTATGCTATTCTGTCTAATTCCATAGTTCTTCCTAATGATAAGGTTGATAACAAGATTGGGGATCTCAAGGATAAATTTTGGTACATGTATTTTGATGGTGCATCGTCTAGGCATGGTAAAGGTGCAAGAATTATATTAAAATCTTCCCTTGGTCATATTTTCAAGTTTTCCTATCGATTGGAATTTGAAGCAACCAACAACGTTACTGAATATGAAGCTTTGTTGTTGGGTCTTGAGTTGGCCAAGGCTTTGAGAGTTAAGTTGCTTAGCATCAAGGGGGATTCTGACTTGGTTATCATGCAAATTAAAAATAAATTTACATGTAAAAATCAAAGGTTAAGGAATTATCGAAATGTTGTATGGGATAATATGGAATACTTTGATGCCCTTGACCTTGAGGCTATCCCAAGAGAACAGAATAGTTCGGCAGATGAGCTTGTTGTAGTTGCTTCTACTTTACAGTTATCTGATGGGTTGATCATGGATAAGATAAAAATGGAAGTTATATTTAGGCCTTCTGTCCCAGATAACTCAGAGCATTGGCAAGTTTTTTATGACGAGAAACAAGTGATTCTTTTTCTTGATAATTTGGATGAGTTCGAAATTTTTCGGATAGATTTTAAGGAGGATGGATCTTATGATCATGAAGATATTATAAATCCTACTCCTAGGAATGTGGTTTCTTTAGAACAACACTTTGATCGGCATGATGCCATAAATATGAAAGAGGAAAATAAGATGGATCTAGGTGAATTCATCGAGGTAAACATTGGTACCTCTAGTGATCTAAAGGTTATCAAAATTGGTAAGGGTACTAATGATGAAGAGAGGAAAAAGTTAACAAATTTACTTCGTGAATATCGGGATGTTTTAGCATTTATTATGATGAATTAAGAGGTTATAGGGAAGATGTCATGGAGCACATTATCCCCTTGAAAGATGAAAATGCTAAACCCTTTCGTCAAAAGCTCAGGCAAATAAATCCTAAGTTAGCCCCTTTGGTTCAAAAGGAGCTTTCAAAGATGCTTGCAGTAGGAATTATTGCTCAAATGAGACATTCAACATGGTGTTCAAGCCTGGTGATTGTTAGAAAAAAGAATGGTACAATAAGACTTTGTGTTGATTTTCGAAACAGTAATCTAGCATGTAAGAAAGATAATTACGCTTTGCCAAACATGGAGAATATGTTGCAAAGAGTAACTGGTTTTAGAATGATTTCATTGCTAGATGTTTTCTCTGGAAATAATCAGGTATGGGTTAAGAAAGAGGATCGTCACAAAAATATATTCACCACACCATGTGGTGTGTTCGAATACATTAGAATGATGTTTGGATTAATCAATGTTGGGGCTACATTTCAAATGGCTATGGATTATTCCTTCAACGGTTTAATTGGAAAGATTATCGAAATTTATCAGGATGATCTAACTATTTTTTCTAAGGATGGTATTTGTCATATAGGTCATCTTAGGCAAGTTTTTGATAAATGTAGAGAGTATGGGATTTCTTTAAATCTGGCTAAGTCTGTTTTTAGAGTAACTGAAGGGAAATTTCTTGGTCACGTCATTTCTAAAGATGGAAACAACATTGATCCTGAAAGAGTTGAGGCAATCCAAAATATTCCTCTCCCCCATAATCTTAAATCCCTTCAATCTTTTCTTGGAAAAACAATTTTTCTTAGAATATTTATTCCGAATTACGCAAAAGTAGCTAAACCTATTCAAAGTCTTCTGAAAAGGGATGTAAATTTTTTATGGAAAGAAGATGGCAAAAAGGATTTTCAGGAAATCAAAGGTGTTATTGCAAAATCTCCTGTCTTAGTTAGTCCTCATTACATGAAGGATTTCATGATTTTATCTTTCTCTTCTGAAGATACAATTTTTGGTGCCTTATTGCAGAAAAATAAGGATGTTCATGAGCAGCCTATTGCTTTCATGAGTAGAGCACTTCTGAACTCTAAATTAAATTACAATACCATGGAAAAGCAAGTCTATGCCTCAGTCAAATCTCTTAAGCATTTCAGAACTTATGTGGGCTATTCCAAAATCATCGCTTTTGTCCCGCATTTTGCAGTTAAAGATGTATTAACTCAAACTAATTTCTTAGGGACTCATGATAGGTGGGTTACTAAAATACAAGAATATGATTTGGAGATTAGACCCACCAAGTTAGTCAAAGGTCAAGGCTTGGCTCAAATGATGACCGAAGGTAATGAGAAAGCTCTTGGTTTGATTTGTCTTAACGATTCATCTTCCCCTGAGTTGCAAAGATTAGGAGAGCATGAGTGGTACAAGGAAATTATTTATTATTTGTTAAATCTTAAGTGTCCTAACCATTTAGTTGCTCATAAGAGAAGGGCTCTTAGATTAAAAGCCACTAATTATTGCCTCATGAAGGATGGCCTTGGATGGAGAAATCCTGAGGGCATACTACTTAGGTGTGTTGATGAAATTGAGTCCAAGAAGTTAATTTCTGAGTTTCATTCAAGATTTTGTGGTGGTCATTATGCGGCTAGAACTACTACCCACAAAATTCTGAGAGCTGGTTATTATTGGCCTTCGATTTTTTCTAATGTGCATAAGTTTGTTAGAAGTTGTCAAGCCTGCCAACTGTTCACTGGGAAACAAAAGCTTGCTGCCCTGCCCTTACAACCTGTGGTTGTGGAGGCACCTTTTCAACATTGGGGTCTGGAATTCATTGGAAAGTTTCATGAAAATTATAGCAATGACTACTCATGGATTCTGAGTGCTTCTGATTATTTCACTAAATGGGTCGTAGCCATCCCTGCTAGGAATGCCACTAAAAAGGTCATTATGGATTTCATTGAAATTAATATCATTACTAGATTTGGTGTCCTTGCTAAGATCACTACTGATAATGCCAAGGCTTTTAGTTCTTCATAATTTTCATCTTTTTGTTTCAAGTATGGCATTGTATTATCTCATTCATCAAATTACTATCCTCAGGGTAATGGACTTGCTGAATCAAGTAATAAAAATCTCATAACCATTATCAAGAAGATAGTAGGAGATAATAAGTGATCTTGGGATAGCAAAATCAAGTATGATTTATGGGCAAATATGAATACTAAAAAGAAAGCTACTCGTAAAAATCCCTTTGAATTAGTTTACGGCTTGGATGTAACTTTACCTGTGCACCTTAAATTACCTGCTTATCAACTCCTTCAACATTTTTCCACTAATAAAGATGTTGTTCAGAATAGAATTGATTAGATTGTGGAGTTTGATGAAACTCGTAGGACAACTTTTGATAATATATGTAAAAATCAATCTAACATTAAGAAAAGATTTGATAAATCATCTCGATCTAGATCTTTGTAGGTTAGAGATATGGTACTCCTTTGGGATCGCAAGAATGAAAACCCAGGAAAACATAAGAAATTTGACAGTTGTGGTTAGGACCATACATTATCCGAGACATTGTTGGGCCAAATTCATTCCACTTGAGCAATTTGGATGGTGAACCACTTGACTTACCGAGAAATGGCCAAATGCTCAAACTATTCTTCAAAGATGACATCCGATGGCATGGGGCATCCTTTGTATTGTATTTCTAACCCTACACCTTGTTATTTCAACTTTTCATTTCTATTTTAGGATTAGATTTATTTTTCATGTTAGTTAATAAATGAAGAGCTTATATCTTTTCTATGCTTAATGTTATATGATGATTTTTGAATGGACGCTACTTATGTTATATTGTGTGTTGTGTGGATGCAAATTCTGGATTCTTACATTCCTACAGTGCAACAATGTGTCCCCAATTAGAGCCAGATGTTGACCACTACATGTCAAAGACCCAAAATTAGAGGTAGATGTTGACCACTACGTGTCAACGACCCATAGCAGTACACCCCCTTTTTCACAAAAGGGATTGCGTCTGATCGATGTATCCATGTGGTTTAGCTTTCATCATTAGCTTGATTGTCATGTTATAATGTAAACTGATTCTGCATGTATATGATGTAAATAATCTCAGTAGATTTGTGTCATGTATGTAATTGCCTAAGTAAACCTACTTTTCTGGTGACGATCTACACTTTGTGAGTTTTTTTTGTCTCACCAATCCATTCTCAGATGGTTGGCAGAGTTTTCCTTCAATCTTACCCCAAAGCTGGAATGTATTTTGTCATTAGGATCTTAGGCGAGTCTTATGTTCTTGATTGAGTCTATGTAAAAATAATTTGGGAATAATCCTAACTATTTGGTTAGGTTATTTTATTACAAATTACTTGGTCTATTGGATTATATTTGTGTAGCAGAAATGGGTAGTATGTGAGGGTCTATTTAAGATGGGTTTTCCCCCTTATGATGTAAAAGTTATGAAAATTATGATGTAAAGTGTCTTGAGGGTTGGAAAAATAATTTATCCCCTCATAGGTAATTAATTAAATTTTCTGGCCAAAAATTAATTAAAATCCTAAGCCACAAATTTAATCAATTCTAGGTCCTCGGTAAATTTAAATTTTCCAAAGGCAAAATTCATTGGTCCTTAAAATTCAAATTTTAAAAGGTACCAGGACTAAGGTAAGTTAATTATTTTCCTAAATTTTAAGCCTTTAGTCCCTGGGGGTTAAGTCAAAGTCAAATTTGTTGAGGAAATTAACTCAAATTTTTTATTTTTGAGTTAATTAAAATGCATTTAATTGAGAAATTTGAATTTCCTCAAGAATTTAATAATTTGACAGATGAGTTTAAAAGAAATTTTAATCCTCATCAATGGTCAAGATTGCTTTGACAAGGATCACTTGAACTAGCCGTTGGAAGATTTATCTTTAAATAGGAGGTCATTTGTCAGTTCATCCGTCTGATCTTTGAGTTGTGTGCTAGGTGAAAAGCTTTCTTGTAATCTTTTTATGAACAAGAAAGAAAGACTTTGGGGTTAATTTTTGATGGTGCTACTCTTCATGGAAATATTGTAAGATGTGTCATTTTCATGCATATATTTCCTTTTAGCCATTGATAATAGCTTTTTGAAGTGTGATTTGAGTATAGGTATCTTGCTCAATCGTTGTGGTTTAATTCATAATCTAAATTTTGAATGTAATAATAGGTATCTCTATTTAGTCCCTATTTACATACATAAAAGTATCTCTCACTCTTAGAGAAAAAATATGAAATACACTCCACAATAATATCAACACAATCACATTCATAATGGCCATTCTTGGAATTCAATTTTTTTTTCTTGTCAAGTGAAATTTTGATGACATTAATTTGTTTTTCATGTCTACCATTTAACGTTTTATATAGAATTATGAGTGTCAAATTCCTTTGTATCCTTACATACAAATTTCACTATTATAAAATTTCATTTTCATTATCATTATATTTTGAATTCACATTTTTCTATAAAGGAAAAATAATTCAAAAAATATTCAAGATAAACATTCATAACGAACTTCCTCTGTAACTTGTATTTTCAAAATAAAGTATTATTAAATATCACATACTAATATTGAAGTGAACAATGTCCAAAATATGCTTTTAAAATGTTATCACTCCAAGATTTTATAGAAAAGACATCTTAAATGTAACCCCTAAATCCTTAATGTGAATTCAAAGTTGAAGACATTGCTAATTATGAATCTAGTAAACAACATGAAACAATGAACAACCCCTCCTATAGCACAATGAAATGAAAAACAATAACAAAAACAATAAAGAATGGTTAAATTTTTTTACTTATAAAATTTAAAAATAGACATTTAAACCATAAAAGCTACAATTTCAATTTTGTTAGTGAAATTATCTTTGTATTTTCATATTCAAATATTTAAATGTTTATTATTTAAAGAACAAAAATCTTACCCATTCATTTTCCAAACAACTAGTCACCACTATTGCAACTTCCATGACCAATAAAAAAAGATTACATAAGAAACTCAAAATTTTCAAAACTTTCAATCCTACAAAAAAATGAAATACCAAATTAGAAAAAATTTACGAGTGACTATGTACAAGTTTTTGTGTTTGGCATGACAAGAACAGTGAATCCATAACTTTATACATTCCAACGGTAAATATCATAGTTGAAATGATGGCAATAGATTCAATTATCATTATTAGCTCCTTTTGTTCACTCTCTTCATAACTAAGGTTCTTCAATTGTAGATTGCAATTATACTTCATTGGAAGTCAAATATTCATTTATGAAAACCTCATCAATAAGTACCTCATCAAAAATTCAGCATATTAAAAATATTCTTCTTTTGAATCCCCTAGTCAACAAAACCACAATATTCCATACACATCAAACACAATTATAAGACAAACAAAACTTGCTAAAAAAGATAAAGAATACCAACATCCTCAAGCTCAAATATTAAGAACTTTTTGTGACATTGTATCAATCCATACCCCATATACTATACTCCAATCCACGCTAGATAATTTAGACCCATTCAAATACATTCTCATTAATGCATCTAGTGTATGTAATCCTAGTCCTGATTTTCTCATGTCAATGATGGTGTTTTATTTAGAAAAACCCATTTCAAAATCCATTGTAATTGCAAGAATAGTGAGTGTAACTTGCCATAATTTTATCATATGATGATAAGTTTTGTACCAATCTTTTGTGTTGTGAAAGACCTTACATGCTTGTTTCATTGTGAAACCCTCACAAGCTATATTTGTTGAAAAGTATAACTAGGTTCAGTCTTCATAATCATATCATTATGTATTTATATATTCTATGTAGAAACAAAATAAAGAAGAATAAATTTATTTTTCAATCATGAGTTTCATGCTCAAGTCAAATTATTATTTTAGATAAGCATGTTCTTCATGCTTCTAGGATTTATTGAGTCAAAGAGTCAAAGTTCTATTTGGACCTATTGTAAAGAAAATGAAACAAAGAATTTTCCTAATTGTAGTTTGGATCAAAACTACCTATAGATTCCAAGTAGGCCTACTTGTCAAGTCGACCCTACCCCAAAGGACATGTATATTCGAACCCCTCGGACAAGTATAAATAGAAGGAAGTTGGAAATCATTTTGGACACACAATCTGATCTGAAATTCAATAGAAGGAAGGAAGACCAAAGTCTGAAGTTGAAGAAGGGTTTATCTTGATGTCAAATGTGTGGAAGTTCTTCCTTATCACATCTCTTGTTGAATATTTGTTGCTGGTCTCTTGTTATTGATGAATTTGCTATGCAAAAGGAGGGTTTGACTTGGTATCTAGAATATTGGAGTTTGTTTGTGGTCATGAGCCTTGGTTATCTCACTTTGATTTGATTCTATATGAAGAGAAATTTCTAGTTTTTCCTTGACCTAGAACCTATATCTTGTGTTCTTTATTTTTTTCTTGTAATCTTCATGTTTATGCTTTTGGTAATTGTTTGATGAAAATAACATATTAAAGATTAAAAAGAAACCCACGGAAGATTATCAAAGAAAGAGAAATCACCCTAAATCATAACCCTCCCAATATCTCAATATGGTATCAAAGATTAGGTTTGAATAAGGAGGCCCAAAGATCTCATTATTGTTGGAATTCTTTAAAAATATCATCATCTAAAATCTACAACATTAAAAAGGTGCAAAGATCTGCAACAAAAATTCTCTATTGTAACCCTAAAATATGATCCTATGATTAAATCTACTTTAACGTTGAAGGTTGAGATTATGGATATCCAGTGATTTTGCTGAAGTTGATATAGTAATTCATTTTCTCTGAAAGTTGTATTTGTCTAAGGTTTAAGCTACATTATGAGGAATCACACTCTCGCATACCGGATTGCTTATATTTTATATCTGGCATCAAAGTAGCACTAGCTATATTTTGTACAATAGCATACACTATAGTTTGTGGTATCATATGTCACTTGTTATGGCTCATATTCCTTATATGGATCACACCTTTAACAACTCGTCATCTCTATGATTATAATAGCTCATCGCATGAAAAATCTGTTGTGGCTCGCTAGCATTCAAGTGGCTCGAATCCTCCTTTCTATAATATAAATTGGTTTGGATCTATTTTATAGTGGCTCGAATTTAATTCTATGTGGATCGATTACAGTAGCCTACTTAAAAAAATTTGTGGTTCAATTGATTCGTAAAAGATTCTCCCTATGGCACACATCTTTTATATGGATCATATATCCACCTGCTTGTAGCTTGCATTGTAATCAATCAAATAATTCACATTATTTCTTGAAGCTCTGAGCATCTCTGTTCATCTTTGACTCGTATAGCTCATATATATATATATATATATATATATATATATATATATATATATATATATATATATATATATATATTATATAGCACAGTGGTTTGTTTCAATATGGCATATGTAACTCGCCTCGTTATACTCAAATACTCACATCTCTCTGTGTGATCGTATCTCACTATGGATGGCATCTTTCTGTAGTGCTCATTGTCTCTACAATGGATTGTTCTATATACAATGGTTCATTCTTTGTGACACATCACAATCCCATGAGGCATTCAACATGGTGTTCCAACCTGGTGATTGTTAGAAAAAAGAATGGTACAATAAGAATTTGTGTTGATTTTTGAAACATTAATCTAGCATGTAAGAAAGATAATTACCCTTTGCCAAACATGGAGACTATGTTGCAAAGAGTAACTAGTTTTGGAATGATTTCATTTCTAGATGGTTTCTCTGGATATAATTAGGGATGGGTTAAGAAAGAGGATTGTCACAAAAATATATTCACCACATCATGGGGTACATTCGAATACATTAGAATGTTGTTTGGATTAATCAATGCTGGGGCTATGTTTCAAAGGGCTATGGATTATGCCTTCAATGGTTTAATTGGGAAGATTATCGAAATTTATCATGATGATCTAACTACTTTTTCTAAGGATGGTATTAGTCATATAGGTCATCTTAGGCAAGTTTTTGATAAATGTAGAGAGTATGGGATTTCTTTAAATCCGGCTAACTCTGTTTTTGGAGTAACTGAAGGGAAATTGCTTGGTCACATCATTTCTAAAGATGGAATCAAGATTGATCCTGAAAGAGTTGAGGCAATCCAAAATATTCCTCTCCCCCATAATCTAAAATCCCTTCAGTCTTTTCTTGGAAAAACAAATTTTCTTAGAAGATTTATTCCAAATTACGCAGAAGTAGCTAAGCCTATTCAAATTCTTCTTAAAAGGGATGTAAATTTTTTATGGAAAGGCAAAAAGGATTTTCAGGAAATCAAAGGTGTTATTGCAAAATCTCCTATCTTATTTAGTCCTCATTACTCAAAGGATTTCATGATTTTCTCTTTCTCTTCTGAAGGTACAATTGTTGGCGCCTTATTGTAGAAAAATAAGGATGGTCATGAGCAGCCTATTGCTTTCATGAGTAGAGCGCTTCCGAACTCTAAATTAAATTACAATACCATGGAAAAGCAAGCCTATGCCTTAGTCAAATCTCTTAAGCATTTCAAAACTTATGTGGGTATTCCAAAATCATCGCTTTTGTCCCGCATTTTGTGATTAAAGATGTATTAACTCAAACTGATTTCTTAGGGACTCGTGCTAGGTGGGTTACTAAAATACAAGAATATGATTTGGAGATTAGACCCACCAAGTCCCACCAAGTTAATCAAAGGTCAAGGCTTGGCTCAAATGATGACCGAAGGTAATGAGAAATCTCTTGGTTTGATTTGTCTTAACGGGTCATCTTCCCCTGAGTTGCAAAGATTAGGATAGCATGAGTGGTACAAGGAAATTATTTATTATTTATTAAATCTTAAGTGTCCTAACCATTTAGTCGCTCATAGGAGAAGGGCTCTTAGATTAAAAGCCACTAATTATTGCCTCATGAAGGATGGCCTTGGATGGAGAAATCCTAAGGGCATACTACTTAGGTGTGTTGATGAAATTGAGTCCAAGAAGTTAATTTCTGAGTTTCATTCGAGATTTTGTGGTGGTCATTATGCAGCTAGAACTACTACCCACAAAATTCTGAGAGCTGGTTATTATTGGCCTTCGATTTTTTCTGATGTGCATAAGGTTGTTAGAAGTTGTCAAGCCTGGCAACCGTTCACTGGGAAACAAAAGCTTGCTGCCCTGCCCTTACAACCTATGGTTGTGGAGGCACCTTTTCAACATTGGGGTCTGGACTTCATTGGAAAGTTTCATGAAAATTATAGCAATGGCTACTCATGGATTTTGAGTGCTTCTAATTATTTCACTAAATGGGTCGAAGCCATCCCTACTAAGAATGCCACTAAAAAGGTCATTATGGATTTCATTGAAAATAATATCATTACTAGATTTGGTGTCCTTGCTAAGATCACTACTAATAATGCCAAGGCTTTTAGTTCTTCATAATTTTCAGCTTTTTGTTTCAAGTATGGCATTGTCTTATCTCATTCATCAAATTACTATCCTCAGGGTAATGGAATTGCTGAATCAAGTAATAAAAATCTCATAACCATTATCAAGAAGATAGTAGGAGATAATAAGCAATCTTGGGATAGCAAAATCAAGTATGATTTATGGGCAGATATGAGTACTAAAAAGAAAGATACTCGTAAAAATCCCTTTGAATTAGTTTACGGCTTGGATGTAACTTTCCCTATGCACCTTAAATTACTTGCTTATCAACTCCTTCAACATTTTTCCACTAATAAAGATGTTGTTCAAAATAGAATTGATCAGATTGTGGAGTTTGATGAAACTCGTAGGACAACTTTTGATAATATATGTAAAAATCAATATAACATTAAGAAAAGATTTGATAAATCATCTCGATCTAGATCTTTGCAGGTTAGAGATATGGTACTCCTTTGGGATCGCAAGAATGAAAAACCAGGAAAACATAAGAAATTTGACAGTTGTAGCTGGGACCATACATTATTCGAGACATTGTTGGGCCAAATTCATTCCACTTGAGTAATTTGGATGGTGAACCACTTGACTTACCGACAAATGGCCAAATGCTCAAACTATTCTTCAAAGATGACATCTGATGGCATGGGGCATCCTTTGTATTGTATTTCTAACCCTACACCTTGTTATTTCATCTTTTCATTTCTGTTTTAGGATTGAATTTACTTTTCATGTTAGTTAATAAATGAAGAGCTTATGTCTTTTCTGTGCTTAATGTTATATGATGATTTTTGAATGGACGCTACTTATGTTATATTGTGTGTTGCGTGGATGCAGATTCTGGATTCTCACATTCCTACGGTGCAACAATGTGTCCCTAATTAGAGCCAAATGTTGACCACTACGTGTCAACGACCCAAAATTAGAGCCAGATGTTGACCACTATGTGTCAAAAACCCATAGCAATACACCCCCTTTTTCACAAAAGGGATTGCGTCTGATCGATGTGTCCATGCGGTCTAGCTTTCATCATCAGCCTGATTGTCATGTTATAATGTAAACCGGTTCTGCATGTATATGATGTAAATAATCTCAGCAGATATGTGTCATGTATGTAATTGCCTAGGTAAACCTACTTTTCTGGTGACGATCTACACTCTGGGAGTTTTTTTGTCTCACCGATCCATTCTCAGACAGTCTGTAGAGTTTTCCCTCAGTCTTACCCGAAAGCCAGAATGTATTTTGTCACTAGGATCTTAGGCGAGTCTTAGTGTTCTAGATCGAGTCTATGTAAAAGTAATTTGGGAATAATCCTAACTATTTGGTTAGGTTATTTTATTACAAATTACTTGGTCTGTTGGATTATATTTGTGTAGCAGAAATGGGTAGTATGTGAGGGTCTATTTAAGATGAGTTTTCCCTCTTATGATGTAAAAGTTATGAAAATTATGATGTAAAGTGTCTTGAGGGTTAGAAAAATAATTTATCCCCTCATAGGTTAATTAATTAATTTTTCTGGCCAAAAATTAATTAAAATCCTAAGCCAAAAATTTAATTAATTCTAGGTCCTTGGTAAATTTAAATTTTCCAAAGGCAAAATTCATTGGTCCTTAAAATTCAAATTTTAAAAGGTACCAGGACTAAGGTAAATTAATTATTTTCCTAAATTTTAAGCCTTTAGTCCCTGGGGGTTAAGTCAAAGTCAATTTTTTTGAGGAAATTAACTCAATCTTTTTATTTTTGAGTTAATTAAAATGCATTTAATTGAGAAATTTGAATTTCCTCAGGAATTTAATATTTCGACAGATGAGCTTAAAATAAATTTTAATCCTTATCAACAGTCGAGATTGCTTTAACAAGGATCACTCGAACTAGCTGTTGGAAGATTTATCTTTAAATAGGAGGTCATTTGTCAGTTGATTCGTGTGATCTTTGAGTCGTGTGCTAAGTGAAAAGCTTTCTTGTAATATTTTTATGAACAAGAAAGAAGGACTTTGGGGTTAATTTTTGCTGGTGCTACTCTTCATGGAAATATTGTAATATGTGTCATTTTCATGCATAGATTTCTTTTTAGCCATTGATGATAGCTTTTTGAAGTGTGATTTGAGTATAGGTATCTTGCTCAATCGTTGGGGTTTAAGTCATAATCTAAATTTTGAAAGTAATAGTAGGTATCTCTATTTAGTCCCTATTTACGTACATAAAGGTATCTCTCACTCTTAGAGAAAAACTATGAAATACACTCCACAATAATATCAACACAATCACATTCATAATGGCCATGCCTAGAATTTCAATTTTTTTTTTCTTGTCAAGTGAAATTTTGAAGACATTAATTTGTTTTTCATGTCTACCATTTAATGTTTTATATAGAATTATGAGTGTCAAATTCCTTTGTATCCTTACATACAAATTTCACTATTATAAATTTTCATTTTCATTATCATTATATTTTGAATTCACATTTTTCTATAAAACAAAAATAATTCAAAAAATATTCAAGATAAACATTCATAACCAACTTCCTTTGTAACCTGTATTTTCAAAATAAAGTATTATTGAATATCACATACTAATATTGAAGTGAACAATGTCCAAAATATGCTTTTAAAATGTTATCACTCCAAGATTTTATAGAAAAAACATCTTAAATGTAACCCCTAAATCCTTAATGTGAATTCAAAGTTGAAGACATTGCTAATTATAAATCTAGTAAACAACATGAAACAATGAACAACCCCTCCTATAGCACAATGAAATGAAAAACAATAACAAAAACAATAAAGAATGGTTAAATTGTTTTACTTATAAAATTTAAAAATAGACACTTAAACCATAAAAGCTACAATTTCAATTTTGTTAGTGAAATTATCTTTGTATTTTCATATTCAAAGATTTAAATGTTTATTATTTAAAGAACAAAAATCTTACCCATTCATTTTCCAAATAACTAGTCACCACTATTGCAACTTCCATGACCAATAAAAAAAGATTACATAAGAAACTCAAAATTTTCAAAACTTTCAATCCTGCAAAAAAATGAAATAATAAATTAGAAAAAATTTATGAGTGACTATTTACAATTTTCTGTGTTTGGCATGACAAGAACAGTGAATCCATAACTTTATACATTCCAATGGTAAATATCATAGTTGAAATGATGGCAATAGATTCAATTATCATTGTTAGCTCTTTTTGTTCACTCTCTTCATAACTGAGGTTCTTCAATTGTAGATTGCAATTATACTTCATTGGAAGTCAAATCTTCATTTATGAAAACCTAATCAATAAGTACCTCATCAAAAATTCAGCATATTAAAAATATTCTTCTTTTGAATCCCCTAGTCAACAAAACCACAATATTCCATACACATCAAACACAATTATAAGACAAACAAAACTTGCTACAAAAGATAAAGAATACCAACATCCTCAAGCTCAAATATTAAGAACTTTTTGTGACATTGTATCAATCCATACCCCATATACTACACTCCAATCCACACTAGATAATTTAGGCCCATTCAAATACATTCTCATTAATGCATCTAGTGTATGTAATCCTAGTCCCGATTTTCTCATGTCAATGAAGATGTTTTATTTAGAAAAACCCATTTCAAAATCCATTGTACCTGCAAGGATAGTGACTGTAACTTGCCATAATTTTATCATATGATGATAAGTTTTGTACCAATCTTTTGTGTTGTGAAAGATCTTACATGCTTGCTTCATTGTGAAACCCTCACAAGCTATATTTGTTGAAAAGTATAACTAGGTTTGGTCTTCATAATCGTATCATTATGTATTTATATATTCTATGTAAAAACAAAATAAAGAAAAATAAATTTATTTTTCAATCATGAGTTTCATGCTCAAGTCAAATTATTATTTTAGATAAGCATGTTCTTCATGCTTCTAGGATCTATTGAGTCAAAGAGTCGAAGTCCTATTTGGACCTATTGTAAAGAAAATGAAACAAAGAATTTTCCTAATTGTATTTTGGATCAAAACTACCTCTAAATTCCAAGTAGGTCTACCTGTCAAGTCGACCCTACCTCAAAGGACATGTCTATTCGAACCCCTCAGACAAGTATAAATAGAAGGAAGTGGGAGATCATTTTGGACACACAATCTGATCTGAAATTCAATAGAAGGAAGGAAGACCAAAGTCTGAAGTTGAAGAAGGGTTTCTCTTGATGTCAAATGTGTGGAAGTTCTTCCTTATCACGTCTCTTGTTGAATATTTGTTCCTGGTCTCTTGTTATTGATGAATTTGTTGTGCAAAAGGAGGGTTTGACTTGGTATCTAGAATGTTGGAGTTTGTTTGTTGTCATGAGTCTTGGTTATCTCACTTTGATTTGATTCTATATGAAGAGAAATTTATGGTTTTTCCTTGACTTAGAGCCTATATCTTGTGTTCTTTATTTTTTTTCTTGTAATCTTCATGTTTATGCTTTTGGTAATTGTTTGATGAAAATAACATAATAAAGATTAAAAAGAAGCCCACGAAAGATTATCAAAGAAAGAGAAATCACCCTAAATCATAAGCCTCCCAATATCTCAATATGGTATCAAAGATTAGGTTTGAATAAGGAGACCCAAAGATCTCATTATTGTTGGAATTCTTTAAGAAGATCATCATCTAAAATCTACAACATTAAAAAGGTGCAAAGATCTGCAGCAAAAATTCTCTATTGTAACCCTAAAATATGATCCTATGATTAAGTCTACTTTAACGTTGAAGGTTGAGATTATGGATATCCAGTGATTTTGCTGAAGTTGATATAGTAATTCGTTTTCTCTGAAAGTTGTATTTGTCTAAGGTTTACGCTACATTATGAGGAATCACACTCTCGCATACCGGATTGCTTATATTTTATATCTGGCATCAAAGTAGCACTAGCTATATTTTGTACAATAGCATACACTATAGTTTGTGGTATCATATGTCACTTGTTATGGCTCATATTCCTTATATGGATCACACCTTTAACAACTCGTCATCTCTATGATTATAATAGCTCATCGCATGAAAAATCTGTTGGGGCTCGCTAGCATTCATTTCTATAATATAAATTGGTTTGGATCTATTTTATAGTGGCTCGAATTTAATTCTATGTGGATCGATTACAGTAGCCTACTTAAAAAAAAATTGTGGTTCAATTGATTCTCCCTATGGATCATATATCCACCTGCTTGTAGCTTGCATTGTAATCAATCAAATAATTCACATTATTTCTTGAAGCTCTGAGCATCTCTGTTCATCTTTGACTCGTATAGCTCATATATATATATATAGCACAGTGGTTTGTTTCAATATGACATATGTAACTCGCCTCGTTATACTCAAATACTCACATCTCTCTGTGTGATCGTATCTCACTATGGATGACATCTTTCTGTAGTGCTCGTTGTCTCTACAATGGATTGTTCTATATACAGTGGTTCATTCTTTGTGACACATCACAATCCCATGATTCGCATTGGCACACCATCTCTGGCTTGCTTCTATACATAGTTGCTCTAGCTTATATATATATACCACAAATCGAATTAATTAAAATATTCAGAGGATAATCCTATGAGAGGCTCATTGTATAAATTTTTGTTCACACTCATTAAAGAAAATCCGGCAATCATCCTATTTTAGAAACTTGGCTTATTTTCTGTGACATATTGAAGCGGTATGATACTCACTACATACACGGTGGAACAACATCGCATCTACAAGAGCATCATCACATCTTCAATGGTGTTAACCTTATGACACGAAAACAATGTCATCATCGCTATGTGGATCAGATAACGTTACATTATTCAAAGTTTGTAATATTATTCAAAGTTTGTAAGTTGTATGGTTGTGACTTTCGAGACAAAGTGACACTCTACATGACTTTTAAAATTATAGATATATAATAGTATGTGTAGCAACCATGAAATGAATCTGACCTACCATTGAAGTTTGACGAAGCAATAAGAATTGCTATGATCGCGTTGACAGAAATCTCATTGTCATAATCCAAATGCATACACACAAACAAATTATTTTAAACAGTTTAGATACCCAACACAAAAGGAAGAATTCCGGAGAAAAATGGAAAAGGAACCATTGCAATCACAACTCTTAATGTACTTAAAAGCTACTTTGACAATCAATACCTTTCACTCTAATACCTAGTGTAACCCATTATGATTCTATAAATTTCATCCATCTCATCTTTAATTAAACTTAAAAGTGATTAATAAAAAAATGCAAAGTCTCATTTAGTTAGCGTAGCCTTTCCTAGGTCCGAGTTCTACACACTCAAAGAAAAGGCAGTGCAAGGGTTTAAAGTTATGAGTGTCCACACAAATTTAAGCACAAAACTAAAGCAATTTCAAAGGTTGTACCTGACAAATGATGGCACTGAATCTAATCGTGGGGGCATGGAGCTAACTGATGGCACTGAATCTAATCGGCTAGGGGCGTGGAACTAATTGACGCTCGGATCTGATCTGCGCATTGGATACCTCTGCTGAATGATATCGATAAATCTACTCTAGTCTGCAGCTTAATTCCTCCTCAAACCTTGCCTTACCACTAATTTACATGCACAACTGCAAAAGGCAACTAATTTGCATGTAGTTCGAAAAGTTGACTACTGTTGGAATAGGAGTTAACCTGAGTGGGGAAAGGAGATCATTAAATGGAGGAGAAACTGAGGTGAAAACAGATGAACGTTTCTGGCGAAATGAGTTTCTGGCCACCTAAAACGAGAATTGGTGTATAAGATGATGTTTCTAGTGCCATCTCGTTTCTAGAGTGGTTTTTCCAAAGAACGTTGACCATCGTCGCGTTTCTGGTAACATAGTTATACTACCCTATGGCTCGTTGTATGGTTCACTCATATTTGATTTGGACTCGAAGGAATGTTGGAGATCTACATAACTGTGATGACAATGACTATTGATGCATAACAGTGACTATGTTGACAATAAAAAAATGCATTAAGACAATAATACTAATGGGAAATGAGAAAGTGACCATGATAACATGACTATAGCTGTTATATCAGACTTAACAATTATCCTAATATGGCAGTAAAATGATAGTAACTTTGTTTCATGGTTGACATGAAATGATAGTAACTTTGTTGCATGGTTGACATAACAGTAAAGCCAAAAAATTATATGACAATGATGGATAGTTGATTTACTATTTGATAACGATGGATAACCGAATATCTAAAGTATCTATGTTGAAAGAAGATGAAAATATCAATTGCGAAAAGATCAAACCTTTGAAAAGACATTGTAAGGTTGAAGAGATATGTATTATTCTTATACATGCATCTCATTTACTAGGTCATGATGATCATCATTTGGATAACAAAAATGGTCTGCATAAATATTAGTGACAGTGACATAAAATAATTTGATGATATGCTAGGTCTTAGGGTTTTGAAGCATGATATTAATGTATGGATGAGAGGGGTTCATAACATTGAAACATCTAGAGTTTGTATAGAATTTGCAATTTCTAACAAAGATTTTGTAAACCTTAACAATATAAGGTTTTGCAACTAACTTTCTTGTGTGTTGTTATAGAACTTTACAATTTGTAAATTATAGGTCTTAATACTAAGGTTTGTAAACCCTAGTAAGGTATGGAATGGAAAAAGAAACCCTAGAAATAGAAAACACTAACTAATTATCTCCGCTATGAAAGGAAAAGGAACCTAGTTCTTTATGAAAGGTACTATACAATAATGATGGTAAAATAAGATTTGATGAAAAAGGAATCCAAGATTAAGAGGGAGTCAACATTCCTTAAGAGATAAGTTTCTAACATCTTCTTGATTATTTCTAATGCTACCATCCTTATATTTTTGTTCATAACTCTTTTAACCAAAGTTACAGGTCTAGGCAAGGTCTATTTAAAGATTGACCAAGAAAATGAAAGACTTGAAGGAATGTGGCATAGCATGAAAATTGTAAAGGAAGGAGCATAAGACCACCACATGAGAAAAAGTTTATTAACCTTGGATGGAGAGAGGAAGCTGTAAATATCTTGATGATTACAATATTGAAGCTTGTCGACTGATTCATTCCAAATTGATGATAGAAAGTTGAAGAGTATGGAGTATAACTCTATTGCAATATTAAGCCATGTAAAGGAATATTGACCTCAGAGGATGTAGAAAACAAAATTTGACATCATGATGAGAAAGGCCATCATAATTTGCAATAGCAAAAATATGTACACTATAAAGGAAAAAAGGAAATTACAAATGATCATTGATGGAAAGTGATAAATAAGGTTGATGACGAGGACCTTGTCATGGAGATAGAAGTTTGGGTCCATAACATCTCAAAAGGTTGAAGCTCAGGAACGATATGATGATGCAAGAAGAAGAATCCCTGGAACTACTACTTGAATATCTCTACGAAAGAACATGTAGTTGATGAACGAAACAAATAACACTTATGGTTGATGCCTTTCTAAATAAGAGGGAGTGATGAGAGACACCACATTATTCATGTGTCATGCACTAGACCCAGACTAACATCCATAAATATTAGTGAAGGCATTAGTAAGGAGAATGGAGGATTGGATAAGCATCTATAACTGACACTATTTGAGGATCTAATAGGGTATCCAAGATAAGAGTGGTCGAAGAGGACCAATATTCTTTGAGGATTAAAATCCAAGATAAGAATATTCCTTAACACACACCCAGTGAACATCTGAATGGGGTATGTGCCTGATCCAGGTGGATTTTGGTGGCCACCCACCTATCCCATTTGGACCCCCACAATTGTCTCTTTCAGTTTTTCAGTTTCTTTAATTATAGCACAGTTTACTATTTTTAGCAGTTTTTCTGGTCCTAAACTTCCGGAGCCGTTTTGAGGCCCTAAACGACGTTTTTTGGGAAATCCACCGCCAGCAATTTTTCTGATAAAAATCGTCTTTTCCATCGTAGTCCTCGGAGAGGTCTTTCCAACGAGCTATCATGCGCGTCAAACGGAGATAATACAACCAATTCGCGAGCCCGGGAAGTTGGTTGTCCAACTCACCCCAAAACGAGGCCCACAATTTGGCGTTTCATCTTCTAGGGTTAGGTTTTGGAATGTGAAGGGTTTTCCATTGTTTCTCAAAATAAATAGGCCTTCGAGCCTCATTGTAAACACAGTTTGAAACAGTTCAGAGGCATGTAGCCGACACATCTCTTCTCAGAGATAAGCTACCATCGCCCTAGCTGGGTTATTTCTATTTGTAAGCATATTTCAGTATTCTCCATTAATGAAATGAAATATTATTTCCGCTGCATCTCTGTTTTTATGGTTATCGCATCTCTGTATTTATGGTTACCTCTGTAATCTATTGCGTTCTTGTTTAAATCCGGATCAGTGGTATCAGAGCGGTCTGCTTTTTTCTCTGTTTTTCTTTGTATGTCCCCGACGAGGTCGGGATATAAGGAGTTAGGGCTTGAATTGATCGAACCTTTGCAAGACCAGCCTCGCAAATCTCGACGACCTCCCATGGCGGATGAGAAGAAAGACGAGGGGGCAGGAGATCCTATCAGAATCTTGCTCGAAGAAGCCCTCGAGCGGCAAAGGAACACGATGATGGATAGCTTTGCGCAAATCCTTCAATGGCTACCCAGAGGCGACGCATCGGCTTCCAACAACTACTCTGGAAATGCCACACCGTTTAAGGTACAAGTTAATTTTGAAATCCCCATATTTGAGGGTCAAATAGACGCAGATGTCGTAGATAAATGGTTAAATCTGCTAGATGGGTATTTTTCTGTTCATGAATTTTCAAGTCGGGAAAAGATTGTTTTCGCTCTTCTCAAAGCAGCCCCCCACGTCAAGGACTGGTGGGAAACATACTGCGAGCAGAAGGATGAAAGTACAGGTTCACTGTTTTCAGCCGCACCCACTTGGAATGACTTCCGGGAGGCCATCAAGGAGCTGTACTACCCTGTTGGAAGCTATGAGGACAAATACATCAAATGGACCACACTGCGGCAGGGACGAGACCAAGATGTGGCAGAGTTCACAAATATTTTCCATACCCTTCGCACACATTTGGGTATCAAAGATTCTGAGCTGCATCTGGTACTCAAATACCGTGGCTGCCTACACAAATACATCCAGGAAGAGATGGAGTTCTTGAACATCTCCTCACTCAGCACAGCATACCGATACGCTGTTAAAATCAAGCAAAAGTTCAAACAGAAGAAGCGAGACTTTGGATCTACAAATCCGAAGCCCAAAGGACAAAGCCAAGGCGGGGTGACCCAAGACAACTCGTCGAAGCCGCAAGAAAAGAACACCACCATGAAGCCAAGGAAGGACACAGGAAAGTGGCGTGAGTTCCACAAGAGTCCCACTCATAACACAAGTGAGTGTCGGACCAAGCAGTCGCTAGTGGCCGAGTTGAAGGCTTCTGAATCAGATGCATGTTTCGACTCTGAGTCAGAACCTGACAAAGGGAATGACAAAGGGAAGAAAATCATTGATGCGGATCCTAGTGCCACTGTTGCTACTGCCAAGATCCAGAAAAATGAGCCCGAAGATCCAGAGGAGGGGGAATGTCTTTTCCACTCACAGATGTGGGTGAAGGGTTTGCCGCTGCAATTCATTGTCGACAGTGGCAGCCAAAAGAACCTCATTTCAGCAGAGGTCATGAAGCGGTTGGGCCTACCAACTACACCACACCCACAGCCGTATAGTATCAGTTGGCTTCACGAAGGACGAGATCTCAAAGTTCGCCAGCAGTGCCGCATTCCCTACAGCATCAAGCCCTTCACAGACGAGGTATTGTGTGATGTTACACCTCTGGATGTTTACGATGTACTATTAGGCCAACCATACTTGTGGAGGCGACATGCTGTGTATGAGTCAAGGCCTTGCGCTGTCATTATTTCTTTGGATAATTCATTATACAGGATACCGGAGGTAGCCCCACCTACCGCCACCTCTTTGATCACTACCAAGAAAGGAAGCAAGCTCATCTCCCAGACTAGGAAATTCATTTTCTATCTGGTTCGCTCCCAAAGTAAGGGGAAGATCGTTGCTACATCCATGACCCCCGCAAAGGGTTCCTCCACACAGCAGCAGCAGCAAAGGGATACGGTCATGACAGAACACAGGAACAACTTCTCCTCACCCACAGGGGTACCACACAAGTTTCAGGTGGGCAACAAAGTTTGGTTACATCTGCAGAAAGAACGCCTTACCAGAACCCATCAGAAACTCAGACCACTCCGACATGGTTCTTACACCAGTAACAAGGCTACGGGCAACAATGCTTTGAAGCACAACATTCCTCCATTCCTTCGCTTGCACCGAGTGTTCAATGTGGATCGTCACCGACCATGCTCCCCACCATTTCTAGACACATCAGAGATTGCAGAACAGCTCACCAGAGACCCAGCTCAGCAGAAGCTTCCTCATCTCAGGGAGGAACTCAACGCAATGGGGACCATTGCTTCCTAAGGGGGGAGGAATGATCCAGGTGGATGTTGGTGGCCACCCACCTATCCCATTTGGACCCCATAATTGTCTCTTTCAGTTTTTCAGTTTCCTTAATTATAGCACAGTTTACTATTTTTAGCAGTTTTTTGGGTCCTAAACTTCTGGAGCCGTTTTGAGGCCCTAAACGACGTTTTTTGGGAAATCCACTGCCAACGATTTTTTTAATAAAAATCGTATTTTCCGTCGTAGTCCTCGGAGAGATCTTTCCAACGGGCTATCATGCGCGTCAAACGGAGATAATACGACCAATTCGCAACCCCGGGAAGTTGGTTGTCCAACTCACCCCAAAACGGGGCCCACAATTTGGCGTTTCATCTTCTAGGGTTAGGTTTTGGAATGTGAAGGGTTTTCCATTGTTTCTCAATAATAAATAGGCCTTCAAGCCTCATTGTAAACACAGTTCGAAACAGTTCAGAGGCATGTAGCCGACACATCTCTTCTCAGAGATAAGCTACCATCGCCCTAGCTGGGTTATTTCTATTTGTAAGCATATTTCAGTATTCTCCATTAATGAAATGAAATATTATTTCCGCTGCATCTTTGTTTTTATGGTTATCGCATCTCTGTATTTATGGTTACCTCTGTAATCTATTGCGTTCCTGTTTAAATCCGGATCAGTGCCTTGTGAGGAAATGATGATGGTGTCTATAGTCATTTCCTCCCCAACATTGTGCTCTAATCTAATGGAGAGATAGAGCTTGTTGGTCAAGGCCTTGCTATGTTGAAAATGATAGTCATAATGCTAAGGATGGCTTATCAATCAAAGTCTTCTTATAATAATATTTCAATTTGAGAATATCTTTGTACCTTGTGTAATTATAAATACCTCCCTAGTTAAGAGGGAGTGTTGAAAAGTGTAACTTGGTTCATTCTTCATAATTTGTATCATTATATATTTATATATTCTATGTAAAAACAAAAGAAAGAAAAAGGAATTTTATTTTTCAAGCATTGGTTTAATGCTCAAGTCAAATTATTATTTTAGATAAGCATGTTCTTCATGCTTCTAGGATTTATTGAGTCAAAGAGTCAAAATCCTAATTGGACCTATTGTAAAGAAAAAAAAATATTTTTTCTAATTGTATTTTGGATCAAAACTACCTTTAGATGCCAAGTCAACCTACCTATCAAGTCGGCCCTACCCCAAATAACATTTATGTTTGAACCCCTCTAGACAAGTATAAATAGAAGGAAGTTGGAGCTCATTTTGGACACATAATTCACTTGATTTAATCTGAAATTTCACAGAAGGAAGGAAGAACGAAGTTTGAAGTTGAAGAAGGGTTTCTCTTGAAGTCAAACGTGTGGAAGTTCTTCCTTATCACATCTCTTGTGAAAGATTTGTTGATGGTCTCTTGTTGTTGATGAATTTTTTGTGTATAAGGCGGTTTATGGGTTTCCAATTGAGTATTATGGATTTATGTGCATGTTTCTAAATCATTTTGAGTCTTAGAAGTTATTGTGTTTTTCCATGCATACATTTCTCCAATTATAGCTTGCATTTTTCTTTTTTGAGACATTTGTGAGTATGTGTCCACATAAGATAGAAATAGGTGAAACCTAAGAATAATCTCAAGCATGTCCCAAAATAGACCATATATAAAGTTGTACTGGTCCTCGCACACACACAAACACACATTACTTATAAAATCTATAAAGATGAGAACCATTAACTATTAGAATTTGTGAGTGCCAATATCTATCATAAATTTGAAAGTTATTAATTATAGAGATTGGAAAAAAAATCATAAAATACATGCTTTAAAATGTTTGTAGTTAATATACCTAAGTAGTTTTAGGTTATTCGAATTTAAGCTTCTGTGATCCATAATCTGTATGATAGAAATATTTTCGGAAAATTTACATCAGAAGAATTTTGTCGACGCATTTCGAACCAACTTGTCCTAGTGATGAACCATACTAGCTAGTTCGAAACACGTCGACAAAATTATTCTGATGTGATTTTTCCGAAAATATTTCTATCATATAGTTTTAGGTTATTAAAATGATTAGTAACATATAGTCTTATAATTTTTTGCATGCTCAATCCACTTGCTTCACATGAAAACAATTGAACATTAGAAATAACATTTCATCATATAAAAAAATTGATGGGTTGATCATGGATAAGATAAAAATGGAAGTTATATTTAGGCCTTTTGTCCCAGATAACTCAGAGCATTGGCAAGTTTTTTATGACAAGAAACAAGTGATTCTTTTTCTTGATAATTTGGATGAGTTCGAAAATTTTCGGATAGATTTTAAGGAGGATGGATCTTATGATCATGAAGATATTATAAATCCTATTCCTAGGAATGTGGTTTCTTTAGAACAACACTTTGATCAGCATGATGCCACAAATATGAAAGAGGAAAATAAAATGGATCTAGGTGAATTCATCGAGGTAAACATTGGTACCTCTAGTGATCCAAAGATTATCAAAATTGGTAAGGGTACTAATGATGAAGAAAGGAAAAAGTTAACAAATTTACTTCGTGAATATCGGGATGTTTTAGCATTTTCTTATGATGAATTAAGAGGTTATAGGGAAGATGTCATGGAGCACATTATCCCCTTGAAAGATGAAAATGCTAAACCCTTTTGTCAAAAGCTTAGGCAAATAAATCCTAAGTTAGCCCCTTTGGTTCAAAAGGAGCTTTCAAAGATGCTTGCAACAGGAATTATTGCTCAAACGAGGCATTCAACATGGTGTTCCAACCTGGTGATTGTTAGAAAAAAGAATGGTACAATAAGACTTTATGTTGATTTTCGAAACATTAATCTAGCATGTAAGAAAGATAATTACCCTTTGCCAAACATGGAGACTAAATTGCAAAGAGTAACTGGTTTTGGAATGATTTCATTGCTAGATGGTTTCTCTGGAAATAATCAGGTATGGATTAAGAAAGAGGATCGTCACAAAAATATATTCGCCACACCATGGGGTACGTTCGAATACATTAGAATGCCGTTTGGATTAATCAATGTTGGGGCTACGTTTCAAAGGGCTATGGATTATGCCTTCAACGGTTTAATTGGGAAGATTATTGAAATTTATCAAGATGATCCAACTATTTTTTCTAAGGATGGTATTAGTCATATAGGTCATCTTAGGCAAGTTTTTGATAAATGTAGAGAGTATGGGATTTCTTTAAATCCGGCTAAGTTTGTTTTTGGAGTAACTGAAGGGAAATTGCTTGGTCACATCATTTCTAAATATGGAATCAAGATTGATCCTGAAAGAGTTGAGGCAATCCAAAATATTCCTCTCCCCCATAATCTTAAATCCCTTCAGTCTTTTCTTGGAAAAAGAAATTTTCTTAGAAGATTTATTCCAAATTACGCAAAAGTAGCTAAGCCTATTCAAAGTCTTCTAAAAAGGGATGTAAATTTTTTATGGAAAGAAGATGGCAAAAAGGATTTTCAAGAAATCAAAGGTGTTATTGCAAAATCTCCTGTCTTAGTTAGTCCTCATTACTCGAAGGATTTAATGATTTTCTCTTTCTCTTCTGAAGATACAATTGTTGGTGCCTTATTGCAGAAAAATAAGGATGGTCATGAGTAGCCTATTGCTTTCATGAGTAGAGCACTTCCAAACTCTAAATTAAATTACAATACCATGGAAAAGCAAGCCTATGCCTTAGTCAAATCTCTTAAGCAATTCAGAACTTATGTGGGCTATTCCAAAATCATCGCTTTTGTCCCGCATTTTGCAGTTAAAGATGTATTAACTCAAACTGATTTCTTAGGGACTCGTGCTAGGTGGGTTACTAAAATACAAGAATATGATTTGGAGATTAGACCCACCAAGTTAGTCAAAGGTCAAGGCTTGGCTCAAATGATGACCGAAGGTAATGAGAAAGCTCTTGGTTTGATTTGTCTTAACGATTCATCTTCCCCTGAGTTGCAAAGATTAGGAGAGCATGAGTGGTACAAGGAAATTATTTATTATTTGTTAAATCTTAAGTGTCCTAACCATTTAGTCGCTCATAAGAGAAGGGCTCTTAGATTAAAAGCCACTAATTATTGCCTCATGAAGGATGGCCTTGGATGGAGAAATCCCGAGGGCATACTACTTAGGTGTGTTGATGAAATTGATTCCAAGAAGTTAATTTCTGAGTTTCATTTGAGATTTTGTGGTGGTCATTATGCAGCTAGAACTACTACCCACAAAATTCTGAGAGCTGGTTATTATTGGCCTTCGATTTTTTCTAATGTGCATAAGTTTGTTAGAAGTTGTCAAGCCTGCCAACTGTTCACTGGGAAACAAAAGCTTGTTGCCCTGCCCTTACAACCTGTGGTTGTGGAGGCACCTTTTCAACATTGGGGTCTGGACTTCATTGGGAAGTTTCATGAAAATTATAGCAATGGCTACTCATGGATTTTGAGTGCTTCTGATTATTTCACTAAATGGGTCAAAGCCATCCCTACTAAGAATGCCACTAAAAAGGTCATTATGGATTTCATTGAAAATAATATCATTACTAGATTTGGTGTCCTTGCTAAGATCACTACTAATAATGCCAAGGCTTTTAGTTCTTCATAATTTTCATCTTTTTGTTTCAAGTATGGCATTGTCTTATCTCATTCATCAAATTACTATCCTCAAGGTAATGGACTTGCTGATTCAAGTAATAAAAATCTCATAACCTGTATCAAGAAGATAGTAGGAGATAATAAGCGATCTTGGGATAGCAAAATCAAGTACGATTTATGGGCAAATATGAATACTAAAAAGAAAGCTACTCGTAAAAATCCCTTTGAATTAGTTTACGGCTTGGATGTAACTTTACCTGTGAACCTTAAATTACCTTCTTATCAATTCCTTCAACATTTTTGCACTAATAAAGATGTTGTTCAAAATAGAATTGATCAAATTGTGGAGTTTGATGAAACTCATAGGACAACTTTTGATAATATATGTAAAAATCAATCTAACATTAAGAAAAGATTTGATAAATCATCTCGATCTAGATCTTTGCAGGTTAGAGATATGGTACTCCTTTGGGATCGCAAGAATGAAAAACTAGGAAAACATAAGAAATTTGGCAGTTGTGGCTGGGACCATACATTATCCGAGACATTGTTGGGCCAAATTCATTCCACTTGAGCAATTTGGATGGTGAACCACTTGACTTACCGACAAATGGCCAAATGCTCAAACTATTCTTCAAAGATGACATCTGATGGCATGGGGCATCCTTTGTATTGTATTTCTAACCCTACACCTTGTTATTTCAATTTTTCATTTCTGTTTTAGGATTAGATTTACTTTTCATGTTAGTTAATAAATGAAGAGCTTATGTCTTTTATGTGCTTAATGTTATATGATGATTTTTGAATGGATGCTACTTATATTATATTGTGTGTTGCGTGGATGCAGATTCTGGATTCTCACATTCCTACGGTGCAACAATGTGTCCCCAATTAGAGCCAGATGTTGACCACTATGTGTCAACGACCCAAAATTAGAGCCAGATGTTGACCACTACGTGTCAATGACCCATAGCAGTACACCCCCTTTTTCACAAAAGGGATTGCGTCTGATCGATGTATCCATGCGGTCCAGCTTTCATCATCAGCCTGATTGTCATGTTATAATGTAAACCGTTTCTGCATGTATATGATGTAAATAATCTCAGCAGATCTGTGTCATGTATGTAATTGCCTAGGTAAACCTACTTTTTTGGTGACGATCTACACTCTAGGAGTTTTTTTGTCTCACCGATCCATTCAGATGGTCGACAGAGTTTTCCTTCAGTCTTACCCCAAAGCTAGAATGTATTTTGTCACTAGGATCTTAGGCGAGTCTTAGCGTTCTAGATCAAGTCTATGTAAAAGTAATTTGGGAATAATCCTAACTATTTGGTTAGGTTATTTTGTGTAGCGGAAATGGGTAGTATGTGAGGGTCTATTTAAGATGGGTTTTCCCCCTTATGATGTAAGAGTTATGAAAATTATGATGTAAAGTGTCTTGAGGGTTGGAAAAATAATGTATCCCCTCATAGGTTAATTAATTAAATTTTCTGGCAAAAAATTAATTAAAATCCTAAGCCAAAAATTCAATTAATTCTAGGTCCTCGGTAAATTTAAATTTTCCAAAGGCAAAATTCATTGGTCCTTAAAATTCAAATTTTAAAAGGTACTAGGACTAAGGTAAATTAATTATTTTCCTAAATTTTAAGCCTTTAGTCCCTGGGGGTTAAGTCAAAGTCAATTTTTTTTAGGAAATTAACTCAATTTTTTTTATTTTTGAGTTAATTAAAATTCATTTAATTGAGAAATTCGAATTTCCTCAAGAATTTAATATTTCGACAGATGAGCTTAAAAGAAATTTTAATCCTCATCAACGGTCGAGATTGCTTTAACAAGGATCACTCGAACTAGCTGTTGGAAGATTTATCTTTAAATAGGAGGTCATTTGTCAGTTGATCCGTCTGATCTTTGAGTCGTGTGCTAAGTGAAAAGCTTTCTTGTAATATTTTTATGAACAAGAAAGAAAGACTTTGGAGTTAATTTTTGCTGGTGCTACTCTTCATGGAAATATTGTAAGATGTGTCATTTTCATGCATAGATTTCTTTTTAGTCATTGATGATAGCTTTTTGAAGTGTGATTTGAGTATAGGTATCTTGCTCAGTGATTGGGGTTTAAGTCATAATCTAAATTTTGAATGTAATAATAGGTATCTCTATTTAGTCCCTATTTACGTACATAAAGGTATCTCTCACTCTTAGAGAAAAACTATGAAATACACTCCACAATAATATCAACACAATCACATTCATAATGGCCATGCTTGGAATTTCAATTTTTTTTCTTATCAAGTGAAATTTTGATGACATTAATTTGTTTTTCATGTCTACCATTTAACTTTTTATATAGAATTATGAGTGTCAAATTCCTTTGTATCCTTACATACAAATTTCACTATTATAAATTTTCATTTTCATTATCATTATATTTTGAATTCACATTTTTCTATAAAAGAAAAATAATTCAAAAAATATTCAAGATTAACATTCATAACCAACTTCCTCTGTAACTTGTATTTTCAAAATAAAGTATTATTGAATATCACATACTAATATTGAAGTTAACAATGTCCAAAATATGCTTTTAAAATGTTATCACTCCAAGATTTTATAGAAAAAACATCTTACATGTAACCCCTAAATCCTTAATGTGAATTCAAAGTTGAAGACATTGCTAGTTATAAATCTAGTAAACAACATGAAACAATGAACAACCCCTCCTATAGCACAATGAAATGAAAAACAATAACAAAAACAATAAAGAATGGTTAAAGTTTTTTACTTACAAAATTTAAAAATAGACACTTAAACCATAAAAGCTACAATTTCAATTTTGTTAGTGAAATTACCTTTGTATTTTCATATTCAAAGATTTAAATGTTTATTATTTAAAGAACAAAAATCTTACCCATTCATTTTCCAAATAACTAATCACCACTATTGCAACTTCCATGACCAATAAAAAAAGATTACATAAGAAACTCAAAATTTTCAAAACTTTCAATCCTGCAAAAAAATGAAATAATAAATTAGAAAAAATTTATGAGTGACTATTTACAATTTTCTGTGTTTGGCATGACAAGAACAGTGAATCCATAACTTTATACATTCCAACGGTAAATATCATAGTTGAAATGATGGCAATAGATTCAATTATCATTGTTAGCTCTTTTTGTTCACTCTCTTCATAACTGAGGTTCTTCAATTGTAGATTGCAATTATACTTGATTGGAAGTCAAATCTTCATTTATGAAAACCTCATCAATAAGTACCTCATCAAAAATTCAGCATATTAAAAATATTCTTCTTTTGAATCCCCTAGTCAACAAAACCACAATATTCCATACACATCAAACACAATTATAAGACAAACAAAACTTGCTACAAAAGATAAAGAATACCAACATCCTCAAGCTCAAATATTAAGAACTTTTTGTGACATTGTATCAATCCATACCCCATATACTACACTCCAATCCACACTAGATAATTTAGGCCCATTCAAATACATTCTCATTAATGCATCTAGTGTATGTAATCCTAGTCCCGATTTTCTCATGTCAATGATGATGTTTTATTTAGAAAAACCCATTTCAAAATCCATTGTACTTGCAAGAATAGTGAGTGTAACTTGCCGTAATTTTATCATATGATGATAAGTTTTGTACCAATGTTTTGTGTTGTGAAATACATTACATGCTTGCTTCATTGTGAAACCCTCACAAGCTATATTTGTTGAAAAGTATAACTAGGTTCGGTCTTCATAATTGTATCATTATGTATTTATATATTCTATGTAAAAACAAAATAAAGAAAAATAAATTTATTTTTCAAGCATGAGTTTCATGCTCAAGTCAAATTATTATTTTAGATAAGCATGTTCTTCATGCTTCTAGGATTTATTGAGTCAAAGAGTCGAAGTCCTATTTGGACCTATTGTAAAGAAAATGAAACAAAGAATTTTCCTAATTGTATTTTGGATCAAAACTACCTCTAGATTCCAAGTAGGCCTACCTGTCAAGTTGACCCTACCCCAAAGGACATGTCTATTTGAACCCCTCGGACAAGTATAAATAGAAGGAAGTTGGAGATCATTTTGGACACACAATCTGATCTGAAATTCAATAGAAGGAAGGAAGACCAAAGTTTGAAGTTGAAGAAGGGTTTCTCTTGATGTCAAATGTGTGGAAGTTCTTCCTTATCACATCTCTTGTTGAGTATTTGTTGCTGGTCTCTTGTTATTGATGAATTTGTTGTGCAAAAGGAGGGTTTGACTTGGTATCTAGAATGTTGGAGTTTGTTTGTGGTCATGAGTCTTGGTTATCTCACTTTGATTTGATTCTATATGAAGAGAAATTTCTGTGTTTTCTCTGACTTGGAGCCTATATCTTGTGTTCTTTATTTTTTTTCTTGTAATCTTCATGTTTATGCTTTTGGTAATTGTTTGATGAAAATAACATAATAAAGATTAAAAAGAAGCCCACGAAAGATTATCAAAGAAAGAGAAATCACCCTAAATCATAAGCCTCCCAATATCTCAATATGGTATCAAAGATTAGGTTTGAATAAGGAGGCCCAAAGATCTCATTATTGTTGGAATTCTTTAAGAAGATCATCATCTAAAATCTACAACATTAAAAAGGTGCAAAGATCTGCAGCAAAAATTCACTATTGTAACCCTAAAATATGATCCTATGATTAATTCTACTTTAACGTTGAAGGTTGAGATTATGGATATCCAGTGATTTTGCTGAAGTTGATATAGTAATTTGTTTTCTCTGAAAGTTGTATTTGTCTAGGTTTACACTACATTATGAGGAATCACACTCTCGCATACCGGATTGCTTATATTTTATATCTGGCATCACAGTAGCACTAGCTACATTTTGTACAATAGCATACACTATAGTTTGTGGAATCATATGTCACTTGTTATGGCTCATATTCCTTATATGGATCGCACTTTTAACAACTCGTCATCTCTATGATTATAATAGCTCATCGCATGAAAAATCTGTTGTGGCTCGCTAGCATTCAAGTGGCTCGAATCCTCCTTTCTATAATATAAAGTGGTTTGGATCTATTTTATAGTGGCTTGAATTTAATTCTATGTGGATCGATTACAGTAGCCTACTTGAAAAAATTTGTGGTTCAATTGATTCGTTAAAGATTCTCCCTATGGCACACATCTTTTGTATGATCATATATCCCCCTGCCTGTAGCTTGCATTGTAATCAATCAAATAATTCACATTATTTCTTGAAGCTCTGAGCATCTCTATTCATCTTTGACTCATATAGCTCATATCTATATATATATATATATATATATATATATATATATATAGATATATATATATATATATATATATATATATATATATATATATATATATATATATAGATATATATATATATATATATATATATATATATATATATATATATATATATATATATTATATAGCACATTGATTTGTTTCAGTATGACATATGTAACTCGCCTCGTTATACTCAAATACTCACATCTCTCTGTGTGATCGTATCTCACTATGGATGACATCTTTCTGTAGTGCTCGTTGTCTCTACAATGGATTGTTCTATATACAGTGGTTCATTCTTTGTGACACATCACAATCCCATGATTCGCATTGGCACACCATCTCTGGCTTGCTTCTATACACAGTTGCTCTAGCTTATATATATATATATATATATATATATATATATATATATATATATATATATATATATACACACACCACAAATCGAATTAATTAAAATATTCGGAGGATAATCCTATGAGAGGCTCATTGTATAACTTTTTGTTCACACTCATTAAAGAAAATCCGGCAATCATCATATTTTAGAAACTTGGCTTATTTTCTGTGACATATTGAAGCGGTATGATACTCACTACATACACGGTGGGACAACATCGCATCTACAGGAGCATCATCACATCTTCAATGGCGTTAACCTTATGACACGAAAACAATGTCATCATCGCTATGTGGATCAGATAACATTACATTATTCAAAGTTTGTAATATTATTCAATGGTTCATCATGTTCTAAGTTGTATGGTTGTGACTTTTGAGACAAAGTGACACTCTACATGACTTTTAAAATTATAGATATATAATAGTATGTGTAGCAACCATGAAATGAATCTGACCTACCATTGAAGTTTGACCAAGCAATAAGAATGGCTATGATCGCGTTGACATTTCGCTGAGACTCATTATACTACTATGTTACCAGAAACGAGAAACGGAAACGAAATGAGAAACGAGAACGGTACAAGAAATAGAGTTTCGAGGTTTCGCATATAAGAAACAAGGAGAGAGAAAAAAACAAGAATAAGAATTTGAAATATAAATATTTAAATGTATAGTTCGATTCTCTCCAATATTGTTAATTTTCTCAAGAGTTTTATCCTTGAGATTAACAACAAAAGGAACATATCCAAGCAATTCACAGAGATTGGTTCAAATAACTTTTTTATGAGCACCTTTGGCCTCTGCAAAATCCATGTTGCATCCAAGTTCCCAAATCCATATCCTACCTCATGCATAAGCCTTACTGGTACAAAAATCTCATTGTCATAATCCAAATGCATACACACAAACAAATTATTTTAAACAGTTTAGATACCCAACACAAAAGGAATAATTCCAGAGAAAAAATGGAAAAGGAACCATTGCAATCACAACTCTTAATGTACTTAAAAGCTACTTTGACAATCAATACCTTTCACTCTAATACCTAGTGTAACCCATTATGATTCTATAAATTTCATCCATCTCATCTTTAATTAAACTTAAAAGTGATTAATAAAAAAATGCAAAGTCTCATTTAGTTAGCGTAGCCTTTCCTAGGTCCGAGTTCTACACACTCAAAGAAAAGGCAGTGTAGGGGTTTAAAGTTATGAGTGTCCACACAAATTTAAGCACAAAACTAAAGCAATTTCAAAGGTTGTACTTGAGAAATGATGGCGCTGAATCTAATCGTGGGGGCATGGAGCTAACTGATGTCACTGAATCTAATCGGCTAGGGGCATGGAACTAATTGATGCTCAGATCTGATCTACGCATTGGATACCTCTGCTAAATGATATCGATAAATCTGCTCTAGTTTGCAGCTTAATTCCTCCTCATTCCTTGCCTTACCACTAATTTACATGCACAACTGCAAAAGGCAACTAATTTGCATGTAATTTGAAAAGTTGAGTACTATTGGAATAGGAGTTAACCTGAGTGGGGAAAGGGTATCATTAAATGGAGGAGAAACTAAGGTGAAAACGGATGAACGTTTCTAGCGAAACGAGTTTCTGGCCACCTAAAACGAGAACCAGTGTATAAGATGATGTTTCTAGTGCCATCTCATTTCTAGAATGGTTTTTCCAAAGAACGCTGACCATTGTCGCGTTTCTGGTAACATAGTGATACTACCCTATGGCTCGTTGTATGGCTCACTCATATTTGATTTGGACTCGAAGGAATGTTGGAGATCTACATAACTGTGATGACAATGACTATTGATGCATAAAAGTGAGTATGTTGACAATATAACAATGCATTAAGACAATAATACTAATGGGAAATGAGAAAGTGACCATGATAACATGACTATAGCTGTTATATCAGACTTAACAATTATCCTAATATGGCAGTAAAATGATAGTAACTTTGTTTCATGGTTGACATGAAATGATAGTAACTTTGTTGCATGGTTGACATAATAGTAAAGCGAAAAAATTATATGAAAATGATGGATAGTTGATTTACTATTTGATAACGTTGGATAACCAAATATCTAAAGTATCTATGTTGAAAGAAGATGAAAATCTCAATTGTGAAAAGATCAAACCTTTGAAAAGACAATGTAAAGTTGAAGAGATATGTATTATTCTTATACATGCATCTCATTTACTAGTTCATGATGATCATCATTTGGATAACAAAAATGGTCTGCATAAATATTAGTGACAGTGACATAAAATAATTTGATGATATGCTAGGTTTTAGGGTTTTGAAGCATGATATTAATGTATGGATGAGAGGGGTTGATAACAGTGAAACATCTAGAGTTTGTATAGAATTTTCAATTTCTAACAAAGATTTTGTAAACCTTAAAAATATTTGGTTTTGCAACTAACTTTCTTGTGTGTGGTTATAGAACTTTACAATTTGTAAATTATAGGTCTTAATACTAAGGTTTGTAAACCCTAGTAAGGTATGGAATGGAAAAAGAAACCGTAGAAATAGAAAGCACTAACTAATTATCTCCGCTATGAAAGGAAAAGGAACCTAGTTCTTTATGAAAGGTACTATACCATAATGATGGTAAAATAAGATTTGATGAAAAAGGAATCCAAGATTAAGAGGGAGTCAACATTCCTTAAGAGATAAGTTTTTAACATCTTCTTGATTATTTCTAATGCTACCATCCTTATATTTTTGTTCATAATTCTTTTAACCAAAGTTACAGGTCTAGGCAAGGTCTATTTAAAGATTGACCAAGAAAATGAAAGATTTGAAGGAATGTGGCATAGCATGAAAATTGTAAAGGAAGGAGCATAAGACTACCACATGAGAAAAATTTTATTAACCTCGGATGGAGAGAGGAAGCTGTAAATATCTTGATGATTACAATATTGAAGCTTGTTGACTGATTCATTCCAAATTGATGATAGAAAGTTGAAGAGTATGGAGCATAACTCTGTTGCAATATTAAGCCATGCAAAGGAATATTGACCTCAGAGGATGTAGAAAACAAAATTTGACATCATGATGAGAAAGGCCATCATGATTTGCAATAGCAAAAATATGTACATTACAAAGGCAAAAAGGAAATTACAAATGATCATTGATGGAAAGTGATAAATAAGGTTGATGACGAGGACCTTGTCATGGAGATAGAAGTTTGGGTCCATAACATCTCGAAAGGTCGAAGCTCAGGAACGATATGATGATACAAGAAGAAGAATCCCTGGAACTACTACTTGAATATCTCTACGAAAGAACATGTAGTTGATGAATGAAACAAATAACACTTATAGTTGATGCCTTTCTAAATAAGAGGGAGTGATGAGAGACACCACAATATTCATGTATCATGCACTAGACCCAGACTAACGTCTATAAGTATTAGTGAAGGCATTAGTAAGGAGAATGGAGGATTGGATAAGCATCTATAACTGGCACTATTTGAGGATCTAATAGGGTATCCAAGATAAGAGTGGTCAAAGAGGACCAATATTCTTTGAGGATTAAAATCCAAGATAAGAATTTTCCTTAAGACACACCTAGTGAACATCTGAATGGGGTATGTGCCTTGTGAGGAAATGATGATGGTGTCTATAGTCATTTCCTCCCCAACATTGTCCTCTAATCTAAAGGAGAGATAGAGCTTTTTGGTCAAGGCCTTGCTATGTTGACAATGATAGTCATAATGTTGAGGATGGCTTATCAATCAAAGTCTTCTTATAATAATATTTCAATTTGAGAATATGTTTGTACCTTGTGTAATTGTAAATACCTCCCTAATTAGAGGGAGTGTTGAAAAGTGTAACTTGGTTCATTCGTCATAATTTGTATCATTATGTATTTATATGTTCTATGTAAAAACAAAAGAAAGAAAAATGAATTTTATTTTTCAAGCATTGGTTTAATGATCAAGTCAAATTATTATTTTAGATAAGCATGTTCTTCATGCTTCTAGGATTTATTGAGTCAAAGAGTCAAAATCCTAATCGGACCTATTGTAAAGAAAAAAATATATATATTTTTTCTAATTGTATTTTGGATCAAAACTACCTTTAGATGCCAAGTCAACCTAACTATCAAGTCAGCCCTACCCCAAATAACATTTATGTTTGAACCCCTCTAGACAAGTATAAATAGAAAGAATATGGAGCTCATTTTGGACACATAATTCACTTGATCTGATCTAAAATTTCACAGAAGGAAGGAAGACCGAAGTTTGAAGTTGAAGAAGGGTTTCTCTTGAAGACAAACGTGTGGAAGTTCTTCCTTATCACATCTCTTGTTAAAGATTTGTTGATGGTCTCTTGTTGTTGATGAATTTTGTGTGTCTAAGGCGGTTTATGGGTTTCTAATTGAGTATTATGGGTTTATGTGCATGTTTCTAAATCATTTTGAGTCTTAGAAGTTATTGTGTTTTTCCATGCATACATTTCTCCAATTGTAGCTTGCACTTTTCTTTTTTGAGACATTTGTGATTATGTGTCCACATAAGATAGAAATAGGTGAAACCTAAGAATAATCTCAAGCATGTCCCAAAAAAGACCATATATAAAGTTGTACTCGTCCCCGTGCACACACAAACACACATTACTTATAAAATCTATAAAGATAAGAACCATTAACTATTAGAATTTATAAGTGCCAATATCTATCATAAATTTGAAAGTTATTAATTATAGAGATTGGAAAAAAAATCATAAAATACATGCTTTAAAATGTTTGTAGTTAATATACCTAAATAGTTTTAGGTTATTCGAATTTAAGCTTCTATGATCCATAATCTGTATGATAGAAATATTTTCGGAAAATTTACATCAGAAGAATTTTGTCGACGCGTTTCGAACCAACTTGTCCTGGCGATGAACCACACTAGTTGGTTCGAAACGCGTCGACAAAATTCTTCTGATGTGATTTTTCCGAAAATATTTCTATCATATAGTTTTAGGTTATTAAAATGATTAGTAACATGTAGTCTTATAATTTTTTGCATGCCCAATCCACTTGCTTCACATGAAAACAATTGAACATTAGAAATAACATTTCATCATATAAAAAAATTGAGATAAAGATTAGTTGAACGATATTACAACCCATAAGAAAATACACATTCATATGCAAAGACCGAAAATTATATCCTTGTGATAGGAGTGTGAACATATGGAAATAATATTAACATATTTATGAAAAAATATAAAACAACTTGAATATTATATATGTAGCAAAATAAACATAAACTCATCAATCACTTTCATAAAGATACATAGATACACTTTTGAATAGAAACCCATCTCAAAATTTTGCACTTAGTATGTGCAATAAATCTAAAGACATAGACTTATAATAATCCTACACACTTTATAAAATATAGTAAATAATTATGGTCCATCCTTTTATATTTCATTGAAATCTATTAAAGTGTCATCACCTTAAAATCACATTAAAGCTAAATTTCAAAAAACACCACACAACAATTTAAAAAAAAAATAAACCTATAAATGAGCATGATTATTATGCCATGACAGATGGGTAATTGCAAAAAGACCGTACTCCATATTTTCTTTGCTATAAATTATTTCCATGCATGGGATGAATAAATGTCATATAGTTGTTTAAACAAGTTCGCGCTGCACGAATAAAAGTTTGTATATTAACTTGGATGGAAGGGATAAAATAAGGCAATTAACTATATCATGAATAAGGTGAACACTAGTGGTAGTAGCTTGTCGTTCTGGTAAATGAGATGTATGCTTATGGAGCCAAATTAAGAATCAAAGTATTCGCGCAATCACAAAATAAATGAGAGGTATGCTTCTTACATAATGGATGTAAATCCCGATCAGTGTTTTACTCTATTCCCGATTAATATTTTACTTTGTTTTTATTAGTATAATTTAGTATTTAAATGAAGAAACATTGATATAATTATCATGGTTATTTAAAATAAAAAATAATTTAGTATTTAAATGAAGAAATACTATGATATATTCATCATGGTTCTTTAAAATAGAAAATAATTTTAAAATGTATATTTTTTTATTTGCTCATTAGCCTTTTTCACGAAATGATTAATTAGTCTTAAGTACTTGTGAGCTTAAAGCATAAACATTAGGTAATTAGAGCTTGGGTTTATAATACAAGTGCTTATAAACTTAAAGCACAAACACTCTGTAAGTTTAACATAAAATAGGAGTTAGTAGAAATTACATGATATTTAGCACAATTTCATGCTACATATGATGTGTCTGGAAATGGTGTAATTTTTTATTCTCCACATTGAATTCAAATTGGAATATGTTATTATTTTATTCATTAAATAATCTATATTATGGAACTATAATATCACGAAAATGAACATAGATAAGCCAAATCAAGCTGCATCATACAATTGTAAGGAATTAATAAGAATGATAATAACACAGTGTACATGTTTCACTAACGCTGTATGTGTTCACAAAACCTTTTATTTCTTTTTAGTTTGAAGTTTACAACCCAAAAGAAAAGTGATAGACAATTATATCTTGTACAAAAGTGAATTCACTAACCGCTTAAAAATAACTGAGATCGATGGCCGCTAGTCATTTCAAGGTATAAAGTGACTATTGGATAATGGGAAACTTTTTCTAGAAATAAATAGAGTCACGACATGTATCTGACGCCGTTTGAGGTGTAGGAAAACGTATGAGGAAAACACAACACTCGGTCTCAAATTAATTAATGCCATGTAATTCTCTAAAGTGAAGAAAAAGACAACCACGTGCTCTTCATTTGCATGCCTGTGACAATTGTTGTTACATGCCACTTCCAGATAGAGTGAAAATACCAGCATCCATCATTGACACTTCGCGCCCTTCACCTCTGTGTGAAGAACCGCCATGAAAATACCAGCAACCATCATTGACGCTTTGCGCCCTTCACCTCTGTGTGCAGAACCGCCATGAATATAGTTATCAGAAATGCTGCCATGCTTGGCTGCTCGCAGCATACGCCTAGACATGTAAGTTTCTCCAATCCTAGCCTTCTTTGTGATTCTGAAAATGGATTCTTTGTGATTTTGAAAATGGATCCAACTAGAGTGTTTAGTAACCTAAATACTTTTTTTTGGATAATTATTTTCCAGTTCTAAAAATGGATCCAACCAGAGTCTTTAGTAAACTAAATACTGCAGATATAAAACTGAATGCAGAAGGTTTGGATAGCATTTTGGCAATGAAATGCCCTACAGAGCTTTTGTTAAAATGCTCTTATTGTAACACTGGTCAAAACATGTTTTTCATTCATGAACAAATGTTTCCCTACCTTTGCAACGTTCTCACAGTTCAATTTTTTTTATTTTTTAAGGCGGGGATGATAGTTAGAGTACACTCAGGAATAGAAAGTGCCTCTTTAAAAATTTTCTGAAAAAACACTAAGCTTCTGAAATAAAATGGTGTTTTGAGAAGGAAAAATAAAAATTTTCAGAGGTTAAAATGAACATTAACCTAGAGAAGGCGCCAGGGGGATTTGGGCCATGAACCAATATGCAAGTGATATACTTTTGCAACCCTTTTTCACATCGATTTACAGCTACGAGATTCTGCCTTATGGATGTCGGGGCTTTGCTTGTAGTCAACTCATATTCCAACTTTGTTGAGGCAGATTTACATGAAGCAGCTGAAAACTGGTCACTTTCAAAGCAAAGACGACCATACTTCCTTCTCTTCTAAAGCACTGAGCTGGGTAAGGTGCGTCCTTCTCTTCTAAAGGACTAAGCTGAGTAAGGTCCTTCGCTAGGCCTGAGCCTCAAAGTCTAGTAAAATTTCCTACCTTATGAAGAAGTCAGAAGTCATTGGACGAGAAGACACCTAGATGGTGGCGAGATAAAATCAGCTTTGTGGCTCAATGAACGGTTTGGCAAGGAGTGAAGCTGCTTTGAACCGATGTTCAAATAGAGGATTAGTGGCTGCAGGAAGTTGACAGATGGTTAACATACTAACAGCTAGGAAAGTTACATGACACCATTAATGAGTTGATAGGAAAATAAACTGAAGGTTGTTAGTTACCAGGGAAAATTTTAAGAACCACCCTAAATTTATATGTATAATAAATGGGCTAATCCCCATGATACATAGGAAAAATGGGAGGCTATTTTATCAATAATATAATATGTATATATATAATTTTTTTGGCGAATCTCTCACCAGATTATATTATCTTGTAAAGGCATGGCAAATCTATCACTGAATTATAAAATCTTATAAGATCTTGGCAAATCTTTCACTAAATAATAAAAAGTGAAGTCTTGGCGAATGTTTTGTTAAAGTATAAAACCATATATGATAATAGGAAAACATATTCATTAAATTGTAATATATTAACATACATGTTTGGAAAAAAGAAACATAATTTTCTCTTCCTACAAACAATGTTGCAAGTTTCAGTGGCCATGTTTGTCAAGGCTCTCACTGTACGCTCTTTCAGATCCTTCTATTAGTTTTGATAATATTCCACAACAAATTTCTTGTAGGTGTTGATCTTGACCACCAGTTTTGACAAGGTAGGAGAGATTAATTTTTTCTCTACCACTTTTTTCAAGCTACCACTTTTGTCAAGCTATCAAATTTCTTTCTTATTCCATAGAGTCCAACTACAAGATTAAAAAAAAAAAAAAAAAAAAAAAAAACATATTTTGTACCAATTTTTTCAAGCTAGCAAATTTCTTTCTTATTCCATAGACTCCAACTGTGAGATTAAAAAAAACACATTTTGTTTACCCCAACACGCCAACAAGTAGCAAGCCCCAACTATATAATATAAGAAAGTAGTAGGTATCCCAAAGGCTTGAAGGGGATCTAATAGACAGAAGTGATCGTTGTCAGAAGCCTTCTAATCAATATATTAATATATACATATAGATTTATTATTATTTTAATTGAAAATCTTCAATTAAATAATAAAATTTAGTTACGTCTCTCCCAATCTAAATTGCTTATTAGCATAATTCACTACCTTCATACGTCTTGCATTTTTTAACAACATTGTAACATGTGGATTAATTTCCTTTTTGGTGCACAATCTCCACCTTTTAGGACAATATGGTGCACTGGCCCAACCCCTACAGATCATTACGACAAATTAAGAAAAATAGAGAAGATGAAAGGTTGTACAAACCAACATATTTTTCAAGCACTGGCCCAACCCCTATAGATCATTACAGCAAATTAAGAATAACAGAGAAGATGAAAGGTTGTACAAACCGGCATATTTTTCAAACAACTAATCCAACATCAGTACCTTAATTTTTTCATGAAGATATCATATTGAGAACGTTTGAAAAATGGTGGGAAATCTAGGCACTAACTATCTCTCTTCGGCAAGGGTAGAGATAAGATTTCACCGTTTTGAATTTTTTTTTGTTAAATCAGAAAAGCCAATATTAATGGAGATATTGGTATTTTTTAATAAATTTTGTGAAGTGACTAAATGTAGCTTTAACCATTCACCTTAAGATGTTTTTTATAATATAATTTCCTAAGTCTATTTCATATCTTCATTATCATAATAAACAACCTATATCCATCTTAACTCCACTTCTACCACTATTGAAGGGATGAAATCTATTTATCCCTCTCAGCACTTGGTAGACCGGAATTTTTATGGATCTAAGCTGATAGAATTTCTCCTTTAAATAGTCTATGCTCACATGAATACCATGATATACCTATGGGTCAATACCATGGGTTATCATAAACCTGGAGGTTAAAAACTACTATTAGTAATTTATAAAAATTAATAAAATTAATAATTGATTTTTTTTTTAACCAAATTAAATTGTTTAAGTGACATTAAATTACAAGATCCATTTTTACCCTTGATCTACCAAGCCCGAGGATCCCTCCCGGGGCTTAGTAGATCCAGAGTAAAGATGGATCTATGCTGGTTTAATTCCCCCCTTTAAATAGCCTACATTCCACGTGAATACCATGGGTCAATACCATGTGCCATCTTTTTTTTTATTAATACTAATATTAGGGTTAATAATGGGTTAATAATGTTTTTTTGCATGGTATTAATAATAATTTGGCCCATAGGCTTCACCTAAATATAACACATTTTTTGAGTGTTCTTAAATATAATGTGACTTTTGGAGTAAATATAAAAAAAATGTTTTATTTATTTACCATACCTCTCATTTATTTATATTTTTATTAATTTACCATACCTCTTTTATAAATATGGTATTTGGCCCATAGGATTCACTTAAATAAAACCTCTTTTTTGAGCCTTCTTAAATAGAAAGAGGGTTATGGACTAAATATAAAAAGAGGTTTTATTTATTTACCATACTCCACTTTATTTTTATTTTTATTTATTTACACGTAAATATAAGGTGACTTATGGAGTAAATATAAAAAAATGTTTTCCATTATTCTTTATATGATTATGACTAAACATATGCAAACTTGGAATATGGCAAGAACATTATTCAATCTTTAAATAAACATGAAAATAAGCGACTTGAATTTTTAAATAAAATGAATTATTCTTTGTGACCATTTGTTCCAAAAAAATAAGGTCATTTTCTCGAAATTAACTCCAATACCATGATATACGGAAAAATGAAAGAAAAAACCTTTTTTTACACCGAATGTGGAGGGTGAAATAACTATCATAAATACCTATTCTTGAAAATTAGGGCAAATGGAAGGTTGTAACTCCTAATTTCAAGGGCTAAATTTACTTTTTTTACTCTCCCTTAAAATAAGGTGGGCTAACCTCCATACCTAAGTTTTTTATAAAATAAATTTGAGGCGATTTGCAACAATGTACTGTGATACAAAATATTTGCCCAATAAAAATATAAAACCCCTTAATTTGGCCCAAGGGCGAAAATTCGCCCCTAAAATTTTCCATGCTAATTACACACCATCTAAAAATAAAATGAAAGTTGTTTATGCAAAAAGAGATAACATTTTATGTCATGGATTAATGCTAGTTACAACGCTAGCATTAAGGGATTTCAAGGCTCTCCATTGTACTTTTATTATAAAGTTTTATCAGTTTATGTGACATGAGCGGGCAATGTATTCAACCAATAAAATGTGCAATAATAAAAAATTAAATAATTTTAAAAATCATAATATTTTAAAATTTGGTTAAATGCATCCTCTACAAATAAATCAAAATAAATTAATGTCAGTCAAAGAGATATCGATGGCTATATACCATTCCTTTGGACAAGTATAATAAGTAGTGTAAAAATAGCATGTAGGTTGTAGCATGTACCTACCTCAAATTGATGTAGTTTCACATCAAATCAATAACTAAAATCATAGTTTTAGTGGCTGACCTCTACAATCCATTGAAAGCGATTATTTCTATTATGTTGAATGAATCCCTTCAAGATTGCATGTTTTATATTTGTGGTCAAAATTGATGAAAGGAACGAAGCTTTAATAATAAATTATTTGGACATTTGCCCACATGTGCCCTTCCCACCCTGATCAATAACCAAAGCATAGTTTTAGTGGGCAGTCTCTACAATCTCTTGAAAGAGATTCTTTGTGTTGAATTGAATGAATCCCTCTAAGGTTTCACATTCCTTGAATTTATAGTTGCGGTCAAGATATGAACAAAGAGAAACTAAATGAATATTTTGGGTTTTTCAAAACAACCCCATTAATAATGTCTCAATTTTTATATTTTTCAAAACAAATAGAATTTAAATAAATTTTTAAATTTCAATAATAATATACCATATAGATCATCACCTTCAAACTATTAAATATTTATTTTAAAGTTTAATTTTTCTAACCAAAATTTCACACATGCATATAATTTGGGGATGTTAAGAAAATAGAAATCATGATATACATGGTCCACTTCCATCAAATTTTAGTGTCCAAAATTCATGCTTGATTTATGTTAAATGTGCATTTTGGCTAGTTGAATAAAAGATAACTTTCCCTTATTTATTATATTGGTAGTGTTTTCTGTTTTTTGGGCAATATTAATTAGTATTTGCATGAATGTACTTAGTTTGTTATAAAAATATCACAAATATCAGTGTCAAATCAAGAAAAGACTAAAAATTACCATAAGGGGAACCATCTTGACTTCAAGAATCATGTTTCATAAATTTGTACTAAGTGATGCTCATTTCCTTATAGAAAGAATACCTCCTGCTTGGGTTGGAGTGGGTTGTGAGCAAATTTTCTAGAATCATAACTTGAATTGCTATGCTATAGATGGATCACGTTTCAAAAATTTGTGATGGGTGATGCTCATTTGCTCAAAGAAAGAATACCTCCCACCTAGGTTGGAGCATGCTGCGAGAAAACCATCTGAACTTTGAAGTTAGACTTAGAACCTAAATTGTGATTATGTTATACTATAACATTGCATTAGGCTTAATTGGAGTGTGGTAGTAGGTATGTGGTAATAGCGGTATTATGGTATACCAAACACATGATTTAATTTAATATTTAAACCAAATAGAGATGTTGTGGCCACTCTAGTCCTTAGATATTGCAATTTGCAAAGGAATTATATTTCTTATTCCATACTCTAATTTATGATGGGTACCATATGAATTTAAGTGTCAATGCGATAGGCTCCATATTTTATAGAAAGTAATAGTTACAGTGTCATTTTTAAAATATCTGTGTGCAATATGGGTTGTAGCAGCAAATACATGCTACATGTTGTCAAATTCCAACCTTGATCATGGCCATTATTGTGAAAATTTATTCCAAATTTTAGACATTGATAACAATAATCTTCATGATTTGAGACATGTTTTTTAGGATGGTTACCAATAGACTAAGTAATTAAGTTGTAACCATATCCATATGTGGGGTAGTAACCATATTTTTTAGGAAGTCACACATCCCAAAATTCCTTTGGCTCAAGCATGTTTAACTTATATAGTATTGTGCCTTATGAACTATTCAGTTACAATTCCCTTCACGCTTTTATTTAAGCATTGAGAGGCTTCTACAATACAACATATAGATGTCATTTTTTCGATTTTTTCATGAATTGGAATAGTCCACTTTATGCTCATTGCATCAAGTGATGTTTATAGGGGTGAATAAGTGGGATTGTAACAAGTGAAATGAATCACATGGCCTCAATCATCATTTGTGATGCTCACAGGGGTAAAGAAGTGGGATTGAAACTAGTGAAATAAGTTACACAACCTCAATAATCACCTCCAAAGCATGTACCTAGTAATCATGAATTCTTGATAGTCACCAATCCCAACACTCTTTTGGCTCAAACATGCTTAACTATGCAGTTTTTCACCATAATCAATTCCACTTAATTTACTACCCCATTTGCATAAACCTAAGCAAGTATTGTGCCTTATGAACTATTCAGTTAGAACTCCCTTTAATCTTTTATTTAAGCATTGAGGGGATTCTATAGTAAAACATATAAGACCTCATATCATATATCATATGTTGTACTATTGAAGCTCCTTAATACTAAGAACGAATTTTAATGTATGAAAGCTTGTGTAGACCATTGTAATCAATGACTTGTTGTTTTTGTGTTAGATGAGCATGCATTCTCTCACATGACATGCATTTAAAAATATTCTCTTTTGAATGAATAATTCTATTTGTACACAAATGAGATCTAAAAACAACCATTAGCTGAGAATTAACCATGACAAATCAATTAAATTATTATTTTTATAGTGGAGAAATGTAAACTTTAATTCTTTGTCATATTAAAATGGATATTTTTGTAATGTCAATATGGAACTCGGTCACATAGTTCATCCATAACATGATGCTTTTATATGCTTTCTTTATAATCAAATGAGTCATGGTTACTACTCCTACCCATTTTAAGTTTCAATTAGATACATCTAGGTGTATCTATCTACCCTTTAACATTCAATATAGTCCATTTAACATATAATTTCTACCATTTTGATATTGTAAGTATAATAAACTCACATGTCTAAAGTTTACATATAGGACATTAGCATTGGTTGTGAGGATGTCACCTCAGTATAATATAGAATGATAATTTATAATATTGTTTGATGTATAATAAGAATTTCAAATGATTATAATCAACAGTTCATTAAGAAAGAAAATTTCACTAAAAATTTGTGAGACTTTAACTAGATCTAGTAAATGAAGTTAAAGAAGAGATATCGTAGTTCATATCATAGTTCAATAATGGAATTAGGGGATTTTTTAGGTCTAAAATGGTCCTCCTAAGGAAATTATAAAATAATAGTGGAAATAATAAAATAAGATTGGATTACATCATCAAATCTTAGAGGAAAAAAAAAAAACTATTTTTTCAACTCGTATTTTGAACTTATCTCCTTATGGGTTTACTCAAATTTCGAGAGGCAACACTCATTGGATGCAGAGTTTGATTCATCATCCAAGGAGTACCCATGTTGCATACTTTCGATGGACATTGCTACACGAAATATGAGAAATACATGAAAAATGTGGTTGCAATCATGTTTTTTCATGTATTTCTCATTTTTCGTGTAGTAGGGTCCATTGAAAGTATGCAACATGGCTATTCATTGGATGAGGAATTAAATTTTCATCCAACGAGTACTCCCACTTGAAATTTGAGTAAAACCTTAGGGAGATAAGTTTAAAATATGAGTTGAAAAAATAGTTTTATTATTTTATTATTTTTTAATCGTTTTACTTTTTTACTCCAAAAATGATGAATCATCCCTCATGATTGACATAATCATCTTTAATCCTATTGGTTCTTATAAAGTTTATTTTAGTTGTACATTTTTCTTAGGAGGCCCATTTTAGGCCTCAAAATTCCCCTAATTATTGCATTATCAAATCAAACTTTTTTTTTTGTTGTTTTTAGAAAGTTTCAATGAATAAGTTGATAGTTGGATAGTTTGGGTAGATAAGATAGAAAAACCATGGTCCTTGTTTATCAAATGTTCATGGATGAATTAAGAAAGAAATGATATTTACTTGACATACTGAAATAGTATATTTAGTGTTTTATCATAAAATTGTCATTCCTCCTATTCAAATGAATTTTCTTAAATTCATTTCTAAATTTTTCATCTTTTGTGTATTTCTTCTTGTTTAGGTGGTAATTTGGGTGGTAGTTTTGGTAGAAGCACATTTGTTTCAAGGAGAGGATGGCGTGATGACGTCTCAGGGAGGAATGTTGGGATGTCAACCTGTCATCTCACAGTATTAAATACCATCTGATTGGAATGGATTTTCTCAAGTACGAAAGGTGGTGGAGCAGAGGTGAGGATCATTCCTTCACCTCTCTCAAATTTATTTCTCTGCTCTGAAGTGCCCCTTGATTGGAATGTGTATGTTGGTAGATGTTGTGCCTTTTCTCATGGATGTGGTTTGGTTTCTTGGAATTGGATGGGGGTTTTTTCTCTCCTCGTTACTCTTGTTCATGGTTGCACTGCTCCTTTTGAGCCCATGCTCTTTGTTATGTATCTGCATAACGCTCAATTCAGGTTGAAGTTTGAATTGGTGGTTGTTTTCTCTGATATTCCTTCGTTGGAGAGCCAATTCCAAGATATTTATTACCCTTTTCCACTCTCGGTTTTTGGTTGCTGGTATCCAGGGAATTTTTCAATTTGGTTCTAGTTTGTTGAGAGGGGTGGTGCATTATCTATTGAATTGGCTCTATTATTGGGATATTTGGATTCTGTTGTTTATTCCATCTATTATCAAAGTCCTATCTTCTTCCTTGTCATACTCTATACTAGTGTTTTTTGTGGTTCATATTTATATGGGATATTCATTGGGTGTGGGGTTTCCAATTTAATTTTGTTAAATTGGAATATCTCTATGTGTTGTGAGGTTGGTTCTTTTTATGGTCTTGCATGTCTCTTGGTTGTCCTGAGTTTAATTCTCTCCTCGAATTGGGCCTTTGAGTTGGAGGGTGGGCGATGATCTGGTGGTGTTGCGGTCTGGTTTAGGGGGGGGGGGGGCGATTTTCTGCCCTTTTGACAGTTATTTTGTTCATGGGTTGGTCTCGGATTGTTCATTGTGTCAACTAGTTGCATATCTTATGGCTCCTATACAACGTGTGATTCCTCGTCGAGTTGGTTTTGGTCATGTTCGAGTGGCAAGGGCCTAGCCTTTTTCCCTTGACTCTATTGCAACTATTTTTGACTCAGTCCCTTTGGAATATCATAAGGAAATGTTTCTTTTGGAAGCTCAAGAAGCTATGGACAAAGGGTATTGTTCTGATTCATAAATTATTAGCAGTGGGTTCAAATGGCTACCCAATCTAGGTCACTCTTGGAAGCAGAGACTTGGTTTTCTTTTTTCCCTCTCTTTGCATCAACAGTTGACTACATTTCTTCTCCTTCTCTTTAAGGATAAGCAAGCCAACAATTATAACATGTTCTATGGTATTGAAGATATCAAACGCATCTTGTGCAATAATCGTTTCAGTCTGAACAACATAGATGTGCGGTTAGGTTGTGTGGATGGTTCCTTGATTTCAGATTCAACCTCTGGTAATTTAACGGATCCTCTAGTGGATCTGACTCTTCCAATTGACAGTTCTAGTCATGATGGAATGATTGATTCCTCTAATCCTAGTTGAAGATCTTGGACTAAAGGTATTGTTTTGTTTTTAGGGAATTTTTAGTGCATCTCAGTTCCTCATGCGCTCTAGGTCAGGGCTTTGTTATGAATATGGGTGGACTTATGGTTCATTTTGGATAGTGTGGGTTCTTTGGAGCATTTCATTGCAATTATTTTGTGGCTTGACCTCCTAGTATCAATTCAAGCTCTTGTGCGGTTTATGGCTCGATCCAATATCATTTTTTGCAAAACTATGTTTCCTGAGCACACGTTGCTCATGTTGCACGTCCTCCATTATGTTATTATCATGAACCTATAGGTGGTTTTTTGTTAGTATGTGTGCATGGTGACATTTGAAAGTTGGTGGTGCAACCTCTACTTCGTCCATGCTTTCTGTGGAGATGTGGCTTGGTGTAATCAGTTTGTTTTGGACAAATGGAGTTTCATTTGAGACATGCATCTTTTTTAGATCAATTGTAGTTTTCCTCATACTCAAGGAAAGTGTTGTGGCATGTGTTTGTAATCTTATGTGTTTTTTGTGGTTGTTGTCTGATAGATGGCTCATATGGTTTATGTGTCATATGTATGATGTTTTTGTGTCCTTCATATTGTATTATGTTGTGAAGTTGAGGTGTATATGTGGTGGTTGAACTAGAGCCCAGTTGGGTCTTCCTAGAGATGTTGTAGCTATTCATATGTCTGATGTCTCATATTTCTGGAGTTCTATGATGTAATTATCTTTAGTATTAATATAAATGTTTTCAATTTACAAAAAAAAACATGGGACATTTTATTTATAGCCATAGAAACAACCATATGGATGTTTTTATGGTTTAAATAAAGGAGTTTTTGTTGTCTCAATTAAGGAACTTTTGCAAACTATGATATGGTCTTAGTGGAATCTAAAATAAATGGACCTTTTGTAACTGCATTTTTTGAGTTGAGTTTAAGATAGAAAAGGACTTTAAAAGTTGATAGAAAGTAAATATTATGTTGTAACAATTTTAATCTCGATAACATTTGCACCTTCTATTGGGTTTGAAAGAATGTTAAGAATCCCACTCATTAGTTTAAATGTTATTCCAATTATATGCTTTACAACACCTTGATCAACACTCTAAACACCAAATGATTTGGCACCTTCAGTTGACTTATACATTGCTTGTAACTTAATGAAACAACCCTTTTGCAAGAACACCTCCACCTTATTGAATAACATCACCAATGTCTTTTATGGAGTCATTTTTTCTTGCATCCACATAGAAATTGGAAAATAAGAATTTCACCTTAGTAATTGTAGTGCATTAATAATTAGAGATTCTTGGAAACTATAACTAATAAAATCAAATCAAAATCAACTTTTCTTATGGATGAATTTATTTTTGAAGTTTCCCTCAAACTATCAAACATACAAGAAGAATAATTAAATTGTCATGAGAGTTAACACAAAAGCAAGTAATAAAAAACAACTTGTTTTTGGCAACTTTATATAATTTTCCTATATATTCAAAGAAAAAAAAACAAAACAAAACACCTTCCCTCATATGTCTAGGCCCATTGCTTGCACTTCAAAGAACATAAACAACATAAAACAATTGAAAAGGTTGACTAACAATACTTTTACAAACATTTGAAATGGTTGTGATAATTAATGTGCATGTTATATCAAAGTGAAGGATGATGTTATCACATCAATTCATTGAATTGCATTGCAAAGCTAGCTTTCAAATAGTATAACTATTCATGTAAGTAATGTCTCATAAACAACCTTTATCTCACAATTTTTCCATGTGAGTTATTCACCATACCCATACATGGGTAAGAGTAATTTTTTTTCCAAGAAAAAGATCATAATTTTTATTCAATTATAAAATTGAAAGTGCATTCTATAGGTGGATTTATCACATCAAGAAAAAGGATAAGACTTACCAAAAATATGTGTCTGTCATAGTGAGATAAAACTATGTAAAGACATAAGTGATCACCACCTATATGACTATTACATAAACCACCATATTTATCCTAATCAATAGCATGAATTAGTCCATGGAAAGAACATAACCAAAAGAGATATTATACTTAATTAAAAATTAAACTTTGTCTCAAGATAAAAGAGTCTTCACTTTATTCATCCAAATAGTCAATGTTAGGAAAAAGAAGGAGTGCCTCCTCTGAAAGTGAGTTTTCCAAGTATTATGTTCTCTATAAATATGGTTAAATAATATATCCTAAAACATAGTCACAATATCCTTCAACCATTAGTGATGGGCATGATTCCTAAATGATATATCTGAGATTTATCCTACATCCATTGAATGACCAATTTAGAATCTTTGGGCGCTTGTGAGCATTGAACATTCCTTGTGATGATACTTTTTAATAGTGCATACAAATCTTTAAATTCCCCCATATTGTTTGTGTCAAATTCTATATTGTATTTATTAACAAAATGATGGTTGTTCGTGAAGAAAGATAAATCCTAGGACTTAACATTGACCCTACCTCTTAGTTGGAGTTGTCAAAATAGCCCTATGCTCTTGATCGATTTATGTCAAGGGTTGTTGTAGTGTGACAAATAGTGGAAGTGAAGAAGTTTTAATGCGGCATAATACATGATAGGGCCTGAACTACCACTATAAATGATAAGAGAAACTTGTCTTCAAAGAGGATTCTATTTCACACCACCCATATTCCCCAAGCCACATGGATAAGAGTAACTATATTAGTGTGGTACAAAATTCCATCATAGGGATATGTCATTGGACTAATTGATGATGATCAAAACTATCGATTGATGATGTTAATATTGAAGCAAAGGAGGATTTCATTACAATAACCTGAAGAATTTCACCCCAAAGTCAACTTTTAGATATACAAAATAATTTGTTGTAAATAACTCCTCTACACAAACTACTTGTATCTCATAACTATTATCCACGTAGGATTATTGACAACAAACACACCCAATATAAACATTAACAAGTATATATTATGATGGAAACAAATATAGTTATAAAGATATTAAGCCATTGTGGTAATACTTTGCCACTACAAACCTTTCATTAATAACAACGATAAGATAGAGAATGCTTTAACACACTTTTATTTTTTTCTTATCTAAAAGAGAGTTCATATGAGTCAATCTATATGAAATTTAACAATATGCTATACATAATAAAAAATAAATGAATTAATGAAACAAGATATATGTAAATTCCAAACTAATAACATATAGTTGTGAGCTTTGTTGTGATGTTATCTCAATAAGAAAATACCATGTTTAATAAGATGAGTTGTGGCACAACAAGTTCTTCCCAAGAAGGAAGTGAGTGTCCAATGATGGTCCTTGTTCGAGTTACAATTCAAGTTGAACCTCCAATAGAGTTCGTTTTTGGTTGGACAATATTAACACTACTTGGAAGAACATTTACATGTTCCAAATTCCAAAATATCACTACTTGGTTTCACTTACGACTCTGTCTTAGTTTTAAATATGTTATAGCTAGATCTCAAGCCTACTAGAAATTGGGTTAAAATTGGAGATATTTTTATTGAAATCCATTAACATTGATGTAAGATAATGGTTCAACAATTTCACAAGATTTCTCTATTTTCCTCATATCAAGTTAAAATTGGAGATATTTTTATTGAAATCCAAATTTTTATTTTGGTACTACAAATACATAAATACCATTAAGGTGAAATAAGAAAATATCAATTTAAGTAAATGCTTTGAATAAATATTTTTCATGTATGTCACTGATAAATGTGGTTGTATCGAGATGTAATAGAATACATGGCATGAAATGTGTATTCAACAATAACATATTATTGATGATACCCTTATTGTGAAAGGGCTTTGCAACCTCTGCTTCTAGGGTTTTTTCCCAGCCATCAACCACTTTCCCTCCATTGGTGCCCCTGTTTTGGCGGGGGGGCTCCTACAGACTCATAGTCGCTTCCAAAGCCAATTAGGCTACCTCATGCAAATTCATAAATTCCTCAGCTCACAAACCACAGTCAGAGTCGAACCCATCTAATCTGACCAAAAATGAAGCTACAATATCTATCTCTGCTACTCCAACAATGAACAATCCAAAAGCTAATGGTTCCTGCCTTCCTCAGATAGTCAAATCTCCCCTCCTAGAAATCCCATCATAAAAATAGGGGCAAAAATCGAATATATGAGAGAGCATGTGGTAATATGAAAATTTGTAGGTCTCTAGCCCTTGGGAAAAACCCTACTCAGCTGGATCCAGAAGAACTGGAAACTCAAAGGGGATCTGAACCTCGAATTTTGGGTCCAAGGGTTTGTTCACAACCATATTCAACAATATACATGATAGAGATAACATATTTTAGGTAGGACCATATTTAATGAATTCAGTTGGCTTATTCATGAACCCATAGGTTTAGAGATTCCACCCCAAAAAATAATACTTTTCTGCAACCCCAGTCTAGATCCATATTTATTATCTCCCTCCAGAGTTTTTGGTACCCTAAAATGTTATAAAGAATTGGTAATGTGATAGGGAATTTTGTTATGATATTGGATACCACAAAGAAAGGTTGATACACTTCCTATGCCCACCTTTGTACTTATCTAGACATATCCAAGCCCCTCCCAACAAGCATTTAGCTGAGAAATGAAGATGAAATATGGGAATAGCCAATATATTATGAGAAAAATCCCTTTAGATGCTGAAAACTCCATGAATACAACCATATATTCCAAGAACTCCTAGCAGGCCAAGTCCAACAACATGCACAAGTAAATCTATCCTCGAATCAAGATGGGTTTACTAGGGTAACCAATAAAAGGAAGAAAACCAAAAAAGGAACATAGAATTCAACCTCTGAAAATGTAGTAGGGAATAACCCATACATGTTCCTCTAAAAGCTGAAAGAAAATGAGATAACTACCAAAGGAGAGAAACCCAAAACAAAAGAGATTGGGCAAACCAGTTAACAACCAACCTAGCCAACAAAATATGTGCATGCACAACCAATTGACAAATATTACTAGGAGGATCTAGAAATGGGGAATAACACCCAAGTTTTTTCTAATGTAGAATATTTTGAGGCAATGGACCTACAAAACATTATTCTGCAATATCTTCTATAGGAATGGAGAAACAAATACCCAACAACCATTCCTAAGGAGAAAGCTCAAATCATCACCAAAACATACATTTGTAAATAAGATCTAATTCTCCATTAAGCTCATGAACAAGGTAATACCCCTAACCTAAATAAGATCTAATTCTCCACCAAGATCATGAACAAGGTAATACCCCTAACCAGAAATCTTTTTTTTCCTCTCATGGAATCAAAATAAATGGTCATATAGATCAATTGAGCATTTTGAAAGAACCAAAGGAAAAATGGGTGGAAAAGTAATAGTCAATTACTACAGGACCTAGGGGATTACTTGGTGAACACTAGTAGAGTGTCACTAATGGATACCATCTTTCAACCCTCTTCTCAACATCAACAATGAAATTCATCGTGTGGTATGAAAGGGGTCTTAATGGGAAATCCAAGCAAAGTATCCTAAAAAACAAAATCTGCCAAGAACACCCTAACATCATGATGATTCAGGAAACGAAATGCTCTTTTATGTATCTGAACAAATTTTTAAGGAATGTCTGGATAAATTGTGATTATCTAGACTAGGATGCCCAAGGAGCATCAAGAGGTATTGTTATCACATGGAACCCTTCCCCAGTCACTCTTCAAGATTTCTTTTCTTTTCCCAAAATCCTAAATTCTAACTTCCAACCCAAGTATTCCTATTGACAAAAAATCCTCCCTTCAAAACCTCCATAGAGCCTCAAATATTATAGGGGAAAACTTCTGGATTATAGGTGGGGATTTTAACATGATAAAAAATCTCAATGAAAATAAAGGTGGGATTCATAGACTCAATGATGAAATCCCCCTCTTTGTGGAATTTATCAATAACTCCAAAGTTATAGATCTGAGCACATATAATGGCTTATAAATTTGGAACAATAAATGTGGAGGCACATCTCAAATAGTTTCAAGACTTGATAGATTCCTCATAGAAGAGTCTCTCTATATTCCAGGCATAAATTTTGAGGCTTATATTCTCCCTTTCCATGGTTTGGATCATTGGCCCATAGAAATATCTATGGACTAGATTGGTAGTCCCAAGAACATGCCCTTCAAATTCAAGGCTTTTTGGTTATGGCATCCTAATTTTCTCTCTAATGTAGAAAAATGGTGGAAAGAATCATATTATTTTCTTGGGACCCTAATGTATCACTTCCAATAGTAGTTAATGAAAATAAAGAGCTGGAATATTGAATATTTTGGTAACATCCATAAGGAAAAAATAAATCTAGAACAAGAGATGGCCACCATCCAATAAGAAATAATATCAAATGGAATATTTGAGGATTTGGAACATAAAAAAGTAGTCACTCACCTCCATCTAGAGGAAAGGTTGAAGCAAGAGGAAATCTTTTAGAAATAAAAATCCCATGTACAATGGCTTAAGGAGGGAGAAAAAAAAATTAAATTTTTCCACAAATCCATGATCAACCATAGGAAAAGTAATATAATATCAAGCATCAAAACACCCAATCACCAAAAAGTAGAAATCCATGATGCAATAGCCTAAGAACTCATGAATCATTTCAAGCCACACTCACAAAAATGGTTCTAGACATAAGGCCTATTATCAAGAAAATATAGAGCATATTCCCAAAATTGTAACAAGGGAACATAATGATCTCCTTTTGAGGGAAATCACCATGCAGGAAGTGGAAGCAACTATTATGGAAACACCTAAATATAATTCCCTTGGTCTTGAAGTCTTTACCATTGATTTCTACCAGGCTTTCTAGAAAATTCTTGGGTGTGATGTTTAGAAAATAGTAGAATACTCTTGACACTACTCCTCTATCTTAACAACCCTTAATGCTACCTTTATATCTCTTATTCCTAAAAAATCTTGCACCAATTCTCCTTTAGATTTCAGGCCTATTTCCCTATGTAATGTTATCTATAAAAGAATCTCCAAATTTATCTCAAACCTATTAAAATCCATTCTCCCCTCACTTATCTCTCCTAAGACAATTGGTTATGTGGAAGGAAAACAAATTATGGACTACATAATACTAACCCATGCACACATTCACTTGCTTAATTCCAATAAGTCTCTAGGTATGTTATTAATTTTAGTTAACAATGGTATGTTCTATGCTTAGCACAATTACTTCAATGTTCCTTAAGTAACCCAATAACAATCTTCAATTTAGATTTCTAGTAGCAATCACATTAACCATACATTGATAGTAAAAGTAGATAGAACATAAAACAATATGCAGAAGACAAGCCAAGACAAGAGGACACCAGATTTGGTGGATGCTGGGGAAAAACCCCAATATGGGGAAAAGCCTTTAATCAATTCTTCTTATTATTATATCAAAATTTCAGCAAAGAGAAAGATTATAAAAGTCAAATTGACTTGCCGAATTCAAAGTCAAAATAGTCCTATCAATTTATGTAGTCAACTGCAGTCAAACTTCAGACCTAACCAGAAAGTCAACGTTTGTCAAATCAACAATAAATCATCCTCAAAATATCTTGATCTTCCCCAGTCAAAATCAGCCTGACCAAGAAGTCAAAGTCAGCCCAAAATAGCTCGGTCAAACTCGGTTAAAGGAGAGAGAAAAAATGCTATAATTTTATGTGGTCAAACTATAGTCAACCCTGAAGTCAATGTTGGTCAAATTGCCCAGATTCCCTCGATTTATGTGCCCATAAATGTGGCCTAAAGAGATAGAAAATATCCTCCAAAAATCGCAGTCAAAGATGGTCAACAAAACCTTGGTCAATGATGATCAAACTTGGCCTATTGCCTGTAATTTTCGGTCCTACAACTCAACTCAAAAAACTCGTCCTTCTTGCCACACATGAGAGAGAGAGAGAAGTTGCCCAATCATTGTACAAACCAATGAGAGAAGGAGAGAAAATAATGTGTGAGTGATGATGATGCCAAATGAGGTGTGAGGTCACTTGTATGTATACAATTTTTTGTGGGTGAAGAGACACATCCATTGGGCTTCTTGAGCCTACATGTTGATGTGGCCAACCTGAACAATTTGCAAATATGTGGGCATAAATTTAAAATCACACTTTCGCTTATCCAAATGAGATGATTTTTATATCAATTTTGGTCCTCTCAAAAAGAGGAATTTAATGCAATCATCATCTACATCAAATGAGTTGTACCAAGGTGGAATTTTGCCCTAGTTTCCAATTTTAACACTCCCTCTCAACGAGGGAGAATTCCACTTGCCTATCCATATGTCGTCATCGATTATCATGCCATCCTATCGTCATGAAACATCTTTGTCATCTCATATATGCTCTATTGAACCATGATGTAATAATGAATAAGAATAGATCAAGAGTGAGTCACAAGAGCTTACCACTCTTCACTAACAAAAGTCAGTGCATAGGTAGAACCTCAATTGATCCCAGATCAGGTTGTTGAACACCATTCATTCTAGACATAGGGAGTACAGCAGTACACGATGCGTCCATCGGTAGTGCGATGGTCCCTATCCACATTTCCCAACTCATTGGCCAGATGAGAGGTACTTTCCACGAGTCCTAGACTACATGGGTAGGATGTATGTTGGGGCATCAGCATGAGAAGGTGAACCACTCATCCTACTCATATGCCATAGGAGAAGGTGAACCACTCATCCTATGCATATGTAAATCGTAGGGGAAGGTGAACCACTCACCATACATATATGTGTCCGTAATCATAGGGGAAGGTGAACCACTCACCCTACACACATGTCTACCATCATGGGGTATCATAGGGGAAGGTGAACCACTCACCCTATGGTCGCTCATAGCTCCAAGAAGTACCCCAAGCCCCTAAGAGGTCCCAGAGCTCAGTGTCCAACTCAAGTAGGACCCTCATAGGAGGGTCTTTCCATGACTCCAAGTCTCTCTCGGAAGTCTAAGAATTTGACCTTCCCTAAGGGCTTTGTGAGGATGTCTGTGACCTGCTCATTAGTCTTGATGTGTTGGATCCTTATTGCCCCCCGTTGTACCATATCCCGGATAAAGTGGTACCTGATATCAATGTGCTTAGAGAGGTCATGGAACACAGGATTCTCTGAAAAGTGAATCCCAATTTGGTTGTCATAGTAGATCACGGTGATATCTAGCACATGCTCAAATAGATCACTAAATAGCTTCCTCAACCAAATAGCTTCACAACAGGCCATACTAGTTGCAATGTATTCGGCCTCAATAGTGCTTAAAGTAACCAATGTTTGCTTCCTTCTCATCCAAGATATTGAAGAAAACCCCAACGAGAAGCAACATCTAGACATGATTTTACAATCCACCATACTCCCAACCCAGTTAGCATCAGTATATCCATGTATCCTCAAATTCCTGGCAGTGTATCTCAATCCATATTTGATTGTTCCACAGAGATATCTAAAGATATTACTAGAAACAATCCAATGTATGTGATGAGGGTCGACCATAAATTGACTCAACATATTCACAACGAAGCATATGTAAGGACAAGAGTTTACCAAGAACATCAGGGCCCCCGCAATTTTTCTATATTGGGAAGGAGCCAATTTGGGCCTAGCAGCACTTCCACATAGCTTCTTGAAGTTGAGTTCCATTAGAGTAGACACAGATTTGCAATCCACTATCCCACATCTCTCGAGCAAACTTCACAATATATTTTCCTTGAGAAAGGAAAATCTCACCTAGTTTTTTCTAGACCTCCAAGCTAAGGAAGAAGTGCATCAAACCTAGGTCCTTCATCTTGAACTCAGAATCCAACTCCCTCTTGCATTGATAAATGAGAGGGTCTTCACCTGTTAGAAAGAGATCATCCACATAACATACCAAAATTAAAGGCATGTCCTTTTCAACCTTGAAGTATAGGTTAGGATCAACATCACTCCTTATAAATCCCAACTTCATAAGATAGTTATCAATCCTCTCATACCAAGCCCTAGGGGCTTGCTTCAACCCATAGAGGGATTTCTTCAACCTGCACATGTGTTTCCTTCGATCTTGTACTTCAAACCCCTCAGGTTGTTCTACGTAGAATTCCTCCTTAAGCAAGCCATGCAAGAAAGAAGTCTTCACATCCATTTGGTGTAGGATCCATCCTTGAGAGGAAGAAAGGGCAATAATGGATTACATAATGGTAAATCAGGCAAGCGATGCAAATATCTCATCATATTCCACTCCTTTCTTTTGAGAGAAGCCTCAAGCAACAAACCTGGCCTTGTAATTTTCAAAACTCCCATTAGCTCCATGTTTGATTTTGTAAAGCCATTTCGAGGTAACCAAAGACTTTTCCTTGAGTCCACAAACTTTTCCTTGGGTCTAGGAACCACATCTCAGACATCATTCTTCATGATTCATTCATACTCCTCATTCATCGCATCCTTCCATACTTGGTGTTTCATGACTTATTCAAACGCACATGGCTCATATTGAACAATAGTTTTCATAGAAGCTAAGTACCCTTGGTACCTGTTCAGCTTCTTACTTTCACGAAATGTCCCTCTTGGAGCAATATGTCTTTCAACATCTTTGAGAGTATCTTTGAGCCACAAAGGTATTTTCCTTGAGGTAGAGGGATCGCCAAGAGGTGGATCAATGGGATCCATCAGGCCTTCAACATCGGGCATAGGTTCATCTACCAGATATTCATATTGCTTTCCTGCAACATCATCATTGTCCTTCCTTGGGATAGGGGAATATTTGGCTTTCCCAAGGGAAGAATCTTCATCGAAAGTGACATCATGGCTTATTTCCACTTCTCTTTGACCAGGCACATAGATTCTATATGCCTTTGAAGTTTCACTGTAGCCCACAAATGTTCCTTTCTTTCCAAATGCTTCTAAATTATTTATTTTCTCTTTAGGCATGTGAAAATATATGGGACATCCAAATATTCTAAAATGAGAAATAACAGGTTTCTTACAAGTGAAAACTTTTTCAGGTTTCTTGAAATCCAATGCTTGATATGGGCTTTTATTTTTAACATATATGGCAGTGTTGGCATCTTCTCCCCATAAGAACTTTGGTAGGCCTTGGTCATGAAGCATGGCACAGGTGGCTTCTATGATTATTTGATTCTTCCTTTCAGAACACCATTTTTCTTAGGAGTGTATGCAACATTTGTCTCCCTCTTAATGCCAACCTCTTTGCAAAATTCATTGAATTCATTTGATTCATATTCAGTTCCATTATCAGTCCTCAATATTTTGATCTTCTTCCCTGTTTGATTTTCAACCAAGTCTTTGAAAGAACGAAACCATTTGAAAACATCGTCCTTCTTCTTCAAGAAATAGATCCATGTTTTGTGAGAGAAGTCATCCAAAAAAATTGCATAGTATAAGTATACTCCTAGTGATGTTACAGGCAACATACCACATAGATCAGAATGGACCAATTGAATAATGTCGATAGTTTGACATTCACTTGAGGGGAATAGTCCCCTTGTAAGTTTTCCAACTGCATAACCCTGACAAACACCTTCATGATCTATGATGAATTCGGGCATACCTGTGACCATTTTCCTTACCCCAAGCAAGGATTTGTAATGAAGGTGAGCAAATATTTGGTGCCATAATTCAAATTGAAGAGAAGTATTGCAAGTCATATCTCCCAAAGGAATTCCTCCAACTTGATAGAGACCTTCAACCCTAAATCCAAGTGTAAATGCATCTTTAGGGTTTCTTTTCCAAATACGTACCTTTCCATCAATGAATGCTACCTTGAAGCCTTTATCTTCCATCGTAGAAGTAGACACCAAGTTCTTCTTAAAATAAGGTACATACAATATTTCTTGTAGATGAAGGGTATGACCTTGATTTAAGTGAAGAGTGACAGTACATATTCCTTTCATGGGATAGGTGGCATTATCTCCAAGTATGATCTCCAAATTAGTCTTCTTTTCAATCAAATTTGAGAGGGCCTCCTTGTACCTAGTGAAGTGCCTTGAGGCACCACTATCAATCAACCAATGATCCAAAGTGTCCGGAGGAGAGGTAGTAGTGAAGGTGAAAATAAGATATTTTTTTTTTTCTACAACATTAGTTTCCTCATACCTGGAATTTCTCGTCCTTTCGGGAGGTCGACCATTACCATATCGAGCAGCGAGAACATTCCTCTTTTCTTTGTTGATGAAATTGGTGTTCCTTTAATTTCCATTGCCTTTGAAATTGTTGTGATTGTTGTTGTTGTCGTCATCTCGTGGAGTATCCTTCTTGTGAGGACACTCTCTAGCATAGTGGCCAAACCTGTTGCAATTGTAGCACCTTCCTTTTCTTCCTTCTTTGAATCCCTACTTGAATCCTTGACCTTGTCTCTTTGGACCAACATTGTTCTTCCTTTTTGCAGGAGCAGAAAAATCAATAGCTTCATTTCCATTTGAATATTTCTCTCTCTCCATCATCCTTGTCTCTTCTTGTGTGCATCTAGCCAATAATTCATCGAAACTAGGAATCCTAACATTATTAAGAATAATGGTGTTAAACACATCCCATGCTCTTGTGAGACCTCCAAGAGCAATGAGAGTGAGCTCCTTGTCAACAACAACTTCTCCAATAGATAGAATATAATTCTTGATTTTGGTAATCCTCTTGAAGTAGGATTGGATAAACTCTCCTCTATCCATCTTAATGTCCTTGAACTTGCTCTTGAGAAAGAGGATTTGATTCGCATTGTTTACTTTGAACATCCCAACCATTTTATCATACATCTCCTTAGATGTTTCCAAATCATAAATATAGGCAATCAAATGCTTTTGAATGGAACCAATGATAATTCTTTTAGCTTTGACCTCACCTTTCTTGTATTTCATCTTTGCAACAGTAGGTGCATTTGAAGGAGGCCCCACCACTCTTCCCTTTGCATAGTCCATAGCATCATTATCTTCCAAAGTAAATTCAAAAGTCATATTCCATGCATGATAGTCAGATTTGTCCTTGAGCTTATCCTCTGATTTGAAGTATGATGTAGTCATCATTGAAGCTATACCAATATTCTTATTCAACAACTCTTTTCTTAGTGATTTCTCTTCTCTCTCTTGCTTGGGCTTTGTCTTCACCTGGGCTCTGAAAACATGTTAATTTTAGTTAACAATGGTATGTTCTATGCTTAGCACAATTACTTCAATGTTCCTTAAGCAGTCCAATAGAAATTTTCAATTTAGATTTCCAGTAGCAATCACATTAACCATACATTGATAGTAAAAGTAAATATAACATCAAACAATATGCAAAAGACAAACTAAGACAAGAGAACACGAGATTTGGCGGATGTCAAGGAAAACCCTAATGTAGGGAAAACCCTTTGATCAATTCTTCTTATTATTATATCAAAATTTCAGCAGAGAAAGATGTTGCGTGTGGAGCCTGATTATCTTCTGTATTCAAAGGTATCGCCACATTGGACCCCAGTTTGTTGCCACCCGTAAAATATACGTTGTAGGGGGGGTCCAAGGGGGGCAGTTGCAACCTTTGGGAACCCCCCTTAGCGGGGGATCGGGAGCAGTGCCCCCAAAGCTAAACATAGATGTAAAATTTCCTTGTAAAATGTTGTAATTTCGTAGTCAATCTAGGTCGTTCATTAGGTAGAGATCTGACGGTAGAAGTTATGTTTAATTTAGGGTTTTTTTTCCCTAGAAGGCAACCCCTCACTATATATGAGGGAATTGTATTGTGTCTATGTAGATCTGTATTTTGAGTGAGGATGAGAGAGGAGATTGAGAGCGAAGAGGGAATTACAATGGATTTGTTGTAGGTTGTATCTCTTCAGTTTGTTGGATAACAGAAAAGGAAGGATTGGATATTTCTCTATGGAGTAGCCTAAACTGGGTGAACCACGTATATACATGTCTCTCTTGTTTTATTTGTTTTCTCTGTTTATATTTCTACAATATTTTATGTGTTCCATTGCTCTGTAATATATAATTTACTAACAAGAGAGAGTACAAAAGTCAAATTGACTTGCCAAATTTAAAGTAAAACAATCCTATCAATTTTTGCAGTCAATTGCAGTCAAACTTCAGCCCTAACTAGAAAGTCAGCACTGGTCAAATCAACAATAAATCATCCTCAAAACAACTTGGTCTTCCCCAGTCAAACTCGGTCTGATGAAGAGGTCAAAATCAGCCCAAAATAGATTGGTTAAACTCAGTCAAAGGAGAGACAAAAACTGTTGTAATTTTTTATGGTCAAATTGCAATCAACCCTAAAGTCAGCACTGGTCAAATTACTCATATTGCCTCAATTTATGTGCCCAGAAATGCAGCCTAAAGAGACAAAAAAGATCCTTCAAAAATTGTAGTCAAGGCTGGTCACATCAGAAAACTCGTCCTTCTTGCTACACGTGAGAGAGAGAGAAGGATGTATGAACCAATGAGAGAAGGACAGAGAAGAATGTGTGAGTGATGATGATTCCAAATGAGGTTTGAGGTCACTTTTTTTATACAATTCATTGTGGGTGAAGAGACACATCCATTGGGCTTCTTGAGCCTACATGTTGATGTGTCCAACCTGAACAATTTGCACATGTGTGGGCATAAATTCAACATCACATTTCCACTTGTCCAAATGAGATGATATTTATATCAATTTTGGTCCTCTCAAAAAGAGGAATTTAATGCAATCACCATCTCCATCAAATGAGTTGTCCCACGGTGGAATTTGGCTCTAGTTTTCAATTTTAACATATGCTCATTAAACTTGATATTTCAAAATCATTTGACAAATTGAGTTGGAAATTTATTTTTCACATGTGCATTGCTTTTGGTTTTGAAGATAGATGGCTTCATTGTGTTATTCCCCTCATTTCCAAAAAATTATTCTCCATCCTAGTTAATGGGTCTTGCTCTCCCACTTTTTCCCCTTAATGGGTATTAGGAAGGGAGACCCCATTTCCCTGTTAGAGAAATTTTGAGGTCTAAAATGGGCCCAACCAAGGACTCCCTCATCTCTAGGGGTTAAATAATAGTTACACATTACTGGGACTCATCCCCCTACACTTCCCAATGCTACAATTGGAATTCATGTGAGGAATGGATTGATGCTCCCTCCCAAAACAAAAGCACAATTATCAAGCAAGAATTAGCAAACAAAAGAATTATGGTTCAATAGGGAAATGGTATTATTCTTTGGGGTTATCATCCTTTAGGAAATATTAACCTCTCTAAAGCTTGCATTCTCCTCATAAAAAACATCGATGAGGATGATCAAGGAAAATGGCATAAAATGAAAAATCTCAAATACTAGCCCAAAATCACTCTTTTTCTATAGCTTCTATTATTGAAGAAAACATTTACATGTGACAAGCTTCAAAGTCATCGTTTTCAGTGCCCCTCAATCTTTCTTCTTTATTTCTCTAATTTAGAAAATGCCAATTATATTCTCAATGACTACAACTTCTCTTCTTCTATCTGGGACCACCTTGCTATGCTCTTTCGACAAATGGACATAATGCTAAATAATGTCCTCTCCACTCTACAATTATGGCATGACTCCCCTTTTAATAATCCCATTATGAATAGAGCGTGGAAATTCATCCTTGGTTTCATCCTATGGGAGATTTGGAAGGAGTACAATAAATGAACATTTAAGATTATTAGGGCCTCCACATATTTTATTTGGAAATCAATCTCAAATAAATTAATGGAAACAATTTCTTCTCTTCCTTGGTCCTCCAAAGATTGGGAATGAAATCAACCTGAAAAATTCATTCTAACCAAAATGGGTCTCTCCTCATATTCCTTATGGAGGACCCTCTATCCCTAATTTCTTCCCTTCCAACCCTTCCTTTTGGTCCCCCCCACCCCGCCCCCCTCCGAAAGACTTCATCAAACTCAATTTCGATGGGGCCTCAAAAGGAAATCTAGGTCAATCCAAATGGTGAAGTCTTTCATAATGCTAACGATAATATTATACATTTTTATTTAGGTTCCATAGGCCTCAACACTAATAATGTTGTTGAAATATAAGGACTAGAATAGGGTCTCTCAGTTGTTATCCACAAATTTCACAACCTCATTATTGAATGATATTCAAAGAGATTTATCAATATATTCCAAAAATTCCAATGTGGATCAAATCCTTTCAAAGTCTCTAAGAGTTGGAGGATGAAAGATTGAATAGGTAATACCACAAAACTCCTAGAAAAAATCACAACTCCCCTCCTCTCTCATGTTCACAAAGAAAGCAACAAACTAGCTAACAAGCTAGCTAATTGTGGTCTCAGCATAGCAGCTCATCCTCTTGACTTGGATTGGAGTGAGGATATTCTTGATCCCTTCGAACTCACTATCAAGATTTGGATATGAATGCCCTTGTCCACCAAGGGGGGTGCCCAAGAGAGCGCATTACCCACATCCATGCTTTGATATGACGCTATCTCACATGAAAATGGGTTGCAACTCCCACTATACTTGGTGCATTGCATGCGCTTCCATCACTTCATCGATCATGAAATGAATTTGACACAAGGTTAAGCATCATTTGAATATTGTAGGTGGCAGAGGGAGGTATATGAGGACTGAATAAGAGAATTCTATTAGATTGGAAGAGCTAGAGGAAAAAAATGATAGTATTGACCACAAGCTAACCATTCTAGCTAGGAGATTAGCCAACATCTCTTTCTCCTTGGATGGGGATAGACTCGAGCCAACGTATATGCCTGGAGATTCTACCCAATGCAGTACTAGTAATCTGTTTTTTCTTCTCATGTCAATGTATGTCAAGGTATGGTAGAGCTAGCCTGTTTTTGAAAGGTTCTATTTACCTAATGCTCTATTTAGATGAGGTCTTAGCAACCTCAAGAATATGAACTTATGTTATTGGTTTGGTTTCCCTTCAGGAAGACCAGTAGCATAATTTTTTTGGTCTATGTAATCCTCATTTTACATAATGCAAAGTGACTAGCTTCAAAAAAATAAACAATAACTTATTGTTGGGAATTATTCATTGAATGATGGAGGTATCATACTTGATTTGATTTTTTTTCATTGTGATTTAAAGTTTATGTATGATATAATAATGATCTTGAAATTTTTGTGTATATAATTAATTATAATATTAAACTAATTTGTGCTTTTGCATATTGTATGGCATCCTTAATAAATCTCTCAAATCCACTAATATAACAATTATGGATTCAAATTTAACAACTTCCAAAAAAAATATTAGTTAAACACTCAATAACATGTACACAACCAATGACGTTAACCCTTTGAGGTAAATCTAATCTTATATATTTTAACATAATATATAACAATTACTTTAACAACTCAACTACCATTCCTACATTGAAATTGTTATACTTTTATCATCATCAACAAATTGTGAGTGAATCATTCAAAGGGCAAGAGATCCATTTGCTTATTAAGAAAGGTGAAAAATTTTTGAATGTTAAAATAAGATAAAGATGAGGTAAGATCAAATCAAGGATATGTTAGAAATGGTTTTTTTTCTCCTCTTCTTGGTGACTCCCCTCACAACATATTTCCCTACCTTGTAGGCAATTGAGCTTATTGGTGGAAATGATATAGAATGCAGTGGAAAAAAAACCATGTACTTCAGAAAATCTAATCCATGGACCCAAATTTCCCATGGGATTCTTGACCATATTTCACTTATATCACCCCAAAAAAGGGTTTTTGGTCAGTGGGAAGAATTCCCTGATAAATAATAGAGTTATTTTAATACCCTAACATATCATTAATGCACTAACATCGATGTTATGAACAAAAAAATGCAAAGGTATGTTTCAGATGCTTTGAATGAAATTTTGATTTCAACGTATATTTTTACATTCCATTGGGATCATGGTTATCATATATCTCTCTATTTAATGTTATAGGTCATAACTTTTAAATTTTTATAGTCATAACTCATGGCATTGAACTTACAAATCACATGTAAAGCAATGCATGGGAAATGTGTGTTCATCATACATATTTACATGTATCTTTGCCCTAGTTCATGGTTCATCTGTTGATCTATAAATTTCCATGGATATTCCATTGGAACAGTTTTTCACCACAAATTTGATTAATTTACTGAAATATATACTATGTTGGTTAATTTTCCCTTTAGATTTTATATTTTGTAATTAATTAATTTTATGCTTAAATAAATAAATAAAACCGAAATGTGTGAAGTAGGGAATAAAAATATATATACACACACCATCCACAATAGACACAATTTTTTCCCTAAGTAACCATTATGGGACAAAACCCAACTAGAAGGTGAGGTTGATCCACTCTCTTTTCTCTGGTATGGAAATATGTAAGGACAAAGGAAGAGGTACTCTGTATGGAATTACTTGAAACCTGTGTCCTGTACAAATGCTATAGACATTAACCCACTTTGTTATTCTCTCTAATATCCCACTCCTAGTTGTTTTTCTCAACTATGGAATAAAATACAATAACATAGAATATAACCCCTACTCCTCCTAGTGGCATGTTATTTAGCATAGCTAGATAACCAACTAGGGGTGAGGTTTGACTTCCTTAGCCCTTAATTAGAGTTACAAGTTTGAACCTTCTAGAATCTTCTTCAAATTCCACACATGGATAGCACCATGTGCATGCGTAATAGGGGTTGACATGGCATCCACTTGTACCATGGTGCTCAACATGATAGGTCAACTTGTAGGAGACATAAATTTTGCATATGAAGTCCATTTTACATTATTCTTGCACCATTGGAAAGGTATATGAGTGTAGAATTGTTAGAATTTTGCAACAAGATCTATCATAAGTGAGAATATTTTTTACACCAAAAAACTTTATAAATTCCTAAAAATGGCCTCGAAAGGTTTTAGACACCAATTCTACAAACTAGGACTCGTCACTAAAAATGACCTTGCAAATTGGTTCCTCTAATTTTTCCACTTTGAAAGAATCGAGATAGATGGAAAATAATATAATGATCCAATCTAAATAATATGCCTCGGGCTAGCCCATCTTCTCTCATGTACCCATGACTTGTCTTCCATATGGAAAACACAACTACAATTGTTCCATGACCATCTCTTATGTGGGCCACATCTTGAGCCACTTGCCATTAGCCTCAATTGGAGCCATGACCCCACTTGCACTCACATTCTTATCTCAAATGATTTTGTTTTCGTTAGCAAAAATACTGAGTGGGAAGGGGATGAATCAATATTTTTATTTCACTTTATCTTCAACTTCAAATTCAGAATTTTGTACACTACTTTTATTTAGACAACTCATGTGGGTACACACTTTTAGTTAATGAGATCCACATATATCCATATTACCATTTTTTCATAATGTCCATCAATTGTTTAACTTTAATCATTGCATCATTATTTCATTACCCATTTATTAAGAAATAACCATGAGAAGTAAAGAGAAGATAAACCATAACACATAAGAAACACATCAACACATATGGACACCGAGATTTTAGGTGGAAACCTAATTTGGGAGAAAACCACCATTGTTGTTGTCTTTGTCTTCTTTCTTAATATATAAATAATTTCTTCATTACATTTTGTACTAGCACAGATTCTTACCAGCACGCAAGCTCCTACCTACAGGAGGACACAACCTCCACTCGTTCTCCAACTCCTACTGGAAGGAAGTTATATCCCCCTGATATATTTTACCAACTCCTACTGAAAGGAGGCTCCTACCCCCTCAACAAGTTTACCAACTACCACTGCAAGGAAGCTCTAACTACCTCACTGAAGGCTCCAACCCTCAACACCACCGTGGACCACATTTCCAAATGTTTCACACTTGATCCACCTAACTCAAACCATTACAACATGCAGACCACTTTTCATCAAAATTTCAAACTGGACTCACACCTAACATTATGCTCAATACCAATTAACCGTTCTGAAACCAAACCCTGAATGTTGAATAACAAAATTTTCTCTGCAACCAATCACTAATAAAACCAATATTCCAATCAAGAAATCATTGATCAAACTAAGACCAATCATCAACCAATCACTAACAACCATAATGTCAGATACCAAACATCATTGACAATCATCAAAAAATAACATAGAACCAACCTATTGTCATTACAAGTCATGATCAAATTCACCTCATAATATATACATGACTGTTCAGAAAGGTATCCGCATATATATTCCCTCCCTATGCATAAAACCTACGTATAAATCTCAAATCACTGAATACCAAAACTAAATACTGAATAGCTGAATCACTAAAAACTGAATCACTGAATCATTGGCCCAACCACTGAATCACTAAATACCAATATTAAATCAATGAATACACTTGAATCACTAAATACAACTTAATTGCTAAATAAAATCAATCATTGAATCACATAAGCAAACCAATCACTGAATACCAACATGCCAAGTAAAACCTCTCAACAACACTGTCAATGTTTTCATGCCATACCAAGCCAAGTCACTACTGTCAATACCAAATCAACCATGCCCAATATCAATTATCCAAGCCAATACTACTCATTTATATTAAGTCAAGGCAATATACCTTTCAAATTTTATCATACAAATCAAATACTATTGTAATCAAGCCATAGTCCTGATCAAGACATCCTTGACAATCAATACCAAATAATATAACAACACATTTAATTCATACTTTTCATAATCAGATCAAAACATATACTCGATTGTCATAAAAGGGATCCATGTATATACACATTTCTCATGTAGAGCACTAGCATACAAATCTCAAATCTTCAACAAGTTAATCAAGATGCCAAATGCTAATCCAACAAATTATCATCATTATACTCATCAATCAACAAAATAACTATCATCTAAACACTTTCATTCATCAAAGTGATAGTAATCAACCAAAACCAATAATAAGTAGCTAATTTAATCAACCCACATTAGCGTAGATAGTATACACGACTATTCTGAAGCAGATTCGTGTATGTATGCGGTATTCAAGAACACAACTTGCGTATAGATCTCAAAACATTGCTCATTAAAAAACCTCTAAACACAGTCTCTATCGAGCATAATAATCATTTCAAACACACCATTACTTAGTTGCATCATACGTTTTCAAATCAACACATTGATCTTTACATCTGCATAAATAACTAAATTAGATCTTGACATCTACATAGATAATAAAACTAGATCTTTGCATCTGCATACACAATAAAAACAAATCTTTGTGTCTCTACACACAATCAAACCATATATTTGCATTTACATACATACCCAAATCATATCTTTGTATCTAATAATTAGATCATAGCTCATTGATCCTGCATTTGTTAGCAACTTAAACAATTATCCATAATTACACCTACAATAAGAAAATCAATCAACCATATCCATTAGCTTTCTAATACACTTTCAAATCTCTTATATCTAAGCATTCTCCTTTCTCCCTGGTGGACACATGTTCCATATTAGATCGTACATGAATAATCCATAAAAATGCACACAGAACTCCTTGATCTCCTCCTCCTTATATAGCAATTTTCCTTGCCAATACCAGAGACAAATCCTTTGGTAAATGTTGTCAGTAATTGTTGACAGAATCAAATAGATGTTGGTGTCACAAAATTGTGGGAGATTACCATGGAAAATGCTCATGGTATTTTATGTGCGTGCAAAAATCAGGAATTTCACTTTCAAGATGTATACACAACTTTTCCTATCTATTTTTAAAACTTCAAATTATTTAATCTATTTCAAATCCAGCCTGTGACTAAGCCACCAAAACTCTTCCTCATCTTCTGCAACACCTATACAAGAATTCATATCATTTGCGATAGTTCAACAATTCTCTATAGTCATCATCCTGTACAAGAATTCATATCATTTGTGATAGTTCAACAAATCTCTATAGTCATCATCCATCCATAGACTAGCTGGGAATAACAAGAGTGTGACATCATATGACAATTTGACATCAAGGACAACACATTTGACATTAAGGTTATAGTTGACATGTAGGTTTCCATCAAGGACAACATACTAGCCATAATTCTAACAATCCCCCCCTTTGGATTTGATGACAACCTTCTACAAACACCAAGTCTTCTCTCCCCCTTTGACATCAAGTGCAAAGGGTATAACCATGCTTATATAATTACTCCCCTTGTAGATCTCAATATTGTAAATCTTATCTTGCTGATGTGAAACAAATAACTCATTTGCACCATCATGACCTTTCATACTGATCACACTCACCCTGAGTATATGTTGAACCTTCTAGAGATATGAAATATAAGTACAAGGATTTATGATTATCTACATGACTAATATTCTGTTGTACCAACTACAACCACCCTCCAAAATTTTTCCTTAGCTTCGTTTTGGAGCATCCCAACCAACCATCCTAGCAGCATGTCTTGCAATGTCAAGTACATAGGCTTCATTGGTTTTCAAACAGCTTGCCAGCTTGTGCATGTCAGTTTGCTTCAATGCCCTCACAAGCCACCATTTCGGACTTGGGCTAGTTGCTGGCTGAGACACTCCCCCAAAAAATTGTGCAATTCTGGAGGGGAACCAACCTTTCCTTCAAAAATTGCGCAATTCACCCAGCAACCTGTTGGGCTCCAAAACTGTGCAGAACAATTAGACAAGCTTCCTTGCAAAAACTATGAAATTTGACCCAACACCGCAACTCAACCTAGAAATTGTACAATTCTAGGAAGTAGTGACCTACTCCTCCTAGAAATTGTGTGATCCTTCTAGGACAACCAGCCCAGATCCTCCCAGAAATTGCGCAATTCTGGGTAGCAGTCACTTGCTGATCCCAAAAATTGTGTAATCCCTCTGGGACGTCCAGCCCATCTCAGCTCAAAAAAATGCGCAAATCCCTCTCTCAGTCAAGCAGGTTGTTGCATGTGCCTTCAAGTTGACCAGTTCCCTCCAGGATCAAGAAAAACTAATTTGCATGCATGGGCTGCTCTTCCTGAAATATCGAAAGGCAGCATGCAAAAGGCATCCCTAGATTTAGGGATCTATTTTTAGTAGCTGGAGGTTATATGCAAAACTCATTTTAAAAACCTCTCGCCAAGTGTCGCTTTTTCCTATATTTGTGGCATATGCGTCATAACCTTGATCTTATCAAAACTTATGAGCCGAACATTGTAGAGATCATTCTTCACATCAATCTTGCAGCTTTGACATTCCACATCAGATCTAGGAGTCTTCAGCACTTTCAGCTTAGTTGTTTCAGCGTAAGTCTGCTTTTCATGTCTTGCATTGTGTTGTTGTCACTTTTTGTGTTTCGCTTTGTGTGAGTGATGTTTGCTTGATTTAAGTTAGTGCTTTTTGTCATTTCAATGTATGTTAGCTTGTAGAAGAACCATTTTAGTTTTCATTCACATCACACTGTTGTCACATGCATGACACTATTTTTTCACTGATGGTCGCCATTGTGGCGACTCACTTCACACACATGCATGCTTTCCCATTTTCTGAATAATGTGCTTGCTCTTTTCATGCATGATCATTCACTCTTGTTTACACTTAGTATCACCATGGATTCAGACTTCTCATGTTTTTAGTTGCCCATCGGTGGGTCTATGATGCCTTAGCTCGGACCTTGCCTTCCTCGACTAGCATTGAGGATTTCTGGAAGTGAAGGCTTTGCCTTCCCTCCTGAAATTACGTAAGTATGGACCAGCACTAACCTCCAGGCTTGCATTGCAGAATTCTAGGAGGAATTGCCTTGTCGGCCCCAGAAACTAAGTAATGCAGTTTGTTGGTTTGCATGTCAGTGCTAACTGAAATTGCGCATTGCACAGTTTCAGTCCTTAGCAAGCCAAGTTAGACTGCACATTGCGCAGTTCCAGCAATCAGTCAGCCTCCCGACAGCCTGGACTGTGCCTTGCACAGTTTTGGCAGTCAGTCTCCCAACCTCTCGTGAAAATTGCACAATCTTCACAATTAGTCACACACGTATATTGGATGTCAATCCTCTAGTTTGTTTTGGTTTTCGACTAATAGATTACTTGTCATGAGTGTTGTTATGTCTCGACGTATCACATGTGTTCATCTGCCTCTCAACATCACAAGTACAATGGCTTCCAAGAGAGAAGAGTCGAAGACACTGTTCAGATCACAACTCGGGATGCAGTCAATCAAGTGTCTATGAACTTTCCTATCTATAAAGACATCAAGTTGTTCATGGACAAGGATATCAAGATGAAATGGTAGTGGGGTCACAGCAAGAAGCACCATTAGCAGCAGCGAAAGGTGGCACACCTGCATGCGAAAAATGCAAGAGGAAGGTTGTTGACAGCGCAAAGGTGTAACAAAGTTGTAAGCTCAAGCAGATCCACTTGTGATGAAAGCAACTTTGGAGATTGAGGCTATGAGGCGACGACGCGACAAGAGGACTGCGCGAAGGCAGAGAGAGAAATAGAGAAGGAGTTACTTGGGCTGAAGTTGTTGGGTGTGGAGCCTGATTATCTTCTTTATTCAGAGGTATCACTGCATTGGACCCTAATTCATAATGTAGTAGCAACACCGCCCGTAATATTTTCATTGCAAGGGGGGTCCGGGGGGGTGATTGTGATTTTTGGGAGCCCACCCCTAGCAAGGGATTAGGCGTAGCGCCCCCAAAGCTAAAAATAGATGTAAAATTTCCTTGTAAAATGTTGTAATTTCGTAGTCAATCTGGGCCGTTCATTAGACAGAGATCTGACAGTAGAAGTTATGTTTAATTTAGGGTTTTTTCCCTAGAAGGCAACCCCTCACTATATATGAGGGAATTGTATTGCGTCTATGTAGATCTGTATTCTGATTGAGAAATAGAGAGGAGATTGTGTGAGAACGAAGAGGGAATTATAGTGGGTCTATTGTAGGTTGTATCTATTCAGTTTGATGGATAATATAAAAGGAAGGACTCATTGTTTCCTGTGGACGTAGCCCAAATTGGGTGAACCATGTATATATGTGTCTCTCTTGTTTTATGTGTTTTCTGTGTTTATATTTCTGCAATATAGTTTATGTGTTCATTGCTCTATAATATATATGATTTTCTAACAACTGGCATTAGAGCCAAAGGCCCATTTGGCCGATAAACTCACAGGAGAGAAGGGTTCCTCATTCAAGTGGGGGAAATGGCAAAAGATGGTAGGTATAGGGTTGAAAAATTTAAGGCCAAAACTACCAGTTGTGGAAGATGCAGATGGAAGATTATCTATATCAAAAAGATATGTACCTACCATTGAGTGGAAAGACAAAGAATTCGATGAGCATGACAAACACAAAATGGGATATTGTTGACAGAAAGGCACTTGGAACAATACGGCTATGTCTAGTGATGTCGGTATCCTTTAATATCTCAAAGGAAAAGATAATAGAGGACTTAATGTTGGCATTGGACAAACTATATGAAAAACCCTTGGCCTCAAATAAGGTATTTCTTATGAAACTTTTATTTAATATGAAAATGTCAAAAGGTGGATCTGTTGTTGATCATTTCAATGAATTTAATACAGTTACCAATCAGTTAAGTTCTGTAGGGGTAACTTTTGATGATAAAGTTAGGGCTTTGTTATTTCTATGCTCATTTCTAGAAAGTTGGAATGGTTTAGTTATGGCAATTAGTAACTCTTTCTCTGGATCTATTAATTTGAAGTTTGATGATGTTGTCGGTGCAATCCTTAGCAAGGAAATGCGATGGAAAAGCTCCGGTGAGACATCACATAATGCTTTGACTGCAAAGACTAGGGGAAGAAAAATGGAAAGAGGAAAGAGCCCACGATATCACAGTAAGTCAAGGAAAGGAAGATCCAAGTCCAAATCAGGGATAGTGTGCTGGAAATGCAGGAGGAAAGGACACTTGAAGAAAGACTGCAAGTCTCAGAAGGGAAAAGAAGGAGATGTGCAACAATAAAACAATCATGAAGTGAATGTGACAGGTGATGTGTTGCAATATGCTTTTATCTTTCATTAGAAAATATTATTGATGCCTGGGTGGTAGATTCAGGGGTCTCATTCCAGGCCACACCTGATCGGAAACATTTTCATGATTACGTTCAAGGAGATTTTGGACAGGTTCGATTGGGTGATGATAAACCCTGTAAAATCATTGGAATGGGTACAATTTTCATAAAACAATGGAATGGAAATCAATGGCTATTTAAGGAGGTAAGGCATATTCCAGATTGAAGAAAAATCTAATTTCAACAGGGAAATTGGGAGGTGAAGATTGTGTGACTACTTTTATAGATAAAACCTGGAAGGTCACTAAAGGATCCCTGGTAATAGCAAAAGGAGAAAAGGTTGGTATATTGTATTTATGAAATGGTATTTCTAATTCTGTTAATTATTTAACTTCTACATGAGAAGATACGACATTGTGGCATCATAGGCTTGGGCACATGAGTGAGAAGGGGATGCAGATTCTTCACTCAAGAAATTCGTTTCCATGTTTGAAGCATATTGATTTAAAATTCTGTGAGAATTGTGTTTATGGAAAACAGAAGAGAGTTAGATTCCTCAGAGTTGGGAAAGAAAAGAATAGCGAAAAATTAGAGCTTTTGCATATAGATGTATGGGGACCTACTCAGGTATAATCTCCTTGTGGCTCTCGTTATTATGTTACTTTTATTGATGATGCAATCAAAAAAACTTGGATTTATTGTATTCAAATTAAATCTGATGTATTTAATACTTTCAAGAAATGGAAAGCTTTCATTGAAAATGAGACAGGAAAAAGGTTGAAGTGTCTCAGATCAGACAATGGATGTGAATATTGCAGCAAAGAGTTTGATAGGTACTATTCATAGAATGGATTTCGTAAACAGAAAATAGTTCCAGGAACACCACAAGAAAATGGTGGGTCAAAAGGATGAACAGAACAATCATGGGGCATGCAAGGTGCATGAGATTGCATGCAACATTGCCTTTACAATTTTGGGTAGATGCTATAGATATTGTTATTTATCTAATAAAAAAAGGGCCTTCAAGTTCTTTGGATGGTGGAATTCCATAGGAGGCATGGATAGGTAAAAAGGTAAACTACTCATTTTTAAAGACTTTTGGTTGTGAAGCCTTTGTCCACATTAATAGAGAAAACAGAAAAAAGATTGAGGCAAAATCAAAGAAATGTACCTTTATTGGATATGGTGTTAATGATTTTGGTTATCACTTTTATGATTATGAAAAACACAAAATCATTAGGAGCAGAGATGTCATATTCAATGAAAAGGTTTTGTATAAGGATCAGATGCAAGAAAAGAAATAGGAAAATGAAAATAGAGAAAACGAAGTGCTTGATGACATCATAAAAAAAGTGAAGGTGCCTAAAAATCATAATGATCAACATCCATAACAACAACAACAATCACAACAGCAACAAGCAACTCAAACACTTGGAAGTCGTGTTAGAAGATCTACCAGGATAAATAGACCCTCTGAATGATACTCTCCTTCATTATATTATGTATTGTTGACTGATTCTAGTGAACTAGAATGTTATGAAGAAGTAGTGCAAGTAGAAACCAGGAAGAAGTGGGAGCAAGCCATGAAAGAAGAGATGGACTCCTTAGCACATAACCAAACTTGGGACTTAGTCAGGTTTCCTGTAGGTAAAACAACATTGCAGAATAAATGGGTTTACAGGTTGAAGGAAGAAGATGGAGGTAGAAAAAGGTATAAAGCTATACTTGTGGTGAAGGGGTTTGCACAGAGAAAGGATATAGATTTTGATGAGATATTTTCTCTTGCTATTAAAATGACTTCAATGAGAACTATTTCAAGTCCAGTAGCAGCTTAATATTTGCATCTTGAGCAGTTACATGTAAAGAAAACCTTTCTCCATGGGGATTCGGAGGAAGAGATATATATGTAGTAGCCACAAGGATATGAGGTAAAAAGGAAGGAGAAACTAGTGTGTAGGTTAAAGAAGAGCTTGTAAGGCTTAAAACAGGCTCCAAGGCAGTGGTATCTAAAATTTGATAGGTTAATGTTTGAACAAGGTTATACTAGATGTCACTCTGATCATTGTGCTTATCTCAAAAGGCAAAATGATGGCAACTATATTATATTGTTATTGTATGTAGATGACATGCTTGTTGCAGGTTCTAACATGTAGGAAATAAATGTGCTCAAAAGAAAATTGGTGAACTCATTTGCAATGAAGGATTTGGGTGCTGCAAAACAAATCCTTGGTATGAGAATAACTAGAGATAGGAAGAATCGAAAATTAACATTGTCTCAGAGTGAGTACATAATAAAGGTGTTGAAAATATTTAATATGAAAAATGCAAAACCAGTTAGTATACCTTTGGCTAGCCATTTCAAAATAGGTAAGGAGGTTTACTCCAAGACTCAGGAAGAAATGGGTTATATGTCTAAAGTTCCATATGCATTAGCAGTTGGAAGCTTAATGTATGCAATGATTTGCAAAAGGCCTGATATTGCACATACCGTGGGAGTTGTAAGCAGGTACATGAGAAATCCAGGAAAATAACATTGGATGGAAATGAAGTGGATTCTCAGGTATTTGAGAGGTACCACAAATCAAACATTATGCTTTGATGGTTCAAACATTGCTCTACAGGGGTATGTTGATGCAGACATGGCGAGTGATAGAGATAACAAGAGGAGCACAACAGCATATGTGTTTACTGTAGGTGGAACAACTATTAGTTGGGTTTCAAAACTGCAAAGTGTTGTTGCATTCTCAACAATGGAAGTAGAGCATGTTTCCGCTATAGAGGCTAGTTAAGAAATGATTTGGTTACAAAGGTTTCTTGATGAATTGGGTAAGAAGCAGGAGTTGGGCAGGTTATACAATGACAACTAGAGTGCCATACATCTTGCAAAGAACTCTGCATTTCATTCCAAGACTAAGCATATACAACTCAAGTACCATTTCATACAGTCAGCATTGGAAGATGAACAGTTGAAGCTGGAAAAGATACACACTAGCCAGAATCCTGCAGATATGTTAACAAAAGTTGTAACCAGGGAGAAACTAATATTCTGCTCAGTTTCAATTGGTCTTCAAGTATGATGAAGAAGATGAGAAATATCCATGTCCAAAATGGATTCATTTTCCAGCAAATGAAGTAGCGGTGGAGTTGTTATAATCAGTCTCCAAGTGGGAGATTGTTGGGTGTGGAGCTTGATTATCTTCTTTATTCAGAGGTATCACCGCATTGGACCCTAGTTTGTAATGTGGCAGAAAAGATGCCCATAATATTTGCACTGCAAGGGGGTCTAAGGGAGGCGGCTGCGATCTTTGGGAGCCCACCCCTGGCAAGGGATAGGGGACGATGCCCCTGAAGCTAAAAATAGATGTTAAATCGCCTTGTAAAATGTTGTTATTTCCTAGTCAATCTAGGCCGTTCATTAGGAAGAGATCTGACGGTAGAAATTATGTTTAATTTAGGGTTTTTTTCCCTAGAAAGAAACCCCTCACTATATATGAGGGAATTGTATTGCGTCTATGTAGATCTGTATTTTGAGTGAGAAAGAGAGAGGAGATTGTATGAGAGTGAAAAGGGAATTATAATGGATCTGTTGTAGCTTGTATCTCTTCAGTTTGCTGGATAATATAAAAGGAATCACTGGATGTTTCCTATGGACATAGCCCAAATTGGGTGAACCACGTATATCTATGTCTCTCTTGTTTTATGTGTTTTCTATGTTTATATTTTTGCAATATATTTTATGTGTCCCATTACACTATAATATATATGATTTTCTAACAGAAGCATAACCTCGAGGAAGAACAGGAGTTGCACAGACAACAGAAGAAGTTGCAGCAGGAACAGGCACAGTAAGAGGCACAACATGCACAGACTGACGAAATTGTGCCCATAGAGGTTATGGACCCATCCAACAATTAGCATGGAGTAGACAAGGTGAGCAGTGTTGTCGATCGCATGCAAGGTGTTACACTAAAAAATGTCACCATGACTATTTGCAGTTAGTATGGCTCCATCAACTGTCATACTATCCTCCTTGGCAAGTCTCATGCCTCTGCTTTCCATGTCAAACTCCAAGAAAGAGAGAAAAGTCATTTAAAGTCAATTATCTCTGGTACACAGTTTCTCTCAGCCTTACCTGCGTGTACGCAACCCAAGTTCACAATACCTGCGTACTTGTACGCTCTGTCTGTAAAGAAATGGGTGCGTACTCCTGTAAAGGTCAAAAGGCGCAAGTTTCACTCTAAAAAAGTTACTTGTGGTCATTTCTAGAGCATTCTAGAAGCTTGTTTGACGTGTATGGAGCGCCTCCAGATGGTTCATGTATCCCTATGGAAGAGGAACTTATCCCATCAAAAGGGGAGCTAACCCACCCAAAGAGGGGCTTATCCCATTGATGGTGGACCTGATTAACTTCCTCTACAGCGCTATAAATACATGCATTGGGCCAGAGGGAGGGGAGGTTGAAAGCTAAACATTCCTAAGGGTAGATGCTGTTGAGATTAGGACTTCCTTGTAGAAGCTTGTGAGGAGAGATTGTCATCCTTTCTTGTTTCATTTGGAAGTGGGTGAGCTGGTCAAAGTAAAGGAAAACTCTTTCTGGACCCTGGGAGGAACTTGCACAACACCAAGGCTCAGGTTGTAATGGTTTCTTTTGTTTCCTATTAATACAAATAAGTCCATTCTTCTCAACAATTTGTTATTTATGAGTTGTTTCATATACTCCTTGGTCTGTATGTTAAATATGTTTTATTTTACGAGATATTCAGGTGCTATTTAATCGTTTGATTGTTAGTGAATGCAGGTTTCGAAGAGAAGGAGGAGCTCATCCGGATTGACAAGGCTGGACTACTACAACAGCGTTGGACTACAGGTAGGATCTAAACACTTGGTTTCTTATATGGTAAATGCATATTTAGAGAAGGATTGTTCTTAATTGTCTTGTTTGTCACTAGAAAGCCTTAAGCTTCTAGGGAGGTTGGTTTTGTCCGCAAAATTGACTCTTTCCTCATGACAAAATGGCGACTCCGCTGGGGATTTCCATTGATGTGAATGATTTTTCCTTTGTCTAAAACTTTGATTTGAGATAAGTCATTTTCTTTCTAGTTTTTGGTTGTCTGATTGTGTATTTGGGTGGCTTAGCTTAGGGTTAAATTAGGTTTTAGTTTTTCTTGGTTTTGCTAGAAGTACGTAGCCTCTGCTTTAAAAACAGTGCGTACTTGTACGCACTGCAGCTTTGTGCACAGAGCGTACACGCACCTGTGCAAACAGGCTGCCTGTGTACCCCTGTCAAAAGCCTAGAAAATTTCAATTTCTTCTTTTTTATCTTTTAGATTTTGTTTATAGCTTGTTTTTGCTACCCAGATCCACTGTTCACCTGTCAAAAGCTTTCATCTTGGCTAATTTCATTGGTATTCCTACTTTAAGCTTTTATCAATTGGGTGTTTTGAGTCTCTTTTTTGAGAAATTCTAAATTTGATTTCCTTTGGTCATTACTTGGAGGTTTGTCTCAGTCTTTTCACAATTTTGCATCTTTTTTCTCTTGTTTTTGCAAAAAAATTTCCCCCTCATTCGCCGGGGGGGGGCTAAATTGTGTATGAGTGTTAATCACCTTTGAGTGTTTTTATTTTTTGATCTTTGGAACTCTCACCCAATTTTCTCGACTTGCACTTGATTGGTTCTTAGATTACATTAGAATCATCTTATGTTTGAGAATTCTCTTGCATAGATCACATTTGCATAATTAGAATTCTCATTTTCAGAATATTAATGAAAAATGTGCATAGATTACATTTGCATACTTTTCAAGTGAATTGTGCATAGATTACAATTGCATAGTTTACATTCTGAAAAATCAATCGTAGATTTAGATCAGTTTTCTTTTATTTGAATTTACACAAAAATAAAAATAAAAAAGCTTTTGGAATTGATTTGCATTAGTTTTTCTTGATGAAATTAGTGCATTAGAGAATTTGTTATATTTTCTCTTAGTGATCAATTTTTTGCATTGTTGGAAGTGAATGGAAACTCTCTCCTTACTTTAATTAGGATTCATCGAATTGAAAAGATCACATTATCATATTCGATTGCATTCAGTTGAGTCGGGTCATAACACCATTGGTTTCATATCCATTTACCCTTTTGAGTAATAACAGCCTTAATAACACAGCGCTTAATTAAAATTCATCTAGTAATTTTTACATTTCTAGGGCTCTGATACACCAACATAGCTTAGGCTAGTGTCTTGGAGTAGGAGAGTAATTAACTCTCCAAGACAGCAAAACCAAACAAGTAGCTCATCTTGTGGTAGGATAAATCCAATAATTACATTTATGCTCTGGGAAAGCTCCTCTTAAAGGAGAAGCACGAGATCGTGTCCGAACCAGTGAGGGGATCAATCCTCCTTCATTGGGAACGATGCCAGATACGCACGTACTACAAATGGTAAACCTCAGATTGACCATTGTCGAGGAGCCTGGGGTCACTTGTCGGTAAACCTTGGATTATTGTCAAGGAGCCGGCAAGGGGATTGAGCTTGTTACTCTGCCCTTGCGTGCTATCGGATCGTAGACTGTTCCCCCAGGTATATTTGTTGTTGTTGGTAACCTTAGTGACCATTATCTTTAGGGTTCTACCCAAGGTGACAGTGGAGGGAAGATCCCACTGTACCTGGAGCAGACGTCGGCTAGACTCACTTGGATTTTCTGGGGGGTTCACTTCACTCGAAACGGTTAAAGTGGAGGAACTTGGTCTAGTCTATTCATTAAGCAGGTTGTCGGGGTAACTGTTCCACCCGCCACTTCTGTACTGAATTCTGCGATGTTGGATCTCATCACCAACTAGTGTTTTCGGTCTGGAAGGTTACTGTTTGTGTGTGGTTTGACTCCTAGATTTGATAGTGCGTGTTAATTTGATTGTTTTTACTTTTAGAGACCATAGGTGTGAATTGTGAATTTTAATTGTTAGGTGTGAATTGTGAATTGTTAATTTTAGTTTTAAATTGTTAATAAAATTCACTGAAGTTGAAAATAATGGCAAATGTTCCGGAATTTACCAACCTAGGAACCCCTCCTAACGAGAATCCTAGTACTTTTCCTTACTTTGGAAATGTTGTTCCTCCTTATATGGCTACTTTGTCATTACCTGGATTTACAATAGGATTACCAATATGGTTATTTTCAACTTCGTTGGCCCCAAATACTCCAATTGTTCCACCTCAACCGAATGCTTCACCTCAACAGAGTTCACCATCTCAACATCACCAACCTTCTGTTGACCCTTTACCTTCTTCACCTAATTTTTCTTCCTCCTTTTCTTCCTCTTCGCTTGGTAAAAGCCTTAATGCTAGTAACCAGGAGGCTAAGAAGAAGAAGAAAGGGAAGAAGAAAAAGAAGAAGAAGAAGCAAGATAAGAAAGAGGTTAACCGACCAACCACGACTGTAAGTGTTAGTTGTGTTGAGGAAAACTCCGACATGCATCGTAAACCCAAATACCCTTGCAGGCTTTGTAAGGGTGACCACTTCCTTGTCAATTGTCCTGGTATTCCAAAGGTCTTGGAAGTATGGTCAGAAAAATCTCATCAACTTTCCATTGATCCATCAACCAGTGATAGTCAGGTTCCTGGGAAAAAGGGTACAGTTAGGTTTCCTTGTAAGTTATGCAAAGGGAGTCATCAAACTCACATTTGCCCTCACATGGATAAAGCCTCAACATTGTTGGAAAACCTTACTGTTCCACAGCAAGAATTTCCAACTGGTTACCGTAAACTTTTTCCCAACCGACCGTCAACTGACGGAGTGATTGATCTAATTTCAAGTACAGTCAATCGCACTCTTCCATTGGAGAGTGGAACTCATGTCACTCAGGTTGATGATCCATTAGTTGATCAAGTGGTCGATTCAATTTCACATTCGGTCGATCCCACTTTCCCTTTAGAGAGTGAACTTCATACCGCTCAGGTTCTTCTTGTTACATCAAATTCTTCTATGCCGGGGGGCATTTCACCTATTTCTACAGAACCCCCTCCAAGTACTGAGGTCTTTTCCTTTGATTGGAATAGACTGACAGAACCTCGTCTTCCTTCCTCCATCCCTTTCCAAATCATTGTCAAGGCTGGTGGTAGGGACATACATCGTACTCAGATAGATGAAGGTGCTTCTGTTAGTATTTTATTCTCAACTGTTTGGAAAGCTTCGGGTTCCCCTCAGCTTGCGCCTATTACGCAGAATCTGAAAGCTTTTAACAGAACCATTAGTGAACCTTTAGGGATCCTTCCTAAGTTTTCTATTACCTTGGAAGGTAAACCTGTCTGTATTGATCTTATGGTAGTTCGAGGTCCCTTGGATTTCAATTTACTCCTTGGGCAAGACTATGTTTATGTAATGAAAGCTGTCGTATCGACACTCTTTCGCGTGATGTCTTTCCGTCACAATGACCGTATTGTGACGGTAGACCAGCTTTCGTTCCCTAGTCTTGTCTCGACTACCAATAATGTGACACCCCTAAATGTTCCTGATTCTAAAGTGGTATCTACCCTGCCACAGGTTAATTATGTGGCAACTGGTCCCATGTTTTCAGTTACCGATGTAAGTGAGCCTCTCACTGTTTTCTCATCTTCCTTTGATTTAGATCCGGTAATTGACATGGAAAACTCTATGGGATTACTTGAACACGATGTTCTTATCCCTTTTGAGTCCCTTGACATGTGTTCCTTCCAAATAAGTATTCTTCCTTCTGATGAAGACCTCTTGGAAGCCATGATCAAGATGTGTCCATTGACATGTCTTCCTTCCAGTTGGAAGCCATGATCAGGTGTCCACGAGGATAGTTTTTTCCTGTATCAACCTCGTTAAAAAATGAAACAGGCTAGCATGAGGATAGTTCTTTTACTGAGTCAACCTCATTAAAAAATGAATCAGGTAGATTTTAGGATATGTAGGTAGATTGTAGAAAGTCAGGTTTGAGGGTAGTTCCTGTTACTGAGTCAACCTCGTTAAAAAATGAATCAGGTTTGAGGATAGTTCCTGTTACTGAGTCAACCTCGTTAAAAAATGAATCAGGTATGAGGATAGTTCTTTTCTTGTGTCAACCTCCTTAAAAATGAAACAACTCCCTTTTCAAGTTAAATATTGAAAGTAAACCTTCATTCCATCCATCTGGTTGAGGGGGGCATGTACCTCGTTTTGCGTCATTGTGCTGGGGGCATGTGAACTTATAACAAGCATAGTTTTCGTTTCAAGCTTGCGTAAACATGAAACCGAATCCGAGCATAGTTCTTTTCCTGTGTCAAGCTCGTTAAAAAATGAAACAAATCCTCCTCTAATTGTGTCGAGAGTTTGACTAGATCTCATAGATGTTAAGTTGTATTTTTAGGTTAGTTATTTCAGTTTTTGCATAATTTTCTTACAGTTTTAGGTCAAGTCTTTCAATGATCTCGTAAGTCAACCTTCATTTCATCCAACTGGTTGAATGAAATGAAGCTGGGGGGCATGCACTCTAGCAGTTATGCTTAGGGGGCATCAAGCACAGTTTTTCTCTGTTTCAAGCTTGTGTAAAAATGAAAACTACTTTGAGCATAGTTTTTCTCTGTTTCAAGCTTTTGTAAAAATGAAACCTATCTCAAGTCAATTTCAGTTATTTTCAAGACTCGTTAAACTCATGAAAATCCCGAGATTATTTTGCTATCTTTCATTCTCGTAAAACAAATGAAAATGCCAAGTTCTTTCCGTCTTTCCTGCTCGTAAATTAAATTGAAAGTCGGCCGTATGAGTAAACCTATCTCGAGTCAATTTCAGTTATTTTCAAGACTCGTTAAACTCATGAAAATCCCGAGATTATTTTGCTATCTTTCATTCTCGTAAAACAAATGAAAATGTCGAGTTCTTTCCGTCTTTCCTGCTCGTAAATTAAATTGAAAGTCGGCCGTATGAGTACATTTTTATCATTTTTTCGAACTCGTTAAAACTTACGAAAAAGTGAAACCTTAGAGTCATCTTTTAAGCCCTTTTCTGACTCCTAAAACATGAAAAGATTGCTGAGCGTTTCTTTTACACTCGTTAAAACGGAATTAAAGACGGTCCCCTTATAGTCCTTTTCTGACCGTAAAAACAGGAAAAGATTGCCGGGTTTTTGTCGTTTCAAACTCGATACTGGAAATAAAACAACATGTCCTTGATCACTTTTTACTTTTCAGGTCAGAGGCACTAATCATGAAAGTACTCCTTGGTCGCAAGATCAAGCGGTTCTCTCAAGTATTATTTTATACTTTTTCGGGCTTGAGAGACACAAATTTACGAAAAAGTTCAACCCTGGAGTCTTCTTTAGTTTTTTCAGACTCTCTAAAATTGAAAAACGCCGAGTTTCTCCTATACTGGACTCGTTAAAATTTCACAGTAAAGGACCTGTTCGATTACAAACAGGAACAAACCACTCCTTCTTAGGGTTCGAATCTAAACTAAGTTGGACTCATCCGAAGGATGAGCTTATAATCAAGCGTATGTTATCCTCCTCAAGCTTGTAAAAAATAAAGAGGTACTTGCCAGAAATGGTGGGGGAAAAGAGAGAAGAATGAACCTATTTGTTATCCTTTGTCACAGAAGAACCTTACTACCACTCTTGAACACGACACTTTTCATTCACCTGGGTTGGGAAATCCTTTGTCTTAAAGTTGATTGAACCACTTTGAAAGTCTTCAACCGTTTCTGGGTATTAACTTTGGGTCAATCGTCGCCAAGCCATCTGTCGTGTCGTTATGTGTTCAAGAGGTCTCTGCAAATAAACCATTCATATGCAAAATACTTGTCATCCATTTTGACCATCCCTGAGTCAGTCCTTACAGCAACATTTCTTCAACTTGAACTATGATTTCGTGTTGTGGGCTTGCCTGCAACGGGTCGCTTTCTATCGACATCAGCACATTATCTAGAGAGATGACTTAGAAATCGTCAGTACCTTGAAGTCTATATGCATCAATGGCAGGTTTCTCGCCTTTGACGACAGTTTACATCATTGACTTTCGATCGAAGGATTCCGTGACATGTTCGACATCAACCCATTCATTCACATCTCATGGATTGTACTGGGTACTTTGAGAACCATTGACATCACTGGTGGTCTCTCTCACATTTGTTAATAGTTTACATCATTTACTGGTAATCAAGTGGTTTCTACCATGTTCGACATCAACTCATTTATTCGCATGGATAGAATCGTACCAATTCGGGAAGTAGAAATCAAGACCCTGGATCTAGTTTCCACCATCCAGGTTGCGAGGAGTTTTGTATTCATTGTATAAGTAGACTAACTATAAACAGATGGCTGCATCCATACTGTGTCTACATGTGTCTATGATTGTGATGTAGTGCAAAATCATTCCTGTATCAGAGCAGTAGTTAGATTGTTAGTTAAAGTTTTCAATCTGAGTATGGGAATGCCTACCTCAGCGATGATATCATCTTATATATGTATTTTGTGTTGAATATTTGCAGGTTCTGACTAGGCTCTCCACAAGATAATCCTTGAAATGATAAAGTACTTCACCCTTCCTAGATGATTTGAAACCTTAAATCTACTTCAGGCTTCGCACTTTAGGGGGCAATCATGCACTCTAGCAGTTATGCTTAGGGGGCATCAAGCACAGTTTTTCTCTGTTTCAAGCTTGTGTAAAAATGAAAACTACTTTGAAGCATAGTTTTTCTCGGTTTCAAGCTTTTGTAAAAATGAAACCTATCTCGAGTCAATTTCAGTTATTTTCAAGACTCGTTAAACTCATGAAAATCCCGAGATTATTTTGCTATCTTTCATTCTCGTAAAACGAATGAAAATGCCGAGTTATTTCCGTCTTTCTTGCTCGTAAATTAAATTGAAAGTCGGCCGTATGAGTAAACCTATCTCGAGTCAATTTCAGTTATTTTCAAGACTCGTTAAACTCATGAAAATCCCGAGATTATTTTGCTATCTTTCATTCTCGTAAAACAAATGAAAATGCCGAGTTCTTTCCGTCTTTCCTGCTCGTAAATTAAATTGAAAGTCAGCCGTATGAGTACATTTTTATCATTTTTTCGAACTCGTTAAAACTTACGAAAAAGTGAAACCTCAGAGTCATCTTTTAAGCCCTTTTCTGACTCCTAAAACATGAAAAGATTGACGAGCGTTTCTTTTACACTCATTAAAACGGAATTAAAGGCGGTCCCCTTATAGTCCTTTTCTGACCGTAAAAACAGGAAAAGATTGCCAGGTTTTTGTCGTTTCAAACTCGATACTGGAAATAAAACGACGTGTCCTTGATCACTTTTTACTTTTCAGGTCAGAGGCACTAATCATGAAAGTACTCCTTGGTCCCAAGATCAAGCGGTTCTCTCAAGTATTATTTTATACTTTTTCGGGCTTGAGAGACACAAATTTACGAAAAAGTTCAACCCTGGAGTCTTCTTTAGTTTTTTCAGACTCTCTAAAATTGAAAAACGCCGAGTTTCTCCTATACTAGACTCGTTAAAATTTCACAGTAAAGGACCTGTTTGATTACAAACAGGAACGAAACACTCCTTCTTAGGGTTCGAATCTAAACTAAGTTGGACTCATCCGAAGGATGAGCTTATAATCAAGCATATATTATCCTCCTCAAGCTTGTAAAAAATAAAGAGGTACTTGCCAGAAATGGTGGGGGAAAAGAGAGAAGAATGAGCCTATTTGTTATCCTTTTTCACAGAAGAAACTTACTACCACTCTTGAACACGACACTTTTCATTCACCTGGGTTGGGAAATCCTTTGTCTTAAAGTTGATTGAACCACTTTGAAAGTCTTCAACTGTTTCTGGGTATTAACTTTGGGTCAATCGTCGCCAAGCCATCTGTCGTTTCGTCATGTGTTCAAGAGGTCTCTGCAAATAAACCATTCATATGAAAAATACTTGTCATCCATTTTGACCATCCCTGAGTCAGTCCTTACAGCAACATTTCTTCAACTTGAACTATGATTTCGTGTTGTGGGCTTGCCTGCAACGGGTCGCTTTCTATCGACATCAGCACATTATCTAGAGAGATGACTTAGAAATCGTCAATACCTTGAAGTTTGCATGCATCAATGGCAGGTTTCTCGCCTTTGACGACAGTTTACATCATTGACTTTCAATCGAAGGATTTCGTGACATGTTCGACATCAACCCATTCATTCACATCTCATGGATTGTACTGGGTACTTTGAGAACCATTGACATCACTGGTGGTCTCTCTCACATTTGTTAACAGTTTACATCATTGACTGGTAATCAAGTGGTTTCTACCATGTTCGACATCAACTCATTTATTCGCATGGATAGAATCGTACCAATACGGGAAGTAGAAATCAAGACCCTGGATCTAGTTTCCACCATCCAAGCTGCGACGAGTTTTGTATTCATTGTATAAGTAGACTAACTATAAACAGATGGCTACTTCCATACTGTGTCTACATGTGTCTATGATTGTGATGTATTGCAAAATCATTCCTGTATCAGAGCAGTAGTTAGATTGTTAGTTAAAGTTTTCAATCTGAGTATGGGAATGCCTACCTCAGCGATGATATCATCTTATATATGTATTTTGTGTTGAATATTTGCAGGTTTTGACCAGGCTCTCCATAAGATAATCCTTGAAATGATAAAGTACTTCACCCTTCCTAGATGATTTGAAACCCTAAATCTACTTCAGGCTTCGCACTTTAGGGGGCAATCTCTTACACTAAAAAATGTCACCATGACTATTTGCAGTTAGTATGGCTCCATCAACTGTCATACTATCCTCCTTGGCAAGTCTCATGCCTCTGCTTTCCATGTCAAACTCCAAGAAAGAGAGAAAAGTCATTTAAAGTCAATTATCTCTGGTACGCAGTTTCTCTCAGCCTTACCTGCGTGTACGCAACCCAAGTTCACAATACCTGCGTACTTGTACGCTCTGTCTGTAAAGCAATGGGTGCGTACTCCTGTAAAGGTCAAAAGGCGCAAGTTTCACTCCAAAAAAGTTACTTGTGGTCCTTTCTAGAGCATTCTAGAAGCTTGTTTGACGTGTATGGAGCGCCTCCAGATGGTTCATGTATCCCTATGGAAGAGGAACTTATCCCATCAAAAGGGGAGCTAACCCACCCAAAGAGGGGCTTATCCCATTGATGGTGGACCTGATTAACTTCCTCTACAGCACTATAAATACATGCATTGGGCCAGAGGGAGGGGAGGTTGAAAGCTAAACATTCCTAAGGGTAGATGCTGCTGAGATTAGGACTTCCTTATAGAAGCTTGTGAGGAGAGATTGTCATCCTTTCTTGTTTCATTTGGAAGTGGGTGAGCTGGTCAAAGTAAAGGAAAACTCTTGTTGGACCCTGGGAGGAACTTGTACAACACCAAGGCTCAGGTTGTAATGGTTTCTTTTGTTTCCTATTAATACAAATAAGTCCATTCTTCTCAACAATTTGTTATTTATGAGTTGTTTCATATACTCCTTGGTCTGTATGTTAAATATGTTTTATTTTACGAGATATTCAGGTGCTATTTAATCGTTTGATTATTAGTGAATGCAGGTTTCGAAGAGAAGGAGGAGCTCATCCGGATTGACGAGGCTGGACTACTACAACAGCGTTGGACTACAGGTAGGATCTAAACACTTGGTTTCTTATATGGTAAATGCATATTTAGAGAAGGATTGTTCTTAATTGTCTTGTTTGTCACTAGAAAGCCTTAAGCTTCTAGGGAGGTTGGTTTTGTCCGCAAAATTGACTCTTTCCTCATGACACAAGGGTATTCAGTAGCATGGATGGCATTATGCGTATGCATGTGATCCCACCTATTTGGCACACTCACCGAGGCAAAGACAAGAAGCAAGTCTGGCTGGAACTGAATATGTATTTTGGCAAGTTGATGTGCATGGTCACCAACACACACTTGGAGATTAGCAAAAACACTATGCATCAGTATGTCACTTGTCTGAGTGCACTCAAGACAATGATGCACATGTTATCAGATGATTTGGACAGAAGAGCCAAAGTAGGGTAGCCAAATGTAATGGAGGTGTTGACGGTGTTGGACCCGCCAACATGTCAAGGGGATCTCCCCGGTAAGAAATCCCAATTAGACCTCAAACCTTTTAGTGTAGGAGTCCCAGCAATGGGTCGTAGGGTAATGCCTTGACCGCGATCTCGCACAGAGGCAAGTAGAATAACTATGTCAGCAATAAGGGTGTGAATGATGTAGTGAGTCAAGAAAGGTGTATGAGAGGTTCCAATGCTTCAAAGGGGGAAGGAGGTGAAGGTGAGTTCTAGGTTGAAAGGGATCAGACCCAAATCTGTTAGGAACACACAACACAAAAGACATGCACAACTTCCGGCGGAGCAGTCCACTAGGATGCGGAAAACACATCATACAAGGTAAGATAACACGTGCAACACTCACGGATTAGTCCAAGACAAGTGCGATGATTGTTATGGCAAGGTTCAAGTGAAAGTTTTTTTTGATGTCCGACATAGCACTCGACATAGATGGTGACAACATTAACAACATATGCAACACATTAATAACAAGATTCATAAAATTTCATGTGAATCAATTCATACACAAGTACGTAAGTTAAATAACATATATCATTAAAGAAACTGGAGCAGTCCAACTACAATAAAAAAATATGCATGAAAATGTGTTGGCTCTCATTATTTAAGGAAATTTAAGTCATAATCATACAATACATCCATGTAAATGTGCTAGCCCCGACAGTGGAATGTTACAGCCACATCCACCTTCTCCTCCAAAAGAGATGTACTAGCTCCGTGTAGTGGAGAAGCCAAGGCACATTACAATACTATCCAAGCCTTCTTCAAGATAGTCTTAGTAGAAGCTTGGCTAACCAAAATCCCTTACAATGAGTTATGAGGGACTATTTGTAGCAAAGGGTGGGGTTACCCTTGACATTTCCCTTTGTGACAGTTCAACTATCCTCATGACTCTTCACCTACTCTATGAATGTTACATCCAACTGATGACACTTGACTTACACTTGACATGAATCAACATTACAATGCACATGTACTCATGTGAGACAACATGGCTTGAGAAAGCCTTGCAATACATCACTGACACTCAGTCTCCTATGGTGAGACCAACTATTTGACATGCTCGTGATGGTGAAGCTGGTGAATTGATGCCAAGATTGGTTGTCCGTGATGGTGTGTATGCACCTCATGGTGATATCTTGCTAAAGCGAACTCTTGCCTCCATTTGAATCGGTGCATTGGTTCGGCCCCTTCATCCAACTCGTCTACTAACATGCACAAGGTCTTCTTGGGTGTGGCTAAACTGGAAACACACTGATGCATAGTGTATGTGCTGATCTTCAAGTGTGTGCTAGTGGTCATGCACATGAACTTGCCAAAGTACAAGTTCAAGTCCAGTTGGACTTTGTTCTTGTCTTCACCTTGGTGAGTGTATTAAATTGGTTGGATTGCATGCATGCACATAATGAATTGCATGTTGTTGAATCCCTTGCATGCCATCACCAACACTACTCACCATGTCTACTCCGTGTTCATTGTTGGATGGATCTTTAACTTTTTCAAGCGTAGTTTCATTCGTGAGTGCACAATGCGCCCACTGTTGTTCCTGATCCTGTTGCAACTTATTCATCTATCTGTGTAGCTTTATAATGTTCCTCGAGTTGTTGCTTCAACACATGTAACTCCTTCTTTGTTCCATTCTCTAACTTCACATGATCTTCACGTCATGCTGTCACCTCATAGATGAAGTCTCCAAATTTGCTTTCATCATCAATGGATCTACTTGAGTTCGCAACATTGTTCCGCCTTCGTGTTGTCAACAACTCTCCTCTTGCATTCGTTTCATTTGGTATGCTATCTTTAGTTGTTGTTCATGATGTTGCTTGTTGTGATGTTGTTGTTTTCATATCTTCATGTCCTTGTCTATGAAAAACTTGATGTCTTCATGGGTAGGCAATGCCATAGACACTTGATCGACTGCATCCCCAAGTATGCCCTGAACGGTGTGTTCGTCTCTGCTCTCCTGGAAACCATTGTACCTTCATTGCTGAGAGGCAAATGAGCACCTACAATACCTGGGGACATGACGACACTCATGGCAAGTAATTCATTAGTCAAAAGCCAAAATGAACTTTGACAACTGACTTGCAACATACTTGCGTGACTGATCATGACAGTTGCACAATTTCGGTCGGGAGGTCGAGAGACCAACTACCAAGACTACACAAGGCACAGTCTGGGCTACTAGGAGACTGACTGACTATTGGAACTGTACAATGCACAATCTAGTCTAGCTGTTGACTGTTGGGATTACACAATGCACAATTCCAACTAGGAAGGACTGATGGCCTAGGGACAAATTTGTGCAATTTCTTGGGAGAAGCATCCACTGTCCTCCAGAAATGCGCAAAATAGTCCTAGAGGGCATTTCTGTGTAGAAATGCACAAATATGGAGAGGAAGGCGAGCCTTCATTCCCCAGATTGCGCAATGCATCCTTGGTGAAGGAAGAGTCTGGGCCAAGGTTGCCCCGACTCACCGAAGGGCAACTGAAAGCAACTAAGACAGTAAATTCATGGCGAAACTAAGTGATAGAAGAAGTGATTGATGGTGCATGAAAAGCATGAATGAAATATTCAGTAAATAGATCAACATGCATGTGGGTGAGGCAGTTCACTAGTTAGGCAAACGTTCGTGCACAACAGTTTCATGCATGCGACAATAGTGAGATAGCAACGAAAACTAAAACAAAGTTAGGACAAACTAGTATACATGTAAACAACAGCAAGCATTCAAATAAATCAAGAAAATAGTACTCCCACAAGCTAAAACACAAAAAGTGACTTAAATGTAGCACAAGGCATGGGAAGCCGGCTTACCCCAAAACAGCTGAGTTGAATGTGTCGACTGCTCCTAGATGTGATGTGGGATGTCAGAGCTACAAGGTTTATATGAGGAATGAGCACTACAGTGTCCAATTGATGAGTTTTGATAACATCGAGGTTGTGACGTGCATGCCACAAATCTAGGGGAAGTGACACTTGGGGGGAGGTTTCTAAATTTCTCCTTGCATGTAACCTCCAGCTGCTAAACATAGATCCCTGAGACAAGGGATGCCTTTGCATGCTACCTTAGGAAAAGAAGCACATGAATGCAAGTCTATTTTGCTCGGTCCCAGAGGGAACCAATCAACTTAGTTGCACATGCAAGAGGTTGTTATGTTGCTTGAAGGAGATGTGGATTTCTGGTTGGGAGTTGGGCTGGCTGCCAAGGAGATTTGCACAATTTCTGGGCAGAGAAGCTGACTACTGCCCAGATTTGCACAAATTCTAAGCTAAGTAGCCTTGCTAGGGAAATTCGTACAAATCCTGTTGGGAGCGATGGCAGACAGGATTGCACAATCCTTAAGCCCAACAGGCTACTAGAGAGGATTGTGCAATTTCTAGAGGGAAGGTTGGCTTCCCTCCAAAAATGCACAATTTTCAAAGGGAAGTTGCTCAACCTACAGCTAGACCAAGTTCGAGTAGGCAACCTGTGAGGGGAATGGATCAACTGTGATCGACAGGCTACCTTTGTGTGAGGAAAACATTGAAGCTTGAGTACTTGACGAAGCAAGACAAAGTGATGTGTAAGGTTGGTAGGGAGGCTCCAAAATAGGCTAAGGCAAAATTTTGGAGGGTGGTTTTAGCTGCTACAACACTTGGAAACACATTGGTAGAACTCCTACTCTCCGCATAGACCTTGTTCGTGAAAATCAAGTCTAACATCTTCGAAAGTATTGTTCAGTTCTCAGCTCATCTTGGTTTTACACTAGCTTGATTATAATATGTAGCATCTGCCAAGCCCTTGGTAGATTGACACACATTCCAAGCCAAGGCAACACAGTTGTTTCGATTGGGGTTGAGGGGTATATAGTTGCACAAGCAGTATAGTCATCAGAGTTTTAGTTTCATATCTGGTGTTGCTCCACTACCAGAAGGCCTAGACAATACCTAGGTGGAGTCACATAGGAACACAAACATGGCTCCACTTCCAGTGAGCCTAGTCAATACCCCGGTGGAGTTACTCGCATCACCTCCCTGCACAGGAAACCTTTCTCTTCTTTCGCCTTATTTATTTTTCATTTTGAATTTTTTGACTTTTAATTTTTCATTATCACTTTGCATAACACTTATTCATTTCAGAGGCAGAAGAGGGATCCCGAATTATTGAGGGTAGAGGAGGTTGTTCCAATAGAGAAATATTTTATTATATCTATGACATGCCTGGTAAGGTTTTCCCCCTCACCTTACTCTACTTGACTGAGCTAACAAGGGTTAACCCAAAAAAAAGTGACTAGAGAACGTGACACTAGTTAGCGTGCAAGCATTGTGTTTACACCAAGGTTCACTTCGAAGAGTACATATTTTCCTTCAACATATCATGGACTAAGAGTAACAAGCTCATCATAGAGAGGCAAGATGACAAATAACCAAGTAGTGATAGTTGTACAAGTCTTCTTGTACTTTACACAGCTTGCTTCAAGGGTCATACATGGTTTCATGCACGTCTATCCTACGAATGGAACAAACGAACCAACAAACATCAAAGCAAAGCAAAAGCAGAATTGAAAGTGAAAGTAAAGTAGGTAAGTAAAAAAACAAGAAAACAAAGCATATAAGCAAACAAGCATGCAAGCAAACAACTGAAAGTGAGCACTACCCGTACTCCTACACTAACAATGTGTGGGCTTAATCACATGAAGTGATACTTCCAATGCAGCCACCGATGCATTGGTAGACCCATGTTGGTGAAGGCTTGGTCTGCGAGCAACCTAGTGGTGTGAACCAGTAAGCAAGAAAGATATAACAATGAAGACAACCACACTTTGTGTTTCAAAGTGCCCATGGGACATGAGTGAGTGCATGTGCATGACGGGCGGTCCGTGGACTTATTATGGTGCCGTGTGACACTACGTGCAACTTTGAAGCATAAGCACACTCTTGACTGTGACATGCAAGAAAATGAAAGAAACAAAGATAACTTGCATCATGAATGAGTGCTTGCAATGTAAGACTCCTCCAATGCATGAGCAATGGGATCGTGCAGATCGAGTGGAGGAAGTGTGATCTGTGAGTGAGATGGATCTTCAATGCATACAGATGAGTGATGAGGAACCTTGGGTGATTGAACTGTTTCATGATTGGAAGTGAGACTAAACCCAAGAGAGTGAGGGCTTGACATAACCATCGAGTCGGGCTGAAGTGCCTCGACAGTCTTGGGTGTCTCAACTTCATCATCAGGTAGATCATAATATACTGGTGGCTTCGAAAGATCAACTATGATAAATTCATGATCGTGATAAAAATTGGAAGCAAATGGATCACGACCTCCATGATTAGACAAATCAATCAATTCTTTGGCATCCTCATGATCAGATGAATCAATTAGAGGGGTAGATGAAAAGAGAACGAACTCATCCTCTGTGTTTCAAGAAAAGATAGATGAAGGATCAAGTGGATCTTCAATCAATATCTTATCCTCTCCATTTTCGAATGATGGACTAACATACGGTGGGTCCTGTGAGTGATCAACAATGGGTGCAACCGTGGATGAAGGCACACATGTAAAATCATGGATGGCAGGCTCACCAATGAGGCTGGGAAATAACGGAGGGGGCTCGCACCGAAGGGAGTCATCCTTTGCCGAATGCTGATGTTCAAGCTCCCACTCATATTATTCATGTATGACAGTGCATGTTGATTGTGCAACACCAACTCCATCAGTGGGTTGTTCCTTGTTCAGAACAAGTGAAGAGTCTGGAATGGATGAACACAAGACAACATCATCTAGAGGAAAACCTAAGTGCGAATACGGAGGTCAAATAAAAGAATGCATATGAGAACTCAAAGGACTCGCAACCACATCTGCGTGAAAATTGAGTGGAGTGATGTTGGGAGAGTGTGAAGAATGAACAGGTGTGTGAGCATGATCCTCAACATCACTGGGCAGTGGTGGAGCTATTGAATGAGAGGGAGGTAGACAGTGAGTTGAGATAGTTCCTGCTCCCACATGAGATTGAACAGTTCCATCAATGAAGAATGTTGAGTGAGGTTTCAAATCAAGCTTCCTCTTGGGACAAGCAGATTTCTTAAGGAAATACTTGAACCGGTACCAAAGATAAGTAAACTTCATCTAGCTCCTCGGAGCTTGAAAATGCAAGTCACAGAAGTGCTGCCAAAAATCAATAACAGATTCATGTGGAGCCCTCCGTTGTTGTAACAATTTTTGGTCAAGATGGTTTGGATCAAAATGATAGAACGTGTCTTCAATAAGATCATAGAAGTGCTCAAATGAGTGCACAGTGTCAGCCAGTAGGCTGAGCACCTAACAAAATGGAGATTTTTGAAGTGTGTATGCAAGCAAGAAACCAGCCTATTCATCAGAAAACTCATCTTCCTCATGAATCATGGAAATAAATTTATGTAAGTTCTCAGGCCAGGCCACTTCGCCTTCACCATCATACGTGTGAGTGGACAAGAGATCGAAAATATTCCTTGAGATGGAGACATCTTCATGATTCGAAAAAGAACTTGGGGGAAGAAGAATGGAAGACTCCATGAAATATATGAAAAGGTTCAAAACTAGATGATAGGACACTGCTTGTCATCAGGCCCTACTTCTAGCACCAGAAATGTTGACAGTGTTGGACCCACCAACATGTCAAGGGGATCTCCCCAGTAATAAGTCCCAATTGGACCTCAGACCATTTGGTGTAGGAGTCCCAGCAGTGGGTCGTAAGGTAATGCCTTGACCGCGATGTCGCACAGAGGCAAGTAGAATAACTATGTCAGCAGCAAGGGTGTGACTGATACAGTGAGTCAAGGAAGGTGTATGAGAGGTTCCAACACTTAGAAGGGGGAAGGAGGTGAAGGTGAGTTCCAGGTTGAAAGGGATCATTCCCAATTCAGCTAGGAACACACAACACAAAAGACACGCACAACTTTCGGCGGAACAGTCCACTCGGATGTGGCAGTCACATCATACAAGGTAAGATAACATGTACAACACTCACAGGTCAGTTTGAGATGAGTGCGGCGGTTGTTATGGCAAGGTTCAAGTGAAATGTATATCTGATTTTCGGCAGAGAAGTTGACATGGATGGTGACAACATTAACAACATATGCAACACATTAACAACAAGATTCATATAATTTCTTGTGAATCAATTCATACACAAGTACATAATTTAAACAACATATATCATTAAAGAAACCGGAGCATTCCAACTACAATAACAACATATGCATGAAAATGTGCTGGCTCTTATTATATAAAGAAGTGTAAGTCACAATCATACAGTACATCCATGTAAACCTACTAGCCCCAACAGTGGAATGTTATAGCCACATCCGCCTGCTCCTCCAAAGAGATGTACTAGATCCATGCAGTGGAGAAACCAAGGCACGTTACGATACTGTCTAGGCCTTCTTCAAGATAGTCTTAGTAGAAGCTTGGGTGACCAAAAGCCCTTACAATGAGTTATGAGGGACTATTTATAGCAAAGGGTGGGGTGACCCTTGACATTCCCCTTTGTGACAATTCAACTACCCTCATGACTCTTCACCTACGCTATGACTATTACATCCAACTATTGACACTTTACTTACACTTGACATGACTCAACATTACAATGCACATGTACTCATGTGAGACAACATGGCTTGAGAAAGCCTTGCAAGACATCACTGGCACTCGGTCCACTGTGGTGAGACCAACTCTTTGACATGCTTTTGATGGTGAAATTGGTGAGCTAATGTCAAGCTTGGTCATCTATGATGGTGTGTATGCACCTCATGGTGACATCTTGCTGAAGTGAACTCTTGCCTCCGTTGCAACCGGTGCATTGGTTTGGCCCCTTCATCCAACTTGTTTACTAACATGTGCATGGTCTTCTTGGGTGTAGCTGAACCGACAACACACTAATTCATAGTGTCTGTGATGATCTTCAAGTGTGTTTTGGTGGGAATTCTTATCAACTTGCTGAAGTACATGTTCAGCTCCAGTTGGACTTGCTTCTTGTCTTCGCCTTGGTGAGTGTGTTGAATGGGCTGGATTACATGTGTGCGCACAACAAAATGCATGTTATTGAATCCCTTGCATGTGATCAGCAACAATGCTCACCATGTCTGCTCCTTGATAGCTAATGGTATCGATCTTTAACTTGTATGGGAGAAGTTTCATTCATGAGTGCATGATGTGCCCACTATTTTTCCTGATCCTGCTGCAACTTATTCGTCTATCTGTGTAGCTTCATGTTCTTCCTCGAGTTGTTGCTTCAGCACATGTAACTCCTTCTTTGTTCCATTCTCTATCTCCGTATGATCTTCATGTCACGATGTCACCTCATAGCTAGAGTCTCCAAAGTTGCTTGCATCATCAATGGATCTGCTTGAGCTTGCAACCTTGTTCTGCCTCCATGTTGTCAACAACCCTCCTCTTGCATTCATTGCATTTGGTATGTTGTCTTCAGTTGTTGTTCATGATGTTGCTTGTTGTGAGGTTGGTGCTATCATATCTTGATGTCCTTGTCTACGAACAACTTGATTTCTTCGTGGGTAGGCAATTCCATAGACACTTTATCGACTGCATCACTAAGTTTTCTCTGAACGGTGTCTTCATCTCTACTCTCCTGGAAACCATTGTACCTGCACTGCTAAGGGGCAGATGAGCACCTACAATACCTGGGGACATGGCAGCACTCATGGTAAGAAATTTGTCAGTTGAAAACCAAAATGAACTTTGAGAACTGACTTGCAACATACCTATGTGACAGATCATGATAGTTGCACAATTTCAGCCGTGAGGTCAGGAGACCAACTGCCAAGACTGCACAAGGCATAGTGTGCATTGCTCGGAGACTAACTGACTACTGGAACTATGCAATGCATAGTCCAATCTGGATTCTGACTTCTGGGTTTGCATAATGCACAATTGCAGTTGGGAAGGACTATTGGCCTAGGGACAAATTTGTACAATTTCTTGGGCCAAGTAGCCATTGTCCTCCAGAAATGTGAAAAATTGTCCCAGAGGCCAGTGTTGGGAAAGAATGCGCAATTATGAAGATGAAAGTGAGACTTCCTTCCCCAAATTGCACAATGCAACCTTGGTGAAGGCTGAGTCCGGGCCAAGGTTGGCCTGACTCACTGACAGGCAGCTGAAAGCAACTAAGACAGTAAATGCATGGAGACACTAAGTGATAGCAGAAGTGATTGACAGTGCATGCAAAACATGCATGAAATATTCGGGAAACAGATCAACATGCATGTGGGTGAGGCAGTTCTCTAGTTGGGTGAATGTCCGTGCGAAACAATTGCATGCATGCGACAGTAGTGAGATAGCAAAGAATACTGAAACATAGATAGGACAAGCTATTATACATGTAAACGACAAGAAGCGTTCATAGAAATCAAGCAAACAATACTCCCATAAGCAAAAACACAAAAAGTGACAAATGTAGCGCAAGGCATGGGAAGTGGGCTTACCCCAAAATAGTTGAGTTGAATGTGCCGATTGGTCCTAGATGTGATGTGGGATGTTAGAGCTACAAGGTTGATGTGAGGAATGAGCTCTACAACGTCCGGTTGATGAGTTTTGATAACATCGAGGTTGTGACGTGCATGCCACAAATTTAAGGGAAGCGACACTTGGTGGGAGGTTTCTGAATTTCTTCTTGCATGTAACTCCAACTACTAAGCATAGATCCTTGAGACAAGGGATTACTTTGCATGCTGCCTTAGGAGAAGCATCCTATTCATGCAAGTCTATTTTTTTCGGTCCCGGAGGGAACTGGTCAACTCAGTTGCGCATGCAAGAGGTTGTTCAACTACTTGAAGGAGATGCACATTTATGGCTGGAAGCTGGGTTGACCGCCCAGGAGATTTGCGCAATTTCTGGGAAAAGCAGCTGATTGTTGCCTAGATTTGCACAAATTCTGAGCTGAGCAGCCTTGCTGGGGAAATTTGCTCAAATCCTGTTGGGAGTATTGGTAAGCAGGATTGTGCAATCATGGAGCCCAGTAGGCTACCATAGAGGATTGCACAATTTCTAGAGGGAAGGCTAGTTTCCCTCTAGAAATGTGCAATTTTCAAGGGGAAGCTGCTCAGCCTGCAACTGGACCAAGTTTGGGTAAGAAGCCTATGAGGGGAATGGATCAACTGTGATTGATAGGCTGCCTTTGTGTGAGGAAAACACTGAAGCTTGATTACTTGACGAAGCAAGACAAAGTACTGTGTAATGTTGGTAGGGAGGCTCCAAAATGGGCTAAGGCAAAATTTTGGAGGGTGGTTGTAGCCACTACAACAGGAGGCAAGAGTTCGTTTCCAAAAATATGTCACCACAGAGTACACAGACATCATTGTGGACTACCAAGCTTGGCATCATTTCGCCACTTTCGACCACCATGAGGATGTCGAAGAGTTGGTCTTCCCACAGTTGTCTGAGTCATAGGGATGCCTTGCATGGGTTGCTCAAGCCTATTTTGTCTCACATGGGTACATGTGCATATTGTATGTAACATCTTGTCAAGTGGAAGTTCAAGTGTCAATAGTTGAATGTAACAATCATAGAGTAGTTGAAGAGTCATGAGGGTAGGTGAGCAGTCACAAAGGGGGATGTCAAGGGTCACCCCACCCTTTGTTATATATAGTACCTCATAACTCATTGTACAGGCTTTTGGTCAGCCAAGCTTCCAATAGGAGTATCTTAGAGAAAGATTGGAGAGTATTGTAATGAGCCTTGGATTCTCCACAGTGCAGAGCTAGTATATCTCTTTGGAGGAGTAGGTGGAAGTGACTATAACGTTCTGCTATCAATACTAGTGGTTGGTTATGGCTGAACTATATGACTGAACTTTCACTTCTTAATATAACAGAGCTAGTACGTTTCATGCATATGTCATTATTGATTTTAAACTATCTTGGTTACTCTAATGATATATGTATATGTTTTCTTATGCATGCATGTATAGACTCTTTCTGTATAAGTATATATGAATCTTACTAAGATGTGATATTTTTTTAACCATCACTTTGGATTGTTGGCTTACTTTCTTTCCAATTTGTGATGCATCTTCGCTCGTGTGTTCCCTTCCAAGCCACATGCTTCCACAGGTTTCCAAGGGGCGCACTCACCTCACTTTTCGTGTGTTAGAACCATTCATACACCTTCCTTGGCTTGTTGGGCATGTCACACCCTTGCTACCAATAGGAACATCTTACTTGCCTCTATGCACAACCACAATCAAGGCGATACTGTATGACCCACTGTTGGGACTCCCACACCAAACGGTTTGAGGTCTAGTTGGGACTTCTTATTAGGGAGATCCCCTAACATGTTGGTGGGTCCAGGATCGTCAACATTTTGGCTCTAAAAGGAGGGTCATATGACAAGTTGAGTCCTCACGATATGTTTTGAATCTTTGCATATCTATCATGACCAACTATAGAGTTCGTCTTATGGAGTGTATGTCTTATGGAAACGACTTCAAAATCTTGGAAAAGCTCTAGGATAACTTGTCACATAAAACATATGATGGTGGAGGCTATGTAGCTTTGGTTAGGCACACAATCGATGTTGTAGGCTCATGTGAAAGACATAGAATATTTGAAGAATACATGACCTGTGCATTGTTTGCCTACACGCTTCAAGGGAAACCAATGCACTGGTGTGCCACACTGCCTAAAAAATCTATTCATTATATTTCTCATCTAGTCACAGAGATCGACTGTGCTTTCAATCATTTTGACCGTAAAGCACTCAACAAAGAAATTATGGAATTATGAAAAGCACCCAATGAATCTCTTGAATAGTTTCACACATGATTTTGTAATCTTACATACAGATTTCTCGAACATGAAATCGATTGGGAATTTCTCGATGGAATATTTGAGTATCTTCTTCACATATCTGTTATAGCTCCAAATCTCACTCTTGGGGTTTGTGATGTTGCACTCATGGCCCAGGGCAACCCCTCCTTCCATACCTGGTCCAAAATCTAAAAAATAGTGTTTTATTCCCTATACGCGACATTGCCCTAAGCTAAACACGTGTATACGCGGGTCTGTGTATACCCAACCCGTGTATATGTCTTAAAACACTTAAAAAAAATCAAATCTCCTTAATTTCGAGCATAGATCACGGGTTTTACCTGCTGATCACCTGTTAGTTCCTGTGGCCCAACTGTTCCAAACGAATTCCCAACTAAAAAATTACTTTGGGAGAAGTATAAAAAGGCTTCAATGGGAAGGCCTAATGGAGGAGGGAAGAGAGAGAAAGGTTATTATGCTGATATTTCCCTGACCAGGTCTGAAGATCCTTGTGCCTCCTGCACTTCCCCCATTTTTACAGGAAACCCTTGTTTCCTTGTGTGATGATGTCCATCTACTACTTGTGATATCATGGAGTAAGTCATGGAAGGAGTTTGTTAAAGGCTTGAGACTGGACGAATCTGGAGGACGGTTCCGCTTGGAGCCTGCGAAAGGACAACTCAGGTGAAATTATTCCTTTCTATACTTTATTTGTCTATAATAAAAGAAGCACTTGTCTTTGTTCCTGATATAAATCTTCTTCATGTTTATGATATTCATGTTAGAATTCATATGTGAATGGTTGTTTAATTGCATAAGTAACTACCTTTCTTTATAATATGAAGATGGTTTCTTTATAATGTTTAGTCCATATACTGCTGTACTTTCTTGAATTGGTTGTTTTGTAGGTCAAAGGAGCAAAAGGAACTCCAAGAAGGGTTTGGACCCTGGAAGGACCTTCTCAAACGTAGGACCTTAGGTACGCCCCTTATCATAGAGTTTGCTTATATTAGCATTATGGCTGTATGGAACGTGTGTTTCTCTGTATAGACAACTTTCAGTCTGCTAGAGTATCAGCCCAAGACCCTAGGGGAAGTTTTCCCTTAACAGAATTGGTGACTCCACTGGGGACAACACCATTGTTGTTCCTAGTTTGGGTGTGTTCAAGCCAATCAAGGCTCAGCTGTCTATTTGCTTACTGTTTTTGTGTAGTCTGTTCCTGTAGGAACTTGAATTGTAAGTTTGGTCAGTTTCTTCATACTTCTTTTTATTTTTTCTTAGAATATTTTATATACACTATTTTTCTTGTTTATAGAGGCATATATACGCATGTTTCCTTAAGTGAAACAGTGTATATGCATGTTTCCTTAGGCACAGTCGCGTATATCTTGCAATTTTCAAGATTTTTTAAATATTTTTGTCTCTGGAGGTCTGTCTACTGGTTTGATTTAGTCCTAAATAGTTACTTTCCAGTGTCAGTTGTCAGTTTTACAGCAAGTATCTGATTTCAAATTCTCTCTAATTGTGAGAAGTGTTGGTCTTTTTTTTTTTTTGCAAGTGTCATCATTTTTTGCTTAAGCATGCAAGATTTATTGCTGGGAATCTTGGCTACTCTGATTCATCAGGGCAGGAAGATTGATCTCAATCTTTGTGTTAAATCTTGTTTTTGGTGACCTTTTTGTTTGCTTGAAAAAACTGCTTTTTGTGACCATCTACTTTTCTTGTTTCCTGAAAGTTGTTGATTGAAACTTTCTTGAAAATTGTCATTTTGATCTTTCGGTCTTTGTTGCCAAAGCTTTCGTTCATGCTTTTGATTGTTAAGAGCATCTTTAAACACATTTATTTTTGTTGATTTTTCATCCATTGTGTGTTGTCAACTTGCAAAAGTGTTTGTTGCCTATTCTTCAATCATAAAGTTTCAGTCTTGTTGAGAGCATTTTTGAAAAGAAATTTTTATTTTTTCTTTTGAAGGAAACCTTTTCAAAAACTTGGTTTTTCTTTCTTGAACTTTGTTTTGATTTGGTTTCCTTTTAGTGAATGAAAGTGCATTTTTGTTTGTCTTGAAACTTGTTTTTAGTGTTTAGATGAAATGAATGGTAGCAACTCATATTCCATCTAAACATTTTAAGTGGCAAAATAAAAATTGATAAACAAGTAACTTTCATTTCTTGATTTAGAGTAGTCTTAAGTCTTGCATCAGCATGTACTCATTGCATTAGGATAGATTTGCACATCTTTTTAGGCATCCATAGCTTTGTTAACTTTTGTGAGTGTGAAGTGTGAGTAAAAGAGAAGAAAAGAAAATTTGTTGTTTTTCTTGAAGTTCCTCTGAACCCTGTAGAAATTTCTTTTCATCGAAAAATGAAAACAAGTGCATTTGCATGTAGTTTGGTTTTTATTAATTTCTTTTGCGTCAAAACACCACTAGTTTCACTTCCGCTTATCCCTTGACTTAAAGAATAGCCCATTTAAAAACAAGTGCTAATTAAAATATACTAGAACTTTTTATAATTGTCAAGTTAGACACACCAACAAGTTTTAGGATATTTTAGGGCCTTGGATTAGGCGAGTGGAGAGATAACTCTCCAAGGCCATTTAAACTGTCAAGCGTAGGAGCCTGAATAGTGAGTGAAAATCCAATAGCGTTAGGAAGACCAGGAAAGCTCCGGATCTGGGAGTTAAGCACGAGGGTTTTTGAAGACAAGGAAGAGAGATACCCCCTCTCCTACTTGTCCAATATTACCTCACAACTGTTCCGCCTGGCTTATGCAACGAGTTGGTATCCATAGTTGCTACTCCTAGGGATCTACACAGGTAGCTATGGAGGGGAATCCCATGGCACCTGAGGTCAACATTGCATCACTCTCAACGGTACTACTAGAGGGCACCCTTGCGAAGCTTGGAGGCTTGCACCAGCATAGTCTGTTGTCAGGAGGTCAACGTAGCTTCCTTTGTTACCTTTGCTGATAGGATTGGGCCGTCATTATCCCAAACTATCTTCGGAAGGCCCCTTAATTCACTTTCTTGTATTTTGGTGTCCGGTCCTAATCACCTGGAGCGGAAATACTTGGAAGTTTTTTGACTGGCTGATATCTTTTAGGGAATTTATAGGGTGTGCTCTATGCTCTTAGTTGGCTTAGCTTTCAATTTTTTGAGTCTTTAGTTAGATCTTAATAAAAAATTCAAAGTGGTTGACCGATCACCTGGACGGTCTCGAAGACTTCGTGGTCTTTCACCACCAAGTTTAGAGCCTTCTCCTAGAAGGCACAGAGGTAATACTGCTGGTGGGTTTCGTCCCATGGTAGCTGACGCATCGGGGATTGATCCTCCTCTCGGGGGAATTAGTGTTCAAGTAAGGCCTGGCACTTCCGCAGAACAAGAGAGGAACACTCTAGTTCTTTCTCGAGTTCTCTTTCAAACAGAGAATAACATAGAGGTAGAAGAACTCTCAGAGTCGTTAGCGGCTCCAAATTCTCCCCTACCATCTAGCCATTCAGAAGTATTACAATACGTTGGGACTCCAACGCATAGACCGTCAAGTCCAGGTCACATTACGCACTTGCTGTTGATGACCACTACTGGAAGCATGGCTTCTACTACAAGTGCTACAACTATGCAAACTCCAACATCAGTACAAGGGGGAGGAACGATTTCCATCTCCTCTGCTTCTTTGTTTGGGTCTTTTGCTAGCACATCTTTAGTTGGGTCTACCTCCATTCCGTCCACGAGTTGAAATTCCCAAACCAATGCTTTTAGCTCTAGATTCTTCCCATTTGTCACCCATTCATAGGGTATTCCGTCAGTTCCATTTAGTGCCGCCACGTCCTTGATGGGTGGATTGGCTTCATTCCAGGGTTTTCCTTTCGGAAGTGGTCATATACTACATTCCAACCTGAAAGTAGGATCTATGCCTTTTTCTTCTACAGGACAAAGCATCAATCCTTTCCAAGGTTGGACTATCCCTGCGGTTAGTGGCATGGGAACTGGGAATCCATTTTTCGGCCAAAAAAGGAATAGGCCGTACTCCACAGTTAGTTCGTTTCAAAGTATTCCTCCCTTAGCTTCTGCCTGGAATCCGTATAAGGGGTTATCAACTCCTTATAATCCTTTAGGAGGAAGCTTTGCTGATTATGGAGGCTTTGCGGCCGGAGTTGACCAAACTCCGAATTTTGCTGGATCACAAGGCTTGCCTTTTGGTTCAGCTAGTTTTGTTGGTTACCTCGGGCAGCCTGGTGCCTTCCAAAATCCAGGCCAATCTTTTCAAAACTTTGGGAGCTCCACCCAGTTTGGGTGGAATCCCCAGGGTCCTCCTAGGCTTCCGTTTCTGGCAACTTTGAACTTGCTAGATCTCACTAAATTAACAAATGATCCAATCAAATACAATCTGGCCTAGCCTCTGGTCCCAACCAAACTCCCTTCGGACATTCCAAAATTCGAAGGGAAGAGCGGTGAAGACCCAGGCGACCATGTAACCACATTCCATTTGTGGTGCTCATCGAACTCCCTTATTGATGACTCGAGTAGGTTGAAACTTTTTCAATGCACCTTGACTGGTAATGCAGCCAAATGCTATATAGAGTTTCCAGGGGGCAACTTTACATCTTTCGTTGACTTAGCTAATATTTTCTTAAATCATTTCCAGTTGCCTATCCCTTATGATGCCGGAACTGAACTTCTGGCCACTTTTCTTCAGGATAAGGCAACTCACATTTCTGACCATATTCAGGAATGGAGACAAAGAAAGAGGCTCATTAAAGCCGAAATCCCTCCGGAGTACCGTTTCAAATGGTTTTTGAAATCTTTACAACCTGAGATCTCTAAAGGTGTCTCCATGTCTGGAGTCTATTCAGAGGAGAAAGCCATTTTTACGGCCCAGCAATTAGAATTGATCTACTCTCAGTCTGGGATCCCACAAAAATACTTGCCAGATGCTCCTGGATCTAAGGTTGATATAGCCAAGTCGAAGCCAGGTCCCCATGCGGATGGTATCGTTGGATCGGTAGACACAAATGCGGTGAACTTGTTGAGCCAATTGCAACAGTTGTCTTTGCAAACTGCTCCTAACAACCAAGTCACATCGTCTAACCCTCCAGCCTCCCAACCCTCTTCGATTAATGTCATCCAATCTGATAACCCTAAAGGAAATAAAAATTCCAATGGGAAAAAGAAAGTACGAGGTAAGAAAAAGAACCAGGATGGGAAGGCTGACATAAATACATCCAGCAATAATGTTGTTGGTGGTAGAAATGAGTCTAGAAAGAAAGTCAAGTTTCCATGCAAGCTATGCAGTGGAGACCATTTAACTCATCTCTGCCCAAAGATTCAAGACGCTCAGCGATTGTTAGGGCAGCAAGGGACTTCTAGTTCTTAAGCTGTGTTAACCAACCCTTTTCCCCAAGGGCAACAAATGCTTGCTGGCGCGAGTTCAAACCCTGGTACCTCCGCAGGGGGCAACCAGGAAGGGGACGAATCATCAAATGTTTTCATGATGGGTTCTCACGCTAATGTGGCCACACAGTCATGCGATTATGGTGAAGGTGAAACTTCCAAGGGTAAAATAGTTCCCAAAACTAACAACCCACTTCATATTGAGTGACCCTCTGTCGAGACTATACCACGGGTACCGAAAGGTTCCGCTAAGCACGCGACTATCAACCCCAATATTAGGGCAGCCCATAATTACTCCATTGTTGAGGATCTGGCTCAGATTCCATGTGCTATGTCCGCTTTAGAGGTTCTCCAGTCATGTCCCGCTCAAAGAAGTGCCTTGCTGTCAGCAATGGGGGCAGTGGATCCAAGTAATTCCTTAGCTCTCACTTTTGATATGAATAATGTCGAAAAGAGACTTCCTCATCACATGGCTTTCCAGATAAATTCTACCTACCAGAAAACGAATATTTTTCAGACGGTTATAGATGAGGGAGCTTCCACGTGTGTCATGTCTATGTCATGTTGGAAGGCCATTGGATCACCGTCGGTTGTTCTTTCACCTACCCTCTTGACAGCATTTGATGGTCATTCTCATAGGCCATACAGGATTATCCCAGCCTTTCCTATATGTGTTGGAGGGAAGGTCGTTAATACTGAAGTAGAAGTCACTGATGCTAACCTAGACTATAATCTCCTCTTAGGAAGGAACTGGGTATACGAAATAGAAGCCGTTGTTTTGACTTTGTTTCGTGTCATTTGATTTCCTCATGAAGGGAAAATCTTTAAGGTTGATCAATTGGATTATTCTCCAGTCGATCCTCGAGCAACTTCGGACTCTATTGTTCCCTCAGTGGATAACCCCCATCTGCCTACTAAGAATCTAGGAGTTGGGATGTACTCTTCATTGATGGGTACGTTTGATCTCCCCCCTCCTATGGCTAGAATAGATACAATTTCATCCTCCATGGACCCTTTACGGAAAGATCTTGTTCAAGCTCGTCATTTTTCGGATCCTGGAACCTTATCCCCATCTGTGACCACATCAGACGATGGCAAGGTGGGTGGAATAGAATCTCTTATGTTTGCAGTAGAGCCTAGATGTGAATCTATCGATAACTCTACAGATAACCATTCTACTCCTTCCTCTGGGAATGAGATAGATGGTGATGTGGCTCATTCTCAGACCCTTGATTCCACTTCTATGTTGGATTGCTCGGATATTGTTTTTCCATCTGATGAAGCGATATTCGAAGCAATGATGGCTGTAGATCAACCTTTGGAAGATTTACATCGTTGGTCATGTTTTCATTCCCCTTTGCATGAAGTCGAATCTAGGTCCTTTAGTCCGACTGGCGATGTTTGTACGGTCCCTTTGGCTCCAACACAGTCACTTGCCAAAGGAAGTATATTGATTGGTTCAATAATTGTACTGATAAACATCCCTAGGAGCAAGTGGGTGGAGCCCCCTGACGGGCTCTACCTTAAGAAGTACTTTGCTTAGCAGCTAGGTTTCTTTGTACGTTATGTATATTTGTACATATCTCATCAAGTGCTTTTGATATCAACACTTTTTGGTCTGCTGTGGCAGGTGTTGATGGATGACTTGGTCTATGTTGGGCTCGCCGATGGTGCTAGTCGGCACACTTGGAATCTCGCTTCCGCAGCTTGGGTACTCTACTATCCAATTGGTCAATTGATGGTATCAAGGGGTGTATGCATTGGTCCTGCTTCAAATAACATGGCTGAGTATACTGCCATCATTAATTTACTATCCGAGGAAATTTCTTATGGAATCAACTCATTGGTAGTTTATCTTGATTCAAAATTGATAGTGTCCCAATAGAACAACATTTATCGGGTAAGGGATCCATGTTTATTTCACCAGTATTTAAGGGTGAGGTTGTTGCAAAGATCATTTACTTATATTAATTATTTGCACATTCCAAGATCTCGTAATTGGTTAGCAGATTCTATCGCTAATCAAGCATTAGACTGGTACATCAATCATTCATCACAATAAAATCAAGCATCAAAAAGTCGATCTGTGTGTATATATATATAGATATCATAAAACATCTCGACTGTACATAAGTTTGTCCAAAAATATACAAAATTGGGACTCAAATGCCCATAATCATGTCCGGCATATATAATGCCCTAGCTCAGGATGAGCGGCTAAGTAGGCAACTACTGCATTGGCCACATGCCTAAAAGTGCGAACCCAGTCACGTGGCATGCCAACCACATGACGCTGCATATCCTCAGGAAGGTCCTCTACAGCAGCCATCGGTACTCGGTGAGTTAGTCTCACCAAGTGTCGCTAAACGGTATGTAGAAGTCATTCTGTATCAGTAGCCACCTCTTCGGCTCCTCGGCCACGCCGTCCATGCCATGGGAACCCACCTGGTCATACCAGCCCAATATCTGGAACATGATCATCATATTAGTCATTTGAATCCCATCAAAAATATTTTTCAAAATTCATTATTATATTTGAAAAATCCAAAAAAAAATCATAAAATAAAAAATACTTACCAATGTCGCCCCATGCTACGGTTGGTGGTAACGCTAGATCAGGATCTCCTCGGAAATCCAACCCAACATAAGGGTAGTCATCTATGGTGATGATCTGTTGATCCCACCAGGTAAAGAAGTCATCGTCAAATGCAGTCTGTGGGATGTCCCCACCCCCTAGATGTTTCATCAGGTCGGCCCACCTGCCCATGCGTGGATCTCGTGGGGTGCTGATGGAAACTGCTACCCTAGGGCGGAGTGTTGGGACCCTCTCAAAAAAGAAAGAACACAGAATAGTCCCATATCCAAAGTTTTTGGTCTGCCCCCTCTTGATAGAAGTGAGTTGGCTCTTCATGCTAGCCAGAAGAGGAGTACACCAGTCAAATACAGTGGTGAGACAGTCAACTGCCACGCTCATGGTTAGCCGTGATGCCTGGTGCAGAGAAGTTGATCTGTTCACTTGAGCTATGGTGAATAGGATTATCCCTAGCGGAGTCACCAATTCTGTTAAGGGAAAAGTTCCCCTAGGGTCTTGGGCTGATACCCTAGCAGATTGAAAGTTGTCTATACAGAGAAACACACATTCCATACAGTCATAATGCTAATATAAACAAACTCTACGATAAGGTGCATACCTAAGGTCCTACGTTTGAGAAGGTCCTTCCAGGTTCCAAACCCTTCTTGGAGTTCCTTTTGCTCCTTTGACCTGCAAAACAACCAATTCAAGAAAGTCCAGCGGTATATGGACTAAACATTATAAAGAAACCATCTTCATATTATAAAGAAAGGTAGTTAGTTATGAAATTAAAAAACCATTCACATATGAATTCTAACATGAATATCATAAACATGAAGAATATTTATATCAGGAACAAAGACAAGTGCTTCTTTTATTATAGGCAAATAAAGTACAGAAAGGAATAATTTCACCTAAGTCATCCTTTCGCAGGCTCCAAGCAGAACCGTCCTCTGGATTCATCCAGTCTCAAGCCTTTAACAAACTCCTTCCATGACTTACTCCATGATATCACAAGTAGTAGATGGACATCATCACACAAGGAAACAAGGGTTTCCTGTAAAAATGGGGGAAGTGCAGGAGGCACAAGGATCTTTAGACCTGGTCAGGGAAATATCAGCATAATAACCTTTCTCTCTCTTCCCTCCTCCATTAGGCCTTCCCATTGAAGCCTTTTTATACTTCTCCCAAAGTAGTTTTTTAGTTGGGAATTCATTGGGAACAGTTGGGCCACGGGCACTAACAGGTGATCAACAGGTAAAACTCGCAATCTCCACCCGAAATTAAGGAGATTTAATTTTTTTTAAGTGTTTTAAGACATATAGGTGGGTTGGGTATACACAGACCTGCGTATACACACGTTTAGCTCAGGGCAATGTCGCGTATAGGGAATAAAAAATTATTTTTTAGATTTTGGACCAGGTCTGGAAGGAGGGGTTTCCCTAGGCCATGAGTGCAGCATCACAAACCCCGATGGAATATTTGAGTATCTTCTTCACATATTGAAAAATTCATAATTCTTGAAATCATTTGAACCCAGCTCAACACACTTCAGTGATGGAGTTGCGTAATCACATGCAAGCACAGTTGTTCTCACAAGTGACTGTCCACCTTCACCTCATCAAAAATACTCCACCACTGCAGGGTGATGTGGGAGATCATCCACACACATATGTTGAACTGCCACATCCTCCCACCCCACCTACTCCTGATGTCTATGCATATTTGGCTTGCAAGCCTACTAGTTGTCACGTGGATTCGTTCCCTCAACCTCCATCCCCACGTTCTGTTGATCCTCTAGATTGTATTGTCTCGTGTTCTTCCATTCCTGACTCCTCACCTGTTGTGAACAAGGATCAAATTTTCAACAGAGTTGGTGTTATGCAGCCAACCTGCGCCATCATTCATGATGAGTGTGTGTGGGAATCTAAAGAAGAACCCGTGGTGAAGGATGACTCCCTTCCATCATGCCTCACCCGCTCTATCCCGACATCCCTTGTGATTCTTCCACTATTGTTTTCCCCTATGAAAACTCATTTCCGAATGTTTCTACTTCTGATCATTCACAAGACACATCAGATGTCAGTCTTTCATTACATTGTGGAGAGGACACATCTTCCTCTGAAAATATGTCCAATATTTCATCTTCTTTTTTTGGAAACGCATAGGGTGAACATTCTTGTTTCCCATCTATCCCTTTGTCTGATCCATCAAATCATGAGAATGCCCACAAACATCCTATATTTTCTGATCTTGTTGGTCGTGATCTCTCTACTTCTTCATCCGATCACGATGTTGATTCAATTGCTATTAATCTATCCAAAACACTGGTCTACAATGATCTATTTGTCAACGAAGTCGAAACCCTGCAGACTACCAAGGCACTTCAGCCCAAGCTGATGGTTATGTCAGGTCCTCGCTGTCTTGAGGTTGGTTTTTCTTCTGATCAAGAAATTGTTGAAACACCTAAGGCTCCCAATCACTTATTTGTATTCATTGAAGATCAATCTCTCACACAAATTTCACTTCCTCCACTCGAACTACACGATCCCATCACTCATGCATTGGAGGAATATTACACAGCAAGCACACTTGCGCAATGTAAGTGGTCTACCTTTCTCACGTTTTCTTGCATGTCACAGTCAAGAGAATGTGTACACTTAACATCTACACACAGTGTAGCACAACACCATGGCAAGTCCATAGAGTGCATGTCATGCACTTTCACTCACTTATGTTTTGTGGACACATTTAGACTCAGAGTGTGTTTCACTTCACTATTATATCTTTCATGTTTGTTGGTTCGCGAACCATGCCTTCACCAACATGAATCGACCAATGCACCGGTGGCTGCATTGGAAGTATCACTTTACATAAGTAAACCCATGCACCGTTAGCTTAGGAGTAGGAGTAGTGTTTCCTTTTAGGTTGGTTTCTTGCATGCATGTTTTCTTCTTACTTTTCATGTTTGTTTATTTGCTTGCTTGTTTTCTTACTCGCTTTGTTTATGCACTTAATTTTGCTTCTACTTTGTTTTGTGTTTGTTTTCTTGTTTATGTTCGTAGGTTAGTTTCACATGAAACCGTGCGCCACTCTTGAAACAAACTGGGTAAAATACAAGAGGACTTGTGCAGTTATCAATACATGGTTATCTGTCGTCCTGCCTCTGCAATAAGAACTTGTTGTCTTCATTCCATGATACGTCGATGGAAAATACGTAGTGTTCAAAGTGAACCTTGGTGAAAACACAACGCTTATGCGCTAACTAGTATCACCTACTCCAGTCAATTTTTTTTGGGTTAATCCTTGTCAACTCAATCAAGTAGAGTAAGGAGAGGGGGGAAACCTTAACAAGCACGTCAGAGGTATATACAAACTACTTCTATGAAGGAACAACCTCTTCTATTCTCAATAAGTCAGGATCCATCTTCCACCTCTGAAATGAATAAGTGTTGTGAACAATTATGAAAATGAAAATGAAAAAATGAAAATGTGAAAAAATATCAAAAAATGAAAAAAGAATAAGGTGAAAGAAGAGAAAGGCTTCCTGGATAGAGAGGTAATGTAAATAACTTCGTTGGGCTGTTGATTAGGCTCGCTGGTAGCGAAGTGATGCTTGTGTTCCTGCGTGACTCCGTCGGGGTATTGTCCAGTCCTGCTGGCAGCAGAGCAACACCATAGATGAAACTACAACTTTGACAACCATAAAGCTTGTGCACCAATATACCCTTCATCCCAATCAAAACAACCATGTTGGCTTGGCTTGGAATGTGTGTTGACCAACCAAGAGCTTGGCAAATGCTACATCTTACAATCAAGCAAGTCTGGAAACCAAGACGAATAGAGAACTGAACAACACTTCCGGAGGTGTTAGACTTGCTTTTCATGAACAAGGTCCATTCAGAGAGCTGGAGTTCTACCAGTGTGTTGCTAAGTGTTGTAGAGGCTACAACCACCCTCTAAATTTTTTCCTTAGCTTCGTTTTGGAGCCTCTCTACCAGCCATCCTAGAAGCATGTCTTACACTATCAAGTACATAGGCTTCATTGGTTTTTCAGTAGCTTGCCAACCTGTGCATGTTAGTTTGCTTCAATCCCATCACAAGCTGCCATTCCGAACTTGGGCTAGTTGTTGGCTGAGACACTCCCCCAGAAAATTGTGCAATTTTGGAGGGGAACCAACCTTCCCTCCAGAAATTATGCAAATCAGCCAGGCAGCTTGCTAGGCTCCAAAATTGTGTAGAAACTTCAGACAGACTTCCCTACAAAATCTGCCAAAATCTAGCCCAGCATTGCAGCTCAACCCAAAAATTGCGCAATTCTGGGAAGCAGTCACCTGCTCCTCCCAAAAATTGCACAATCCCTCTAGGACATCCAGCCCATCTCCTCCTAGAAATTGTGCAATCCCTCTGGGATAGCCAGTCCAATTCAACTCAGAAACTGCACAAATCCCTCTCTCAGTCAAACAAGATGTTGCATGTGCCTTTAGGTTGACCGGTTCCCTCTAGGACCGAGCAAAACTCATTTGCATGCATGGGATTCTCTTCCCAAAATAGCAAAAGGAATCATGCAAAAGGCATCCCTAGATGTAGGGATCTATTTTTAGTAGCTGGAGGTTACATGCAAAGCTCATTTTAGAAACCTCTCGCCAAGTGTCGCTTTTTCCTAGATTTTTGGCATGCACGTCAACCTCAATCTTATCAAAACTTATGAGTCAGTTGCTATAGAGCTCATTCCTCACATCGATCTTACAGCTCTGAAATCCCACATCACATTCAAAATTCTTCGGCACTTTCAGCTTAGCTATTTCAGGGTAAGTCTACTTTTCATGTCTTGCGCTGCGTTTCTGTCGCTTTTTGTGTTTCGCTTTGTGTGAGTGTTTTCTGCTTGATTTTAATGAGTGATTGTTTTCATTTCAATGTATGTTAGCTTGTAGAAGCATCGTTTCAGTTTTCGTTCGCATCTCACTATTGTCGCATGCATGAAACTATTTTTACACCGATGGTAATCATTGTGGTGACTCACTTCACACGCATGCATACTTTCCTGTTTTCTAAATCCTGCACTTATTGTTTGCATGCATGATCATTCACTCTTGTTTACACTCAGTATCACCATGCGTTCAGACTTCTCATGTTTTTCAGTCACCCGTCGGCGAGTTTGGGCCGCCTTAGCCTAGACCTTGGCTTGCCCAGCTAGCATTGCACATTTCTGGAAGTGAAGACTCTACCTTCTCTCCATAATTTGCACAATTCTAGCCCAGCACTGACCTCAATGCTTTCATTTTCTCAATTCTGGAAGGTGTTGAAAAGTGTGCAACAAGAAATGTAAATTTAGAAATTGCTAAAAATAGAACTGCTAAAAATAGCACTTCTAAAAATAGCATTTTGGCCAATGAGCATTTTGGCCACCTTGGGTAGAGGAAAAACTACTAAAACTAGCATCTTCTAAAAATACTATTTTTGGGTCCCTTCCTATTTTTAGCAGTCCCTAGTACAACTATAGGAAGTAAAAACGAATTTGGTCTTAACAGCAATTTAAAATATTAATTAATTAATCTCCATGAGTTAATTAGTTAAGGAAAGGCAAACTTGAAGTCTTTGTGAGAACATTCAATTATTTCTCCACTGATTGGGGAATGTGTCCTTGATTTGGTCCACTGATTTAGGAATTAAGGATGAGTTCTATATTGAGAGGATCAGTTGACTTAGTTTAACTTAGTCAAGTTCAGTTAGATTAATTTAACAAGTTGTCAAATTAATCAGATACAGTTTGTTGATGCTTGCATGCATGTGCCAACTGTTATTTTCAGATAACTGTGTATTCACTCATGGATAACTGATGCATGTCAGTTCTATCAGAGACCTAGTTGAGAATAGATGTGGGACGGTGTACTATCAGTTGGATGAATATTTTTCCTATAAAGGAAGCTCATCCATGATGAGGATTTGTCTCCTTCAGGTTTTTGCAGTTAGATCAGAGGTTAGTGAGTGTGTGAAGAGGCCAATTCACACAGGTGGCAGCACTAGACCACAAGGAAACTGCAAAATGAAATAGGAGGCTTGGAGGGCAGAGGAGAAGGTTTGTGAGAAGCCTTTAACTATCTATGAGCAGCAGAGGGATTGTACTGAGAGCTGGATAGCTTCCGAGCTAAGGCTTTGTGTAATCCGGACTATATTTCCACTTGTATGATAATACAGAGATGGGGTTTTAGGCAAGTTCTTTCCCTGGGTAAATTCTTCTGTGTTATGTGTGATTTATTCCTTCTTATCAGTTATATGTGTTCTTATTGATGTTGCCCATGGTTGATTAAGCTTCTGCTAAATTGTTTGTAGAAGTAGATCAGGTGTTTTGCTTTAGTACATTGCATTACCAGGTTGATCTACAGGTGGGAAATTTCTACATGGTATCAGAGCTAGCTGATTTGTAGAAAAATTTCTACATGGTATCAAAGCTAGCTGATTTGTAGGAAAAATTATACAAAATTCTATAGGAGGTAGTGCCTTGCTGGCCCTAGAAACTATGCAATGCAATCTGTTGGTTTACATGTCACTGCTAACTAAAATTGTGAATTGCGTAGTTTCAATCCTCAACATACCAGGTTGGACTGTGCATTGCATAATTCCAGTAGTCAGTTAGCCTCCTGATAACCTAGATTGTGCCTTGCGTAGTTTTGGTAGTCAGTCTCCTAGCCTCCCGTTGAAAATTGCGCAATATTCAAAATCAGTCACACATGTATGTTGCATGTCAGTCCTCTAGTTTGTTTTGGTTTTCGACTAGTAGATTGCTTTTCGTAAGTGTTTCTATGTCTCCAGGTATCACAGGTGTTCATCTTCCCCTCAGCAGCATAGGTACAGTGGCTTCTAGGAGAGCAAAGTCGAAGACACCATTCAGAGCACAACTGGGGATGCATTCGATCAAGTGTCTATGAACTTGCCTATCTATGAAGACATCAGGTTTTTCATGGACAAGGATATCAAGATGAAATGGCAGTGGGGTCACAATGAGAAGCACCATCAGTAGTAGCAGAAGGTAGCACACCTGCATGTGGCAAATGCAAGTGGAAGGTTGTTGACAGCGCAGAGGCAGAACAAAGTTGCAAGCTCAAGTAGATCCACTTGTGATGAAAGCAACTTTGGGTTTGGAAAGAGGACTCCAATCTCAATCAGACCTATGGGGTTGGAAAGAGGACTCAAAGGGATATCACAGGATGAAATTTCAGACCTTGGAGATCCGAAATTACATAGATACAAAAGATTCAATATCAATCTCCTAGAAGGCAAGAAAAAGTATGCATTCAAGGATCACTGCAGTAAGGACCACACATCAATAGTCAAGGGTAAGTCTACTACAACACAATATGTATTATTGGTGTTTTCATTTTATTTTTGAATATCATCTCTGATATGTGTTTTTATAGGATGTTGGCTTAGGGGGTCCTGACCCATGTTCAGAGTTAGTTGCGCCAACCAACAAAACCCTACACTACTGGCCCTTTCGGCAACAACCCACGTAGCGCAGGCTGAAGTCTCACCTGAAGAAGTATGGGGGGATGATGGAACCAAGTTTCTGCATCCAGAGATCAGTGTGATTTCTTTTAGTGCCCTAGATCTACCTTTGCGCAGATCTATGAGCCCCTAGGGCTTAGTACTACAACTCCCTTTAAATAGCCCCTAGACCTTCATGAAGGTCTATGATTGGTCTTTGCGGACCCTTAAGAGTCGAATCATCTACTTACGCGCATCAGAAAATAACCCCAGATCTGAGCTCGTGCATGTCTACTTAAGTATTTTAACAAACATAACAGAATATATCACAATCTTCAAGAAAGTACTTAACATGTAGTGCATACAGTTATTAAGACTTTTTCCATAGAGTCGCGCGTCATTAGATCAATATTTCATAAATACATTATTCATCCACATCATGTATCACAACCATAAATAAATATAAGTAAATAGATAAACACAGGAATTCTTCAACAATCTTCTTTATTGATCTTCAATATGGTATTACACACTCAAAACTACCCTGCGCACTCATCTGCAAACTCCACCTAGGCCTCTACGCACTCAGTTGTAGAGCCTTTCTCTCCTATCTGACCCACTTCTCTACACTAAGACTTCCAAGACTTCATTCGTTCTCCATCATGACCTCTTCTGCATTAGACTCTCTAAGACACGCCTATTTATACAATCCCATGGTCCATGGACCATGGGTGGATCTCAAAGCCGACTCATATTTACATAAACAAGGGCTAAAACCCTTTTTGAATTCTAACCATCTACATGCTCTGCATCCACAAATCATAGAGAATTTACGTAATTTACAAAAATTACATCAAAACTTGGGCTTTTAACCCCAAAACTGACCCAGGGTACCCCATCCCAACATGCCCCCAACACAAAGATCGTGACTCACCCTCAAGTCACTCGGCTGGCATGGCGATCTTGCTACAAAGATCCCCCAGCTCTACCTGAACTACGACAACATCAACAACGCTCTATGTAGCTACTTTCTTGACTTCTTCCACTAACTGCTCTGTAGTTGGTCCTTCTACAGCCAGCTTCATCATCTGTTGCATCTACTGCAAGCCTGTGAGCTTCTCCTAAATGTTGGTCATGACCTAGTAAGCTTCGTCTAACCAAGGCCCCAACCTGGCCTTAATCAAGCCCTCCTTCTTATGTGTTTCTTTGACCTGTGCGAGGAGCTGCTTCCATTCCTGCAACTTGGCTAGGCACTGCACTGGGGCAATGGCATGCGCTGTTGCCCGAACTTCATCGTACTGTTTCTGCATCTCCCGCACCTCTGTATTCAATATTTGTAGAGTGGGGCTTCCTACAGATTCATCACCAAATCCATTGGCTTCTCAAATAATGTCGAACAATCAGCAACTGCGGCATCCAAAGTGGTCATCCCTTCTTTTACGACAGCTTCGTGCTACTCCCAGACCTACGGTGGAGTCGACGGTTGCATATTCAATTGCAACTCGGTTATATTCATGTTGGGTTCAAATTAGACTCGAATAACCTCGAATTATTCGTCACACACACAAACAGCCAATTTTGTAACCTTCTCCTATAGTTGTGCATCCTCGGGAATATGGAGTTCAGGCATAGTTCTGCATGCCTTCACGACCGCTGACTCCAGTCATGAACTATGCACCTAGAGTGCCTTCTTTTCTTCCAAAATTTGTGTCTTCCCGGCACCAGTTGCCGATTATTCACCTTGATCTCGCTGACAACACTAAGTGCTTGTTGTTCCCGAAGGCGAAGCTCTCCCACAATTCCATGCAATAATTCATGCAATGTCTCTAGTTGCATTGCGGCAAGGTTTAGGCCCATCTTTGGGATTCTATAAAGGAGGGTGTGTTGTTCCTCGGTCTCGATGTGTACTGATCCTATAGGCAAGGGGAAGACTTGCACATCCATCATCAGCCACAAAACTAGCTCTGCGCCAGTACTTTGTTCTTGCACTAAACTGCCCGCTGCGCCACTCACTTTGTTGGCATCTGCTTGGAGCTACAAATCTTGAAGATCCTTCTTCACTCCTCCCAAGGTCTGAATGTATTATTGTTCCAACTTATGCAGTACTTCTATGGTGACATCCCTAACTTTATTACCGATCTCATCAAGATCATTTATTGTGAGCACCAGGGGCTCAACCTGTGTTTGTGCGCCTTTTTCTTTTTCCTCGACCCAACTTGTTGTTCCAATTCTCACCTTTTCACCATGAAGGGGGTTGCTTCCCTTCCTCACCTTTTTCGTCTTACCCTATTTTGGTTTTTGTTGCTATTGAAGGTGACTTGTCACCTTTTTGGGTCTAGTGCTGCTCCTGCTCTGCCTTCTCCTTGGCAGTGCGCTCCTCCTCGACCCGAACCTTTTCTGCAATATCTTTCTTCTTCTATGTAGCCAAGTTCTGTGCACCCTGCTTGGCTACCTCCTTCCTTTTATTTGCATCCTCACTCTTTGCACCTATGCTTGGTGTTGGTGTTAGACCAGGCAGTAACTCCTCAACACAAATTGATTCATATATTTTATTCCTTCAGGTAGGTCTTCATTATATACATGAGGGAGAGACTGTTCACTTCATCTCCCGATGACTGTTCATATTACTTATTTATTTATTTACATTATATTCACCCAATCCCGATGATTAGGTGTGAACATTCCCCCCCTTAATCTGAAGAGATGTTGGTGATTCCAAGCATCATTCTAAATCGTTCAAGCTTTTCTCTTCCAAGCACTTTGGTGAAGATGTCTGCAATTTTCTCATTAGTGGAACAATGACGAAGATGGATTGTTTTGGCTTCAACATGATGTTGAATCAGATGATTTTTAGTATTGATGTGCTTTGTTCGATCATGGAACTTTTGGTTCTTGTCCAACTTTATTGTAGAGGTATTGTCAATCATGAGTGGAGTTGATTGTACTTGTTTTACCTGCAAATCTTCAAGAATTTTCCTGAGCCACACAATTTCTATTGTTGCTTCAGCTACTGCCACATATTCTGCTTCTATTGTGGAATCCGCTGGAACTAATTGTTTGCGTGATCTCCAGGAGATAGCTCCTGATCCAAGACTCATAGCATATCCTGAAGTAGATACCCCAGTTTCTTTGTCTCCATCGAAGTCTGAATCAGAGTATCCAATCAAGCTGAAGTCGTCCACTTGTGTATATTTGATTCCAAAGTCTTGAGTTCCCTTCAAGTACCTTAAAACTCTTTTGCAGCAGACCAATGTTCCTCACAAGGCTTTTGCATAAACCTGGAGAGGATTCCAATAGCAAACGAAATGTTTGGTCTGGTAGTAGTTAGGTAGTTGAGACTTCCTACAAGCTGTCTGTACTTTGTTGCATCCTCAAATTCTTTTCCTTCAATAGATGTGAGATTTAAGTTTTGTGCCATTGGAGTAGTAAGAGGATTGCATTCTATCATGCCAAACTTGTTCAACAGATCTCCAATGTATTTCTTTTGAGAAAGAAATATGGATTTCGGATGTTGGGTTACTTCAATACCAAGATAGTAATGAACATAGCCCAAATAAGTCATTTCAAAGCTTTTTCCCAATTCCTTCTTTATGGATGCAATGTAGCTTTCATTGTTCCCTGTCATTAAAATATCATCTACATATACCACAAGATATACAATTGTTTTTCCAACTTTCTTGACAAATAAAGTGTTGGAAATAATACTGAGAGGGGGGGTTGAATTAGTATTATCAAATTCTTTTCAATATTCCCTCTAGATTTATAATTTAATTTATTCTTCAGATGTTGATCATTAATTTGAATGTCAGTACCATATAATAATGAATAGGAACAAGAAAAATAGACAGTCACACCAAAGAACACCAGATATAAGGTGGAAACCCAATGTGGGTGAAAACCACCTGTTGCAGTGTGTCTCTATCTTCTTTCAATTAGAAACTTCTTTTACAATGAATCTGTATTGGTGCAGTCCTTTACCAGTACACAGGTTGCAATCTGTAGAGAGCTACAACCCTCTCTCGTTTTCCAGTCTCTCCTGGAAGGGAGCTACAACCCCCTTAGCTCTTGTACTAACTGAGCTACTAGTACGTAGGTGCTGACCTACTTCTTTTCTTCCAAGGACCATGTTTCATTAATTTTCAGACTAGATCCATGAACATCAAATAATCATCAAGTACATGTGAATCAACCAATCTCCTTTTACAATCAACCAATAACTTCTCAGAATGCAGCAACCAGAAAAGCAATACCAGTAATCTAAACCCAGAACTCTGCAGCAATAGACAAAAGGCAGCCAACAAAAATTTTAAGAAAAGTCTGCAACTTCACCAATAGAAACCTGCGAATATCCGCAGTTCTTATGTGTCCAGCCTACACAGCTCTGCACCTGCTCTATCTACTTGACAGCGTACCTCCGCACCTAATTCGTCTATTGGACTACGCACCTCCGCACCTATGGTTTCTGCTGGCCTACGTACCTCCACACCTACGGCTTCTGCTCGACTGCGCACCTCCACACCTGCGCCTTCTACTAGACTGCGTACCTCTGCACCTGTGGCTTCTACTAGTCTGCGTACCTCCGCACCTAATCTTGTCTCTGACCGGTGCACCTCCACACCTGTGCAGTGGATCGCCTGCAGACATCCGAATAGAGCCAAATTATCAGTCCTCCAATGTGCCACAGACTGTCAGATCCACAGATCTGATCATGCACCAAAGAGATCACGACCCCTCAATTGATTTGCCTTCTCATGCTTAGGTTCAACTCTAACTCACCAACCGATTACAATTATTTCAGATATTTTTCCTCTTAAGATATTCAACACATAAGTGTTTAGCCAATTGATCTCCTTTCCTTTTTATAGGCAAGCCCTTACCCAAACCATGAATCAAAACCATAGAAAGCCAATACAAGGGACCCAAAAATCGGGGTTCAATATTTTAGAATCAATACCACAGACCAAAACCATAGGATCAAACACGTCGGACTAGATACCATGAACCAATCATAAAAATTCCCACGTGCGCGTGCTTCTTTGCATGAAAGTGAGTGAATTTGACGTCTCCACCTTTTGTTCGGAAGGCCTGCAGGTATGTCCGCACTTCTTGTTCAGGGCACCTGCGAATCTGCAGCTTTTGTTAAGCGCACCTACGGGTATCTCATGTTCTATCATTTTGAGAGCTTGAACAGTGATTTTCCACTTGAGTGAGTTGCCATCAAGGATAACACCTGTGCCATAGCACCAACCTGATTCATAATGCCAACAATCTCCCCCTTTGGACTTGATGGCAACCCCAAGATCCAGAAAGTCATTCTCCCCCTTTGTCATCAAGGGCAAAGGGTTATGCTCCCCCTAAGAACATGCTGAAAACCCTGCTCTGCTATGCTGATCATGCTCCCCCTGACTGTAGGCCAGATCTGCAAAAGAAATTTTCTTCAAGAAGAACCATAAACCACCATACAAAAAATGACGTTCCTACCACCAAAAGATTCTATACATTCATCACCCAACCAAGTGGGGATCATCCTCCCAATCAAGTGGGGTTACATCAAAAATTTACATATGACCACCAAGTACATTACATCATTTATCCCGGACATAGGCCGTTACATGACCTTGACAAAAGAAATATAAGACATAGAGACAAAACATTAGCAGCAATATTCAAATCAGCATCCATGTACTCCTTCTGTACATGCTCCTCCAAGATCTTCTACAATAATGCCAACAATGCATTATTAGAAGAATATATGCTCCCCCTGAACCTGTGCCATTTGGTCTTTGACCAATCCATAAACCAGCGAGTGTATACCCCATATGAAACTCGTGTACTACCAACAAGATTCAACAGCAAGATGATGCATCAACTACCCCCATCTTTTGCCTGAGGTATTCAAAGGTCTCCCTAGGCAGCGGTTTGTTGAGTATATCAGCAACTTGTTCCTTAGAGGGAACATACTCCAACTTGACCTTTTGTTCAAGCACTTGTTCCCGAAGAAAATGATATTTGATAGGTATATTCTTGGTTTTTGAGTGCATGACTGGGTTTTTTGAAATGCTGATAGCACTTGTATTATCACATAAGATGGAGATAGGTGGAGTACAAGTGATTTGCATGTCTTGCAAAGTTTGCATCATCCAAAGGAGTTGTGTGCAGCAAGATGCAACAGCTACATATTCTGCTTCAGCTATAGATAATGCAATAGAGCTTTGTTTCTTGCTGAACCAAGATACTAATCTAATACCCATGAAGAATGCACCACCACTAGTGCTTTTCCTATCATCCACGCTTCCGGCCCAATCCGCATCTGTATAAGCATGAAGTGTGAGATATGTATCTCTAGGATACCATAAGCCATAGTTTTGAGTTCCTTGAAGGTACTTAAAGATTCTCTTAACTGCCTGAAGATGAGTTTCCTTTGGATTTCCCTGAAATCTTCCAACAATTCCCACTGCATGCATGATGTCTGGTCGGGTACCTGTCAAATAAAGCAGACTTCCAATCATGGATCTATAGGTTGGTTGATGTACTGCTGCCGACTCATCATTCGCACTGAGGCTGCATCCTTTCACCATAGGGGTACATACTAGTTTTGAATCCTCCATCCCATATTTCTTCAAGATCTGCTTGAGATACTTGGTTTGTGATAAGAAAATACCGTCTTTGTTTTGTTGGACTTGCAAACCAAGGAAATATGTGAGCTCACCAAGCATGGACATTTCAAACTCCTTTTGCATCACCAAGGCAAACTTTTGACTCATATCTTCTTCATTGCTACCAAAGATGATATCATCTAAATACACAACAAGTATTAGCAACTTTTCATTATCAACCTTTATATATAGATTGTTGTCAGTTGATCCTTTTATAAAACCTTGTTGACGAAGATATTTATCCAATCAATAATACCATGCCCTAGGAGCCTGTTTAAGACCATAGAGAGCCTTTTTGAGCCTGCATACAAGATTTGGATCATTTCCAAGGATGAACCCATCTGGTTGTTCAGTGTACACTTCTTCATTCAAGTCTCCATTCAGAAAGGCAGATTTTATGTCCATCTGAAATACTTTGAACTTTTGAAAGCTGGAGAGAGCAAGAAACATTCTTATGGCCTCAATTCTGGCAACTGGTGCAAAGGTTTCTTCAAAGTCTATGCCCTCTTGTTGTGCATATCCTTTGCAAACAAGTCTTGCCTTGTTTCTAACCACATCTCCATTTTCATTTAGTTTAATTTTGAAAATCCACTTTGTCCCTATGACATTCTTATCTTTTGGTCTAGGAACCAATTCCCAAGTGTTATTCCTTTCAATCTGTTCAAGTTCTTCATCCATTGCCTTGACCCAGCATTCATCTTTGCATGCCTCTCTTACATTTTGTGGTTTAGTGTAGGAAAGTAATGCCAAATAGCTTGAAGCTTCTACAATTGTTCTTCTTGTTTGTATTCCTGCCTCCTTTTGCCCCAAAATTTGAGATTCTGGATTATTCTTTTGAACATACCTGGATGGAGTCTTTTCTTCTATCCTTATCTGTTCCTCTAGTGCCTCATGGGTTTCTTCTTCATCATGAATCTGATTTGATGTTGATGGATAATCCTCATCATCTTCGAAGTCTTTAGATCTTACCTGCTTGGGAGTGTTTCCCTTTTCATCCACCACTACATCAATGCTGTCAACAATTCTTCCAAGCCTTTTATTGTAACATTTGTATGCTTTTCTGTGAGGAGAATAACCAAGGAGAATTCCTTCATTTGCTCTAGGTTCATACTTGCCAAGATTTTCATCATTATTTTTAATATAGCACTTGCTTCCAAAAATTTTGAAATGTTTTACCGAAGGATTTTCACCATACCAGAGCTCATGAGGAGTTTGAGTTCTGTTCACCCGAATATTTGTCTTGTTGAGAATAACAACTACAACAAATGTGGCTTCACCCCAAAAGGTTGCTGGAGTTCCAAACTCATCAAGCATAGCACGAGCCATTTGTTGAACCATTCTATTCATCCTTTCCACCACTCCATTTTGCTGAGGAGTCCTAGCTGTAGAGAATTCCCTTCTTATTCCATGTTCTTCAAAAAAGTCAAAAAATTCATTCGAGGTAAACTCCCCACCTCTATCAGACCTGAGGCATTTGATTTTGTGATCTGATTCGTTATCCACCAAGGCTTTGAATGATTTGAACTTTTCAAAGGCTTCGTCTTTGTGCTTCCTAAGTATTATCCAACACATCCTGGAAAAGTCGTCAATGAATAATATGAAATATTCTTCTCCTCGAGGTGACCTTTTCCTAGATGGGCCACATACATCAGTATGGACAAGTTCAAGTGGCCTGCTAGCTGATCCTTCCTTCTTAGGGAAGTTAGTTCTGGTTTGCTTACCAAACTGACATGATTTGCAAATTGTATTGTCTGGAATTCTGATGTCTGGAAGACCACGAACTGCCTGGTATTTACATGCTTTCCTTATCTGTGAGAAGCTAAGATGCCCCAATCTTCTGTGCCATAACCAGTGTTCATCGTTCTTGCTTAGATAGCATTGATGTTGTCCTTCTTTGAATATGTATAAATTATTTGGAGTCCTTATGCCTTTGATTACTGTTTTTCCTGTATCAAGATCACGCACACTACATCCATTTGATCGAAATATTACCTCCGTTCCTTGATCACACATATGACTGACACTCAAAAAATTATGCTTTAAACCATCAACATACATAACATTTCCATCTATGACCTTTTCTTTCAACTGAACAAAACCTTTGCCTTTTATGAGCGCAGAGGTGTCATTTCCAAAAGAGACCTTCTTCTCCTTCTCTAAGGCACTATATGACTGGAGTTTTTCCTTATCACCTGTCATGTGTTTCGAACAGCCACTGTCAATGTACCATTAATTTTCTTGCCCTTCTACATATAAAGCTATACCACATCTTTCTGGTTGTGGTTCTTTAATTTTCCATGTTTTGACACTTGAGGCTTGCTCCTTCTGATGTGTCTACCGAAACCTGCTCTTGACCGAAGTTGTTACAAATAGAGCTTTCTATTTCATTTTCAAGAGCAGAGAAGTTATTGTAAGTTCTTTTCACGATCCTAGTCATGCTCCTTTGTTTTTGAGCTTCTCTAGTCATGATTGTCTTATAGGCAACACATTGAGCTGCTTTGTGTCCAAAGTTATGACAAGAGAAACATTGGCCATTGAAGAAACTCCTATGATTATCAATTCTACTAGCCAAATGATTGTAGTTTCTATTGACATCCATTCTTGAGGAAAATTAAGAAGGTTTTACCTGAGGCTGGTTGTAACTTCTGTTTGTCCTTAAAGTAGATTGCCCCCGATTTACCTGATAGTCTTTGTTCATTCTTGAGGTAAAATGTCCCTGATTTACCTGATGATTTCTGTTAGGCCTTTGCTCGCTCCTCCTTACTGCATCAAGATAACTTTTGGAGGTGGATGCTTCTTCATTATATCCCAGACCTGTCTTGATTAGTGGAGAACGTTGCACATTGATAATCTCATCTAGAGTTTCAAATCCTTTAATAAATTTAAGTTTAAGAGCTTTTGTTTTCTCAATCTCTTTTCTAAGACCAACAATTTCACATTCTAACTTTTCATGAAGTTTTTCTTTTTCAGCCAGTTGGAATTGCAGAGTATCAATAATCATATTCTTCTCTTCTAAACAAATTTTGAGTTTAGAAATCTCTTCATACAGACCTTCTTCATCTATAGTATCCATGAAATCATCATCTTCAAAATCCATTAAGAGTCTATAATTGTTACCTTGTTCATCTTCGTCACTATTTGAAAGTCCATCACTGTCTTCATGAGTGTAATAACTTTTCTTATTTACATTTTGTTTCTTGTTCCATCTGACAGGTTCCTTGCCTTTGTCAAGCTTGTCTTTATGAGGACACTTTGCAGCATAGTGACTGAATCTTCCACAAGCAAATCACTTGAAAGGTAACTTACCTCTGAATCTTCTAGCACCCCGTTGAAGGTTCTTGACAAAATTTGGTTCTTCGTCTTCTTCTGATAGATGTCCTGACTCATAGTAATCTCCTTTGCCTGAAGCCTTGAATGCAACTTCTCTTCTATCTGATGGTCCTCCTTTCCTCATTTTGTAAGCGGTCAGAATTCCATGCAGCTGTGACATAGTGAGGTTTCGCATATTCTCCTTTTCTTCTATTGCAGAGACTTTAGATTCAAACCTAGGGGACAAAGATCTTAGAACCTTTTCAACCACAACAGCCTCTTTTATTTCTTCACCCAAGTTTTTCATACAATTAACAATCTCATCTACATGAAGGAAATAGTTAACCACACTTTCATCATTGTGCATTCTGAGATTTTCATACTGAATTCTGAGAGTTTGAAGTTTTTCTCGTTTTACCTATTCATCTCCTTCATAGATCAGAACAATCTTGTCCCATATTTCTTTTGTGGATTTATACTACATAACTTTGACGAATTCTGATTGAGATAGACATCCCAATAGAGTATTGACAGCCTTTGCATTTGTTTCATATTGCTTCTTACCAGCCGAATCTATAGGAGTTGTGGATGGAAAATTGTACCCTGTATCTATGATATCCCAGACTTCTGCACCAAGATATTGAAGATATGTTGTGACTCTTACCTTCCAATAGACGAAGTTGGTCCCATCAAAAATTGGTGGCCTGATCGATGCTTCTCTCTCGTAGTTGCTCATGATGATGGATCTTCCTTCAAGCGATCAAGCTTCTTCAGAAGGACCTGCTCTGAAACCAATTGTTGGAAATAATACTGAGAGGGGGAGTGAATCAGTATTATCAAATTCTTTTCAATATTCCCTCTAGATTTATAATTTAATTTATTCTTCAGATGTTGATCATTAATTTGAATGTCAGTACCATATAATAATGAACAGGAACAAGAAAAACAGACAGTCACACCAAAGAACACCAGATATAAGGTGGAAACCCAATGTGGGTGAAAACCACCTGCTGCAATGTGTCTCTATCTTCTTTCAATTAGAAATTTCTTTTACAATGATTCTGCACTGGTGCAGTCCTTTACCAGTATGCACGTTGCAACCTGCAGAGAGCTACAACCCTATCTCATTTTCCAGTCTCTCCTGGAAGGGAGCTACAACCCCCTTAGCTCTTGTATTAGCTGAGCTACTAGTATGTAGGTGTTGACCTACTTCTTTTCTTCCAAGGACCACATTTCATTAATTTTCAGACTGGATCCATGAACATCAAATAATCATCAAGTACATGTGAATCAACCAATCTCCTTTTACAATCAACCAATGAATAAATCAATAACTTCTCAGAATGCAGCAACCAGAAAAGCAGTACCAGCAATCTAAACCCAGAACTCTGCAGCAATAGACAAAAGGCATCCAACAAACATTTTAATAAAAGTCTGCAACTTCACCAATAGAAACCAATGAATATCCGTAGTTCTTCTGTGTCTAGCCTACGCAACTCCGCACCTGCTCCGTCTACTTGACAGCGTACCTCCGCACCTAATTCGTCTATTGGACTGCGCACCTCCGCACCTGTAGTTTCTGTTGGCCTGCGTACCTCTGCACCTGCGGCTTCTGCTTGACTGCGCACCTCCGCACCTGCGCCTTCTACTGGACTACGTACCTCCGCACCTGCGGCTTCTACTGGTCTGCATACCTCCACACCTGATCTTATCTCTGAGCGGCACACCTCCGCACCTGCGTTGTGGATCGTCTGCGGACCTCCAAATAGAGCCAAATTATCAGTCCTCCAATGTGCCACAGACTATCAAATCCACAGATTTGATCATGCGCCAAAGAGATCATGACCCCTCAATTGATCTATCTTCTCATGCTCAGGTTCAACTCTAACTCACCAACCGATCACAATTATTTCAGATCTTTTTCCTCTTAAGATATTCAACACATAAGTGCTTAGCCAATTGATCTCCTTTCCTTTTTATAGGCAAGCCCTTACCCAAACCATGAATCAAAACCATAGAAAGCCAATACAAGGGACCCAAAAACCGGGGTTCAATATTTTAGAATCAATACCACGGACCAAAACCATAGGATCAAACACGTCGGACTAGATACCATGAACCAATCATAAAAATTCCCACGTGCGCGCGCTTCTTTGCATGAAAGTGAGTGAATTTGACGTCCGCACCTTTTCTTCGGAAGGCCTGCTGGTATGTCCACACTTCTTGTTCGGGGCACCTGTGGGTCTGCAGCTTTTGTTAAGTGCACCTGCGGGTATCTCATGTTCTATCATTTTGAGAGCTTGAATAGTGATTTTCCACTTGAGTGAATTGCCATCAAGGACAACACCTGTGCCATAGCACCAACCTGATTCATAATGCCAACATAAAGTTGCATCACCAAGATCATAATGTTTGAAATTGAGTTTCAGAAGATGCTCAGTTAATTTTTCATACTAGATTCATAGTGCTTGTTTGAGGCCATACAAGGACTTCACCAGTTTGCATACTTTATGTTCATGTCCTTTCATAGAAAATCCTTCAAGCTGGGACATAAAAACATTATCTTTTAGATCTCCATTCAAGAAAGTGGTTTTTACATCCATTTGATGGACTTTCCAACCGTTCTGAGCTGCTAGGGAAAACAGTGTCCAGATAGTAGCCCATTTTGTTGTGGGGGAAAAAGTCCCCTCATAATCGACCCCTTCCTTTTGTGTAAAACCTTTTGCCACAAGCCTAGCTTTGTGCTTGTCAAGTGAGCCATCAGCTTTATACTTGTTCTTGTAGACCCACTTGCAACCAATTGGTTTAGTTCCTAATGGAGGATCAACCAGCTTCCAAGTGCCATTCTTTATGAGGGCATCATACTCCTTTTGCATTGCTTCTTTTCATTCATCATGAGAAGCAGCTTCTTTGAAGGAAGTTGGTTCAAAATCTATGGACAAGTTCAATTCACAATCATAAGAAACATCCATATCAACAAGTGAATTAGAGTCATCTACATCATCTCCATTTTTCCGGTTTGAATTTCTAGTTCCTGTCTTTCCAACCTCATTAGGATGAACAATTTCAAGTGTCTTTGTCATCCACTTTGGGTGACCTTTCTCAGATGGTCCAGGCTGCTCCGTTGATTGAGTTGGGACTGAATCAAGATTGAGTCTCCCAATTCTATCAATCACATCACTTAAAGCATCATTTGTTGTTGGAGTTTCATGCGGGGGAGAGTGTTCTTCAGAAGAAGATTCCACATGTTGATCTAGTATAGGAATCCCCCCTTCAAGATGTGGAATCTGATTATCAAATTATTGAAATGATTTTTCTTTTGCAATTCTATCCAAGCAATCAAGTTTTCGCTCAACAACATTGTCAGTTTTGGATGATTCAAGAAAAATTACATCTCTAGATACAACAAACTTTTTATTTACTTCATCATAGAGACAGTATGCTTTGGAGGTGTTTGAATACCCCAGGAAGATACACTTAAGACTTCTAGCACCAAGTTTGTTTCTATGTACCTTTCGTCTCAAGGCATAATAGGTGGAACCAAAGACCCTGAGATGCTTTACCGAAGGAACATGTCCATACCACATTTCATATGGAGTTTTGTTTCTAACAGCATTAGATGGACATCTATTCTTTATATATGCAGCACATAGAACAACATCAGCCCAAAACATTATCTTTACATTTTTGAAGAAGAGCATGGATCGTACCATATTTAATATTTTCCTATTCATTCTTTCAGCTACACCATTCTGTTGGGGATTATAAGGCATAGTTGTTTGATGTTTGATCCCATGTTGGCGAAGATAGTTTTCAAATTCATTTGATGTGTATTCTTTTCCATTATTAGTGTGAATAAACCCAATATGATATTGTGCATCATTTTCAATCCATTTATGAAAGTTCTTGAATGTTTGAAAAACATCAGATTTGTTATTCAATAAATAAACCCAACACATTCAAGTGCAGTCATCAATAAATGTCATCATATATTTGTTTACATTTTCAGAAGGAACAGGAATTGGACCACATAAATCTAAATGAATGAGTTCAAGTTTTCTATGTTCTCTTGAATGTGAATCATGAAAAGATTGTTTTCTATGCTTTCCTAGAATGCAAGCATCACATTGCTTAAGTTTCCTAGGAATTGTAGGCAAACCAGCAACACCATTTTTCTTCAACAAGCGGAGATTTTCATAGTTCAAATGTCCAAATCTAGCATGCCATAATAAACTTGATGGAAGTTTACCTTCTTCATGATGAGAATTGTATGAGAAATGTTGTGCACGAGCAGAGGTTCCTTGCAGCTTGAGAACCCTTTCTTCTTCTATTCCCCTCATGACAAGTGAGTGGTCAGACGCTTTTCTCACCTCAAGCTTGCCATCAAACATATGGATGGAGTGACCTTGCTAGCAGATGTGAACCAAGGACAACAAGTTTCTCTTCAGTTGTGGGAGATATAGAACATGGTGCAGAAGAAAGTCTAGAAGACCAGGTAATTTAAGCCCGATTGTGCCAAGCCCTGATGGCTTGATTTTTTATTAGTCTGCAAAGTATACTGCTCCATCAACATTGTCAGTAAATTCTTCAAAAAAATCTTTTCTATGAGTTATGTGGCAGGTTTCTCTTGAATCAAGCAACCAATCATTTTTCCGAGAAGCAAGTGAAGCATTAAATAAATCTTCATTTACTCCAATATTACATTGTGCCACAACATAGTGAGCGGATTCAGGTGCTTTACCTTTGTCTGTATCATCAGTTTTACCTTTCTGTTGGTTTCTTTTCTGCTCAATTTTGTCCCATGGTAACTTGCATGTAGAGGCATCATGTGATCCATTTCTTTTGCAGCGTATGCAGTGCAAATCTGCCTTTTCTACTTGAGTGTGTCAGCCCCCCTGCCTCTGAAATCTCTTCTACCTCTTGCTCTAGAAGAATCTTGAGCAAGATTATTCTCTCTGTGTGCAAGAAGAGTTGTCTTCTTTTCCAAACCCTTCTCTTTTTCAACAAACTTCTCCATCATAAAAATTTGAACTAAGCCCAAAAATAATTACAATATTCGTAGAAAAACACTAATAGTAATTTGCTATGTCTTTACAAAATGGAATCAACTGCAAGCTCTCAATATTCATATATCATGAAATATATATTTCACATATTATACCATGGAAAAAATTGAATAATATAACACTTATTCACAGAGATTATCCTGATTATACACTATTTGCGGAATGCATGCATAATACATAACCTCCTCTACCATTGATCATCAATTTGCAGAATTAAAAAAAATTCGCATGCGCACATTGAACATCAATCACACATATCAACACAGTATGTAATGGGGAAAGCATACAGCTGAAAACCCCCAACTATCTGTATATTATAATGATAGAGAACATGTAACAATACATAGTACAATACTCCTCACAAGTACTCAGTACTATCTCCACATGCTACACACAAACTAGCTCAGATATGAACAAGTCACGGGTTCAAATCTCCTCCACTATTTGCCTGCCTCTACTGCACAATCCAAGTTGAGAATAGATCAGATCCAAGTTCGAATTCCCTTTGGCTTGTACTCAAAATCCTCATTGGAAATCTCAATCAATGATTGTGCAAATCTCATGCACATCTATAGTCACAACTGATAGTAGTCTCACCCTTTCACCCACCTCTAACACTTGTCTCCACTGAACTATCCATGCACTGAGTTAACTGATGTATTCTTTAGTTGATTTATGAGTTAATAATTAGTGAATTAATTAATAATTAATTCTCATCACTCATCACTAGTGTATTTGGCAGTTAGACTAAAAACAACTAGTTCAACTAAGTCAAACTGAACACAACTCCATCAACTCCACAAAACTCAATCACTTGAGTTCTAACTAAATTCCATCATGCAATAGCTCAACTAACCCATAGGAAAAGCGTATTTCCTTCTGGCAGTTGCATGTGCCACATCCGTAGCTTGAACTGAAGTGTTGCACAAGGATAAGATAATGTTTATAGTCCAAATATTATTAAGAGCTAATAATATTCGACTGTTCTATTTTATGACTGGCAGTCTAAAAATAGACTCCGCCCATATGTCTAAAAATAGAGGTCCATCTATTTTTACCAAAATGACCAATAATCCATAAATAGCATCCTGCAACTCATAGACCATGGTCCATATGTCTAAAAATAGACATAGTCTAAAAATAGACTTTTGCCAAAAATAGCCTGTGGGCCCACTTAATGAAGGCGACTTCTTTTCACTAAGCTCCATCATCTTGTTGCATTTTCAACACTCCCTCTCAACAAGACATGGATTATCTGCAACCCCTATCCTGCCTCTGTGGTATTCGAATTTGCTCCTGGTGAGCGCCTTCGTCAAGATATCAGCATCCTGATCCTCCGTGGGAATGTATGAAAGTAACATGATTTTCCACTGCACATAATCTCTGACATGATGGTACCTGATGTCGATGAGCTTGGATCTATCATGAAATACTGGATTAGCCGAGAGTTTAATGCAACTCTGGTTATCACAATAAATCACAGTAGGCTCCAAGTGTGACCCGAACAACCCAACCAAGATCTTCCTCATCCATATAGCCTCGCATGCAGCCAAACTTGCTACCATATACACGGCTTCTGCTGAAATGAGTGCCATGGATATCTACTTCCTGTTGTACCAAGAAACTATTGTCGACCCGATACTAAAGATCCCTCCAGATGTGCTCTTTCTGTCCGTTGGGTTCCCTGCCCAATCTGCATCTGTGAAGCCACATAGCTTCACCTCATCCTCCTATCTGTACCACAATCCATATCCCGATGTGTGTCTAAGATAATGCAATACATGCTTTCCTGCCTTCCAGAAGAGCTTGGTTGGCTTAACCATAGCTTGTGAAAGCTGGTTAACAGCATAGCATATATCGGGTCGTGTATTGACCAGATACATAAGCGACCCCACCAACTGTCTATAAACAGTGGCATCCACTACCTCCGCTGAAGTAGCATCCTCCTTCCTCCAACATCCAGGAAGAGGAGTATCAACAGGCTTGCATCCATGCATGTTGAACTTCTCCAGTATCTTCCGGGCATACTTACCCTGAGAAACAAATATTCCATCACTGCGCTGCCAAATTTCCAATCCCAAGAAATAATGGAGGCCCAAGTCCTTCATTCAAACTCTCTAGCAAGATCCTCCTTGCATGAAAATATCAACATCTCATCTCCCGTCAAAATCAAATCATCTACATAAAGTACAATGATCAACAACTTAACCTCCACCAAAATATGGTATAGGTTAGGATCCGCCTCACTCTTGGAGAATCCAAGTCCAGTGAAATAACTGTCTATACATGTGTACCAAGCACGAGGTGCTTGTTTCAACCCATACAACGCTCTCTTGATCCTGCACACATGCGACTCGCTGCTGAAGATCTTGAAACCTTTGGACTGCTCTATGTACACCTCCTCCTCAATGACTCCATTGAGGAATGCAGTCTTCACATCCATCTGATGGATGTGCCACCCCATCTGCGCTGAGAGAGCAAGAATCATCCATATGGAAGAATACCTTGCGATAGGTGCAAAGGTCTCCTCATAATCGATCCCCTCTATCTATGAGAAGCCTCGGGCAACAAATCTTGCCTTGTACTTCTCCACACTCCCGTCAGCTGCCTGCTTCACTTTGTAGATCCATCTCGAACCCACCACTGATTTCCATTCTGGTCTTGGGACAATCTCCCATGCACTGTTTCTAACAATCGAATCATACTCTTCCACCATGGCATCTACCCATGTGGGATCTTCCACAGCTTCCTCGAAAGAGGATGGCTCAGTCATGATACATTTTCTCACAAGAGTCATGTATCCAGTGTACCGATCAGGTGACTATCTCTGTCTGCGCTGTGCTGTAGGTGGTCCTACAACATTCTCTGCATCTTGAGCCAATCGCTCAGCTTCTGGACTGCGCTTTCGCCCTCTGATGGTTGGTGCTTCATGAGTGGTCTATTCCACTCCATGAACTTCATCTTGTGGCTGATCCACATCTAGAAGCTCATCCTTAGGAACTAATAGCTCCTCATCTGCATGCAAGTGTGGCTTCCTCTCAGGCGAACACTTCATGGCTTTCTCCTCCTGAAATTTGATATCCCGTCGCACAAAAGTCTTGCGACTGTCTGGAAAATACACACGATAGTTGTGGGGCATATCAGTGTACCCCACAAATATCCCAACCTCTATGGTCGGCTCCAGCTTCTTCCTGGCATCCTTCGTCACGTGCATGTAAACAGGAGAACCAAAAATCCTCAAATGAGAAATATTAGGCCTCTTAGCAAAATAAGCCTCCTCGGGTGTACTCATGCCAAGTATCTTGTGAGGACAACGGTTCTGCACATATACTGCAGTATTACATGCCTCCGCCCACAAGTTAAGGGGTAGGCCTTGATCATGCAACATCACCCGTGCAGCACCCACGATCGTTCTATTCTTCCGCTCAGCAACCCCGTTCTGTTGTAGGTTATGGGGAGCTATGAGCTCTCTTCGAATCCCTTCTGCACTGCAGAAGTCCTTGAACTCGCCAGAGATGAATTCACCACCATTGTCGCTCCTAAGAGCCTTCACCTTCTTCCCTAATTCCTTCTCGACCAGTGCTTTGAACTCACAGAACTTTGAGTATGTCTCGCTCTTCTTCTGAATGAAGAAGATCCAACACTTTCGAGAGAAATCATCAACAAGGATCATATAGTACTTGTGCTTTGCTGTCGAAGCTACTGAGAAAGGTCCACACATGTCTGTGTGAATTCTCTCAAGGATCATCGTGGCGTGACTATCCTTCTTGTGAAAGGTGGCTTTCACAAATTTTCCCAAAGTACACCCCTTGCACTGATCTGACTGTGCAAAAGTGCCTTTAGGAAGCCCAGTAGAAATCTGTTGCAGTATCTTTAAGGCTCCATGGTGAAGGTGGCCCAATCTCCGGTGCCACGGCTCACCATTATCCCGGCTCACCAATCCTTCTACCTTGCATGCCATTGCTACGCAACCATCTACATGCAATTGATAAAGGTTCTTGACTCGAACCCCTATCTTTTGGGTTTCTCCAGTTGTCTTACTGCGCAGGAAAGCCTTTCCCTTGCTGAAGACAACATCATATCCCTTGTCTTCTAACATTGCCACAGAGATAAGATTCTTCTTAAATCCTAGAACATGCATCACTTCCTTCAATACGAAGGGTTTACCAAACTCCCTCTCAAAGGAAATGGTACCGATACCGGTCGCACTGTATCTACCATCATCGCCCATCTCGATGTGCACTCCAAGATCTTTCTCATCCAGATCAGAAAACAAATCTCGATCTCCTATCATGTGAAAAGATGCACCACTGTCCAAGAACCATACCGATCCAATCACACTTGATACCAAGCATGCGATCAACAAAAAATCTAGCTCAAACTGCGAGGCTAAGGCCTCTCCTGCTGTAGATCCAGCAGCTTGCTTATTTTTCTTCTTCCGCGAACAATTTGTGGCATAATGTTTGTGCTGGTGACAGTGAAAGAACTTCACCTTAGACATGTCCTGCTTCTTGCCTTTCACACTGGAATGAGAAGCTTTCTTGTTCTTCCCCTTCTTTGCTTTGGCAGCCAAAGCACAATTTTCTTCATCAGATTCCTTTGATGAAGATCTGTCCCTGGTATTCTGCCTGATCTCCTCTTGCACAAGATCCGACCAAAGTCTCTCCCATCCTGGCAATTTCTCCCAACCATTGACAGAGTCCTGATAGGAATGCTAACTCTTCGGAAGACCAAGGAGAGCCAAGCTCACCAATTCCTCATCATCAACAGTCACCCCCACACTTCCCAGCTCATCCTGGCATTGGGTGAACTTCGTGAGATACTTCGGCATACTGTCTCCTTTCTCACACTTAATGTTTTTGAGTTTATCCTTGAGTGCCAACTTCCTCTGGTCGCTCTTGCTTTGGAATAAATCTGTCAACGCTTTCCACATCAAGTATGGAGAAGCCTTTCCATGCAAGCTGGATACAATGTGATCCTTCACGCCCTCCAACAGAATCCTTCGACACTTTGTTGTCTTCTTTTGCCAAGCCTCAACTTGAGCAGCATCAGTAGGCTTTGGGACCTCAGCATCTATGAACTCCTTCAAACCATTGTCATCTAACACCGCCTCCATCTTGTCTTTCCATGCAATATAATTCGAGCTGCCTTCAAGGGCATACTCCAATCGCAATCCATTGAAAGACATTTCAACATCGACACCAAGAAAATATTTCTGCAAATTCGAATTCCACTAGCTCAAAACTCAACCGCTTCTGATATAAAATTCGTGAGAACAAAGTATTTCTCATACAGAGATTGACTGTATGGGAATTTATCGGATATCTCACCTTCCAAAAGAAGGATGAATCCAGAGGCTACCTGGCCCGATTACAGACTCTGCCTAAAGAAATAAAATGTAATCACTTTTTGAATAATAGATCTGATGATCAACTTCACTCTGATACCATGTAGAAATTTGAATAATATAACACTTATTCACAGAGATTATCCTGATTATACACTATTTGTGGAATGCATGTATAATACATAACCTCCTCTACCATCGATCATCAATTTGCGGAATTAAAAAAAAAATCGCATGTGCACATTGAAACATCAATCATACATATCAACATAGTATGTAATGGGGAAAACATATAGTTGAAAACCCCCAACTATCTGTATATTATAATGATAGAGAAAATGTAACAATATATAGTACAATACTCCTCACAAGCACTCAGTACTATCTCCACATGCTACACAAAAACTAGCTTAGATCTGAACAAGTCACGGGTTCAAATCTCCTCCACTGTTTACCTACCTCTACTGCGCAATCCAAGTTGAGAATAGATCAGATCCAAGTTCGAATTCCCTTTGGCTTGTACTGCGCAATCCTCATTGGCAATCTCAATCAATGATTGTGCAAATCTCATGCACATCTATAGTCACAATTGATAGTAGTCTCACCCTTTCACCCACCTCTAACACTTGTCTCCACTGAACTGTCCATGCACTGAGTTAACTGATGTATTCTTTAGTTGATTTATAAGTTAATAATTAGTGAATTAATTCTCATCACTAGTGTATTTGGCAGTTAGACTAAATACAACTAGTTCAACTAAGTCAAAATGAACACAACTCCATCAACTCCTCAATCAACTCCACCAAACTTAATCACTTGAGTTCTAACTGAAGTCCATCATGAAATAGCTCAACTAACCCATAGGAAAAGTGTATTTCCTTCTGGCAGTTGCATGTGCCACATACGTAGCTTGAACTGAAGTGCTGCAAGAGGATAAGATAATGTTTATAGTCCAAATATTATTAAGAGCTAATAATATTCGACTGTTCTATTTTTTGACTGGCAGTCTAAAAATAGACTCCGCCCATATGTCTAAAAATAGAGGTCCATCTATTTTTACGAACATGACCAATCATCCATAAATAGCATCCTGCAACTCATAGACCATGATCCATATTCTAAAAATAGACATAGTCTAAAAATAGACTTTGCGCCAAAAATAGCCTGCAGGCCCACTTAGTGAAGGCAAATTCTTTTCACTAAGCTCCATCATCTTGTTGCATTTTCAACAATGTCATCATAAAATAAACAAAATAAGCCATAATTCCATCACCACATATCTTTTACTATCATTCAGTTGGAAAGCATCGGTCTATTTACTACAGCTCAAAGGGAAATTTTTAACAAACATAACCATCCCATTCTGCGGGCAATATAACCATCCAGCCAATCGGTGGCAGTATCTGCCACAAAGATACTTGTTGTAGCCATAGTTACCCACCAACCATTAAAATAAAATATGGCAATTAGAAGAGGAACTGCAGCAACACGCCCCAGTGTCAACACATTCGGCAATGTAAGAAACTTGGGCGCCGAAGAAATCGGATTGCAAGGAGCGTATGGAATCTGATTATCAAAGCGTATGGAGCATAAAGCGTATGGAGCTTATGGCAGCATATGGCATGGAATATGGACTGAGCGTATGTATTACCACTATGGATAGAATAGCATAGGCAGTGCGGTGTTAAGATGAACAACATATGAATCAGCGGGCAATGAATCATAAACTAAATAGATGCTACAGAATAAACTAACAGTCATGGCCACAACTTACAGACCATTGAGGAGGGCGTAGAGACTTCCAAAGTGTGACTCAGAGCCACCACAACACGGATAACTGGGACAGGTGCGGTATCACATGTTAATGAACAACCACGCATATGTCAGGCCACTGGATTGATCCTGACACCCGTTCTATTACTCCTCTTTGTCACGACAACAATGAATGCAGTTGGGCAGCAATCCGGCAACCGATTGCATTTCTCAGCATCCAAATGAAATTTGTCAATACCCAAATAAATCTTCACCAGCTCCAGATCGGTTCTCGTGTCCAAGAATGAGCAGTAGGTCCTAGGTTTGAGCACCTCGAAGGCATTTCTCCGGTTTCTGAATATGTGGTTATGGGCGGTAGCGTCGCTGGGTCTGTGCTTTGCAGAGTTATTTCTCAGCACTGTGACTCATTTGGTTTATGGTATCAAATGCCACAACAGAGCTGAATCATCCTCAACAAATGATACTAGTTCTCAAAACGTTTAGGTACAGAGAAGGAACAGGTAAATAAACCAAAAGATAGAGTTGTTACGAGAGCCAAGTGCTCAGGGGATTAGCACCAGAATGAAAGGTATAAACACCAGAACGAAAGGTATAAACACAATGACCTTCAAAGCTCAATGCACAGAGAAACTGACCAGGAGTTTCAATGTGCAGAGATGTGGAGATTCAACGCTCCTCTTCTGGAAAATTGAGAGACGGAAGTGGGTAAGGAAATGTTACACCTATACAGGAAAACCGTGCCAACAGTGATTATGGCAGAGAGGACAATTATGAACAACCCAGGGAGCACAGATACTATCAGAGATTTGCAGCAACGACTGTGGAGGGGGCAGTAGACAGACTCCACAGGGGCAGTGGACAGACTGCAAGAAAATGGCAGAAGGGAGTTACAACTCATTTGGGAGCTGGCTCTGATACCATGTCAGACCAGGCAATAACTCCTCAACACAAATTGATTCATATATTTTATTCCTTCAGGTAGGTCTTCATTATATACATGAGGGAGTGACTGTTCACTTCATCTCCCGATGACTGTTCATATTACTTATTTATTTATTTACATTATATTCACCCAATCCTGATGATTAGGTGTCAACAGTTGGGTTGTGTTATATTATTTCAACGCCTAGCCCACGTAGTCTACGCGGGGGGGGCAGGGGGTTTTGAGGGGGGTGGTTAGCCCCCCTCTATGGGGTCTAGGGCAGCGCCTCGGGGAAAAAAAATTGGACCCTATATTAGGTTGGGCGAACCTTCCTATGGTTTTGTGCATGGTTTTCACACATGGTTTAGGATGCGACGGTTTTTGGTCCATGGTATTGGATGCTTCAACATGTATAAATATGTATTGTAACATTGAAAGGAATATAATGAAAAATCAAGCTGGTAGTTCCGTTTTTAGGATCTGGGGGAAAATCTCTGTGTATATGTGATTAATGTTTTATGCTCTCGCATTGTTTATTTTCTGTGTTTTAGAATTTGTATGCAGGTAATTTATGTACGAGGTTAAAACCTACATTTGGTATCAGAGATGTTTTGGCTTCAAGGGGATGCCTTTTTTGCTGAGGGGTTTCGCTCAGGCCTGTGGTAGACCCTATTCAGTGCGAGATCTGTGGGATCAATTCTGGTGATGAAAGAAGATGGCGAGCAGTGAAAAGATAGAAATTTAATGGTCATAGTTTTGAGTTGTGGAAAATCAAGATGGAGGATATGTTGGTGGATAAAGATCAGTGGAGCACAGTAGATCCGAGTACTAAACTAATGGGAGTGTCCAATGAAGAATGGAAGAAGTTGGATCAGGAGGCAAAGAGCACAATACGATTGTGTGTCTTAGATTCAGTATTGTTGAATGTATTGGGGGAAGCTACGGCTAAGGATTTGTGGGATAAGTTAGGGACTTTGTACCAATCTATGTCTTTGGTGAATAAATTTTTCCTACGGAAAAAGTTGTATAACCTGAGGATGAAATATGGAGACTCGGTGACAGAGCATTTGAACGCATTTAATACTATGGTAAGTCAGTTATTGCCTGTTGATATTAAAATTTCAAATGAAGATAAGTGCATTAGTTTGTTGTGTTCTCTACCATATTCGTGGGATAGTCTAGTTACTGCAATAGATAGCAATGCAACTACCTTGTAGTTTGATGAAATAGTCTCATCCTTGTTGACGGAGGAGATAAGATGGAAAAATATGGAGAGCCAGAATGGTGATGCCTTGTCTGTACGAGGATGGTCCCAGAACATAAACAAAAATAAGTCATCGAGTGGGAGATATAAATCTAAAGGGAGATCTAAATCTCTAGGAAAACATGTAAAGGTGGTGTGTTGGAAATGCGGAAAGGAAGGGCGCTACAAAAGGGACTATAAATCTAAAGCTCCTGACAAAGGAAAGGGATCTGATGATGCTCCTTCTAAAAAGGCGAAAACCACCTCAGATGAAGGTGGGGATGTGTACTTGGCTTATTTAAGTACACATGTAGATCATGAGGCATGGTTGATTGACTCGAGTGCATCCTTTCACTTCACTCCCCATAGAGAGTGGTTCTACGAGTATGAGAAATATGATGGTGATGATGTCTTCTTGGGGGATGACAGGAAGGATAGAATCATTGGTCACGGAAAAGTAAAGTTGAGGTTGTAAGGTGGAAGGGTTAGAACACTTATGGGTGTTCTACATATTCTTGCATTGGCCAGAAATATGATTTCTATAAGCAAGTTGGATGATGCAGGTGTAAAAATAGTATTCGAGAAGGATATCTGCAAGATGTTTTGAGGAGCACTGGTACTGATGCAAGGAGTTCAGATTGGAACTTTGTACAAGCTGCAAGGTATAATTGTTGTTGATGGGTGCAACAGTTATGTGGTTCCTAAAAGTGGAGCAAAAAATCTAGTGGTCTCTGGAGAGAAGACCATGTTGTGGCATCAAAGGCTTCAACATATTGGAGAGAATGTCCTTTGAATACTTCATGGTATACTCTCTGGATTTTTATTTCTGTGAAAATTGTTTATATGGGAAGCAGAATCAAGTGAGTTTCCCCTCTGGTGGTAAGAGGGCAAAACAGAATTAGAGCTTGTACACAATGGTGTGTTTGGACCTGTGAGGGTTCCATCACTGGGTAGGTCTATGTACTATGTATCATTTATAGATGACTTCTCAAGGAATTCATGGATATGTTTCCTTAAGAAAAGATCTAAAGTCTTTGACAGGTTTAAATAATTTAAGGCTCTAGTGAAAAACTAGACAGAGAAGAAGATAAAGGTGTTGAGGACAGATAATGGTGGAGAGTTTTGCAATAAGGAATTTGAAGAATTCTATAAGAAGTGTGGTATAGCACGGTAAAAGACTACTCCATTTACACCTGAGAAAAATGGAGTTGCAGAAGGAATGAACAAGATGTTGATGGAAAGGGAAAGAAGCATGCTTAGTGGTGCCAGGTTAGGATAGGAATTCTGGGCAGAGGCGGTGGAGACAACATGGTACCTGGACAACAAATCACCTTCATTAGTGTTGGAGGATAAGACACAACAAGAGGTATGGACTGGTAAAAAACCTTCTCTTTCACATCTGATGGTATTTGGATGTGATGCATATGTACATGTTCCAAAGGAGAAAAGAACCAAGTTGGATATTAAATCTGAAAAGTGCATCTTTATTCGGTCTAAGGATGGTTTAAAGGGTTATAAGCTTTGGAAGCTAGTAACAAGGAAGTTTGTGTACAACTGAGATGTGGTGTTCAGATAGATGAAAGATGTTATTAAAGATGAAGTCCAACCAAAGGAACCTAAGAAGATATAGTTTGAGCTTAAGGAGGAAAAATCAAACTCTACAGTAGAAGAGGAATCAGAAGATGAAGAGCCACAAACTCTGGGTGTGAGAAGATCAGTTCGAGAAAGAAGGTAGCCATAAAGGTATAGTCCATATGCTTTCTGTTCAAATTTTGCTTTATCTATTACTGATGATGATCCCAGAACTGTGAAGGAAGTAGTAGATTCAAAGGATGGAAAACTATAGAAAGAAGCCATGGTTGATGAAATGGCATCTTTACACAAAAATGAGGCTTGCGATCTGGTGGAGTTGCTAGCTAGAAAGATAACCATTGGCAGCAAATGGGTGCTCAAGAAGAAGACAAATGCAGAAGGAAAGGTGGAGAAATACAAATCTTGGTTGGTAGCAAAAGGTTATTCCTAGGTTCCGGGAATTGATTTTGGTGATATTTTTTCTCTCGTTGCCAATGTAACTTCTATTAGAATACTTTTATCTATTGATGCTGCTTTTGATTTTGAGGAAGAATAGATGGATGTGAAGACAACATTCTTCATGTGGATCTGGAAGAAGATATCTACATGAAGCAACCTGAAGGCTTTGCGGTGAAGGGTAAGAAAGAACTAGTATGCAAGTTAAAGAAGTCTCTGTATGGGTTAAAACAATCACCAAGGATGTGGTATTAGAAATTTGATGCATTTATACAGGGACTTGGCTTCACCAAAAGCAAAGCAGATCACTGTGTGTATTTTAAATTAATTGGTGACCATGTTATTTATTTGGTATTGTATGTGGATGATATGTTGTTGGTTGGAAATGACAAAGAAATTATCTAGGATTTGAAGACCTAATTGTCCTCCAAATTCAACATGAAATATCTTGGTGCTGAAAAACTATGTTGTTGGCATAGAAATTAAAAGAGATTGGGAAAACACGAAGCTTTGGTTAAACCAAAGGAAGTATGTTGAGACAATACTATAGAGGTTTAATATGCATGATAGTAAACCGATGAAGGTTCCTATTTCTGTAGGTGTAAAGTTATCTGCCGAACAGTGTCCCAAGACACAAGAAGAGGAAGAGGACATGTCCCATGTTCCATATGCAAGTGCAATCGGTAGCCTAATGTATGCAATGGTCTGTACTAGACCAGACATTGCACATGCAGTGGGAGTATTGAGCAAGTTTATGTCAAAACCAGGGAAGGAGCATTGGACAGCAGTGAAGCGGGTTTTCAAGTATTTTCATGGCACTAGTGATTATGGTTTGTGCTACCAAGGAAGACCAGGATTGGACATAGTTTTTGATATCCATGGCTTTGTTGATGCAGACTGGGCTGGAGATCTAGATCAGAGAAGATCTACAAGTGGGTATGTGTTTAACCTATTTGGAGGTGTAGTTAGCTGGATGAGTAAGAAACAAGGTGTAGTGGCATTATCAAATACAGAGGCAGAATACAAGGCATCCAGTGATGCAGGCAAGGAAGCAATTTGGTTGGAGAGATTGTGTTCAAGTATGGGGTTAGTACAGGGAGCTATAAGGATAGACTATGACAGCCAAAGTGCAATTTTCTTGGCAAAGAACCCTGCTTATCATTCAAAGACAAAGCACATCAATGTTCAGTATCACTTTGTGAGGGACATGGTAAAATAAAAAAGGTGTTGCTGGTAAAGGTGGACACTTTGAAGAATACTACAGATGCATTGACAAAACCTGTGAGCTCTGAGAAGTTATCTTGGTGTAGAGAAATAATGGGTGTTTCAAGGCTGGATAAATGACTAAGCTTTCATGTGGCCCCCTGTGGAATGAAAAGAACAAGTGGGAGAATGTTGGGTTGTGTTATGTTCTTTCCACGACTAGCCCACGTAGTCTAGCGGGGGTCGGAGCCCCCCTTTCATTGCGTCGACTACGCAGTGAGGGAGGTGGTTAGCCCCCCTCTATGGGGTCCGAGGCAGTGCCCCAGGGAATTTTTTTTTTTGGACCCTATATTAGGTTTGGCAAACCTACCTATGGTTTTGTGCATGGGTTTCGCACATGGTTTTGGACGCGATGGTTTTCGGTCCATGGTATTGGATGCTTTGGCATGTATAAATATGTATTGTAACATTAAAAGGAATATAATGAAAAATTAAGTTGGTAGTCCTGATTTTGGGATCCAGGGGAAATCTCTGTGTATATGTGTTTTATGTGTTATGCTCTTGCATTGTTTATTTTATGTGTTTTAGAATTCATATGTAGGTAATTTTTATACGGGGTTAAAACCTACACTTGGTCCAGCAACTAAATCTGAAGGGGTGCGCCACTCGGCTGGCCAGCACGACACTACCTCCTGCACATCGGACTCTGTAACCAAATAGGGCAAGTCATGCCACTTCTGTGTTGGATCCTTCTGTGCTTGGATGTAAACTCTATGGAAGTCAGCTTTGAAAGTTGCGTAGGCTAACAGTTGTGTATACAATGTTGGGGACAACCTTGGCCGCTGGTTAGCACAAATTTCTAGACAATTTATTGTAAACCTAGTTGAAGAACAATTTCTCCTAGAAGAAGAGTTGTTGGGTTTTCTCCCAAGTTTATGTTTCCTAGCAAAAAAATGTTGTCTCTATTATGCATGGTTGTCTCTTTTTTATCTCACTATTTCACTGTATTATTATTGATATTTTATGTGTATAATTGCTTAATGATATATGTGGCACAAGATAAGTTAATTGAAAATCATGAGAAAGTAATTATAAAATAAGAAGATCAGTTTCTACTGTGTATTATTGTAGAAAAATCAACATGTTATCACAACTTGTTGATAAGAGAAGCCATTGAAGAAATACTTTAAAGAAAAGTGTTTGATTTATGTGGTGAAATATTTGTTTCAGTAAGAAAATATATATGATCAAGATGGAATTATAATTTGTTGATGTTGGCATATAGTTCTAATGTTTTAATGTGAAGTTTTCCTCACCCAGATTTAGTCGTGTTCAAAGTTTATCATGAGTTGTTGCAGCAATTGGGAGATGTTTGAAGCTTACATGTGAAAGTTTTGGCATGACAGAGATCATGTATGTTCTTTTATGGTTATAAATTTTCAATTCCACTCCCACAGAACAGGTGTTCCAAAAGATGTGTCCTGCCAAATAATATATCTATAGGTCATTCAACGTTTTGTCTTCTAAGTTGGAGTTTTTGTTGGAGTAAATAAAAAGAGAGAGACATATTACAAGAATTTACAGGTCGCTCTTTGAAGTTGGAGTTATCTTTAATTTAGTTTTTGTTGGATCAAATAGAAAGGGCAAGACATATTACAAGTAATAGTCTCAGAAGAAATAAAACGAGCATGTGGAACTATGTTGTGACTGTTCACAATCCCATTAATTTCAATCATTCCAGCGCTAGAAACTTTATTGGTCCTGATGACATTAACCTCATCATAGAAAAATGTACAAAAATTGAGATTCATTCTCTGACCCACAACAATGTACAACAAATTCTAAATGTAGCAATCTATGGGAGAATTGAAGCACTCGATATTTTCTGACCTAATGGGGAGAAACAAGATTATCTTTTCATTTCAACAGAAAAATATAAGTTTTTTGTTCTTCAGTAGGATGTTGAATCTGGTCAGTTTATCGCAATGACAATGGGAGATGTCACACATCCTATTTGACATCCTACAAAGAATGGACATATTGGTATCATTGATCCTGATTGTAGGGTCATAGGATTCCACATCGATGGTGGTCTATTCAAAACAATAATATTGGATGATAATGTGTAACCCAATGACTCTTTCGATATCAGGCTTCATGAAATTGTAGTTTTGGATATCAAGTTCTTATATGGTTGTTTCAAACCCATAATTTTTGTGCTATACCAACACACAAGTACTTGTTTTCCTAAAGATATTTATGAACTCCATGTGAAGACATACGAGGTCGATCTGAATGGAAAGTGATTTAATGAAGGGACTTGGTTTCAGGCCAAGGTAGATTATGGTTTTGGTATCTTAATACTAGTTTCCATGCCTTTAGGAGGGGTTATTATTATTTTTGATCACAAAATAGTTTATTGCAGTGCATCTAGTTCCACAACAATTCGTAGGAGAACCAAATGTATGACTATCACTAAATCTTATGGAAGAGATGACGGTTCTAGATACATGTTGGGTGACAACACAAGCAAGCTCTATTTACTTTCCATAACTCATGAAAATCATATGGTTACTGATCTTGATTTACGTCTTTTGGACAAGACATATGTTTCTTCAACAATCTCTTACCTAGGGGACAAAATTGTGTACATTTGGTCTAGCTATGGAAATTCATAGCTTATGAAGCTATGTCTTCATCCTAATGTTACAAGTTCAAATGTGGAAGTTCGAGAAATGTTTATAAAAATTAGTCTGATCGAGGACTTTTGTGTTGTTGATATTGATAAGAGACCAGGTGCAGGGGCACAAGTTATAACTTATTCAGGAGGATAAAATGATAGCTCACTTTGCATACTCAGATATGGCCTTACATTCAATGAGAAGGCATCTAAGAAATTTACAGGCATTAAGGAAATATGGTCATTACCATCTTCAACTCTTCACATATTTGATCGTTTTTTGGTCGTAAGCTTTGTTGGTGAGACATATGTACTTTCAATGAACCCAGAGAATGAGTTAGAAGAAACAAAAATAGAAGGATTTTCCACAAATGCTCACACATTATTTTGTGACAATGTTATACGTGACCAACATTTTCAAATAACTTGATGTTTTGTGAGTTTGCAAAAAACATTCCACCTCAGTTTGTTCTGCTTTGTAAATTTGAAGAGATTCCATACTTGCTATGTGGTCTTGGCGATGGGAATTTATATGAGTTTACAATCAATATGAGCAATGCAGAGATTACACGAATGAAAAATAAATGAATGGATAGTGAGAAGAATTGTTGGCAAAGGTTGACCAACATGGACATACATATGCAGGGTCATGGAAGTTATCATGATTGAAATCTGTTAGTTATGTGTGTTGATATATCGAGTTACAATTCAAAAGAAAAACTATGACCAGTTATTGGATCAAGTATCATTCTCCCCGTCAAAGTAGTAGCATAGCATGGTTCATTAATGCATGTTGATTACAAGGTAAAGGACAACCTAGTACAAGATTTGGAATACTTAGGGTTTGTAAACCCTAGAGCATGACTTGGAGTGTTGAATGCAAGTGAGATATACAAGGGTAGACTTAGTGTTGATGCTAGTTGTTGTTGAGCTTTTGGTGTGGGTAGATAGGAGTCGATAAATGGCTTGAAAATCCATAGGATGAAGAAAACCTAGCCCTTATAGGTCATGCAAGAATAAAGTTTCATGAATTAATAGTTGATGTTGAGGAAAAGGATGAGATTTGTAGATGGATTTCAGTGATTTCTGCAAGGAGGAAAGAATCAAGAGGGAGTTGACAATTCCCTACAACACTTAGAAGTTTCCCTCTTAATCAAGAGATAAGTACTTCATATTTTTCTCCCTTGATTATTATTATTTTTATTCCTCAGTCAGCCTCTTGTATTTTGTATTTTCTTTTTTATAATTGTTTCTTCAATAGCCTCCTAAATGAGGTTTGAAGGTACATTGTGAAGGTTGCCAAGATTCTGGCAGTAGATGGCAACATTAGAGAAAAAAGAAAAGCAAGACTTGTTATAAGAGGGTTCTCCCAGTAAGAGGGAGAAACAATGGTAGAAGGAATTACTCACATGATAGAGGGAGAAATAGTGGCAGAAGGAATTCCATACATGATAGAGGGAGCAATAGTGGCAGGAAAATTTTCTTTCGTGAAAGAGGGAGTAACCAAGACTACCACAGGAAGGCCTACTTCAAAATCTAGAAGGGCATGGTTGGCCCACTTCATCCAAAACATGATACAGAGAGGAGCAAGAGAGCTCCAGTACATATCCACAAATGAGCAGATTGTGGACATACTTCAAATATGAGCTTAGTATGATGCTAAATACCTCCCTCACTGGAAGGGAATGATGAGGTCTTTGCAGGATTGGGTTGACCATCTCCTAAAGCCATAAAGGAATTTGGCTGGGTCATACGTTAGAGAAATATTGAGGTAAAAAATGGGCCTAAAAACAAAAATGTACAACCAAAATAAACTTTATATGAACCAATGAAATTGAAGATGACGATGTCAACCATGGGGGTTGATTCACCATTTTTGGAGTAAAAAGGTAAAATGATAAAAAAATAATAAAAAAAATGAAAAAACTATTTTTTCAACTTGTATTTTCAACTTACCTCCCTACGGTTTTACTCAAATTTCAAGTGGAATCACTTATTGGATACATAATTTATTTTTTCTTCTAAGGAGTACCCATGTTGAATACTTTCGATGGAGCCCACTACATAAAAAATGAGAAATAAATGAAAATTTTCATTGCAATCACGTTTTTTTCATGTATTTCTCATTATTTGTGTAGCAGGATCCATCGAAAGTATTCAACATGAATATTCCTTGTATACGAAATTAAATTATGCATCCAACGAGTTATCCCTTTCAAAATTTGAGTAAAATCATAGGAAGATAAGTTGAAAAAGTAGTTTTTTCTTTTTTCACTCCAAAATTTGATGAGATAACCTAATCTTGTTTTATTATTTCCACTATTATTTTATATTTTTCCTTAGGAGGCCCATTTTAGATGTCATAATTTCTCTAATGAAAGGAATTTACCAAGAGGAGATGAATACATTCACCTTTGAAGCCAAAAGGATTTGGCTAGGTCATAAAGGACTTTGATCAAAAAGGTGAATGCCCCAAGGCCATTACAGAGGTAAATTATAGGATACATTCACCTATGAAGCCAAAAGGACTTGGCTAGGTCAACAAGAGGTGAATGTCCCAGATAAATTATAGGAGTGGACATATCTTCACCTTAGAAGCCAAAAGAACTTGTCTGCCATAAAGACTTGGCTATGTCGACCAAAGGAGATAGATGCAATTCACCTTTGAATCCAGAAGGACTTTGCTAGGTCATAAACATAGAATATTGATACATTTTCGTAAGGATTCATAAAGGACTTTGGCCAAAAGCCCTAGATGATTATATATGAGAGAGTTACATTTCCCACTCTAGGATGGAGTTATCTTATAGATATGCATCAACATGGTAAGCTCATAAACTCTTCTTAAGGAAGGGGAGATTTTAGCTAAAGGAGAATATGTTGCAGCTAAAGAGAATACCTCCCTCGCTAAGAGGGAGTATTGATTTTTATGTAGTATCGGGAGGTATTCTCGCATGCCAATAGGCCTCCTAAGTTGGCCTAGAAAATTTATGGAAATTAAAATAAAATATATTTTATTTTTGGGTTTCATGTAGGCTCAAAAGGGACAAGTCAACCACAACATGAAAGGGTGTGTCCCTTGGGGTAAATGCACCCATTCAACTTGTATATATACACATGATGTGACACTTCATTTGTCTCACTCAATCATCATCCTCTTCTATAGAAGACACTTGTGGGAGCAGAAATAAGGATGAAATGGTAAAAGTTTGGACTTGGTTTTTGGCACAGATTTCTAGATAATTTATTGTAAACCTTGTTGAAAAAAAATTTCTCCTAGAAGAAGAGTTGTTGGGTTTTCTCCCAAGTTTCGGTTTCCCAAGGAAAATTTGTTGTCTCTATTGTGCATGGTTGTCTCTTTTTTATCTCATTTCATTGTATTAATGTTGAGATTTTTTGTGTATAACTGCTTAATGATATATGTGACATAATATAAATTAATTGAAAATCATTAGAAAGTAATTATTAGATCAAAAGATCAGTTTCTATTGTGTATTATTGTAGAAAAATCAACAATTATTCCTCCCACAGGTTGACCTACCTTGTTGACTGCCATGGTATGAGAGTATGTCATGTCAGCCCCCATTACTCATGCATATGGGGTAGCCACATGTGGATTTTGAAGAAGACTCTAGAAGGCTTAAACCTGTAAGTCTAGTTGAGGGTTGGGGAAGTCAAACCCTACCCCTAGATGGCTATCGAGCTACGTTAAATATCATACCACCAGGAGGAGGATTTTTCCATTCTATGCTTCATAGTTGAGCAGAGAAACTAGGAGTGATAAGTTAGAGAGAAAAATAGAGGAGGTTAGATTCTATAGAAGCCACAAATGCCACAAGTTTGAGGTAATTCCATAGAGAGTACCTCTTTCTTTGTACTTGCACATTTTCCATACTAGAGAAAAGAGAGTAGAGAAACCTCACTTTATAGATAGGTTTTCTCCCATAAGGATTTTCCAAGGAAACTTTTTGTGTCTATTGTGGATGGTGTGTGTATTTCCTTTTGTTTTCTATTTCTCAAATTTTAGTTATTTCATTTAATTAAGCATAAAATTAGCTAACTAAAGAATATGAAATCTAAGGAAAAGTTACTAGTAAATATTTTAGAGATTTTATCATATTTGTTGTGACAAACTATTCTAGTGGAATATTCATAACAATTTATAGATTGGTTGTTGAGCCTTGTTGTTGTTCTCCACTACCTTTGGGACTAGAACATTCAAGTCAATGTGGAACTAGATTCCTAAAGGAGACAACACCATGTCTAAAAATGCTAGAGAAGTCTACTCTTAACGAAGACTATCTCATTTCAAACTGTATTCATCAACCATGAAGCACAAAGCATTAATTCCATTATTCAACCTTTGAGAGGAATGTTGATGTTGTATAACGATATTAAAGAGGAGCTCCACCTAGGACTCTAAAGGCAAAGTTCGAATCAAAAGAGTGTGATGTTGGTCATTATCAATGTTAGAGTCACCCTCCTTAAGAGTGAGGGTGGGTCTACAAATAGAGGAGCCTTTGCACATCATCATGATAGAGTCAACAAACTAGAGTGGAGCAGAGCAAGAAGGGATGATAGAGACAAGGGAGACAATGCAAACATCAGGGGAAAAGGAGAACCATGTATGTAAATACATCACATTGGTCGATTGGGAAATGAATAGATGTGAATTAATATTGATATACATCAAAGCAAAAGCCTTGAGACTACATGATTGAGGAATTGGACGGACATTTCATCCAATGCAAGTGAAAATCCTCTGGAGACCAAGCAAGAGGTGTGTGAGGAGTACCATGAAGAGACTGCAAGGGAGTGGAGGAGCCATGGGTAGCATCAATTTAATATACCAGACACAAGGGTGACCAAAGATAACCATGAAGGCACCTCCGTCATGTGTCCATCGTGAAGGTAAGCTCATTATGGGATTGGAAAATTGAGCTCTCTCTCGTTAATGATAAGGAACCCTTCTTTCACATGAAGGGCATAATTTTCTTGGGTGTCAACATTTTGATTGTTAACTCAGAAAACATGAAAAAAATAGGACTTGTCCAAAGAATTCTAGGATTGTTCTAGTTCAATGGATTATTGAATCAGGGAAAACATTAGAAGGAGAAGAGCCTATTTGGAAATATTGGATTCTATTCCTAGAGTCACTAATTGTAGTGAGGTTCAAAATAGATTGGATAAATGCAAGACAAACTTCTTGAAAGAAAGCAGAGGCTATGTTGATTGTTTGAGGATATACCTAGGACCCAAGAGAAAGAGAACATTAATTTTCCTCTTGAGTCATAAAGCACTCCTTTCGCACTTGCAACCCTGGTAATACAAATAGTAATCAATTTAAAAATATATATTACTCGATATGATTTTTTGAAATCAATTAATTATCTTAAATCAAATTTATTTAATATAAATGTTAACCAAATAAAAAAAATTAATAAATAAAATAATTATTATATAGAAAAGAGTACAAAATTTGTATTTTATTTCACTTAAAAAAAGAAAAAAGAAAAAAATTGTCTAGCAAGGCTATAAATTCATTTAGAAAGTTCCAGGATTTTTTTTTTCCACACAAATTTGCACTCTCATTAAAAGAGGCTATAAATATTAATTATTGAATTCACTATATTGAATATTAATTATATATAAAATTACAATTATTGAAGTCACTATATTGAATATTAATTATATAAAAAATAGAACAAATCCTCTATTGAGGCTATAAATTCACTTAAAAAGTTTTTGATTTTTTTTTCAAAAAATCTGATAATCTTTAGTCTCATAAAAAAAGGCTATAAATATTAATTATTGAAGACGCTATATTGAATATTAATTATACCATAGATCCATTTTAATGCGAGGAGAGAGGAGAGAGGGATCCAATTTCTTCACATGCAATTTTTTTTATGAGCCAACATTATTAAATGTGTTGTATAGTTATTTAATTTTTTATTTTAGATTTTTTTTAAATTTTTATTTTGGTTGACATGAGAAAAATTTAAAATTTGTTAACAGACAGAAAGCGTTACACATCATACAGTGTGTAAAATGAACCTCTCAGCTAAATTCACTTTAAAAAAAAATTGTTTCCAAAAAATCTGATAATGTTTCCACACAAATTTGTAATCTCATTAAAGAAAAGCTATAAATATTACTCTACATTCACTATATTAATTATTAACTATAATTGAATATAACTATAAACATTAAATTCAGTAGAAGGAAGGCTTGAACCTCTGACCTTGTGGTTAACAGTCGCACACTCTAACCAACTGAGCTATTCCAGCAAATGCTTTTAATTAGTTACAACCATTTATATTTTATTATCCTAACAATAGAAGCTGTAGATACAAATCTAGAAATTATTCTCTCTGCCTGCCTGCCCAAGAAAAATAGCAGATTCAGCATCATCTTTGCATTCCATATTAAACTGAAATACTCTGACGTCTTCATTTGAACCCACCTGGGTTAAAACCAGGATTTCAAACTGGACTAGACGATAACGGAATTCTAAAATCAGTTAACCTAACTACACTGGGCAAATATAATTCAACGCCGGGACTAAAAACTAACATGTTGCACCAGTCAGGAATCGAAGACGAGTTTGTATCGCAGCAAAGTACCACTTCACTACCAGACCACTACACTAAAAATGTCCAAGGCCGTTCTAGCATTGTATGGCATTTATCACATGTCTGGGGTAGTATTATCATGGGGTTGTTCTTGTTATTTTGTTGTTCTCCATACTAAGCAGTTTGTTATCAAGTTTAGCGGCTCTTTATAACAGGGACGTCTCATATATACCCAACTCACTCTTATTAGTTTGGTTTTCATTTTCAAATTAATTAAACTGTATTGAAATTTTTGAAAAACTAAAATTATGATGAATATATAGCTTGTCAAATTTCTATCAAAAGTCGTTTAGGATTTTGAATCTAGGTAGATTGCAGATTTTGGGAATATCTCAGATCGGAGAGGAGTTAATTGGTCAAAGAATTAATTTGATTCCAGAATATTTCCAGAATCTGCAATGGGACAAAAAAATTGCCCTATAAACAACGATCATGATAGTGGGCAGTTGGTCTGTTTATAACGGTTTTCTTTCCCAAAACAAAATCATTGCAATTTTATCAGAAAGATGAGAACAAGTCAACAATTTCTTTCAATCTCTTTTCCCATCAAAACCATATCAAAATCTAAGAGGAGATAATGAAATGCTATTCACAACCTGTTGTTGTATCTATAAGCCTGTGGTTTCCTTCAAGGTGTTTGTGGGAGTACAAAGTCTCAAGACCAATCTCAATTTAGATGGAAGAAAATTCCAAATTGGTCGAGTTTGGATGTTTTTTGGGATACTTTAATTACTTTAAAGGTAGTTCCCATCTTTAACTTCTGCCTGTAATGTTTAAACCTGAAACTTGGTAGAGAATAAACCACACACAAACCAATTAATTTACACTTTATTAGTTAATTTTTTCTTCCATAATATTATTACATGTTTTACATTAAAAAAAATATCTATATGAATGAAATTTTTTAAAATCCATTTTCATCTTTCTTTTTCTAAACTTTGTTTTTTTAACAATTTCATAACTATTTATGAGTCATTACTCTAAAAACTTTTACCTTCATGCAAAAATTTGGGCACCTTACCCTTTGGAGAAGGATTACAGAGATCAATCAGAAACCTCTAAAACTAAATATTCCCCATCATTCCCTTTTGAGGTAACTTAAATATTTGATTTTTTTTTAAGAAAAAAGGTTATATGTTTTGACTCCACATCTCATTGTATTTTGGTTTATAGTAACAATGTTGTGTTTTTTTGGGAATATACGGGTATAGTATTTTGGTTTATAGTAACAATGTTGTGTTTTTTTGGGAATATAAGGGTATTTCTATATAGTCCAAAAGATGTGGTCTAATGATGAGATGAAGAAGTTTGGTCCTATAAATTTTGTGTTCTCATCTTAAACAAGAAAATGTAAGCCTAAAAACAACTCTAAACACAATTTATTCAATTGAAAAGAAAAAAATACTCTTATTTTATATTCTGAATTAATGAATTGTAGGACCGCCTTTTATTCTAGAGAACCAGAACCCTGTGGATGCATATAACGGTGCATATCAATGCTTTGGTTAAAAACGTGTTTTAATAGCTCCAGCTTTTTGTTTTTTCAAATGAGGTTAGACGTTGATTCGTGTTATTCGAAAATTTCAATGTCGCAAGCTTTTTGGTTTATACAGCCACCCACCCCCACATGTTTTTATCCTCGCTCTCCACATTGGGGGCAATATTGTGACTAATGCTGATATAGAGAGTTAGGTTTTTCCTTGTAACTTGGTTAGAAATCTGGAGACTTCGAAGGTCTATCATTACATCTAAGTGGAGATTTAATTAGTCTTCTATATAGTCCTACATTGTATTAGAAATCTGGACACTTCGAAGGTCTATCATTACATCTAAGTGGAGATTTAATTGGTCTTCTATTCAATTTTTTTAAAATGAATTCCAAATTTATTAGCGGTAAACTTTTTAAGAATATAAAATGTGGAAAGAGATATTTAATAGTTCAAACTTATTTTAAAATATAAAATTTGATTTGATTTTCTTAATATTGAATAAATTTAGAATTAATATATATATAAAAGATACAACATTTTAAATATAGATGATTTTTAGACAAAAATATAAATAAGGTAGATTAGAAGAGCATTTATGTAGCATTCTTACATAACAAGGATTGTTATCAATGGTCGAGGAAGATATCCTGGGTGGTTGGGAGGGTTTAATGATAACCTCTCCACCTGGGTTTCGAGGAAGATATCCCGCGTGGTTGGGAGGGTTTAATGATAACCTCCCCACCTGGGTTCTAGACTCATGACGCGACTATGTTGTAAATGCGACTATGTTGTAAATGTCTGATGTATGTACCGCTTCGTGAATTAAGCCGGAGGCGGGCTTCTTCTAGGGTTTCGCAGCCCTTTTAAAAATATGAATGGTCTATTTTATTTAGATTAGTTTAATATATAATTGTATCACAAATGATTTTGTTTAGGTATTCTATAATAGTTTTTTTCCACTTTAAATTTTAAAAGAACATAATAATTTATTTTTATTTCTCGTTCTATTTCAAAAATTCCATTGACTAAAAAACCCAAGTGTACATGCCAATTAGAATTATTGATTAGCTCACAACACCATGTATATGTTCATTTAAAAGGGCATAACTACTTTTTTAAATTAAATTGAAAAGCGAAAAGGTCATAACCACTTTTAAAATATATCTCAATCTTAGATCTTTGACTACTATTAAAAATATTATGTATAGGTTTTAAATCCCTACCATCGATCTATTAATTATTGATAATTGAATTAAAAGTTTGAAAGTCATATTTCAAAGTAGACATGCCTATCCACCTAATTATATAGGTTTAGTAAAATATTTTCGCTGCATATAGAATATGTGAGACTTTTTTAATATTTGTTTTGCAATCTGCTAAATCTCTAAAATGAGTAGGATAAGTTTAATCAAAATAACATTACATTTTCAATGTTGAATAAAAATATACATATATGAATGAAATTGAACTTGCCTGTATTTATCATTATTTTTAATGTAACTTTATCTAATTTAATGAAAAGATCTCTCTCATACTATGTTATGGAACGTCGATAAAATAATCTTAAGTACTTGTGATGATGTGTTAGCTTAGCACATGATTTGTTCCTGACACAATTTGACTCACAATTATAACAAAACTATCCAGGAAGCATGCTGGACCATCTTAAACATAACTGTAGGAAACAAAGATCAAATATAGGTTCCCTAGCCATTATTCCTAAGTAGATTAGGAATGTCATTATCTATCTCCTTATTTTGGATTGGTTTACAGGTTGTGATTGATGCAAACATCATTCCTCTTCTTCTATACTAGTTGCAGATTACTCAGTTTGATATCAAGAAAGAAGCAACAATGGCCATATCTAATGCCACCTCTAGGGTATTCTATGCATTTTATGAATATATATCCATTGCAATTAACATGAGCATTGGCAAGATGGGTTATCTAGTAATCAACAAAGGGATGTAATTAGAGCTATACAAGATATGATGTGTTTACTAGTCCCTTTTACTCAATGTGTTGCATATGTTTGACAACTTGCAACAGTTATTACAATTGTATAAGCTACAAATGTTTTATTTTGTTTGCATATGTCTTGCGAATCGAGGATGAATTAAGTTTTTATGTGACCTTTTAGTCTACCCTGACCCAAGAATTGTAACAATTTGGTTTGTCGTGAAGGGGTAAAGAATATTTTAGAAGTTGGAAAATAGTAGAAAGACCTAGGTAACAATGGAGGTGTGATTCTCTATTTCTCAGTTGATTGATGATGCTGAAGGACTTTGAGAAGATTGATTTGGTTGATGATGCTGGCAGCTGAAGGACTTGAGAAGATTGAGAACCTTTAGAGTCATGAAAAGAATAAAATTTATTTAAAGGTAATAAAGATTCTCGAATTTTTTTGGATGGAAGATGACGAAGATGAGCATACATTACCTGCCACTAGAGATTTTGCACAACCAACATTCAATTTTGGAAAAAATCAACCAACAATTCCTTCTGATGTATTCACTTTTGGTTGAAAAGGTAAATTATGTTTTACCATTATATTATTGGTTCAATTGTTAGTTTTCTTTTCAGTGTTCCTTTGCTCCAATATACATACCATTACTAAATTTCAGAAATTTCAACAATTGCAAACTGAAGGGAGATCCCATGGGTGCTACAAATCAAATATTCCAAGGCCTTATAACTACATTGTAGTCAATGGCATGCAAACAAATGCATGCTTTTTGGATGTCATTGTGGCAGATTATTTATGTTGGTATGTCATTTTGACAGACAATACTAACTAAATCATACAAATAAAATCTCCTCATTGTGAATGGGTAACCCTTAGTTGGCTAGGTGGTACAATTTCCATAATTAAGGTGCTATTTTTACGTAAGTCATAACATTGAATAATTCATATAATTGGGATCTTATTTGATACACCTTCTAACCTATAAAGCTCTAAGCTTTATCTTAATGATATATTATCGAGTTGAATAACAAACTTGTGGGTATTTAGATGAAGCAGTTTGATGGGCCATCAACATTCATGGCCATACTAACTATGTGGCTATACTTGCATGTATTCATTGCTTCAAAAAGTCTATCCCAAGTCATTCATGTGGCCATTAATGACCCAACTAGCATACTTTTTTAGGATAATCATGTAACCATAAAAAGTGCATGTAATCATATGTTATCATATTCTGTTTTTGTGTATTCTCTAATTTTTTCCTTCTGATTTTCACATTCGAGTGATTTGACCTTTCTCTTTCTTTCTTGTGCCAAACTTCAGATGGCCCTTTTAGATTTTCACGTTCAAGTGAGGCCTCTGACCTTTCTCTTCTTACTGTCTCCTTTGGAAGTCTTTTGACAAGATTTCCCCCTCAAAGAGTACATTTTGATTATATTTTAACTATCTCATATCACTATTCCTAGTGTATCCCCTGTTCCCATTGTCATTGGTTGGTAATTTTTTTGGTAGGGGAAGAAATCAATCTCGAGTGTTGGTGGTAGGTTACTCCAAGGTTATTCACTTAAAAATTCACAAACCCAAAACTAATATAATTATGTTGGTAGGCACAAAGCCATTACAATAATATTTATCTAAGACATTATAAATCATAATGTTACTAGTCGAGTAAAGAAAATAACAATCATTCCACTCAACCCCAAATAATCCCAATTGATATTGCCACTAGTCATGGTCATGGTCATTCTATTTTGTTATTCAAAACATTTTTATTGGATCGTTTTATGGACTCGAACTATTTGTCTCAATATCTAGAGACTTTTTTGCTATGCAATTTTTTAGAATTCTATTGGTAATGAATTTAGAGGTCTTCTATCAACGACTCTATATGTTTGACAATATAAGCTAGTGCTTTCATATCACATTGGGAATGTTTTATAAATAGAAAGGTATCTTGTACTATATTAAAATATATGTTAATTATGTATCTGCATGGTTTTTCTTTGTGTTAAATTTCAGAATGTGTCTCACAACAATCTATAGGTATTTTGAAAATGGGGTTGAGTTGATGTTGGCATAAAATTTTCTCCTATTATTACATTTTACTTTTGGTTTTAACTTTAGTTAAACTTTCACTAGGTAGACTTTTGAGATCAGGTTGGGAATGTTTTATCAATAGGAAGGTATTTGTACTATATCGAAATGTATGTTAATTATGTATATGAATGGTTTAGCTTTGTGTTTAAGTTTCTAATGCATTTCAAGGATATATTTTGAAAATACATCTTAGTTAATATTGACATATTTTTCTCCTTTTGTGGCAGTTTATTGTTGGTTTTAGCATTAGTCAGATATTTGACTGGAAAATTGTAAAGATAGTTGTTTCTTGTCCTCATCAAATGATAATCAATGGTTAATAACTGAATAAATAAGTAAAAAGAGACAACACAAAAATGATATAACGAGACTTTTATTAAATTAGGGCCATGTGATCCAAGTGGATATTGGTGGCCACCCGCCTATTCCACCTAAACCATCTAGTCAGTTTCATCTGTTTCCTTGTTTATTTCAACATTTACTATTTTTAGCATTTTTTCAGGTCCTGAACTTCCGGAGTAGTTTTGACCCCCTAAACAACATTTTTTTGAGGTCCGTTGTAGACCCAATTGGGCCTGCTGCAAATATTGTAGTACTCGGAGAGACCTTTCCTACAAGGTATCGTACGCACCAAATGGAGATAATATGACCAAGTTACGACCCCAGCTAGTTAGTTGCCCAACTAACCCCAACAGGGCCCACAAACTCTTGGCGTTACATCTCCCGGGGTAAGGGTTTTGTTTTATTATGGTTTTCTCTTGTTGTTCAATAATAAATAGGCCCTTGAGCCTCATTGTAATACAATTCGGAGGCATGTAGCCAACACATCTCTTCTCAGAGATAAGCTACCATCGCCCGAGCTAGTTTATTTCCATTATGTTTGTAAGAATATTTCATTATTCCGATATTAATGAAATGAAGTGTTATTTCTGTTGCATCTCTGTATTTATGGTTATATATGTATTTTTTCATGTTCCTATTTAATTTCAGATCGCCATGCCCCCGCCCACACACTAATTACTTGACAGAGTCACATTACATAGTAATGGGTTTGATAGACTCGATAAAGATAACAACCTGGAGGATAAATACCTTGACTCAGCGATAACTCACTCACATTGTAAAACAAGAGTTCTAGAACACAACCTTAGAACTCACACAATCCAAAACATTCATTTCTATATTATCTCTAACACCCCCCCTTAATGGAGAAATTAATTATTTACCATACCTAACTTGTCTCTACATAATGTAAACTTGTCTTTTCCTAGAGGCTTAGTAAATATGTCTACCACATTATCATTTGTATTACAATAAATCAAATCAATTTCCTTTAACTGCATTTTTTCTAGTACAAAATGATGTTGTGTTTCAATGTGCTTTGATCTTGCATGATAGAGTGGGTTGTTTCCCAGTTTGATAGAGATTTGGTTGTCACATTTAATGATTGTTGGTCCTTCCTATTTTTCTCCCATATCTTCAAGAATTCTTCTTAGCTAAATTGCTTCATAGGTTGCACTGCATAAGGCCTTGTACTCAAATTCAGTAGAAGAAAAAGAAATAGTTGATTATTTCTTGTTGCTCCATTACATAATATCAGATCTAATACTAAATGCATAACCAAAGGTGGAATTCCTGTTATCTGGATCTCGTGCCCAATTAGAATCTAAAAAACTTGTCCACTCAACATTCAAATCATTATTACACTCAAAACTAAAATTTCCAGTTTGCTTCAAATATCAAAGGACTCTCTTGGTTACTTTCCAGTGACTTTCATGTGGCTTAGCCATGAATTGACTAATTATGCTAACTAAATATGCAATATTTAGCCTGGTTGTAGTTAAGTAATTCAAATTTCCCACCAACAGTCTATACAATGTGCCATTCACTTCTTTTGTTTCTTCGTCACTGCTAAGTTTAACATTATGTTACAGTGGTGTAGATATTGTTTCACATCCATTCATATTGAATCTCCTAATTAATTCATGTGTGTATTTAATTTATGTAACCAAATTTCTACCATTCTCTCTCCAAATTTAAAGGCCTAAACAATAATGCAACTCTCCAAGATCCTTCATTTCAAATTCCTATGATAGACAACTTTTGATCTTTTCAATTACCCTGGTAGCACTTCCTCTTATGATAAAATCATCAACATATACATAAATCAAAACAATATGTTCTTTCTCATCCCTCTTGATATAGAGATTTGGATCTCCTTTACTTTTAGTAAAAACTTGTTGAGAGAAGAATTTAGAAATCTTCACATACCAAGATCTAGGTGCCCGTTTGAGTCCATATAGTGCTTTCTTTAACCTACAAATAAGATGTTTTTCTCCCTATTTTATAAAACCTTATGATTGAACAAAATAGATGTAATGCACCCCATATCTACCTACCCACTTTCACTGAACTATCAAGGTAAACATGAGCTAAAGGATACTATGACATGACTCAACCTCCTAGATAACCTTAAGGAAATGGAGTCGACAAAAGAAGCCTTATTGGCCTTCCTCGGGAGCTACAAGACCCCCAAGAGCTAAACCACCCTTCCAAGGGCTCAAACCATGAGTTAAATTTCTTTTTCACTGATTTGGACTCCCAAGCGTTGACATAACATTGTAGAAATTCAACTGTAACCCTCTATTCGCATGCATAAGCCTACACGGGAGTGACTGTAGTCTAATTCTCCTAGTTCTATGCCTGTGACCGTGAAATCAAAGCCACCTTTTCAAGGCTAGCCTCCAAACCTCTGCCCAGAACTTGATGAGACTTTCCAGAACAATGAATGACACTAGGACAAAGCCATTAACACAAAACTTAGACAATAACTTGACCTAACAAGGCCTAACCATGAAAATCATTTTGTCAAACACATGGCGAACATGAAATCTACAGGTCATGAATGCATATTTGAACATAAAGATCTTAAACTTATCTAAGAATGATCAATAAGGTCTAATTCCCTCTCACAATATCTGCAATAACATCTATTAGGTCATGCATTCAATAATCATTCATTTATTAATCAAAACATGGTAATATCCATAGCTTAAATTTTTCATAAAACCATGCTTTTAACCAACATATAACCAAATATATAACAATGATAGAACTACCATCAAAGCCACATAATAACAAGTATAATTAGTCATGAATTACAAGGGGAAAGAGATCTTATAAATCATATGCAAAAACCAAACAAGTCAGGGACTTCCACGTACCACCCGATCGTAGAATTTGCTAAACCAAATCTCTCTTTCAACCAATCACCCTCATGCCATATTCCAATCATGAATGTGGGATCTAATGGGATAAACCAATACATAAAAAACCAAGGGAATCCATAGGTTATACCACCTTCACCCTCACACTACCATGAACTCACCTAATATGTCTCGAGATCACAAAACCAAACCAAGCTTGGATGCCTCAGAATTCCTTCACCATCCCTTGATGAATTTTCCTATCTCCACCCACGTGTTGAGGGCTTCCCAAAGAAATCCATCTCCACCCCCAACCCTTGGGATTTTCTTGAGACCACCTCACCCAGATCCAAAACCTTCTGGTAATCCAAAGCTTAACCAAGAATGAATCCCATCACAGCATGGCTATCCGAAAATGGCAAGGCAAAACCGAAATCGCTATCAAACTAGGAAAAATCCATGCCAATGACAACAAATGAACCAAATACACACATGCATATACCATGTATGCCAATACCAGCTAGGAAACCATGCATGCAACCTATTACCTATAAGTATTCCTATTGGAGCCGCTTGATTCGACTCTTCCTCACTTGATCCTTGCTTTCCTTTACTTTCCTTGTCCTTCTTTTGATTACTTTCTTTCTTTCTCCTCTTGGTGCTCTTCTCCTCTCTAAAACCAATTCCAAAACTAAACTAACAAAAGGCCCCAAATTGATGCTCTGATTCCTTTTTATTATTTATGCCTCTAATTTCTTCATTTTTCCTCTATTATCCTTCAATTTCCTCTTCCCATGCAATTTGTGACCTTTCACCTTCATTTTCTCCTGATTCCCTTTATTTTCATAAATGAAATGTCAATAATGCCTTTTTTCCTTTCCAAATCCTTTGCCATTTCCTTTGCTAATTTCCCCTTAGCCATAATAAACAACAAGTGATGCCCACTAGGATGTTTTACCCAAAATTCAACTTGGAATACTTGTTCGATGACCTTGGTCTTATTTTTCCTTTATTAACTTTATTACACGAACTTTTAACCCAAGGTTGTTAGAGACCCCTCCCCCTTAGGGGAGCACCATCCTTAGTGTTCTATGACACCTATACCCTACAAGTCCGTTGAAAACCAAAACATACTTCCCATGGAGCTTTATAAATTAGCTCGATGTAATATTTACAATGAACAACCTGCTGAAAAGCAACACCAATATGACAAACATGATAACATGACAACCATACCGCTTATTGGAGATTTATAACACAACTCATTATGGTATTTACAATAACAACCATACATAAATATGTACATATACCAAAACTCCTTTGCCTCAATTGACAAGCAATGAAGGATACATAGCCCGCAGCTGATCAACCATCTCCCATGTAGCTTCTTTGGGCCCAAAGTGCTTCCACTACACTTTGACTTGCTCGATTGCTTGGTTCCAGAGCATGAGTTGTTTCTGTTGCAATATGCATTGAGGTTCCATTTGGAATTCTCCTTCTGGCTCCACCTATAATAGAGAACAATCAATCACATGATCAACATCCTTTACATGTCTTTTAAGCAATGAAACATGGAAAACATCATGGAATTTCAATTTTGGAGGCAGTGCAAGTATGTAGGCCACTGGTCCAATCCTCTCAAATATCTCGAAAGGCCTACAATATTGAGGTGCCAACTTGGCATATGATCCAATCCTCAAGTAGCTCTTTTTAGCCTTGATGAGAAAGCACACATTCTCCCCAACCTGAAACTCCTTGAATGCCCTCTATTGATCGACATAACTCTTTTTTCTATCTTGTGTTGCCTTTAGATTCTTCTTTATAACCTGCATTTCCTATTCCATCTCTGCCAACATGTTTGGTCCTATTAGTACCCTATTCACTGGATCACTCCAACTAATGGGAGTGTTACAACTCGCCCATAGAGTGCCTCAAATAGACTCATCCTCAGTGACTCTTGATAACCATTTTTGTAAGAAAACTCAATCAGCGGAAGATACTTCTCCCACCTCCTCTGCTGGTGCATGAAATACATCCTCAATATATACTCTAGTATCCTATTTACCCTCTCTATCTATCCATTTGTCTGCAGATGATAAGTTGTACTGAATTCCAACTTTGTACCCAAACCTGCAAACAATTCCTTCCAAAACCTGGAAGTGAACTTAACATCTATATCTGGCATAATCTTCTTTGGAACACCATGCAACCACACTATATCTCTGATGAATACATGTGCTACTTCACTAGTTGAATAAGTAGACTTAACCACTATGAAGTGAGCTACCTTGGTCAACTCTGGAATCAAAATCGGTTGTAGTAAACTAGTAGGGTACTTACACTCAGCTTTCACCTACTAATAATCCATACATCTAACAACAAACTCCACCACTTCCTTCTTCAAATTCGGCCAATAGTAGAAATTCTTCACGACTGCCAATGCCTTCTTATATCTTGGGTGACCTGAATATGGCTTGACATGAAACTCCCTCAAGATAAGCTTCTTGAGCTCACTATCATCCGACACATAGATCATATCCCTAAATCTCACCAAGCCATCTGCTATGAGATGATAATCCACATTATGTTCACTTGTACCCTACTATTGTATCCTATTCCTAAGCTCCCTATACCTGTCATCCTATTGTCCTGCCTGTAATATCTGATCCTATAAATTTGTCCCATAAGAGCTCATGACTGCACCATGATTTACCTGCACTGTCCTACTGAGAGCATCTGCAAGTGTGTTATCCTTTCCTTTAATGTATCTAATATCGAATTCAAACTCACTGAGGGTAGGCAACCCTATAGATTTCCTAGCATTCATATTCAGTTGGTTAAACAAGTACCTCAACCCATTGTGATCGCTCATCAACAAAAACCTCATGCCAAGAAGACAATGCCTCCACATACTCAATGTATGAATGATCATTTCCAACTCAAGATCATGTGCCACATAGTTCTTCTCATGCACATTCAATTTACTTGATTCATAGCATACCACATGCACCTCCTACATCAGGACTCCACCAAGTCCTTTCTTGCAAGAATTTGTGCACACCACAAATTCTTTATTTGAATCTGCAATCTTGAGAACTAGAGCATTTTTTAAAAATTGTTTCAACTTCTCAAAAATTGTTGCACAATCCTCTGTCCATTCAAATCTCTTTCCTTTCCTCTACAATGATGTTATAGGATAGGAAAACTATGAGAAGTTCCTGATGAACCTCCTGTAGTAACCTGCTAACCCCATGAATGATCTAACCTCATCCACATTTCTAGGAGCTACCCATTTCATGATAGCTTTTATCTTTTTTGGATCCATTGCTATGCCTTCCTTGGAGACAACATGTCCCAAGTAATGTACCTCTGTTTGAAAGAATTTTCATTTACTAAGCTTGGCATACCACTGATTCTCTCTCAACAGTATTAACACTGCTGCCAAGTGTTCAACGTTCTCTTCCTCATTCTTGGAATATATCAATATATCAACAATGAATACAATAAAAAACTTTTCCAGATAAGGACACAACACACTATTCATCAAGCACATGAAAGTAGTTGGAGCATTAGTCAAAATGAAAGGAACCACAACAAACTCATATCAATGCCCATACCTGGTCTGGAAAGTAGTCTTGTCAATCATATCAATCTTTGAGAACACCATTTCTCCCTTCAACTAATCAAACAAGTCATCGATCCCTAGCTATGGATACATATTCTTGATCATCACCTTGTTCATCTAACTGTAGTCAATGCACAATATGAGAGTACCATCCTTCTTCTTCATGAACAACAATGATGCACCCCAAGGTGATACACTTGGCCTAATGTATCCATTTTCAAGCATTTCCTTCAACTGCAACTTCAATTCCACTAACTATGGAGTGCTCATCCTGTAAGGTGCCTTTGATGTTCGTGTTGTTCCTAGTATCAACTCAATAGAAAATTCCACTTCCCTATGGGGAGGAAACTCTGGAATCTCTACTGGGAATACATCCTGAAATTGTTGTAAGACATGTACCACCTTTTGAGGACTTCCACATCCTCAACATCCTTACCCTTGTCACTGGAAATATGAACTACAAACAGTAAACACCTCTTCCTACAACTGCGCTTTTCTTGCATAGATTTGACCATCCTCACTGATGTAGGCTTCTTTTTTCCCCGCATGACTCTCTTTTCCCCATTATCATCCAAGCACTCAATAGACTTATCATAATAATCTACTTTGGTTTTGTGGAGGTACAACCAATCCATAACCAAAAGCATACTATATGATCCCAATGGAAGCACATTTATATGTGTAGATGTAGGCATATCATTCAACTCAAATGCACAAGCTCTTACCTAATGATGAACTCTCTTCTTAGTACCTATAGCCAACTACACCAACCAAGACTCTGCATGCACTTCTTTTCTCAAACCACACTCGTCCACCATGTCAGGATTAACATAACTATAATTAGATCTAGGTTTAATCAAAATAGAAACAAATCGACCATAGAGCTTACCTTCCATCTTAATAATGGATGCCTAGCGATCTGCCTTCTTGTTGTCCATAGTTTCATAAGTCTGAGGAATGTTATGACCAACTTCCCCAACTGTCTATGCCTCCTGAGCACTATAGATCTGAGGCCTACCACCCTGGTACAATGGATAACCCTTTTTGCGATGATCTTTGCCACAAATCTAGCACTGCAATGGTCCCCTACTATCACCTATATTATGCTAATCTCCAGGTTGAGACCCATGTCCCTTCTCAGCTCCATTAAACTTCTTGTAAGGAGAAACATTTTCTTTCTCACCCACATCTTGAGGTATTCCCCGCTTCCTGGCCACTTCCCTTTGGATTTCTCATTCCCTTTCAATTCATGCTTAGGCTCAACTTTATGTTTTGATTGCTCATAACAATGCTTAAGTTTCCTGATGGCTTCCTCTAGCGGCCAGGGCTCATCAAACTCAATATGATCTCTATATGTTGCTGGAAATCCATTGATGAACCTTTGAATCTTTTCTTTCTCATCCTTGAGGTAAGGCATGTACCTCAACAGCTCCAGGAACCTAATAGTATACTCATCATCTGTCATAGAACCCATCTGTAGCTCATAAAACTCCTTAGCTATGTCATCATAATATCTCTCAGATAGGTACTTCTTCTTGAAGAGTCTCTCGAACTCATCCCAAATCATCTCTTCTTATTGAATTCCTTTGACATTGTTCACATCTTCCCACCAAATATCTTCTTTCCCTTTAAGACTGAAGGTAGCTATTTTGGCTTTCATGTTCTCTGAATAGTTATGCAACCTGAAGAATTTCTTCATCCCAAGAAACCATGCTTCTGCATCTTCTAACTTCTTCATCTCTCCATCAAATGTAGGAGGCTTGACTTTCTTGAACTCCTCTAGCAATTAATCACTCCTCCTATAAGCATGATGGTGGTGATGTCTCCTAGAAGAGGAACTAGAATGATACCCATACATTCTAGTCCTCCTATTAGGTGTATCTAATGATTTTCCACCTCTGACTGTGTCCCCTATATCCAACATGTATCTTGAATGAGATTTACTACCATATTCCCCATTAGTATTCTCTTCTTGTTCTTGACTAATCCTCAGTTTTCCCTCTCTCCGCAAGTCTGCAAAACTCTAAAAGATCACTTCATTGACCTATGCTTGATTTTCCTGAGCCCTTGCAAGTATTTCCTAAGCCTCAACCAACCTATCATTGTCTTCCTTGCAACTTATGATCTATGCCCTAAAATTCCTCAATGTGTCTATAATATCAAGAGAGTACTCATCTCCTTGTTGCCCAACTGATCTGTAGGGAGAGTCACGTGAATTGTAGTCCACCATTTTTCTCTTCATCTTTGATTCTCTTCTTCCTACAAGCATGTCATGTCATATAAACCAAATAAATACCATGATTAAAATCATACCTCAATGATGTTTAGGGGAGTCTTATCTCATCTACAAAATCAGTCCAAATTAGCATGATACATGTATAATCATAATCATATCAATATGCCAAAATCATGCATGACAATACCAAATGCATACCATGACCTTATGCATGAAAACCATAACCATGATAATGCATGCCTAACAACATGCATCTAGCCCATCTGGTCCAAGTGTTTGAACCATGCTCTGATACCAATCAGTAACCACCCCCCTAATCAACCCACTTTCACCACCCTGTCAGGGTAAACATGAGTTGAGGGCTACTCTGACATAACTCAACCTCCTAGATCACCTTAAGGCGATGGAGTCGACAAAAGAAGCCTTACTAACTTTCCTCGGGAGCTACAAGACCCCCAAGAGCTAAACCACCCTTCCAGGAGCCTAAACCCTTAGTTAAATTGCTTTTTCACTGATCTAGACTCCCAGACGCCGACATAACACTGCATAAATTCTACTATAATCCTCCATTCTCATGCATAAGCCTTCATGGGAGCGACTACAACCTAATTTTCCCAGTTCTATGCCTGCGAACACGAAATTTGAGCCACCTTTTCAGGGCTATCGTCCAGACCTCTGCCCAAAACTTGATGAGACTTTACAGAATAATGAATCACACCAGGAAAAATCCATTAACAAAATACTTAGATAAGAACTTGACCTAACAAAGACTAACCATGGCATTCATTCCATCAAACACATGGCGAACATGAAATATATAGGTCATGAACAGGCAAAATTTTAGGGGCTAATATTCGCAGGTGGGCTAATTTTCCATGCTTTTTCCAAAAATCAAATTCACTAATTTCCATTTTTTCTAAAAATTATTCGCCCACATTTTATAGTACAAAATTATTTTACCTTAAAAATTGCAAATATTTTATATAGACTAATATAAATTCATTATAAATATAAATATTTGTACAAAAATATCACCAAACATTTTACAATTTGCATATTAGGTACTAGTAAGATTCTCCAAGGTTTCTAGACTTTAAGATAAACTTACATACCTAAAATTTTCCCTGGTCATGAATGCATATCTGAACATAGAGATCTAAAACTTATATGAGAATCATCAAGAAGGTCTAATGCCCTCTCACAATAGCTACAATAACATCTATTAGGTCATGCATTCAATAACCATTCATTTACCAATCAAAACATGATAAGAGCCATAACTTGAATTTGTCATAAAACCATGCTTCTAACAAGCATATAACCAGATAAATAACAATAATAGAACAACCATTAAAGCCACATAATAAAAAGTATAATTACTCATGAATTACAAGGGGAAAGAGCTCTTATCAATCATATGCAAAATCCAACCAAGTCAGGGACTTCCATGTACCACCCAATCGTAGATTGGGTTGAATTAAATCTCTCTTTCAACTAATCAACCTCGTGCCATATTCCAAGCATTAATGTGGGATATAATGGAATGAACTAACACGTAAACAACCAAGAGAATCCAAAAGTTATACCACATCCACCCTCACACTACCGTGATCTCACCTAACCGATCCCAAAATCACAAAACCAAACAAAACTTGGATGCCTCATAATTACTTCACCATACCTTGACGAATTTTCCTATCTCCACCCACCCATTGAGGGCTTCTCAAAGAAATCCATCTCCGCCCCCAACCCTTGGGATTTTCCTAAGACTGCCTCACATGAATCCAAAACCTTCCAGTAATCCAAATCTCAACCAAGAATGAATCCCATCACACCATGACTATCTTAAAATGGAAAGGCAAGGCCGAAACCACTGTCAAACCAGGAAAAATCCATGCCAATGACAACAAATGAACCAAATACACACATGCATATACCATGCATGCCATGACTAGCTACGAGATCACACAAGCAACCTATTACATGCAAGTATTCTTGTTGAAGTTGCTTGATCCAACTCTTCCTTGCTTGATCTTTGCTTTCCTTTACTTTCCTTGTCCTTCCTTTGCTTGCTTGCTTGCTTTCTCCTCTTGGTTCTCTTCTCCTCTCTAAAACCAATTCCAAAACTAAATTAACAAGAAGCCTCAAATTGATGCTATGATGCATTTTTATTATTGATGCCTCTAATTTATTCAGTTTTCCTCTATTTTCCTTCAATTTCCTCCTCACATGCAACCTATGACCTTTCACCTTCATTTTCTCTTAATTCCCTTTATTTTCATAAATAAAATGCCAATAATGCCTTTTTTCCTTTCCAAATCCTTTTCCAATTTTCCCTTATCCATAATAAACAGTAAGTGATGCCCACTATGATGTTTTTCCCAACATTCAACTTGGAATATGTGTCCCATGACCTTGGTCTTATTTTTCCTTTATTAACTTTATTACATGAACTTTTAACCCAAGGCTCTTACAATAGACTTCTTCCTTTGATTCTCCATTTAGAAATGATGACTTGACATTTAACTAATTTAGCTTTCAATTATTCTTAGTTTCCAATGCAACCATAATTCTAATGGTGTTCATTTTAGCTACTGGTGAAAAAGTTTCTTCATAATCTATCCCTTCTTTATGTGAATAGCGCTTTGCTACCAATATAGCTTTATATTTATCAATAGTTCCATCAAGCCTATGGGAACTTTATCCTTAAACAATTTTATCAAGTCCCATGTATCATTTTTAATAATAGAATCATATTATTCTTTCATGGTATCCATCCATTATTCATAATATTTAGCTTCCTCATAATTTGAAGGCTCAACTATATTCATAAATTGAGTCATTAATGCATAATATTTATACCTGGTTGGTGTTTGAATTTTCCTTTTGATCTTTGCAAAGGCTTATTGCTTTTTGGAGTTGCTCCACTTCTTTTTGGTGTGCTAGTAGCTTCAATTCTACCATGTTCTTCATCAACCTATTGTTCTTCTCCTTCTTTTGCTTTGTTGTATTCAAGTAGTTTCTAGAAACTATGCTCTACCTCTTTTGGAATCCTATATGTACATTCATGAAATATGACATCTCTACTTGCAAAATAATTGTGAGTCATTGTATTATACATTTTTTAAGCTTTATAGTCAGAAAAAAATAACCAATAAAGGCACACCTGATTTCCTTGGCATCAAGTTTTTTCCTATCTTCCTTAGGAACATGAGAAAATGATGTATAGCCATAAAATGATTCATAAGGTGTCTTTTGCTCTAGATTTTTTTTAGGACTTCTATTTTTCAAATATACAACAATGACAATTGCTTCAGCCCAAAAACCATCAGTCAAATTTTTACCTTTTATCATGCTTAGAGAACATTTTGTTTTTCCTTTTTGCTACACCATTTTGTTGAGGAGTATGTGACATGGTAAACTATTGTTGAATTCCACGGCTCTTGTGGTAGTTGATGAATGCCCCTGATGTGTATTCTCCCCCTTGATATGACCTAAGGATCTTGATGTATTTTTCTATTTTCTTAACCATATTTTTAAATTCCTTAAAGTATTCAAAGACATCATTTTCTCTCATAATACAATAGACCCATGTAAATCTAGTTTTATCTTCAACAGAAATAAGGAAATAGAAAGCTCCACCCAATGACTTAGTTTGCATGGGGCCACATGTATCAGTATGAATTAGCTCAAGAATTTACCTCTTTCTGGTTTTTCTTCTTACAAGAATCTCTTCCCTATGTTGTTTTCCTAATCATACACCCTTTACATTTAACATATTCATTCTTAAAGTTTTGAATACCTTCCACCATACCCTTCTTCTGAAGTAACACAAGATCACTGTGATTAAGATGATGATACCTTTGATGCCATATCTCCTTTAATGTCATGGTTGTAGATGCTATTTTTTAATGATATTTCTTGTTAACATCAAGCTTGTATAGTCCTCCAACTCATACTCCTCCTACTATGATGTTGTCATTATCCTGTTTATCCTTTACAATACAATGTGACTTAAATAATTCAACTTTGAGATTCTAATTTTCAATGGTGGAGAGGGAGATTAGATTCTTCTTTATTCTAGGAACATACATCACATTTTGTATTTGTCTCACTTAACCATTTGGTAAAGTTACACATACATCAACATAACCTTTGATTTCATGAGATATGTCATCTCGTAGATAGATGTGAATATCGTTATTATTTTCATGGTAGGTATCAAATCATTTTTTTTTCATGCCATATGAATTGAAGCATTAGAGTCAATAAACCATGCATTAACTGTTAGAAAATGTATCTATGTTTGGTCTTCAATAATGTACTTGAGTCATTATGTAATGTACTTTTCAAAAGAATAAAGAAAAGAATTTTTATTATTGTAACAATGACTTATTAAAGCATGGGTTTCATGCTTGGGTCATCATTATATTAGTCAAAGTCCCCATTTTGGACTTCTAGGATTAATATTGAGTATATAGAGTCATTGTACATTCGAAGAGAACCTTCTTGGGCTTTCAAATCATGTAAAAAAGTTTTGTATCAAGTCAACTATGAATTATGTACCCTCCACATCATGTTAGCCTAAGGGAGATGAAACCGACCTAAGGACCCCCATTCGACCCACAAGAAGGCTATATATTGAAGGAGGTCGAAGTCATTTGAACCACTCACTCTCAAGCAAGTTCGATATCTCAAGAAGAGATGGAGAAGTGTGAAGTCTGTTGCCAGGAGAACAAAAGAAGTGTGAGTTTGGGGAAGTCTCTAGAGAAGAAGAAAATCGAACTTTTGGTGTCTCTCTCTCTTTGTTTTGTGGTTTGGGTTGGGAGATCGAAGTCTCCTAAGATTTCGTTGTTGTTGGAAGCTACATGTTATCGAAAGTTGTTGCCTAGTCAAAGTTGTTAGAAGGGGTCGAAGATCTGGGAGGCTAACATGGCGTGGAGGGAAAGTTTGGTCTTGGTCTAGGGTAAAGAGTCTCAAAGAATACTATTGAAAAGAAGAATTATCTTGACTGGGTTTTCCCCTCGAGGGGGGTTTTTCCTTGGCATGTGCCTATATATTGTGTCTCTTGTTTTGTGATCTTCATACATGTATAATTTCTTAATGAAAGATAAGATAATAAAGAAGTAAAAGAAGAAAAAACACTCACAAGTAATTATCAAGAAAGGAGAATCAAACCCTAATATAATATCTTTAATTTTCCAACATGGGATCAGAGCTAAGGTCAAGATTTTATGTTTTTTTAAAGGTTTTTTTAATGTTTTTTTAATTTAATTTTTTTTTCTATGATTTTAATTTTTATGGGTTTTTATTTTTTAATTGTATGTTTTTTGTAACAATCTATTTTTTGCTTTTTTTACTTAAAATCTCATCTTAATTTTTTTTTTGGGAAAAGAAACTTAAAAAGTTATCATTTTTTAATATAAAATTCATAAAAAAATCATAAAATTTGTTATTTTTTCAACTCTTTTTATTCAAATTTTTCATAAAAATATTTTTTCTGACATGTCAATTTTAGTGAAAAGGTCCTGGAATACATATTTTTTTTAATTATATCGATATAAAAAATGTGTATTTTTTGTTGACTATTTAAAATTATTATTTTTTAGTGACAATTATTTTATGTGGATTGAATTATTAATGAACAACATCTAAATATTTAAAAAATCTTAACCTCAAATTACTAATGTTATTTTTATTTTTAATTTTTTTTTTAAATTAAAATTTCATCATAAAAAAAACATTGCAAAGGAAAACAAAAAACATTTGTTTGGAAAACCCTTAAAAAGCAAACATCTTAGGACTAAAAATAAGAAGATAAATAAGACAACTTGAAAAACAGTTAAAGAATCAACATTTAGAAAACAATTGTGCATACTTGGGACATAAGAATATTTAAAGTGTCAAAAATCTGCATGAAAATCACCAACATTTAAAAAAAATTATCCACACTTAATACATTAGAAAATTTAAAATGTAAAAAAAAAACCTCTAAACAAAGAGGATGATGCTGCATTAACAGTTTTCAAAATTAACATGAAAATCGCTAATATTATAAAAAAAGTGTTCATACTTGGTATATAAGGAAATTTAAAGTGTCAAAAATATGCTTAAAAAAATACGTATTTTAAATCAACACTTTTCAAAATTTAGATAACTCTTTTATTACCTCAAAAAAACAAATAATCAATTTCGTTTGATCAATAACTATATTAATTTATTAAAAATAAATAATAAATAAAAAATAGATTTAAATCCAAATTGAAGTTTATTAAAAATTGCATGACTAACCCTCTCTTTTTATGACAAGAAACCTAAAATTAAAAATTAAAAGTAATTTGTTTAAATTCCTATGGAGTGATGAAACACTGAAGACAAAAATAAATTACATTTTATAATTTCCGGCTTGATCATTCTTTTTATCTAATAAGATTGCACAAACTTGGAAGAAATAATAGCTTTTTGTTAAGCTAAGAACTAACTTGCATAAATTACATGGTGAAATTGATTGATGGATTATTACAAAAGACCTTGGTAAAAAGAATATGCAATCTATACAACTTAAAAGACATCGAAAATGAAGTTCATTTTCTTAAAAAAATGTTGTTTTAATATAAAGATATTAGATAGGCCTATAATGATATTTCCTATCACAATTTGGTTTATAAATTCCAAAATCAAAATATTCGAGATAGGTTTGAATTTTTTAGTATGAGCCTAAATTTACGTTAAAAGAAATGTTTGAATTATATATATATATATATATATATATATATATATATATTATATTGAGTTTTTTTTGTTTATATGATTTTTTTTTCTAGTTTTTTTTCAATATATTTTTATTATTTTTTATTTTTTTCTATTTATCTAATTAAAATATTAATAGATTTTTTTATTTATATGATATGTGTTGACCTAACTTTATAGTCAATAATAACTAATAACTTTGGTAGATATATAATCTAGAATTACACACAAACATGATGAGGTACCATCAAAAATGAAATTTCTAATATGCATGTACAATACAATTTTTTTTGAGGCATATAAAACGAATTAAAGAAATAGCATGTCCTATTTTATTAATAAAACTCTATACTATTTATGGATATATTAAGCATTTTTAAATTTATTTAAGCATTTTTTAATTTATTAAATAAGAAGAGAGATTTAAAATAATTCATTTTTATTTTAAGTTTAGATTTTTAAAATGATGATTTCATTTTTTTTCTCAAGGAAAAATCGTAATTTTATTAGTGAAAACAAAATTACATGTTGTAGATGCTCATCGAGCATTCAACCAAACTAGTTGAAACTGGTGTTCACGAGACAGTACATAAAAAACTACTCTGAAAAGGAAGGAAGTTGGTTACCCTTTTCTCTCTTTCTTCTTTTCTACCTTCCGCCATCCTCCATGATTTGGAGTGGTCATTACGAGTGCTAGATGGTTCTCTTCAATTATCCTTGTATATTCCTTATCAAAATCTAAACTTTCAGAAATGTGGTGTCGTTTGAATCCTCCCGTCTCTTTTTCTTCAGGGGTCGTTTCTGGCTGCATTGTTGGAGATGGGGTATGTGTTGTTTCATGATTTGTGCCCCCATCTTTCCCATTTTCTTGTGGATTCTGGGTTACGTCATTGGTAGGCGGACCAATTTCCTCCTCATCCTCTTCATCTTCAGACTGTTGTTCTGGAAATTTCCATCCCTTGGGTTTCTTCCTTGGTTTCTCTTTCCTTCTTGGCTCTTTCTTGGCTACAAGACATGTATCTCGTCGATGTCATGTTTTTCGACATATACAACACTTGAAAGCTGTATTTTCAAAGTCTAAAAATTGAGTCCAACACTGCTTGTTATGTGTCAAGAGGATACAGTCCAGCAAACCTTTACTGAGATCCACCTCCACACAAATTCTAGCGAAAGTGTAGATTCGTTCTTCGACTCTTTGTGTATATGTCTTTATGTATAGCCCTATGAGATTCATGATTCCATCTAGCACTTTATGATGCCATAAATGAAGTGGTAGGTTGTGCAGTCTAACCCAAACCGACATTCTTGATACCACCATTGTATTGGCATCAAAATCTGGGAACCATGGGGTGACAAAAAGTCTCGCATTACCCCAGAACCAGGGACCCTCTCATAATATATACTCTCGTGTCTCCGATGATTCAAACTTTACTATGAAGAAACCCTAGAACATAGGTGAATCTCACATTTAATTGTCCAAGTTGTGAAAATCCACTAAAATAGATCCATTGGTTTTGGCCAGAAACCATTGAATCTGCATATGACTGCCTGGGATTCAAATGTTGTGCATAGATCATTTGTTTATGAGATATCTACAACCAAAGTTGGGACTTGATTCAACTGCTCCACAATATAGGGGCTGGCCATATTGAGAGGCTGATCAGTTTTGGCTGATGTAATGGATTTCCCTTGGAGGATGTCTTTGAATGATGTACCTTCATTTATTGGTCCCTTATTCGACTCTAATCCTTTGGAACTAGATCCAGGCAGTGCCCCCCCTCAACATCAGATTGACAAAGATTGTGGAATTTCATTCTACGCTTTGGCATGGGAGCAACATTTCATTTTGAAGAGATCTACCTGCACAGATCAGACTTTGCATCTCCAACGGGATATTTGTTCTTTTATAGATCTCTCGTTTCAGATCCAATACCAAGAAATCCTTTCGAACCCCGATAAGAAGATTTTTTCCATCAAGAATCTTTGCACAAATTTGAAAGGTGTCCTCTGCTTCCAGATCTACTATAAGATTATTATTTGAACACCTCTCTGTCAGATTTGGGCATATATAAGGTAGATCTACAATTATTGGAGCTTCAACAAGCCCACGCATGTCCCGATCTATGTATAAGAAGGGTGATATCCTTGCATGAAGTAAGTTGAGGACTCCAATTAAAATATCACTTGAGAACCGTTGTTCCAAAAATAGATCTACAAGACAAAAGACTTGTTTATGATCTGCATGATCCTGATATGTAGAAATCACAACAGATCTCCGGAGATCATTCATCACATGAGGAAGGAGATACAGTTTATTGTTGCAGTGACCCATCTCCATCTCACATTGAATATGCCATGATAATTTCATTTATTTTAGAATATTTAAAATTAAATAATTTATTTATTTATTTTTCTATTTTAAAAATTGATAATAATAAATCTATATTCCTATAAAATAATTAAAATATCAAATACAAAAAATATATATTATTATAAAATTATCATCACACACTTCAACATCCATTTTATACTAAACACTAATAATTTACAAGTTTTAATAAAAAATAATAATTACTACTTTAAATATTAACCTAATTATGCAAATAATTACTACTTTAAATATTAACCTAAGTATGCAAAATCAAAAAAAAAAAAAATCTCATTATTCATTTAAATTTTATAAAGCAAGGATATTTTTATTTTAAAAAATCAAATTAAACTAAAAATTATGTTATTATACTTTATACCACTTAAATAAATAATTTTTTTAAAATATATTTATAATATATTGAATAAGTTTATAATTTATTTATATTTAAAATTATAATTATAATTTAATTTATAAAATTTTATATTCAAATACCATACAAAAATATTAAATATATTTATAATAATAAAATTATAAATATAAATAATATTTTATATAGATATATACATTTATAATATATTATAACTATACATAAACCATATTTTAATTTATAAAATTTCATATCCAAAGATAAGAAAAGTATTCGGATAAAGATAAAAGCTTGAATCATCAAACATGCCTCTTATCCATCTTCACTTCATAACGAATTAAGGAAAAAATGAGGATGGACACTAACCTGACAACGAATTAAGGAGATAATGAGGATGGCAGTGAGTTTGAGTTCGTTTGTGTTTTTTTTTAAATTGAAAGAGTAATTTGTTGTGATGGTAAGATTGTATGAAGTTTAATTGTTTTAATTATTTTATATTTTAATTTATTTATTTTTTAATTCAGTGAAATAATTTTGGGTTAAATTATGATTTTTGGTTTTTTAAAATGTATTTTTTAATATATAAATGGATGTAGAGTTTTGAATTTTTTTTTGGGGTATTAGAATGGTGTAGAATTGGCAATTCAAATTTAGTTTAAAAATAATTAAAACATTCCTAAAACACTTTAATTGAGTAAAATTCTTAATTCAAATTTATTTTCAAAAATATCTAAAACATTTTAATTATGTAAAGTTGTTAAAAGTTAACGACCTAAACAACTAATTCCAACAAGCCCTTACTGGACAAATTTGCCATCTTGTAAAACAAATTTCATCCAACTAGACACCTTATTACAGTTTTTCATCTCGCACTTCATGGTGTTTTTACTTGGAATCCCTTTTCAAAAAAGTTGAACCTATAATCTAATGTCGTAGTCTAATAATTATGTTTTTTGCTTTGAAAGTTATGGAAATTCAAGCTATATTTTGAAAAAATCTGGCAGGAATTTTTGTAAATCCAAGTAAAAATTGTCAAATTTCACAATTTTAGGTGCTCTAGAAGTTTTTGATGATGGTTTTTTGTAAATCCAAATAAAAATTGTCAAATTTCACAATTTTAGGTGCCCTAGAAATTTTTGATGGTACTGGATCCATTTCCACCATCAAAAACATGATACAAACAATGTCTCTACAAAATTTTTTGAATTTGAAATTATTTTTACGACCACTTTTAACCATCCCAACAATTCCTCAGGCTCAATAGAGAACTCCTAATGTAATAATGTATAACAAACAAAGAAGTGCAGCGATATACAGATACAGGTATTATAACTTCAGCGTAGCATTTAATCACAAATACAATGTATAAAGATTTTATTTAAATGGGATGACAGCGCAGCATTCGGTTCCATACCTAATTAAAATAATCACAAATACAATATATAAAGATTTTATTTAAATGGGATGAATCAGAAGATCCATTATGTATATCTATTTTCCGTTGCCGGGATTTGAACCGGGTGAAAACCAGGTATCCTAACCGGACCAGACGACAACGGAGTTTGCTTTTGCACTTTTATCAACGATGTCATGATATTGTTACGAGCATGTTACATCAATGGTGAATGGAGCCGGCCACCTCAAAGTGATTGCTCTCCCACTATAGCGCTGGTGCAAAAATTTTATATATATATACATATATTTATTATATATATATATATATATATATCTCGCGTTTCGGGTCTCTCCTCTTAGTGTGTATTCATTTGAAAGTTTTTTTTTTAATACAATGGAAATAACATCACAATTTGGTTGTCAAATTAATTGTGGGAATATTTATTATTGGCGGTTATTCGCTAATGCAGGGTTGTGCAAACATTTATTATTGGCGGTTATTCGCCAATGCATGCTCGTGCTCATTACCATTATTGAAGAAAAACCATGCCACTTGGAATTGGCCACAATTGGTCCATAAGGGGGCAAGCTTTCACTCCTACCAAATGCCTCTGAATCTTGAATTGTTAACCTATTTCTTTACGTCCCAGGTAGATGAGCTTTTAGCCAAACAAAAGCAATTTTAAAGTATATTCTAAGCCCATTATCACCTTTTATTTATCATCACCCCTTTGCTGATCACCATATATTTATTTTATTTTTTGAGTTGTTAAAGATGTTGTTTTAAAATTGTTTTATGTTTATTGTATTTTTTTTTTCAATTTTAATATATGTCGTAAATATGACACATCTTTTCCATGTTTTTTTGTGTGAAGGTTCGACTATTTATTACTTCAATAGGGCATTACATAGGAGATAGTTTTGTGCTACCTGTCTACCTGAAGGAAAACCAAACCAGTAGCACATGTCCAAAGTCTTGAAATTGCATTGACCTCTTTTGACCATAGTGTCTGACAAAACAAGACCATTACATAAGTTTGCACATGGATAGAAGGCACACATGCCTTTTTCTTCGGGACAAGAGCTACAAAAACATAATGTGTTCAAAGTATCAAAAAGAGGCATTCTTGAAGCATATGAGGAGTGAAGGACCACCATTGTGGCACTCGAACATGAAAGATCAAAGGCGAGGAGAACATAGTCAAGCTCTCAGGCCACTAATTACTTGGAACCACACCTATTGAGCATCCTGAAGCGATCAGCCCATCCACGAACTATGCAACCACAAGCAATTGAAACTAGCATCGACCCTGGGTGTCACATGCCAAGGGTCCCGAAAGTTGGAGCCATGAATTGTTGTGTAACAACAACGAGAGACTACTAACCACCATATTGCCAAGTGCAACACTAAGCCGACACCAAGATAGAGAGGGAGAAAAATCGTGAACTGGCTAACGTTGCCAAGTTCACACCGTGGATGGTTGGCCCTAGGTAGAGCCACCAACGAACTCAATTAACTGGAATTGTGGACCTTTTAAAGACTGCCATCATGAAATTGGGGAGGGCCATGTAGTGAGCTTAGCCATGGGATTGGATTTAAAGCCGAATATGAAAGTCCAAACTAGAGAGGAAACCTTTAGAGTAGTCGACCAACATGAAATTTCCAACCACCATCCTGCCAAATGAGGCATTGAGTTAGGTGTGAAGGCATCCCTGAGAGGGGAATTCATCAAAGTCTCTTGCATACCGAAATTGTACATGAGAGCCAATGTGATAAGCAGAAAATCAACATCAGGTGAAGAGGCCAACTCGATCCTCAAAGGAGCCAACGAAATTCAGGGGGAGGAAGAGTGCCCAATGTAAGATGCAGCGCTACCCAAATTCTCCATGTTGGAGAGAACAAATATATTCCTATGGTTGGTCCAGCTAAAGAGTGCATGAACGCGAAGATTATGACTAGCATGGATACCAAAAAACATGTATGGGCTCACAACAAAGGTGGAAATGTTGCTTTTGTCTTGTAGAGGCATATCTATGGGAGGGCGACAACGTTGAATGATGATGGTATCTGTCATACATGAGGGAATGCCTTCCTCTCCATTATACCCATCCATCATGAGATTGCATGCCAGAGAGTACTCACACTCAGGGTTTGTAAATGCTCGCTTCACCTGAAACTTTAACTACCTGTATTATGGCTTGGATGGAGGCACATGGCAAGCCATGTGGCTTGTTGTTCTAGATTGATTGATCATTGTCATGACATCATGCTCGAATCATCACCTGCGGTGGGGTAGACACATCTTTTCCATGTTAAAAATAAAACATTTTACATCTATTAACATAATTATTAAGTGGTTTCATTGAAGGTTAATAGTTTCAAGACTTCTTAGGGGAAGGGATGATCCAGGTGGATATTGGTGGCCACCCGCCAATTCCACTTGGACCCCCACCATTGCTTCTTTCAGTTTTTTAGTTTCTTTAATTGTAGCACAGTTTACTATTTTTAGCAGTTTTTCAGGTCCTAAACTTCCAGAGTCATTTTGAGGCCCTAAACGAAGTTTTTTTTGGAAATCTACCACCAGTGATTTGTTGTTTAAAATTGTCTTTACCGTCGTATTCCTCGGAGAGATCTTTCCAACGGGTTATCATGCACATCAAACGGAGATAATATGACCAAGTCACGACCCCAGGAAGTTGGTGTCCAACTCACCCCAACGGGGGCCATAAACTCTTGGTGTTACATCTCCTCGGGTTAGGGTTTTGGTTGTTTAGGGTTTGCTCTTATTGTTCAATAATAAAAAGGCCCTTGAGCCTCATTGTAAGGAAGTTCAGAGGCATGTATCCACCACATCTCTTCTCAGAGATAAGATACCATCACCCCACCTGGTTTATTTCCATTTCCGTTTGTAAGCATATTTCAGTGTTTTACATTAATGAAGTGAAGTATTATTTCTGTTGCATCTCTGTGTTTATGGTTATCTCTGTAATTTGTTGCGTTCCTGTTTAAATCCGGATCAGTGGTATCAGAGCTGGTCTACTTTTTGTCTCTGTTTTTCTTTGCATGTCCCCAACGAGGTCGAGTTATAAAGAGTTAGGGCTTGAACTAGTCGAACCTTTGCAAGACCAGCCTCGCAAATCTTGACGGCCTCCCATGGCGGATGAAAAGAAAGATGAGGGGGTAGGAGATCTTATCAAAATCTTGCTCGAAGAAACCCTCGAGAGAAAAAGGAACGCGATGATGGATAGCTTTGCCTAGATCCTTCAGCGACTACCCAGGGGTGACGCATTGGCTTCCAACAGCTACTCTGGAAACGCCAAACCGTTTAAGGTACAAGTTAATTTTGAAATCCCCATATTCAAGGGTCAGATAGATGTAATGTCGTCGATAAATGGTTAAATTTGCTAGAGGGTTATTTTTTTGTTCATGATTTTTCCAGTCGGGAAAAGATTATTTTCGCTCTTCTCAAAGCAGCCCCCCATGTCAAGGACTGGTGGGAAACCTAGTGCATTCAGAAGGATGAAAGTACAGGCTCACTATTTTCAGCCACACCCACTTGGAATTCATTCGGGGTGCCATTAAGGAGCAGTACTACCCTGTCGAAAGCTATGAGGATCAATACATAAAGTGGACCATGCTGCGGCAGGGAAGGGACCAAGACGTTCTGGAGTTTACCAATATTTTCCATACCCTTCGCACAAAATTGGGTATTAAGGATTCCGAGCAGCATTTGATACTCAAATATTGCGGTTGCCTGCACAAGTACATCCAAGAAGAAATAGAATTCCTAAACATCTCCTCGCTTGGCACGGCATACCGATATGCCGTCAAGGTCGAGCAAAAGTTTAAACATAAGAAGTGAGACTTTGGATCTGCGAATCTGAAGCAAGGGAAAGGTGCTCCCAAACCACAGAACAAAGGACAAAGCCAAGGCGGGGCAGCCCAAGACAACCTGCCAATGCTGCAAGCAAAGAACAATGCCGCGAAGCCGAAAAAGGACACAAAAAAGTGGTGTGAGTTCCATAAGATCTCCACTCACAACACAAGTGAGTGTCGGGCCAAGCAGTCACTGGTGGCCAAGCGAAAGGTTTCAGAATTAGATGGATGTTCCGACTCTAAGTTAGAACCCGACAAGGGGAATGACAAAGGGAAGCAGATTATCGATGCGGAGCCCAACGCCATCGTTGCCACCATGAAGATCCAAAAGGAGGAACCCGAAGATCCAGAGGAGGAGGAGCATCTCTTCCACTCCCAGAGGTGGGTAAAGGGCTCCCCGCTACGATTCATTGTCGACAGTGGGAGCCAAAAGAACCTCATTTCGGCAGAGGTCGTGAAGAGGTTGGGCTTATCAACCATGACACATCCACAACCGTACACCATCGGGTGGCTTCACCAAGGACGGGATCTTCGCGTGAGCTAGCAGTGTCGCCTTCCATACAATGTCAAGCCCTTCACGGATGAGGTATTGTGTGACATTGCTCCCCTTGAAGTTTGTGATGTATTATTAAGACAACCATACTTGTGGAAGCGACATGCTGTGTATGAATCAAGGTCCCGTGTTTTTATTGTTACTTTGGGAAATAAGTTGTACTGGATACCGGAGGTAGCACTGCCTATCGCCATCTCTTTGGTTACTACAAAACAATGCAGTAAGCTCATTTCCAAAACCGGGAAATTTGTTTTCCTAATGATACACCCTCAAGGAAAGAAGAAGACTGTGTCCATAACCTCCAGACAAGGACCCTCCGCACGACAACTACAGATGGACAAGGTCATGGAGGAGTACGAGGAAATCTTCACCTCCCCCGCAGGGGTTTCTCTGCACTGTCAGGTCAAGCATTCCATCACTCTGACCCTAGGTGTGCCGCTGCCCCATGGGCAAAATCTATCGGCGCTCTGTTCTAGAGAATGATGAAATCAAGAGGCAGATTCAGGAGCTACTGCAGAAAGGTCACATCTGTTATCACTTAGAACTAAAAAATTGATACATGTAATTTTCTATCCTAGCCCGATGATAAAGGTCTGTGCTAGTTTAATTTCATATTTTCATTTTTAATTTTCTTCCCGTAGGATTTGGAGTTTTTAAAAGAGTTTTTTAACTCAAGTTGTTCTCAACTCCCATTGGTTCCTCTCTACCCATCATTGTTCTATAGCCACCTCTTGTCTTATGTGAGTCACCGTGCCTTTTCGTGATTTCGCAGCGCTATTCCAATTCGCCAATTTCGTAGCGCAATCATAACTAGCCAATTTCGCAGCGCTTCATGATTAGGCAGTTTCGCAGCGCATCATTAAAATTCAAAACTAACAGTGCTGCGAAATCATGGATTCGTACATTCCGCAGCGAATCTTTCCCGAAATGTCAAGTCCATTAGGTGAGTCATCAGCCATGTCTTCTCATGTCAGCTCATATACCTTTCTTATCACATTTTAACACTCATTGCCACTATCACCACCACTAGATCTGTTGATATGCACAAGTTATTATTCCCAAGAAATTTTACCGTGCATAAACCATAATGATAGCCGTAAGTCCTGCATGAATGACAAATCTGCAAGATTGTATCTTGAAAGGTTTTAAACGGAAGAGTTTAAAATTCAAGCGAAGTTTAAAATTCAAGCGAGGCTGAAAATTCAAGCGAGGCTGAAAATTCAGGCAAGGTTGAAAATTCAAGCGAGGCTGAATCACAATTCCAACCGGAGCTCGTAGTCTTTGTGTGCGAAGATTTGAAAGAAGCAATGGAGAAAAAAGATCACAGATCCGGTAAACCTCTAAGGACTGAACCTGAAGGCCTGGATATAACGCTGAGAAATGAAGAGGTGAAGAAAGCGTTTAAAAAGGCCGGGTGCTGGAACTTTTGCAAAAAGTTACAAGGAGGACATGCACAGGTAACTAAGGAATTTGCACTTAACTTCACTGGTTTGAATTCAAAGGTAGCCATGTTAGAAATGCAGGTTTCCCCAGAAGTGATATCTGCTGTGACAGAGATCCCAAGAGGACAAGAGGAATGGTTCAAAAATTTTAAATTTGACATGAATCCTTGCAAGGAGTTTTTGAAGGATGATTATGTAAATGAAGATTTAAGTAGGGGAGTGCCCAGGAATTATGTCAAAGAACATTATGCCCTCTTACTCACCTGCATACAGAAATATTTGACTTGTGAAGGAAGGTATAACAAGGTTTATTCTTACCATTTCAAACTACTTTTGCATTTCACCGGGAAGGTATCCATAGACTTACCGTTTTATCTTTTCTGTAGTTTGAGTAAGATGTGTGATAAGGTAGAGTTGAGAAAAGAGGATTCTGAAACCTCTTTGTTTCATCATGGTTTGATCAAATTACTGGTTTTAGATGGGCTCCAAAAGATAGATAGGGATTGGAATTCATTCATTTTTATGGCTGGCTTCAAAAGCCATACTGGTCTCACTCCCCAACCTGCCAGGGTTTTTACAATAGCTGAGCTCCAAACAGAAGCAAGGGCTAAAAGAGTTCCAAAGTCACAAGTAAAGTCACAAGTAAAGTCACAAGTAAGAAAACAGGTGAAGCCCCTTATCATCCAAGATCAACCTCAGCAATCAACTAAAGAAAAGGCTCAGGGTAAAAAGACTGTACCTGAAACAAGAACATCTGAAGTAGTTTCAAGGGTAAGAACAAGAAGTCAAATAAATAAGGAAAAAGGTAAAGCTATAGCAGTTGAAGAAAGTCCAATGTCCAAGGCAAGTTTAAATGATTTATTGCAGGCTATTGAAATTGAGCAGTCTCTACCAGTTCAAATCGAATTGATGCAGTCAGAACAGGAAAGCACCAAGAAATCCAAGGCCTCAAAAAGGCTTAGATTTGATGTGCCAGCTGAAGAGTTTGTTTTCAAACCTAGAAGACCTATGACAAGGAGATTCCAGCAAGTACAGGAGGCACTGCCAAGAACAGAGGAAACATGGGAAGAGACACAAAAAGACACGAGCAAAACAGTCATTGCATCTCAAGAAGATAATATAGCAGCCATACAGACACAATTGGAATCAGCTAAATATGAAATTTCCAAATTAAAGAAAGCCGCTAGAAAACATGCAGCTATCCATGCAAAGTATTATAAAACTTTATGGGAAGGAAATGCTGCTGTAGAATCTCAGCTGAATTCAGTGGTTGATGGCCATTCACAATTTCACACATGGACAGTACCAGCAATCAAAGAAGCCAAATACATAAGAAGGATCAATATGCAATTGAGAGCTGGGAATAAGGCTATGAGGAAACAAATTGAAGATCTGAAGGCACAGTTAAATCAGCTATCTGCTAAATAAGTTTTCATTTCAAGTAAGATTTTGTTTTAAAGTTTTGACAAATTTGCTTGATTTTATCTTTCTGAGGAAATATAAATTCCTATTCAACATGTGGAAAGAATAAAGGAGTTTTTGGCAATTACTCGGCTAATAAAGTTCTCGGGTTAAAAGCAAGTTGTTTTAAATAATTCAGCAGTTTCGTAGCGCGCTACGAAACTGCTGTAGGTGATGATTTTTACGCAATTCAAGCAGTTTGAATTATAAGCGAGAATTTTGAAAGGAAAACGTCTAAAGGGTATGCAAGACATCATCTGGAGTTGTCAACAGTCAATCAAGTCAAGACAGGTGGATGCTTAAAAAGGTTGAATATTCAAATCCAATTTTAAATTTTTGGTGTAAAGCCCCTTTATCACCGTTCAAGATATATCAAACGGGTTGCCTGCAAGAAACTTTTGCTTGCACACATGTTCATGGACAAAGCTTACAACGCATCAAGAACGTGGCAGTCTTCCACATTTTGGGTAATTAAAGGCTAAAGGATATGCTTCTGTGCATTCGAATATAATGGGGAAAACTGAAGCCGAGAAACAAGGGTAGTCTCCTAATATTTCTGAGCAGTTAAAAAGATTCAGCATTCAAGGTCAACATGGAGCATTAAACATCCAGCTCAGCTAAACTGAAAGAGGACCAGGTGTCAAAGGACGAGGAGAAGCCATCATGCAATGTAATATGGAGTTAGAGTCATAGTGGATTTAGAACTCTAAAAAAAACTCCAGTCAGCACTTTGTTGTATTTATTAGTTAGTTAGATGGTTGATAGGTGTCATTAGAAGTAGTTTTCGAATTCCCCTCATGCTGGAAGAGGAATCTCGATAAGTTAGAATAAAAACTCTATATATAGCTGAAACAACAATGTAATCAAGGTTGGAAAATTTTATGACACGGCTTGTATTTGGCTTATGTAAAGACTCATTTCAGTAATATAATTTTGATTTTACTTCTCAGGATTCATGAAGGATTTCTTATATTTAGAATGTGTGATGCTGTCCTTTCCTTAATTTTGTTTGCAGTGGTATGGATGTATAATCACTCATAATTCACTGAATGTGCTCTGATTTCCTGTATGCATCTATAAACTGTGTGGTTCTATATGAGTGTATGTTCTGAATATTCAAATGTTGAATGCCCTGACTTCCATGTAAGGTCAAGATCTTTGTTATGTTGAGGTGTTGTTGACTCCATAGGCCCAATGGATAGTTGTTTAATATGTTTCCAGCATTCATATTTGTTACAGTTGTTTCACAAGAGTTAGCCATCTTATCTTAATCAAAATCATTAACCCATCTAGAGAGAGCCCTCTCAGGTTGAGGAGGCTAAGCCTCAGCCTAAAGTAGGTTTGAAATAGTTACTTGAAGTCTTCCTGGTCTGCAGCCTTCCAGGGCCTGATTTTGAGATAACAACATCCATCCAAGTTCATCGCCCTGTGGGAGCCCGATCGTGTTGGTACAAAAGAAGGATGGGACTTGGAGACTCTGTATTGACTATAGGGAGCTAAACAAGATCACTGTCCGTAATAGGTACCCTATCCCACAGATTGATGACCTCTTGGACCAACTGAAGGGAGCAAAATATTTCAGCAATATCGATTTGAAGTCAGGATATCACCAGGTACCAATCGAACCCTCTGATGTATGGAAGACTACCTTCAAAGCTAAGGAGGGCCTTTTCGAATGGTTGGTTATGCCTTTTGGATTGACGAATGCTCTTGCAACCTTCACGAGGCTAATGGATGACATTTTGCGGCCATGCACCAACTCATTTGTAGTGGTATACTTGAGTGACATCCTGATCTTCAGCCAAAGTTGGAAGAACACCTCCACCACATTCAACAGGTTCTCCAAACACTGTGGAAACACAAGTTATGTGCCAATTTGGAGAAATGCACTTTTGGCATGACCCAGGTTCAGTATCTGGGATACATTATTGATGAACAGGGGGTGCATGTTGATCCAGCCAAGATCCAAGTCATTTGGGATTGGCCATCTCCAACCACTCTGACAGAGCTCCGTAGCTTTCTAGGTTTTGCCAACTTCTACCGCAGGTTCGTGTTGGGATTTTCTCATATCACTTGGCCCTTGAGTCAAGTCACCAAGGGAGGAGCGAAAGAAAAATTCTTTTGGTCTGAATCTCAACAGAAGGCATTCACAGAGTTGAAAGATCGCCTCTGCTCGGCACTAGTGCTTGCATTACCAGACTTGAAACAACCATTTGAGGTCAAGACAGATGCCTCTAACTATGCTATTGGGGCAGTCCTTACTCAACACGGGCATCTAGTGGCATATCACAGTGAGACACTTTCAGACACAGTCCGGAAGTATCCCACTTATGACAAAGAGATGTATTCCTTTGTGCAGGTCTGCCGACAATGGAAGCATTACATTTTGGGGAAGGAAACGTCATCCACACATACCACCGACCCCTGCAGTTCATACAGACCCAAGGGAACTTGTAGAATGATCGCCATCAAAAGTGGTCCACATACCTGCAACATTTCCATTTGAATGTCAAGTATAAGAAGGGCAGCACCAATAATGTTGCAGATTGTTTCAATCAACCACCGATCATGGTGTTAACAACCGTGCTCAACTCTTGTGGACACGAGACTTCTGATTGGCCACTTCTCTACAAAAGCGACCCAGAATTCGGCCACACATACCAGACACTCTTGGAGGGTCAGCGTGTTCCAAATTTTCACCTCCAGGATGCCCTGTTGTGCCACCTGGGTCACCTTTGTGTTCCTTCAAGCAAGCGTGCCAAGATGATTTGGGAAGCACACTATAGTCAGGCTGCTGGGCATTTCGGGGTCGAGAAAATGGTGGCAGTCTTGCAGAAGTATTTCTATTGGCTGAATCTTTGACAAGATGTTGGGAAGTACATCAGATCATGCACTGCCTGTGCCATTGCCAAACCGACCATCAAGAAGCAAGGCCTCTATACCCCGCTGCCTACCCCTAGTCGACCTTGGGAATCCATCTCCATGGATTACATGTCAGGCCTTCCTTCCACTAAGAATGGAAATGACTGTGTTTTTGTGGTCGTCGACAGGTTCTCGAAGATGGCCATTATGGCGTCCTGCAAGAAGAATATCACAACAAAAGCCATTGCTAATCTCTTCTTTGAACGAGTGTGGGTACACTTTGGGATCCCACAATCTATCATCTCAGATCGAGACACCAGTTTCCTTAGTACATTTTGGTCCAGTCTCTAGTCGATGTTGGACACCAAACTCACCAAGTCCACAACCTTCTATCCTCAAACTGATGGCCAGACAGAGGTTGTCAATAGGGTGATCGTACACATTGTATGCATGTACAACTCAAAGCATCCACGCACATGGGACGAGAGCCTCCCCTATGTTCAGCACAGCTACAATCGGGCTCTCCACAGCTCGACTGGCCACAACCCTTTTCAGGTGGGCTTGGGATTCCAGCCACTATGTGCCATTGATTTGGCCATGCCATTTGCAGCTACTCACAAAGATTCGGCTCATGTCTAGTCTGAAACAGATAAGGCAAACAACTTCATTCATCACATCCAACATATTCACCAACAGGTCCATGACATTCTGGAGAAATCAAATGCCAAGTACAAGCAGCGACATGATCAACATCGGGTGCCACACAAGTTTTAGGTGGGCGACAAAGTCTAGTTGCATTTGCAAAAGGAACGCCTTACCAGAGCCTATCAGAAACTCAGACCACTCTGATATGCTCCTTACACCATTACCAAGGTTGTGGGAGAAAATTCATTTGAGCTCAACATTCCCCCATTCCTTGGCATGCACCCAGTGTTCAATGTGGGCCGCCTTCGGCCATACTTTCCGCCATTACTAGACACATCCGACATTGCATAATAGCTCACACCCACAGAGTTGAATCCAAATTGCATGGAACAAGCTGCAACTCATCAGATCACGGACACACAAATCAAGCACACTCGCCAGCAGAATATCCAACTGCATCGAGTTGTCAAAGCAAGCCAACTCCTTCATCAGGGCAAGAGGCTCACCAGGGACCAAGTTCAACAGAAGTTTCCTCATCTCATGGAGGAACTCAACGTAATGGGGACCATTGCTTCCTAAGGGGGGAGGAATGATACAGGTGGATATTGGTGGCCACCCGCCAATTCCACTTGGACCCCCACCATTACTTTTTTCAGTTTTCTTAATTGTAGCACAGTTTACTATTTTTAGCAGTTTTTTGGGTCCTAAACTTCCGGAGCCATTTTGAGGCCCTAAAAGACGTTTTTTTTGGAAACCTACCACTAATTTTCCGTCATAGTCCTCGGAGAGATCTTTCCAACGGGTTATCATGCGCGTTGAACAGAGCTAATATGACCAAGTCACGACCCCGGGAAGTTGGCTGTCCAACTCACCCCAACAGGGCCCATAAACTCTTGGTGTAACATCTCCTCGGGTTAGGGTTTTTGTTTTTTAGGGTTTGCTCTTATTGTTTAATAATAAAAAGGCCCTTAAGCCTCATTGTAAGGCGGTTCAGAGGCATGTAGCCCCCACATCTCTTCTCAGAGATAAGCTACCATTGCCCTAGCTGGTTTATTTCCATTTATGTTTGTAAGCATATTTTAGTATTTTACATTAATGAAATGAAGTATTATTTCCACTGCATCTCTGTTTTTATGGTTATCTCTGTAATTTGTTGCGTTCCTATTTGAATCCGGATCAAGGGAGGAGTAGTGGGACTTCGCAAAACCAAGATGGAACAAATATTTTTTATTTCTCATGGGGATTAGGAAAATCATTCAACAATCAAGTGGAGTGTTTAGCATTATTTATGGGACTTCATTTATCAAGCAAAAGAAAGGTCAAAATTTTGGTAGTTATTAGAGATTCAAAAATCATAATTTACACAATGCAAGAAACAAAAATCATGGGGTGATCGGAAGTTATTCCATGATCCAACAAGAATTTGAGAATTTTGATAAGGTGCACTTTTTCTACATCTTAAGAAAACAAAATAGATGTGTATACATTCTAGCAAAAGAAACTTGGTCACTTCATATGGAACTATGAGTTCCAAATTCCATAAGTTTTTTTTTTATGATATATATATATATATATATGAAAATTGATTTTTATCCTTAATATCCCTCCATTCGTGAATTATTATATTTCATCTCTAGCATCGAGACATTTGTCACTTCAATTAATGACCTCCATCTATGTCATTGGATGCTCGATATCATCTCTTATATCAAGACTTTCACATCATACAAGCTTCCTCATCTATTTATGACTAATAAACGTGGGATTACTATGATGGGTGTCGTGTGTAGAGTCTTCTAGTTTTATCACACATATTTGATGCTTCAACCTACTATGTATACTCGTAATTCTCTTCGATGGATCTCAAGTTTTCTTCCCAGACTCTTGAAGAGATTAAATTTTATGAGTTGCATCCTTGGGATTCATTATCGCCCTGATACTCATTCTTCCTTTCTCTATGTTTTATTTGACTCCTCATTTGATTTGGGGATTTCTTATCTGTATCGGGGTAACTTGGGGTATTTTTTCCTCAAGGATAATTTGAATCCTTCCCAACAATTTGATTATTTAAGGGTTATGGTCTTTACAATTTATGCTCATTAGTCTCTCTCCAACAATAGCAGTCTGGTCTTTAGTCCTTGGGGGCACCTCCATTTCATTTCTCCATGGTGGTTTTCTTGGAATTTTGGCCCTCCTCTTGTCTACAGTTTTTGTCCCCTATACATAATATGGCATTAACATATTTCTTCCCCAAATCTAATTTTTTGTGTAGGTTCTTCTCATATTTACCATGAAGACAAAAAGCATACAAATGTTATGGAGCAAATTTGACACCTTTAGGAGGTACAAAGATAGGTCTAGGGCCAGAAAAATAATCTCATCCTCCAACTAATGGCAATTTATGATGCCAACATAGTTGGCCTACAAATCCAAACATTGTTGTAAAGAAAAATGTTGTAGTCATGACCTTCTACATTCTACAACAAAAGAAATTCTCCAAGGGTTCTCAAGTGCTAGGTGAAGAAGGCATAGAAAATTATGAACATATCTAAGATGGATAGAACCAACATGAAGAGAAGTTGTATAAAGAAGACTAATAGGGGCAAGGGGATCAATCTAGATCTAAAATTGTCACTTCTCTTTATTTTCATGTTTTGCAAAATAGTTTCCCTCCAAGGTTTTTATGTAAGGTAGTATACTTGTAGTAGCTTCAAGAAAATCCCTACCTTATGGTCCTTCCTTTGCATAATCAAGGAAGAATATTATAGTTATGTGTTGCAAAGAAACATTATGCATTGTTGTACTCATTTTTCGTTCTCTTATGTAACCTAATATTAATACAAATATTAATTATTCTAATTAAAACAATATAGTTTCAAGACTTACCATAATTAATATACATTTATTGAATATATTTCTTCAATATTCTATGCATCTCTTTTCTCCTATCTTCTATTTTACTTTTGACTTTGATTTTAAATCTCTAATATTAATAGGAATCAAGAGATCACTATTTTGATTGCATTTTTTTCACTTCTCTCAAAGTTCCTTGTCACGATAAGGCACCATACTCTAGTTTCCACCTTTAAGAAATAACATTTCGTCAATTTGATGTGGGAGAGATTTATCCAATAACATGATGTTTGAAATAATCCTAAAAGACTTTGTACAAGTTAAACTAATACTTCTCATGATGTTATTGCAATTATCTATGGGGATATTTACTTTGATTATTATACTTGTTATGTGGTAATGTACATTGTATTTTATTTGTAGTTAATTGTATATTATGTTGGGTGTTGATCATAAATTTGTATTCCTTGGTAATGTTTTTTATTAGTCAAATGATTTATTTATTTCTATGAAATAATAAAATGCATTTTTTTATTTTATTATTGGAATGGTTTTTTTAATGGTCTCATGTGCATGCATGAATTCTTATTCGCGTATATTACATCATAGCTTACTTATCTATGTTTTAAAGGCGAGGCAATTATGAATGCTTGTATTGCAACAAAGTTTGTAAATTAACTTTGCCTTATTCTCTTAGCTCTTAGCTCTTCCAACTTCCTACATATAGTTTAAGAGGTATTTTGACTTCCTTCTATGGTGTGTGTTTACATTTGCTTTTGATTGATAACTCAAAATCTATCATAAATCCTTGCCTAGTCATCCTTCTTTTAGATTCTCTTCTAGTTCTAGCTTCCCGTCATTTTACTTTAAATATATTGGAGCCTAAGCTAGTTTACTTAGATCTATATGCATTTTAGATCCTCCAAATGCAAGTTTGATTTGAGTCAGAGATTGATATTTATGGCCCATAGATTAAGATTTAGACCTTACAAAAAATATGGGAAAACAAAGATATATAAAATGATGAAATGTTCTCCAATTTCTACTAATGACCTAAAACTAGTAAATGATCTTTGTAGAGATAGGAGTGGTGGAAATGGTAGCATATTTTCCAACATAAAATATAGTATAAACAACAAAATTGGGGGGTAGAGCTCGCATAAGTAGATATTACAAGGGAAATATATCCATCGATACCTTAGTGATATGTTAACACAACCAAGTTAAAGCCAACAATCAAGGAAGGAGTATTGTTTTAACCACCAAAGGTAGACACATTGGTAGTTAGATTCAAAGATAGGAGAGGCAACCACATATGACCCTAATCCATTCTCAAAATATCAATACCCATAATTGATGGCAACTAATTTAATTTGAAATCCCTCATCTCATCTAGAAAAAAACCTAGTAGTTACATCCATTTTCCTAGATCTAGTTTAAGTTCTAGTGCCCAGTTATCGCGCATATAGTAAGCATATAAGCTTATAGAGGCACCAAGTAGAGATTATGAGAGAAATATATCCATCAATATTTTAGTGATATGTTAACACAACCAAAGTTAAAGCCAATAGTAAAGGAAGGAGCCATGTTTTAACCACCAAAGATAGACACGTTGGTAGCTAGATTCAAAGGTAAGAGAGGCAACCACACATGACCCTAATCCATTCTCAGAAGATCAATACCCATAATCAATGTGGGTCAAGCCAATTCAAAAGCCCTCATCTCATATAGAAAAATATCTAATAGCTACATCCATTGTCTTATATCTAGTTAAATTTCTAGTTCTTGATTATCCCACATACCAGTAAGCATATAAGCCTATATAGGCACCAAGTAGAGATGATGAGGGAAATAGATCCATCAATATCTTGGTGATATGTTAACACAACCAAAGTTAAAGGCAAAAAGTAAAGGAAGGAGCCATGTTTTAACCACAAAATGTAGACATGTTGGGAACTAGATTCAAAGATAGGAGAGGAAACCACACATAACCCTACTCCAGTCTCAAAATATTGATACCCATAATCAATGGGGGCCAAGCAAATTTGAAAGCCCTCATCTCATCTAGGAAAAGATCTAGTAGCTACATACATTGTCCTAGATCTAGTTTAAGTTATGGTGCCTGGTTATTCCACATATCAATAACCATCTAGTCCTATAGAGACACCATCCATTGAAGACCCAACACCATCAACATTTGAGTAAATTCTAGTGTAATTTCCAAATCCAATTACAGCTACAACTAATATGGCATATATAAAAACCATCTCATTGGCCACTTTCATTTTTTTTAAACTAATTGTAAGATCACCTTATAACATATGGTCATTTTGAGCCAAAAACAAGCTCATTTAACATTTTCTATGAAGGAAAACCGCTAACCAAAATAAACCCTCAACCTTCAAAGCTTTTGAACCCAAACTTTCAATACTAGCTTCATCACAATCTTCTTAAATTGTCACCTGATGGATTTATCACCATGCTATTCACATGGTTAGAAAAACTATTATGATTGACATGTAAAAGATTAGCCTCCATGGGCCTTAGTACGTGTTTAAATGACAAGTGGCCTGCTACATTTTCTTTTGAATTGTAGCCATTAGCTTAATTACAACCATATAGTTTCCACACACCATCCATACACTTTTAAACTTTAATAATGCAAGAGGTATTGCCACTATACGATATTAAATTTTGGATAACGTTCATTTATTCTCTAAATTAATTACATGTTGGTAGCATTATTCTAGAATTAAAACTTTTTTATGATTTAGTTACAAATCATTGTCTACTTTCAATTTGTTTCTTTCTTTGTGAGGTCCTTTACGAATCCTTTGTTATTCAAAAATGGTTCCCTTCGAATCCTTAAAGGGTGGTTTCATACATTTCTATCTCTAGGATTTATTACTTTTTCTTTTAGTAATTTTTCAAACATTCTCTTGTGAGCATTTGACTTTTTTTTTTTTTTGCATTTTATTTCAAACTTAGAATTTTTGAGAAAAATAAGATTTTGTTTGAAATTTAATTTCAATACTATATAGTAATAATAAATAATACTTTATTTCGTTTTTTTAAATTATTATTATTATTATTAACACAACTATATTAATAAATGTGATTGATATACACCATGTTTTAATTTAGTATACTTTATATTATAAACTTAATATTATAAACTCTAACATTAAATTAAAAAAAAAAATAAAAAAATTATAAATGTTTTCTAGAATTTATATACTAAAATTTAATTTAAAATTTTATAATTTACATATTTTAAAATTAAAATAAATTATTTTATCTATTTTGAAAAAAAACCAATATAAATTTTTATTTTATATTTATAAATAAAATTATAAATAATTGAAAAAAAATAAAAAAATAAGAAACCCAAAAACTAAAATGAGAAAAAGCTAAACAAAAATATCTTTTAATTTCTAGTTTGAAATATCACACATAAATTAAAACCAAAAAATAGAAATAGAAAAATAAAAATGCCTTTATTATAAGTTGTCCAAAACATCAATGAAATACTAAATGATACCTAATTATTTCAATTGTAATTTTATAAACAGAATTAAAAAACTCTTTTCCAAAATATATATGAGAGTTATGATCATATTTACCTTATGGAAATGCAACTTTTAACATTTTTAATGCTCGATCAACCTATGAATATTCTATTTTTAATGCTCGAGCTTGGGCTTTTCCATGTAAATTTGTGCAACCTATGAATATTCTATTTTAAAGATTCTTAAAATTAAATTTGAGGAAAGGAAAAAAAGTCGTCATTTTCAAATAATTATGAGAAACTCCATAGCTGATAAGTGGACTATAAGGCGAAGTTGTCCAAACAACACTGAATATATTCATTTACTTGTGTTGAAGAGTCTTTCAAAAAAAAATTGATGGTGTTTTTTTTCTAAAGTTCCACGTTGCAGTAACAATTAAAAAATTCTGAAAGATATTTATCTATATAATGAATCAAAAAAGTCTTAGATTTAACTAAAAAATTATTAGATGTTTCTTTTCATTTTAGATGACTTTAGTAGAAAACAAATAAGAACAAATTTCTTTTTCATTCAAACCAATCAACTACAATTTTAAACGGTGATGGTTAATGGTCAATTTGTCATAAAACATTGTTTGATCTCCCGAAGTAGCCTTATTCCTTTCCTTCATAAGTTGTGGCTCTTCCCCTTTAATTCTTTTCATTTTCCTTTTGACATCTTCCACAGTGTGTTTGCATTCCATGGATTGATTGACCTCTATCATAATGTCTCATCAAAACCCTAGCTATGTTTCACAAATATGTTATTCTTTGATTTGAAACTGAAAACCTGTTTAAATACTTTTCATGTCATTCATTGGATGATGTATTAGACGAAGAATATTATCTTGAAATCAAATCTTTTCCACTCATTTATTTAAAAGTTAAAATTCTTCAAGCCCAATTCCAATATAAACCATGTGTTGGGCCTAAGAATTATCCTTAAAATACATCCACTTTCACTCCATTCAACATCCACTTTCTCTCCATTCACACATTTTCTCACCTCTATTCCACCACCATGTCATCACATTAGCTTCACTTTCATCATTAAATGGATTATCATCGTGTTTTCCAAAACATTATTAATTCTTAGTATTTTTAAGAGAATTTGTGGTTAAACTTTAGAAAATAATATTCATATACTTATATCTAACAATTAGAATGAGTTTGTTGATATGTGTAGGTACAAAGGAAGCTTCTAAGGCACCCTCATGTGGCACTCTATGTTGAAATTCGAATTTGAGGAGATCATGGACCTCATGGAGAAGATCATGGAGGATAGGGTTATGTGTCACCATTGGTTGAGAGATATGTGGATTTGAAGAGGGAATAGTGGATCGTCATTATGAGTTTGTTATCTCATCTTGTTTTATAAATAGGAGTGTTATCTCCTTCATTTATAATCTTAATTTTTAGAATTTAGAAACTTAGTCCTTCATTTGCAATTTTAGATTTTAGAATTATTGTGATGTAGAGTTTAGGACCTCTTGGAATGTAGAACTTGGAGCTTGTAATTGCAATTTGCAATTGATGATAAATAAAGTGGATTGGATTTTCTTCTACATTTGACTTCTTTCTAGGTGTTCTTGTGGAGCTATGGAGGGCCCCCATTGCCTCACTTGCATGCTCGTTTTGTTTTGGTAAACTTTCATTTTATGTTTGTTTGTGAATTTCATTAGATTAAATTATTGGTTCATATGTTTGAAATATTAACGAATGACCTTTCGTAAGAAAGTATTAATGTTTCTTTCAATGAATCTGATTTGTTATTTAATGTTTGATTTCATTAGTTTAAGTTTTTTATTCATATGCTTGAGATATAAATGAATAGTCTATTGTAAGAGAGCTTTAATATTTCATGCTATCAATCAGAATTAAGTTTAAGTGCTTTAATTTCAGTACTTTAAATAGTTTGTTGATTAAGATGATTATAAATATTAATGAACAGTCTCCTGTAAGGGAGCTTTAATATTTCTTACACTTGTCACAATGTCTTTAGATTTCATTTTGTTAAATGACTAAATAGGTGTTGGAGATCCCAATGAAAGACCTCCCGTAAGGGAGCTTTGGCATTTCTTCACCTAGCTTAGTTTAGTTTGTCTCTAAGTCCATATATATTGGATGATCCTCGAAGTTTACTTACCCGGATTGATAAGTAAATGAAACTCTAATTTGCATCTGCATTTTAGACCCAACACCACACCTTCGACGTAATTATTATCTATATTAGTATATAAATGTCAAGAAAATCACAATCTCACGAATAAAGAGCTAGAAGAAAAACTAATCAACAATTTATACCAAAATACTTTGGAAAGTAAATTAAATATCAAATACATAAAATAGGAAATGAATAAGCTCATAGAGTTAAATCATGAATATAACAAAAGAGCCTTGAACCTCATGAGTTTTGGTATAAAGAAACAAAATGATGAGAACATGCTAACAATACTCAAGGATCTAAAACATAATTCAAAAATTGAAACAACTTGGATCACAAAAGTAATGATGATGGGAAAAATACTCAAACATAAAAATATGTTGATTCATGTTAAGGTAAGTTTTAATTACTAGAAATATGGCATAATCAATAAATATTTGAGCTTAGAAGGGTGAGGAACATTTATAAGTGAAGACCTCATTCCAAAATACTAAGTTGAATTAGGGAGGGAAGTTCATGTTAATTTGGAAGCTTAATGACAAATTCCAATCATTGGACTAGATTCCTCATTTTGAGAGGACCAAAATTGACCTTTGAAGCACTTGATTGGACAAGGGAAAGTGTATTTTTGAAGTGAAGCCCACATGTGCACAAATGGACAACTCGACGCTAAAATGAAATTGGACACCCTTGGAAGCCTATAAATACAAGTCAAGTGACCCTCATTAGGACATCATCATCAAGACTATTCTTCTTCTATCTTGTTTGGTTTGGTTCACACAAGTTTGAAGGTGGCTCACAGATATTGGTTCATACATGTCCAAAATTGTAGGGTTTAAAGATCGCACGTGTGATTTAAGGTTTTAATTTGCAGTCTCAAGGTTGCCACAGGGAATTTTTAGTTGCAACCGCAGGCACACATGCTCATCCATGCAGTTGGATCGTTTCAACCACACACACATACACTCTCTTTGTGTGGCTGGAAACTAGGGTTTCATTTTTATAGTTGACCGTAGTTGACTGCATGCTAGAAAGTTATCTCTGATCAATATTGTTTCTGGGCTCATATTTCTGAACATTGTTGGGTTGTCTCATTGGATATATTTGTGATTGAAAAAAATAATAATTAGGAATCAAAATGTTAATATAAGGGATAGAGATAAAAAAATATAAATAAGAAATTAGGGTCCTTTGAATCCTCTCTTGAAATTTTCATGGCTTTCCATGGAGCAAAGGGCCTATGCTGAGTTGGATATCAAGTGAAATTGGTATTATATTTTAGGTTGAAATTTAGGGACATGAAGAATCTAAAGTCCCTAACATAGAAGGATTTGTATTGTGGTAAGCTAGAACAAGAAAATCTCCTGCAAAGGGATTGGAGGCATAGCTTGTTACATAAAAACGAGCATTTCTCCTCACATTTAGCTTCATGAGTGACCCTTTCAATAAATACATGACTAAAAAATCCATATATTAATGCTAAGAATATTATATAGAAATATGTTATTTTACACCTATTAATTCTACCTTTTAAGAAGAAATAAAATTAAGAAATCGTCCCTACAAAATATTAGAACAAGATATTTAAAATTTAAGAAATGGAGGTTGTATCCTCCTATTAGGAAACTATACTGCTAGATTTGCAACTATTCAAACTATTTCCTTAAGTAATAATTCCAACCCTAATCCTACATGGCTAGAGGATGACTTTATTTTAACCAATAGATATAAAAGAAACACTGAAGACTTGACCAAAAAATTATTTGGTATTGAGCTAATCAAGCTTTGTAGTTCTCAATATTTAATAATTTGCAATTGTCTAATTAGGTCATTGAAATATAATTGGATGACTTATATTAATGATTTGGGCAGTAGTGTCCTGGATTATGTGATATTAAATATCCCCATATACAACCAAATAGTAAATTTTGACCTTTTAAATGATGATGGGCCTAATTCTAAACCTCAAACCCCAACTCTAAGTTTTGTCATGCACAAAAGCCCCATTGAAGATAATTTTGATAATCAAAGACACTCACTTTTTGACAAAATTAAATTTGATTTGTTCTTAAAGGATTTAAATAGTGAATCAAATATCCTATCATATAAGAACAATATTGAATACATCTATCATAATTTAATGACAACCTCTTTACTTCCATTCACAAATTATCTATCGAGGTGGTATTTAAAAGAAAAATAAAACTAGCCTCCCAGGGGACCTCACTTGGCAAGCTTGTGAAAAGGTAAAGTAAATGTGAGTACAAGGTCCCATGTTCAAATCCCCTGAATTGTCTAACTCATGTCTGCATGATAGGGGAAGCATAGACCCGCCTAGGGGTTATAGTGGTAGTAGTCAGAATCAACCCCATGTCACATGATTATGAGACTACCCTAGTTGTTGATTCCTTTAGCGAAATGAAAAATAGAACTGCCAACCCTTGGTATGATAATGTGTGTAAAATTGATAAAGAATTCATTAGGGATGCTTCTTATGTGTCCTTAAAATCTAATAAGCTAAATAGATATTAAAAACCCAATTAAAAGGAAAAATATACCATATAAATAGGAAGCAACATAAGCTTTTGCACCTATCTAAGCATATCCTAAGAAATTCTCGAGACAAATTATGACTTGTAAAACTAAATAAAATATTATGATCCCCTTAAGAGACTAGAATTCATACCTAAAAGATATGTAGTATACCTAGGGGGCTAATATGAGGTACCTAGGGAGGTACTCAATGAGAATAATAATAGATATGTGTTTATGTATGGAGGCCAATTCTAGTAAATAAGACTTGTGTAATAGTGTGAACACATACACTGTAAGAAGGTTTAATAGAAGGTTCCACCGGCTAGAATGTTCTTAAGAGGTAGATAGTATTATAAATAAAAGTATAATTAATGTAATAGAATATGGTGAAGAATATTATGATACCAAACAAGTATTGCTTGAAGAGTGCATTTCTTCCATAAGGAATAATATATGGTGTTAACATACCTCAAGGGTTTAAGTATTGAGGGGTTTTCACTTAGCACTGATTGCATCAGGTGATGCTCACAGGGGTGACGAAGTGGGATTGAAACTAGTGAAATGAATCACATAGCGTCAATCATCATGTACGGGGCTTGCACCCGGTAACCAAGACTTCCCAAGAGGTCACCCATCTGAGATCGCATATGGCTCAAGCACGCTTAACTGTGGAATTTTCAACACAATCAAGGCCACTTAGCTTGCTACCCCATTTGCAAAACCTTAGCAAGTATTGTGCCTCATGAACCATTCAAGTAGAGTTCCCTTCACTCTTTTGAATTTAAGTATTCAAGGGTTATCGCAGTGCATTATATTAGATATCATTTTTGGGATTCAACAACATTAAGTAAGTCATTCATCTATGACTATTTCCATGAGAGGTAGTCGTAACTGAATAATTTCACATGATTTTTGAATAGTTCACTTAGCACTCATTGCATTGGGTGATGCTCATAGGGGTGAAGAAGTGGGATTGAAACTAGTGAAATGAATCACATAGCATCAATCATCACTTCCGAGGCTTGCACCCGGTAACCAAGACTTCCTGGGAGGTCACCCATCCTAGATCGCCTCTGGCTCAAGCGCGCTCAACTATGGAGTTTTCCCGACAATAAAGCCCACTTAGCTTGCTACCCCATTTGCAAAACTTTAGCAAGTATTGTGCCTCATGAACCATTCAAGTAGAGTTCCCTTCACTCTTTTGAATTTAAGTATTGAGGCGTTTTCGCAGTGCATTATATTAGATATCATTTTTGGGATTAAATTGTGTTAAGTAAGTCATTCATCTATGACCATTTCCATGAGAGGTAGTTGTAACTCACTAATTTCTCTTGATTTTTGAATAGTTCACTTAGTACTCATTGCATCAGGTGATGCTCACAGGGGTGAAGAAGTGTTATAGACATATATGGGCACTGCAACCCCAATCACATATGTCAATAAACCAAGGGCTCTCAAACCCCTAAAAGTGTTGTTTCACACCCTAAAATATCAAGGTCAACTGATTACATCATTTCCCAGAATTTTTCCCTGAAAAACTACTCAGAACTGGTCAAAACTGGACCATACAGACCGCTCCATGTTGAGGGTGCGATGCATCTCACCTGTTACACACAAGGGGTGTGATGCATACTGAAAACCCTTCTGCAGGGTGCGATGAGCGAGAAAAGACAAATGGTAGAGGCAGTTTGCTAGGTGGAAACTTAGAGAATCTTCTAGAAAATGCTCATATGACCCTTGCGTCTCTAAATTCGCCCAGGGATGAGTAAGAGATCATGAAATCTCCAAGTGGAACCAAGAACTATCAGTGAAATGACACTAAACAAAAACCCAGAAGCTGACTCACCTCTCTGCAAATATCTATAAATGGATCCCTCGTCCCAGAGATCCAGAGGATGGAATTTTCTAATTTGTAAAGAAGTGTTGTCGGTTTCTCGTTGAGACATTGTATTGTTGGGTGATCTTGCTTTTCATGAGGTGAAGAGGGCTTTAATGCTGGGAGGATGATGCTGGATCAGATAGCTAGGTTGTAATCCTCTCTTCTACTTCTATTATCAATAAAGCTATTTGAGTTTTCCTCCATATACTTGTGTACTCGTAAATCTTGTATTTGTGAATGCAATTGTATGGTTAATGTACATCTGATTCTACATTGTTTATGGTATTATAGATCTCTATGTTTTGATGGTATTTTGTTGCTTTGCCTCTACAAGTGTTCTTTAAAGCAGGTAAAGTGAGAAAGGAGTGGCGAAGCTCTATCAAAGGAGAGAGGAAACAAGCAAGGATCCAAGCGAAAGACTGAGGTTGGTGCTCTCTGCTTCTCTCTTATCTATCATCCATAAAGGAAAACACAAGTTGCTTTGAATTGTTTGTTTCTAAGATAGCTACCCATCTTAGTGGGACTAGCAGATCAAATAGCGACACTAGTTTTCCTGGAAACAAAATGGCGACTCCGCTGGGGAGCGAATAGTTTGTTTGTTTGTTACTGTTGTTTGCTTTATAAACTACAGACGGAGCCTGAAGTTAAGCCAGCTAGCCAGATCAATTCTGCTTCAGTCAATCTCTGGGTTGGTTTATGACCTGAACATCTTACTTGCAAACATCCTAAGTGCCCTAGTGGTAGCTTAATAACCTCATAAGATCACACCCCTATACTTTGTGTTTACTATCTATCATAGCTTGACTAAAATAACTGAACTTAGCTGCAAATTTTGAGCAAAAACCAAGCTCAGTTTCATTCTCTAGACCATCGCATTGTCTCTCATTGGCAGTCTAGATGCATCGCACCTCCCGTGTGCTACAGGTGAGATGCATCCCTGTTTCCCTTAAGGACAGGTGTGATGATTGAATGAGACTGTTTCTCTCTCCAGAAATTGGTTTTTTCTTCATTTTTTTTAGCTCTATTCAGTAGTTTTTGCAGCCTATGATCAGTATATCATTGTTGAAACCTTATTCCTTTACATTATTCAACCTCCATTGATAAGGAATTGTGAATGTTTTTTATGTATTTTTCATCATTTACAGTCCTCCTTTGCAAATAGTAGCTTAATCGAACTATTGTCTTTTGATTCCAAAGTGTCACAACTGTCATTGTGAGTCAAAAAGAAGAGTTTCGTAAAGTCTTCCTCTTCTAGATAGTCGATTGTACTTTTTCCATTGTATTTGATTTGAATTATCAATATTTGAAGTGTCAAAAGCAGTTTTCATCCGAAATTAAAAGTGTCGTCTTAGTCTTCCTTTCGTTTTTGAAAGAAATTGCTAAAGTGTCGCTTTGAAGAAAAGTAGTCTAGATCTGTACTTAGTTTTCTTTTTGGCATTCTCACATTAAGGAAACGGAAAAACAAATACATGCATGTGCATTTGCATCTAGACTGCATGCGGAAATTGATTTAGGAAAAGTGCATTTAGTGTGTGCTCTCTACTCTCTGTTGAAAGAATCGTACTCTTCTTTCCTTAGTAGCTAGGATTTTCATGGCTAAAAGAAAACGAACCACTGTTTATCATTTTAGATTGCATATTGAGGAATTGTACATCTACATCACGCGATGAACCTTGAAAGGCAAACTTCTTAAGAAAGATCAACTATAAAATAAACCTCAATGAACATAAAAATGCTTTGGAATCTAACGCACAACATCTAGAAGTCTAGGCTTGAGACGTATTCTAGCGTCGTAAAGCCTGGTAACTATCATTTTCATCATAGGTTAGGTGATTCCTCCTCTTTGATACGACAAGTGCCAGTACGGACTTGTGCTCCCACGTACCATCGAGTATATATTAGGAGACCACAATAGGTTGATATCCTTTATCCTTAGGAAGCCGTGTCTGCCACCCTATCGATCGCAATGCACTGAACACAGCATTCGGGAAGATTGATTGTTGTACGTAAAGTCCTCGGTAATTTCTCTTTAATTTACCACCAAGGTGTATATTGCAGTTTTGCGATTGGTTTGGTAATCCCTCTATCTAGATTTCCAGAGTAGTCACTTTCGTTCCTTTTCAACTCCTTAAAAGAAAAGGTCCATCTGAGCACTTGTCACTTCAGGCTCATTAAAAATCGAAGGCGACTAAAGTCACCTTTAGCTTTTTCTAGACTCTTAAAAATTGAAAAAGCAAGTTGTGTCAAAGCGTCATAAAATTTATTTAATTCGAAATAACATCACTGTTCCCTCGTTGAGATAATGGAATCCACCAATCAAGGATTTCCCCTTGGGGGAAATCCTAGTCCTTTCTCTTCTTGGGGAGATATTGGTGCTCCATACATGGCTACATTGTCCCTTCCAAGAATCACAATTGGCCTGCCGGTATGGCTATTCTCGACCTCTATCATTCAAAACACCATAATTCCTCAGCAATCGAATCAGCAACCAGATGATGCTAGAGTTGCCCCCTCACCTTCTACTTTGTTTGTTTCTCCCTCTCCTTCTTCCTCTTCGCTTGGTGAAGCTAGTGATACTAACAACCAAGTAACTGAGAAGAAGAAGAAACGGAAGGAGAAGAAGAAGAAGAAGTCGGTCCAACAAGGGGGCAACCATGCATCGTCCAGCGAAAATCCGCACACCGCATGTTCTAAACCCAAAAATCCATGCATAATTTGCAAAGGAAACCACTATCATCGAGATTTTCCTTGCATCCCGTGGATCTTGAGAGACTGGTCTCCCCGCTTGCACCATCCGGTGTCATCAACCTCTGTCGATCATGTTGAGAATACACCATCGACTAGTGAAAATGAAGTCAATGGACAAAAAGGAAAATCTAAATTTCCTTGTAGATTGTGTGAAGGCGACCATGCCCTCCACCATTTTCCTTTTCTGGATGAAGCTAAAAGAGTCTTGGATAACTGTCCTGCTTCACCGCAACGACTTCCGCCTGGATACAAGAAACTCTTGCCAAGTCCATCGCTAGTTGAAAATCTGACTGACATACCTCTGTTGTCGGTCGAAATGCCTATCATTGAAGATAAACCTTCTGAGTCCACACCGGACCAAAGTCAACAGGTCGGGATGGCAGTCGACCCAATCTTGCCTTTAGAAGGTCCACCTTCAGATGATACGATCTCCAAAGAGAATGAGAACGACACCGTTCAAATTCTTTTTGTTAACACAGAGTCTGATGAACATGGGGGAAATCTACCCGTTCCTTTACCACAGGAGGGAAGTTCCCCATTTCAAGAGACTCATCCAGCCATTTATTCGGTCCCTCCTCCAAGCAATCTAGTCGTTTCCTTTGATTGGAATCTACTAGCGAGACCCCGCCTTCCATCTAATGTGCCATTCAAAATCATAGTACAAGTTTACAGAATGATCATGGCTGGCACTATCATAGATGAAGGGGCTTCTGTGAGTATCCTTTCCTCAACTTCTTGGAAAGCGCTTGGTTTGCCATCACTTCTGCCTGAGAATCAGAATTTGTCAGGCTTCAATAAAGGAACCAGTCGACCGTTAGGGATCCTTCCAAATGTGCCTATAACTTTGAGAAGGAAAAACGTTCACTTGAACGTGATGGTAGTCCAAGGGCTGCTAGATTACAATCTACTCCTCAGGCGTGACTACATTTACAACATGGGAGCTATTGTTTCCTCACACTTTCGAGTGATGTGTTTCCCGTATGAAGGCAGAATGGTACAGCTTGTTGAGCAACTTTCATTTCCCAGTTCAAACACGAATACGAGTCAAATGCCATCCCTAAATGGTCTCTCTACACAAGGAATGTATCTTCAATCTCCAGTTCATCCACCTAATTACTGCGAGTGATTCGGTGAATGTAACGAAGCTTAGGGGGCATGCACCCTGGTCTGCTTCGGCAGGCGAACCCAGATGAAAAGATAGTTTTCCTCGTAGGTTATATGATTGGTTTGAAACACCATTTCCGTATAGGATATGGGATTAGTCCAAAACAAGATCTCCTCATCTTAGGTTATATGATTGGTCTAAAACACCATTTCCGTATAGGATATGGGATCAATCCGAAACAGGATCTCCTCGAAGGTTATGTGATTGGAAGTGCCGACCCATACCATTCACCTTTGTCCATTTCGATGGACAAAGCCAAGGAAGTTTTTTATCTGCCCCGCAGACGAAACAATCTTGCTTAAATGCAAGGACTTCCATATGGTGACCTGGAAACTCTACTTTTCTTTACACCCGGGGGCAACTGCAAACCTTTTTTATGCAAGTAAAAAGCGACCAGCCTTACAGTGTTCTAGCTTAGCTACTAGTAGCAACTTCTTAGGTTAGGTGATTGGTTTGATCCACCATTCACCTTTGTCGGCGGCCCCGACAAAGCAAAGGAAATGTTTTTTCTAAACTATCCTACCTAACCTCAGTAGTTCTTACCTGTTAGTGTAGTTAGCTCTGTAGTTTGATCGTTTCTAACCTGCATACAAAAGGCATTGAGCAAAGTTTCGCATGGGGCAAGCTCACTAAAAAATGGACCTACAAAATAAGAGACATCTTTAAAAGACGACTGGAGCGAGCAATGTTTCCGCAAAGTTCAAGCTCATTAAAAAATAAACCTAGCAATGAGCAATGTTACTGTAGGGTTGAAGCTCGTTAAAAAATAAACCCGCCACTGAGCATAGTTTCCAAAGATTCAAGCTCATTAAAAAATAAATCCACCCTCGGTAAATAACCTTTGTGATCGCATTGCTATCAGCCGTTTGAGCCTTGGTCGTGTTCTTACCATCACCTCCACTCTTTTAGCCGATCATACGCCTCCACTTGATTATTTACCCTTTTGAGGAACAACTGCGACGAGTGATTCTATTAGCCACCCTCATTACGCTGTCGTGTTTGGGAAGTTCCAAACTTACCTGGAACTAGTTGCTACCCCGATACATCACTCGTTCCTAAAAAACGAGTCTCTTTTAAGCTCTTTTTAGACTCGTAAAATATGAAAAGATTGCCGAGCTACTGTCACACGGAATCTGTCAAGGGTGCGGACACGACTGACCTTCCTAGAAGTCTAAGACATTCTAATGACAAACAAGACAAAATGGAGTAATCTTTCTCTAAATACACCTTTTACAACATGAAAACTACAAGTGTTTAGGCTTACCTTATTCCAAAACGCTGTTGTTGAAGTCCGTTCTTGACGATCCGGATGAGCTCCTCCTTCAAGTCAATTCCTGCAACCACAAACAATCAAACAATTACCAAGCACTTGCATTTCATATAATAAAACATATATCCAACATGCAGACCAAGGAACACATGAAATAACTCATTAACACAAGCTATTGAGAAAAATAAACCAGTTTGTATTAATAACGAAACAAAGAAACTCTTACAACCTGGCCTTGGTGTTGTGCAAGTTCCTCCCAGGGTCCATCAAGGGTTTTCCTCTACTTTGACAAAGCTCACCCACTTCCAAGTAGAATCAAGCAAAGACAATCTCTCCTCACAAGGTTCTAAATGGGAGTCCTAAATCCTGCAGCATTTACCCAAAGAAATCTATAGCTTTCAACCTCTTCTCCTTCTGGCTCAATGCCTTTATTTATAGTGCTGTAAAGAGGTTATTCAGGTCCACTATCAATGGGATCATCCCCCTCTATGGGTGGGATAGCTCCCTTATTGATGGGATAAGTTCCCCCTTAATAGAGATACATGAACCAACTGGAGGCGCATCCATTTCATCAAACCGACCTCTAGAATGTTCTAGAAGTAACCACAAGTAACTTTTTCAAGATAAAACTCGCGCATTTTGCCTTTTACAGAGGGACGCACCTGTCCCTTAACATACAGAGCGTCCATGGACGCAGATTTTGTGAACATGGTCAGCGTCCCCGCAGGTAAGGCTAGAGAGAACCTGCGACCCCAGAGATAAACATAGTTTTTACAAGACTTTCTCTCTTCTTTGAGTTTGAGATGGATAACAGAGGCATGAGACTTGCCTAAGAGGGTAGCATGACTGTTGATTTGAGCCATACTAACTGTAAGTAGTCAAGGTGACATTTTTTAGTGTAACAGATTGCCCCCTAAAGTGCGAAGCCTGGAATAGAATAGGGTTTTGTAATTCTAGGAAGGGTGAAGCGCTTTATCATTTCAAGGATTGTCTTGTGGATGGCCTGGTTGGAACCTGCAATTTTCAACACAAAATACATGTATAAGATTATATCATCACTGAGGTAGGCATTCCCATACTCAGATTCAAAACTTTAACTAATGGACTAACTACTCTGATACAGGAATGATCTTGCAGTACATCATTTTTATAGACTTTTGTAGACACAGTATGGACGCAGCCATCGGTTTATGATTAGTCTACATAGATAATGAATACAAAACTCCTCGCAGCCTGGATGGTAGAAACTAGATCCAGGGTCTTCACTTCTACTTCCCGAATTGGTACGATTCTAGCCATGTGATTAAATGATTTGATGTCGAACATGTTAGAAACCACTTGATTACCAGTCGATGATGTAAACTGTTAACAAGCGTGAGAGAAACCACCAGTAATGTCAATGGTCCTCAAAGTACCAAGCACAACCCGTGAAATGTGAATAGATGTTTTGATGTCGAACACTTCACGGAATCCTTTGATCGAAAGTCAATGATGTAAACTGACGTCAAAGGCGAGAAACCTGCCATTGATGCATGCAGACTTCAAGGTACTGTCGATTCCTAAGTCATCTTTCTAGATAATGTGTCGATGTCGATAGAAAGCGACCCGTTGCAGGCAAGCCCACAACACGAAATCATTGTTCAAGTTGAAGAAATGTTGCTGTAAGGACTGACTCAGGGATGGTCAAATGGATGACAAGTATTTTGCAGATGAAAGTTTTTCTTGCAGACCTCTTGAACACATAACGACACAACAGATGGCTTGGTGACGAATAACTCAAAGTTAATCCCCGGAACCCGGTTAAAGACTTTCAAAGTGGTTTGGTCAACTGTGAGGTAAAAGATTTCCCAACCCAGGTGAATGAAAAGTGTCGTGTTCAAGAGCGGTAATAAAGTTTCTTCTGAGACAAAAGGTAACAAACAGGTTCATTCTTCTCTCTTTTCCCCCACCATTTCTGGCAAGTACCTCTTTATTTTTAACAAGCTTGAGGAGGATAACATATGCTTGATTATAAGCTCATCCTTCGGACGAGTCCAACCTAGTTTAAATTCGAACCCTAGGAAGGAGTGGTTCGTTCCTGTTTGTAATTGAACAGGTCCTCTACTGTAAAATGTTTAACGAGCCCAGTATAGGAGAAACTCGGCGTTTTTCAATTTTAGAGAGTCTGAAAAAACTAAAGGAGACTCCACGTTGAACTTTTTCGTATATTTGTGTCCCTCAAGCCCGAAAAAGTATAAAATAATACCTGGGGGAACCGCTTGATCTTGCGACCAAGGAGTACTTTCATAATAGTGCCGTTGACCTGAAAAGTAAAAAGCGATCAAGGACACGTCGTTTTATTTCCTTATCGAGTTTGAAACGACAAAAACCCGGCAATCTTTTCCTGATTTTGCGGTCAGAAAAGAGCTATAAGGGGACCGTCTCTTAATTCCATTTTAACGAGTGTAAAAGAAACGCTCGGCAATCTTTTCATGTTTTAGGAGTCAGAAAAGGGCTTAAAAGATGACTCTGAGGTTTCACTTTTTCATAAGTTTTAATGAGTTCGAAAAAGGGATAAAAATGTACTCATGGTTTTCACTTTTTCATAAATTTTAATGAGTTCGAAAAAATGATAAAAATGTACTCATATGGCCGACTTTCAATTTAATTTACGAGCAGGAAAAGACGAAAAGAACTCGGCATTTTCGTTTGTTTTACGAGAATGAAAGATAGCAAAATAATCTCGGGATTTTCATGAGTTTAACGAGTCTTGAAAATAACTGAAATTGACTCGAGATAGGTTTCATTTTTACAAAAGCTTGAAACAGATAAAAACTATGCTTCAAAGTAGTTTCATTTTTTCACAAGCTTGAAACAGAGAGAAAACTGTGCTTGATGCCCCCTAAGCATAACTGCTAGAGCGCATGCCCCCCAGCTTCATTTCATTCAATTGGTTGGATGAAATGAAGGTTCAAGTACGAGATCATTTGAAAGACTCGACCTAAAACTATAAGAAAATTATGCAAAAACTGAAATAACTAACCTAAAAACTTAACATTTATAAGATCTCGTCAATCTCTCAACTTAAGTAGAGGAGGATTTGTTTCATTTTTTAACGAGCTTGACACAGGAAAAGAACTATGCTCGGATTCGGTTTCATGTTTACGCAAGCTTGAAACAAAAAACTATGCTTGTTATAAGTTCGCATGCCCCCAGCATAATGATGCAAAACGAGGTACATGCCCCCCAAGCTTCATTTCATTCAACCAGCTGGATGGAATGGAGCTTTACTTTCAAGATCTTGTAAAGACTTGAAAAGGGAGTTGTTTCATTTTTTAACGAGCTTGACACAAGACAAAGAACCATGCTCATAACTACTCTCTACGATCTACCTAACAAAAACTCTACTCTAAAAACCTTGATTCATTTTTTAACGAGCTTGACACAAGACAAGGAACTGTGCTCTAAAATCCTTGATTCATTTTTTAATGAGCTTGACACAAGACAAGGAACTATGCTCATGATCACTATCTACAATTTACCTACTTAACCTACCCTTGTTTCATTTTTTAACGAGCTTGACACAAGACAAGGAACTATGCTCAAAAAGTTCGCATGCCCCCAGCATAATGATGCAAAGCGAGGTACATGCCCCCCAGGCTTCATTGCATTCAACCGGCTGGATGAAATGAAGGTTTACTTTCAATATTTAACTTGAAAAGGGAGTTGTTTCATTTTTAAGGAGGTTGACACAAGAAAAGAACTATCCTCAAACCTGATTCATTTTTTAACGAGGTCGACTCAGTAACAGGAACTATCCTCAAACCTGATTCATTTTTTAACGAGGTCGACTCAGTAACAGGAACTATCCTCAAAACCCTAGTTTCTACAATCTACCTACATATCCTAAAATCTAGCTGATTCATTTTTTAATGAGGTTGACTCAGTAAAAGAACTGTCCTCATACTAGCCTGTTTCATTTTTTAACGAGGTTGATACAGGAAAAAACTATCCTCGTTCACACTGATTCATTTTTTAACGAGGTTGACACAGTAGAAGGAACTTTCCTCACGCTCACTGATTCATTTTTTAACGAGGTTGACACAGTAAAAGGAACTTTCCTCATAACATCCAATTTCATTTTTTAACGAGGTTGAGAGAGGAACAAACTATCCTCGTAACATTGATCATGGTTTCCAACTGGAGGAAAGACATGTCAATGGACACACCTTGATCATGGCTTCCAAGAGGTCTTCATCCGAAGGAAGAATACTTCTTGGGAAGGAACACATGTCAAGGGACTCAAAAGGGATAAGAACATCGTGTTCAAGTAATCCCATAGAGTTTTCCATGTCAATTACCGGAGCTAAATCAAAGGAAGATGAGCAAACAGTGAGAGGCTCACTTACATCGGTAACTGAAATCATGGGACCAGTTGCCACATAATTAACCCGTGGCAGGGTAGATACCACTTTAGAATCAGGAACATTTAGGGGTGTCATATTATTGGTAGTTGAGACAAGACTAGGGAACGAAAGCTGGTCTACAGTTACAATACTGCCATCGTGAGGGAAAGACATCACGCGAAAGAGTGTCGATACGACAGCTTTCATTGCATAAACATAGTCTCGCCCAAGGAGTAAATTGAAATCCAAGGGACCTCGAACTACCATAAGATCAACACAAACAGTTTTACCTTCCAAGGTGATAGAAAACTTAGGAAGGATCCCTAAAGGTTCACTAATTGTTCTGTTAAAAGCTTTCAGATTCTGCGTAATAGGCGCAAGCTGAGGGGAACCCAAAGCTTTCCAAACAGCTGAGGATAAAATACTAACAGAAGCACCTTCATCTACCTGAGTACGATGTATGTCCCTACCACCAGCCTTGACAATGATTTGGAAAGGGATGGAGGAAGGAAGACGAGGTTCTGTCAGTCTATTCCAATCAAAGGAAAAGACCTCAGTACTTGGAGGGGGTTCTGTAGAAACAGGTGAAATGCCCCCCGGCATAGAAGAATCCGATGTAACAAGAAGAACATCAGCGGTATGAAATTTACTCTCGAAAAGGAGAGTGTGATCGACCGAATGTGAAATTGAATCGACCACTTGATCAACTAATGGATCATCAACCTGAGTGACATGAGTTTCACTCTCCAATGGGAGAGTGTGATCGACTGTACTTGAATTTAGATCAATCACTCCGTCAGTTGACGGTAGGTTGGGAGAAAGTTTACGGTAACCAGTTGGAAATTCTTGCTGTGGAACAGTAAGTTTTTCAAACAATGTTGAGGCTTCATCCATGTGAGGGCAAATGTGAGTTTGATGACTCCCTTTGCATAACTTACAAGGAAACCTAACTTTACCCTTTTCCCCAGGAACCTGACTATCACTGGTTGATGGATCAACAGAAAGTTGATGAGATTTTTCTGACCATACTTCCAAGACCTTTGGAATACCAGGACAATTGACAAGGAAGTGGTCACCCTTACAAAGCTTGCAAGGGTATTTGGGTTTACGGTGCATGTCGGAATTTTCCTCAACACAACTAACACTTACAGCCATGGTTGGTTGGTTGACTTCTTTCTTATCTTGCTTCTTCTTCTTCTTCTTCTTCTTCCCTTTCTTCTTCTTCTTAACCTCCTGGTTACTAGCATCAAGGCTTTTACCAGGCGAAGAGGAAGAAATGGAGGAAGAAAAATTAGGCGAAGAAGGTAAAGGGTCAACAGAAGCTTGGTGATGTTGAGATGGTGAACTCTGTTGAGGTGAAGCATCCGGTTGAGGTGGAACAATTGGAGTACTTTGGGCCAACGAAGTTGAAAATAACCATATTGGTAATCCTATTGTAAATCCAGGTAATGACAAAGTAGCCATATAAGGAGGACCAACATTTCCAAAATAAGGAAAAGTACTAGGATTCTCATTAGGAGGGGTTCCTAGGTTGATAAATTCCGGAACATTTGCCATTATATTCAACTTCAGTGAATTTTATTAACAATTTAAAACTAAAATTAACAATTAACAATTCACACTTAACAACTAAAATTCACAATTCACACCTATGGTCTCTAAAAGTAAAAACAAACAAATTAACACGCACTATCAAATCTAGGAGTCAAACCATACACAAACAGTAGCCTTCCGGACCGAAAACACTAGTTGGTGATGAAGTCCAACATCGCCGAATTCAGTACAGAAGTGGTGGGTGGAACAGTTACCCCGGCAACCTGCTTAATGAATAGACCGGCACAAGTTCCTCCACTTTAACCGTCTCGAAGTGAAGTGAACCCCCCGGAAAATCCAAGTGAGTATAACCGACGTCTGCTCCAGGTACAGTGGGACCTTCCCTCCACCGTCACCTTGGTAGAACCCTAAATATTATGGTCACTAAGGTCACCAACAGTAACAAATACACCTGGGGGAACAGTCTAAACTCCGACAGCACGCAAGGGCAGAGTAGCAAGCTCCAATCCCCTTACCGGCTCCTTGACAATAATCCAAGGTTTACCGATAAGTGACCCCTGGCTCCTTGACAATGGTTAATCCGAGGTTTACCGTTTGTAATACGTACTGCCTGGCGTCGTTCCCAACAAGGGAGGAATGATCCCCTCACTGGTTCGGACACGAGCTCGTGCTTCTCCTTTAAGAGGAGCTTTCCCAGAATGTAACTGAAACAATTGGATTTGTTCTACTCAAGATAGACTATCTGTTTGGTTTTGTAGTCTTGGAGAGTTAAGTACTCACCTACTCCAAGACCCTAGCCTAAGCTATGTTGGTGTTTCAGAGCCCTAGAAATGTAAAAATTACTAGATGAATTTTAATTAAGCGCTGTGTTATTAAGGCTGTTATTACTCAAATGGGTAAATGGAGATGAAACCAATGGTGTTATGACCCGACTCAACTGAATGCAATCGAATATGATAATGCAATCCTTTCAATTCGATGAATCCTAACTAAAGTAAGGAGAGAGTTTCCATTCACTTCCAACAATGCAAAAAATTGATCACTAAGAGAAAATATAACAAATTCTCTAATGCACTAATTTTATCAAGAAAAACTAATGCAAATCAATTCCAAACCATTTTTGTCATTTTTTATTTTTGTGTAAATTCAAATCAAAGAAAGCTGATCTAAATCTACGATTGATTTTTCAGAATGTAAACTATGCAATGGTAATCTAAGCACAATTCACTTGAAAAGCATGCAAATGTAATCTATGCACATTTTTCATTAATATTCTGAAAATGAGAATTCTAATTATGCAAACGTGATCTATGCAAGAGAATTCTCAAACACAAGACGATTCTAATGTGATCTAAGAACCAATCAAGTGCAAGTCGAGAAAATTGGGTGAGAGTTCCAAAGATCAAAACATAAAAACACTCAAAGGCGATTAACACTCATACACAATTTAGCCCCCCCCGGCGAATGAGGGGGAAATTTTTTTGCAAAAACAAAAGCAAAGAGATGCAAAATTGTGAAAAGACTGAGACAAACCTCCAAGTAATGATCAAAGGAAATCAAATCAAGAATTTCTCAAGAAAAAGACTCAAAACACCCAATTGATGAAAGCTAAGAGCAGGAACAAGCTTAGGTGAAAATTTTTGACAGGGTACTAAAGGATCTGGGCAGAAAACACTAAGAAAAAACAAAATCTAAAAGCAATTAAAACAAAAATGGAGTTTTCCTAAATTTTTACAGGAAGACGCAGGCAACCCGTTAGAACAGGCGCGGGCCCGCTCTGTGCAAACGGCAACAGCGCGTCCAAAGACGCACTGTGCAGTACTCAGAGGGTGCGTCCTTCTGGAAAAGTTAAGAAAAACCAAATCTAACTAAATCTAAAGCTAAGCCACCCAAATACTAATTCTCACAGTCAAAAACCAGAAAATAAAAATGATTTTCTCAAAGCAAAGTTCATATAAAGGAAAAGACTCTCTCATTAATGGATTCCCCAGCGGAGTCGCCAATTTGTCACACGGAATCTGTCAAGGGTGCGGACACGACTGACCTTCCTAGAAGTCTAAGACATTCTAATGACAAACAAGACAAAATGGAGTAATCTTTCTCTAAATACACCTTTTACAACATGAAAACTACAAGTGTTTAGGCTTACCTTATTCCAAAACGCTGTTGTTGAAGTCCGTTCTTGACGATCCGGATGAGCTCCTCCTTCAAGTCAATTCCTGCAACCACAAACAATCAAACAATTACCAAGCACTTGCATTTCATATAATAAAACATATATCCAACATGCAGACCAAGGAACACATGAAATAACTCATTAACACAAGCTATTGAGAAAAATAAACCAGTTTGTATTAATAACGAAACAAAGAAACTCTTACAACCTGGCCTTGGTGTTGTGCAAGTTCCTCCCAGGGTCCATCAAGGGTTTTCCTCTACTTTGACAAAGCTCACCCACTTCCAAGTAGAATCAAGCAAAGACAATCTCTCCTCACAAGGTTCTAAATGGGAGTCCTAAATCCTGCAGCATTTACCCAAAGAAATCTATAGCTTTCAACCTCTTCTCCTTCTGGCTCAATGCCTTTATTTATAGTGCTGTAAAGAGGTTATTCAGGTCCACTATCAATGGGATCATCCCCCTCTATGGGTGGGATAGCTCCCTTATTGATGGGATAAGTTCCCCCTTAATAGAGATACATGAACCAACTGGAGGCGCATCCATTTCATCAAACCGACCTCTAGAATGTTCTAGAAGTAACCACAAGTAACTTTTTCAAGATAAAACTCGCGCATTTTGCCTTTTACAGAGGGACGCACCTGTCCCTTAACATACAGAGCGTCCATGGACGCAGATTTTGTGAACATGGTCAGCGTCCCCGCAGGTAAGGCTAGAGAGAACCTGCGACCCCAGAGATAAACATAGTTTTTACAAGACTTTCTCTCTTCTTTGAGTTTGAGATGGATAACAGAGGCATGAGACTTGCCTAAGAGGGTAGCATGACTGTTGATTTGAGCCATACTAACTGTAAGTAGTCAAGGTGACATTTTTTAGTGTAACAGCTACTAGCCTTTCTAGCTCGTTAAAGTAAAGGGAAGTGCCATCCCTCCTCTATATTTTAATCTTTTTGGACCTGAGGGATCATTACAAAAAAAGATCGAGCGCTTGTCTTGGTCAGCTCGCTAAAACTATCGAAAAGTCATCCCTTTCGTATTATTTTATACTTTTTCGGACTTAAGGGATTATACCACGAAAAAGGACTACTGGAGTTTCCTTTCTGTCTCTTTTCAAACTCTCTAAACATGAAAAGGACCGAGTTGTCTTTGTCGTTAAACTCGTTAAAACAATAGCGACAAACTTGTCTACCCAGATAAGAGCGAGTTTCACTGTCACTAGACTTGCTAAAATAGAGCGACAGGTTTGCCCGAAGGGAAAATTATAGAACAAGCATATGTTATCCTCATTAAGCTTGACAAAAATAAAGAGGTAGTGGTCAGCAATGACTGGGGAAAAGGGAAGAAAACTTGAAGAACTTCATTGGTAGCAGGTTGCTCTTGAAAATGACACTTTCACTCCATCACCATGATTGAGTCGAGTTGGGTTATTCCATTCACCATCACCATTGGTCCTCCATACTATCCATGGGGTTAACGCTACCGGTCCATCACAGTGTCGCCGATATGTTCAAGAGAAGTCACTCAGAGAATTCACCAACCCAGCTAACGCCTCATCCACTGCAATACCTTCACGCTCCATTTTTTATGACCGCCACCCTAAACCTTGTATCATCAGATCGTTTTCACCTCCAGAAAATCATTTGCTTCGTTTCGTGTCGTAGATGTGGGATTCATTAAGGCCCTCCTAAAACAGGTCACTTCTTGTGGACATCAGCTCATTATCCAAGAAGTTGACTTAGGAACAACCCTTTTAGTACTTTGAAGCGTGCATGCCTCAATGGCAAGTTTCTCACTTCCGGCGATAGGTTTACATCAATGGCCTTCGACTGGAAGATTTTGTGTGGTGTTCGACGTCAAGTACTATATTCACACCACATGAATTATACTATAGTACCTTGGGGGTCATTATCATTATCGGTGATTCCTCTCGCGCCTGTTAACAACTTACATCATTGGCTGGTAATCAGGCGATGTCTTTCCATGTTTGAATTCAAGACATCTTTTCACATGGATCGACTTATACATCAGGCGAAGATTAGACAAGTTTGAAGACCCCAGATCTAGTTTCATTCATCCAGGTTGCGATATATTCAGGAAAATAAAGACATCAAATGTACTCCATAGCTGCACAGATGATCATCCAAGCTAAGGGATGATGGCTCTACCAGAATCATCAGTCTACCACACAGACGATTTTCTGTCCTATGTACATGAAACTGATTTTACAGAGTTGAGAATGGGAATTCCCACCTCAGCTAGATGATGAAAATAATATGAAGATAATGTATTGTATTGTATTTTATACAGGTCACCTTCTAGTTCGAAAAACCTCGGATCCTCATGATAAAGCATTTTACCCGACATCAGAAGATTTACGACCTCATGCTTTAGGGGGCAACTGTTATAGACATATTTGGGCACTGTAACCCCAATCACATATGTCGATAAACCAAGGACTCTCAAACCCCTAAAAGTGTTGTTTCACACCTTAAAAGATCAAGGTTAACTGATTACATCATTTCCCAGAAGTTCTCCCTGAAAAACTACTCAGAACTGGTCAAAACTGGACCATACAAACTGCTCCATGTTGAGGGTGTGATGCATCTCACCTGTTACACACAAGGGGTACAATGCATATTGAAAATCCCTTCTGTAGGGTGTGATGAGTGAGAATAGACAAATGGCAGAGGCAGTTTACTAGGTGGAAACTCAGAGAATCTTCTAGAAACTGCTCATATGACACTTGCCTCTCTGAATTCGCCCAGGGACAAGGATAATTTTAGGGGCAAATGTTCGCCCTTTGGCGAAATTAAGGGGTTTTAAATTTTTAGTGGGCGAATATTTTGTATCATAGTACATTTTTACAAATCACCTCAAATAGCCCACCTTATTTTAAGGGAGAGGGTAAAAAAAGTAAATTTAGCCCTTGAAATTACGACTTACAACCTTCCATTCGCCCATTTTCAAGAATAGGTTTTATTTAAGTGAATCCATTCGCCCATTTTCAAGAATAGGTTTTATTTAAGTGAATCCTATGGGCCAAATACCATATTTATAAAAGAGGTATGGTAAATTAATAAAAATATAAATAAATGAGAGGTATGGTAAATAAATAAAACATTTTTTATATTTACTCCATAAGTCACCTTATATACATGTAAGGGTGTAAACAAATAAAAATATAAGTAAAGTGGAGGTATGGTAAATAAATAAAACGTCTTTTTATACTTACTGAAAAGGTATGGTAAATAAATAAAAATATAAATAAACTAGACGTATCGTAAATAAATAAAACCTCTTTTTATATTTAGTCCATAAGGTATGGTAAATTAATAAAAATATAAATAAATGAGAGGTATGGTAAACAAATAAAATATTTTTTTATATTTACTCCATAAGTCACCTTATATTACGAACACTCAAAAAATGGGTTATATTTAGGTGAAACCTATGGCCAAAATACTATGGGACAAATACCATGGACTAGATTGTTATTAATACCATGCAAAAAACCATTATTAACCCTAATATTAGAATTAATAAAAATAAAAATTGCACATGGTATTCACCCATGGTATTCACCAAAATGGCACATGGTATTGACCCATGGTATTCACCTGGAATGTAGCCTATTTAAACGGGGAATTAAACCAGCATGTAGCCTATGCTAAGATTCACTAGGACTTTACAAAGTTTTATTATTTAGTGAAAGACTAGCCAAGATCTTACAAGATCTTATAATTGAGTAAAATATTCGCCATGCCTGGTGAGAGATTCGCCAAAAAAATATATATACATATTATATTATTGATAAAATCACCTTCAATTTTTCCTATATACCATGGAGATTCGCCCATTTATTATATTGATAAATTTAGGGGGGGTTCTTAAAATTTTCCCTGCCCAGGGATGAGTAAGAGATCATCCAATCTCCAAGTGGAACCAAGAACTATCAGTGAAATGACACTAATCAAAAACCCAAAAGTGACTCACCTCTCTAAAAATATCTATAAATGGATCCCTCATCCCAGAGATCCAGAGGCTGGAATTTTGTAATTTGTAAGGAAGTGATGTTGGTTTCTCTTTGAGACTTTGTATTGTTGGGTGATCTTGCTTTTCATGAGGTGAAGAGGGCTTTCATGCTAGGAGGATGATGCTGGATTAGACAACTAGGTTGTAATCCTCTCTTCTACTTCTACTATCAATAAAGCTATTTTAGTTTTCCTCCATATACTTGTGTACTTGTAAATCTTGTATTTGTGAATGCAATTGTATGGTTAATGTGCATCTGATTCTACATTGTTTATGGTATTATATATCTCTATGCTTTGATGGTATTTTGCTGCTTTGCCTCTACAGATGTTCTTTGAAGTAGGACAAGTGAGAAAGGAGTGGCGAAGCTCTATCAAAGGAGAGAGGAAACAAGCAAGGAGCCAAGCAAAAGACTGAGGTTGGTGCTCTCTACTTCTCTCTTATGTATCATCCATAAAGGAAAACACAAGTTGCTTTGAATTGTTTGTTTCTAAGATAGCTACCCGTCTTAGTGGGACTAGTAGATCAAATAGCGACACTAGTTTTCCCGGAAACAAGAAGTGGGATTGAAACTAGTGAAATGAATCACATAGCAGCAATCATCACTTTCAGGGCTTGCACCTGGTAACCAGGACTTCTCGGGAGGTCACCCATCCCATATCGCCATCGGCTTAAGGGCGCTTAACTGTGGATTTTTTCCCACAATCAAGGCCACTTAGCTTGTTACCCCATTTGCAAAACCTTAGCAAGTATTGTGCCTCATGAACCATTCAAGTAGAGTTCCCTTCACTCTTTTGAATTTAAGTATTGAGGGTTTTTCATAGTGAATTATATTAGATATCATTTTTGGGATTCAACAGCGTTAAGTAAGTCATTCATCTATGACCATATCCATGAGAGGTAGTCGTAACTGAATAATTTCTCGTGATTTTTGAATAGTTCACTTAGCACTCATTGCAGCAGGTGATGCTCACAGGGTTGAAGAAGTGGGATTGAAACTAGTGAAATGAATCACATAGCATCAATCATCACTTCTGAGGCTTGCACCCGATAACCAAGACTTCCTGGGAGGTCACCCATCCCAGATCGCCTCTGGCTCAAGCACGCTTAACTGTGGATTTTTCCCGACAATAAAGCCCACTTAGCTTGCTACCCCATTTTCAAAACCTTAGCAAGTATTGTGCCTCATGAACCATTCAAGTAGATTTCCCTTCACTCTTTTGAATTTAAGTATTCAGGGGTTTTCGCAGTGCATTATATTAGATATCATTTTTGGGATTCAACAACGTTAAGTAAGTCATTCATCTATGGCCATTTCCATGAGAGGTAGTCATAACTGAATGATTCCTCATGACTTTTGAATAGTTCACTTAGCACTCATTACATCGGGTGATGCTCACAGGGGTGAAGAAGTGGGATTGAAACTAGTGAAATGAATCACACAGCACATAAATCATCACTTCCGGTGCTTGCACCAGGTAACCAAGACTTCCTGGGAGGTCACCCATCCCAGATCGCCTCTGGCTAAAGCGCGCTTAACTGTGGGTTTTTCCCCACAATCAAGCCCACTTATCTTACTACCCCATTTGAAAAACCATAGCAAGTATTGTGCCTCATGAGCCATTCAAGTAGAGTTCCCTTCACTCTTTTGAAATTAAGTATTGAGGGGTTTTTGTAGTGCATTATATTAGATATCATTTTTGGGATTCAACAAAGTTAAGTAAGTCATTCATCTATGACCATTTCCATGAGAGGTAGTCATAATTGAATAATTTCTCATGATTTTTGAATAGTTCACTTAGCACTCATTGCATCGGATGATCCTCATAGGGGCGAAGAAGTGGGATTGAAACTAGTGAAATGAATCACATAGCGTCAATCATCACTTCTGGGGCTTGCACCTGATAACCAGGACTTCCTAGGAGGTCACCCATCCTAGATCGCCTCTGGCTCAAGTGCACTTAACTGTGGATTTTTCCCCACAATCGAGCCCACTTAGCTTGCTACCCCATTTGCAAAACCTTAGCAAGTATTGTGCCTCATGAACCATTCAAGTAGAGTTCCCTTCACTCTTTTGAATTTAAGTATTAAGGGGTTTTCGTAGTGCATTATATTAGATATCATTTTTGGGACTCAACAGCGTTAAGTAAGTCATTCATCTATGACCATTTCCATGAGAGGTAGTCGTAACTGAATGATTTCTCATGATTTTTGAATAGCTCAATTAGCACTCATTTCATCGGGTGATGCTCACAGGGGTGAAGAAGTGGGATTGAAACTAGTGAAATGAATCACATGGCGTCAATCATCACTTCTGGGGCTTGCATCTGGTAACCAGGACTTCTTGGGAGGTCACCCATCCTAGATCGCCTCTGGCTCAAGCGCGCTTAACTGTGGATTTTTCCCCACAATCAATCCCACTTATCTTGCTACCCCATTTGCAAAACCTTAGCAAGTATTGTGCCTCATGAACCATTCATGTAGAGTTCCCTTCACTCTTTTGAATTTAAGTATTGAGGGGTTTTCGCAGTGCATTATATTAGATATCATTTTTGGGATTCAAGTGTGTTAAGTAATTCATTCATCTATGACCATTTCCATGAGAGGTAGTCGTAACTGACTAATTTCTCATGATTTGTGAATAGTTCACTTAGCACTCATTGCATTGGGTGATGCTCACAAGGGTGAAGAAGTGGGATTGAAACTAGTGAAATGAATCACATAGCTTCAATCATCACTTCCGGGGCTTGCACCTGGTAAGTAGGACTTCTCGAGAGATCACCCATCCCAGATCGCCTCCAGCTCAAGCGTTAACTGTGGAATTTCCCCACAATGAAGCCCACTTAGCTTGCTACCCCATTTGAAAAACCTTAGCAAGTGTTGTGCATCATGAACCATTCAAGTAGAGTTCCCTTCACTCTTTTGAATTTAAGTATTGAGGGGTTTTCGCATTGCATTATATTAGATATCATTTTTGGGATTCAATAGTGTTAAGTAAGTCATTCATCTATGACCATTTCCATGAGAGGTAGTCGTAACTGAATAATTTCTCATGATTCTTGAATAGTTCACTTAGCACCCATGCATCGGGTGATGCTCACAAGGCTGAATAAGTGTGATTGAAACTAGTGAAATGAATCGCATAGTGTCAATCATCACTTTCGGGGCTTGCACCCAGTAACCTGGACTTCCAGGGAGGTCACCAATCCCAGATCGCCTCTGGCTTAAGTGCACGTAACTGTGGATTTTTCCCCAAAATCAAGCCTACTTAGCCTTCTACCCTATTTGCAAAACCTTAGCAAGTATTGTGCCTCATGAACCATTCAAGTATATTTCCCTTCACTCTTTTGAACTTAAGTATTGAGGGGTTTTCATAGTGCATTATAATAGATATCATTTTTGGGATTCAACTGTGTTAAGTAAGTCATTCATCTATGACCATTTCCATGAGAGGTAGTCGTAACTAACTAATTTATCATGATTTTTGAATAGTTCACTTAGCACTCATTGCATCGGGTGATGATCACAGGGGTGAAGAAGTGGGATTGAAACTAGTGAAATAAATCACATAGCGCCAATCATCACTTCCGGGGCTTGCACCCGATAACCAGGACTTCCTGGGAGTTCACCCTTCCCAGATCACCTCTGGCTCAAGCGTGCTTAACTGTGGAGTTTTCCCCACAATCAAGCCCACTTAGCTTGCTACCCCATTTGCAAAACCTTAGCAAGTATTGTGCCTCATGAACCATTCAAGTAGATTTCCCTTTACTCTTTTGAATTTAAGTGTTGAGGGGTTTTCGTAGTGCATTATATTAGATATCATTTTTGGGATTCAAGTGCGTTAAGTAAGTCATTCATCTATGACCGTTTCCATGAGAGGTAGTCATAACTGACTAATTTCTCATGATTTTTGAATAGTTCACTTAGCATTCATTACATCGAGTGATGCTCACAGGGGTGAAGAAGTGGGATTGAAACTAGTGAAATGAATCACATAGCGTCAAATCATCAATTCTGGGGCTTGCACATGGTAACCAGGACTTCCCAAGAGGTCACCCATCCCAGATCGCCTTTGTCTCAAGCGTACTTAATTGTGGAGTTTTCCCCACATTCAAGCCCACTTAGCTTGCTAGCACCAAGTAACTAGGACTTCCTCAAAGGTCACCCATCCCAGATCGTCTCTAGCTCAAGCACGCTTAACTGTGGAGTTTTCCCCACAATCAAGCCCACTTAGCTTGCTACCCAATTTGCAAAACCTTAACAAGTACTGTGCCTCATGGACCATTCAAGTAGAGTTCCCTTCACTCTTTTTAATTTAATTATTGACGGGTTTTCGCAGTGCATTATATTAGATATCATTTTTGGGATTCAATTGCGTTAAGTAAGTCATTCATCTATGACCATTTCCATGAGAGGTAGTCGTAACTGACTAATTTCTCATGATTTTTGAATAGTTCACTTAGCACTCATTGCATTGGGTGATGCTCACAGGGGTGAAGAAGTGGTTTTGAAACTAATGAAATGAATCACATAGCATCAATCATCACTTTCGGGGCTTGCACCCGGTAACTAGGACTTCTCAAGAGGTCACCCATCCTATATCGCCTCTGGCTCAAGCACGCTTAACTGTGGAGTTTTCCCCACAATCAAGCCCACTTAGCTTGCTAGCACCTAGTAACCAGGACTTCCTGAGAGGTCACCCATCCCAGATCACCTCTGGCTCAAGTTCACTTAACTGTGGAGTTTTCCCCACAATCAAGCCCACTTAGCTTGCTACCCCATTTGCAAAACCTTAGCAAGTATTGTGCCTCTTGAACCATTCAAGTAGAGTTCCCTTCACTCTTTTGAATTTAAGTGTTGAGGGGTTTTCATAGTGCATTATATTAGATATCATCTTTGAGATTCAACTGTGTTAAGTAAGTCATTCATCTATGACCATTTCCATGAGAGGTAGTCGTAATTGACTAATTTCTCATGATTTGTGAATAGTTCACTTAGCACTCATTACATCGGGTGATGCTCATAGGGGTGAAGAAGTGGGATTGAAACTAGTGAAATGAATCACATTGCGTCAATCATCACTTCTGGGGCTTGCACCCAGTAACCAGGACTTTTCGGGAGGTCACCCATCCCAGATTGCCTCCGGCTCAAGTGCGCTTAACTACGGAGTTTTCCCCACAATCAAGCCCACTTAGCTTGCTACCCCATTTGCAAAACCTTAGCGAGTATTGTGCCTCATGAACCATTCAATTAGAGTTCCCTTCACTCTTTTGAATTTAAGTATTGAGGGGTTTTCGCAGTGCATTATATTAGATATCATTTTTGGGATTCAATTACGTTAAGTAAGTCATTCATCTATGACCATTTCCACGAGAGGTAGTCGTAGTAGTCATCACATCAGGTGATGCTCACAGGGGTGAAGAAGTGGGATTGAAACTAGTGAAATGAATCACATAGCGCTAATCATCACTTTTGGGGCTTTCACCCAGTAACCATGACTTCCTGAGAGGTCATCCATCCCAGATCGCCTCTATCTCAAGCACACTTAACTGTGGAATTTTCCCCACAATCAAGCCCACTTAGCTTGATATCTAATATAATTCATTTGAAAACCGCTCAATATTTAAATTCAAAAGAGTGAAGGGAACTCTACTTGAATGGTTCATGAGGCACAATACTTGCTAAGGTTTTGCAAATGTGGTAGCAAGCTAAGTGAGCTTGATTGTGGGGAAAATTCGATAGTTAAGCGTGCTTGAGCTAGAGGCAATCTGGGATGGGTGACATCCTGGGAAGTCCTAGTTACTAGGTGCAAGCCCCGGGAGTGATGATTGAAGCTATGTGATTCATTTCACTAGTTTTAATCCCACTTCTTCAACCCTGAGAGCATCACCCGACGTAATGAGTGCTAAGTGAACTATTCAAAAATCATGAGAAATTAGTCAGTTACGACTACCTCTCATGGAAATGGTCATACCCCTCAATACTTAAATTCACAAGAGTGAAGGGAACGCTACTTGAATGGTTCATGAGGCACAATACTTGCTAAGGTTTTGCAAATGGGGTAGCAATCTAAGTGGGCTTGATTGTGGGGAAAACTCTACAGTTAAGTGCTCTTGAGCCAGAGGCAATCTGGGATGGGTGACCTCCCGGGAAGTCCTAGTTACTGGGTGCAAGACCCAGAAGTGATGATTGACGCTATGTGATTCATTTCTCTTGTTTCAATCCCACTTATTCACCCCTGTGAGAATCAGCCGATGCAATGAGTGCTAAGTGAGCTGTTCAAAAATCATGAGAAATTAGTTAGTTATGACTACCTCTCATGGAAATGGCCATAGATTAATGACTTACTTAACACAGTTGAATCCCAAAAATGATATCTAATACCTCAAGGGTTTTGCCTATTATTCTCTTGTGTTCAATCTTGTGAATGTTTTGATTTATATGTTAATGATTTATTTTATGTCTTAATTTCATATCTATTGAAACACAAAACAAGTGGTATGAGATCCCTTTCCTTGGCCAAAGTGTTTTTTTTTAAGGGAAAAAATGAGGGCTATGACATTTAAATGACTTCCAATAAAATTCTAGGTTGAATTTGCAGAAACAAGTTATAAGTTTGACTTCCTTATGGAAAATCACTCAAATTCAAAAAAAAAAACATTTGAATTGAAAATTTGGAGGTCAAGGTATCGATGATTTAAAATCAACTATTTCAAGGGTTTTTCCTGACAACCACATAAACTATAAAGCTCATAAGTTTTGAAAGAGGCCTTTGATTTCCACAATACCAGCTTCATTGGAAAGAGGATTTTTAATTGTTTAAATTGATATGTGATATGTTATACTTTCAATCAATATTGAGTAGGATATATCCATTGTAAGTTTCACCTTCTAACCCTCATGGACATGGATGTACTAAGGTCATTAAAAAACATTCTTGAGGATTAACTTCAAAGACTCCAAGAGATGCAAGAAATGGTAGATAAATGGTAGGGGACCTTAATTCGTTGACCTATATACATTAACATCAAGGAAGCTTATATTGAAGGATGATATTCCTAATACGATCTCAAGAATGCTTATATTTCTTGGCCTTTGGTAGTTTTCATTTTGGGGATTACAACTACTTTTCTCTTCTATTTAATAGCTCTACTTTGCCTTATGTAGAGCATACCATAGAGGGACATCTATAGTTGGTCTGGGATATGAGATTTCATCTTGCTAATTCCCCAATTGTAGTTTCCAATGTCAATGAATTCTCCAAGATGGATGGATCTATATGTTTAGATGCACATGATCAAGGTCAACAACTAGTTAAGATCAACATTGATACAAGAGGAAATCCACTCTGTAAATCCAAATCTAAAACCAAATTGGGCCACACCCTAGAAAAGAAAGGAGTGGAATGTCCTATCAATCATATTAGCCATATCAAGTTTGATTCTCTTTCCTTGAAGAATTGTTTGAATAATGATTCAATTGTAGTATTCTAGATTTAATTATTGTTGTTTTGTTATATCTCTAAAGTTTATTTTGAGAGAGAAAGTATGGTTGGGAGATTTTTGGAAATTTTGTTGCGAGATTGTGGGAAAGCTCTCAAACATGTATAGATTTTGGTCTTATTAATAAAATTGATTTGAGTTGGTGATAGTATTGATAGATTTTTTGTGTTGCTCCATTATTTCTTTTGTATTAATGATTCTTCATTTGGTATCAATGTGAGTGTTAAAGATTTTATCTCACACTACTACCACTACCACGACTATGCTATCTATCCATTTTACTTGGATGCTTAACCTGAAGAATCAATATGCAATTGAGAAGATATGGCTAGAAAGAAACCAAGGCATACTAAAATGACAAAATCTCATCTTTTCAAAATCCAAGTAAACAAAATCAATATTTGTCTAGGCCTAGTTTGTGTATGCTTCTTCTCTTTCTCCTTGACTCTGATACGCTAATCTCATTATTTGTGAGTCTTTTCTAAGAAGAAGTAAGGTGCAACTAGTGACATAGATGACCCTCACATCGTCCTATGTTGGTTGAAATTTAATTTTAGGTATTAGATCGTGAGCGTCCTTATTTTTGGTGAACATTAATTCCCTCACATTTGTTAGCATTGAGTGTGATTTTTTCCCTACATTGGTGTTGTTGTCACCTACTACACCTTTTTGAAATTGTGTCAAATGATGTCAAATGATGGCCAAAAAAGGGATCTGAAGTGAAAAAAGGCCAAAGTGGAGGGAAAATATAAGAGGTTGAAATCACGAGGAGGAAGCTAAAATCAAAAGCCTAAGTCCTGAAGCCAAAAGGAAAGCCGAAATCCAAAGGGAGACTGAAATCTAAAGAGGAGTTCTGAAATTTGGGACCCGATCACATCGTAACACTTTAAATTCCTTTTCGAAAAAGTTCTGATGAGAGGGGTGATATTATATGGCACCCATTCATGGAAAACAAAAGGGACCAAGGGTGCAGAATTGAGCGGAGCCCCTAAGTGCTAAGATGGAATTTTGGAGGATGGTGGTGTCAGAAATTTGCTTTAATTATTAATTGAAAATCTTCCTATGAGAGGAGCTTTGATATCACGTGACAAAGGAGCTTTGATATCATGTGGCAGCTAGTCACAAAGACTCAAAAGAACCGACGACCTAGAGCGGGCAGAGCACTTAAGTGCCAAGAAGGGATATCAAAGGTTGAAGGCATCAAAACTCTTTTTAATTATATTTTGAAAAACTTCTAATAAAGAGGGGATCCGATACAGACTGGCACTTGGTCATGAAAATACAAAGGAAATGAGCAAAAAACAAAGGACCCTAGGGACCCTTTCTCTCTCCTCAAAACTAGACACATGGCAGCAAATAGTTGGTTCTAAGAAGCTAACAAGGCATATTAGGTCAGCATGACATGGTCGGACAAGGACATGTGGAAGGCGATTTTAGAATTTTGGAGGGCCTAAAGGGACAAATCTGGGTGACATTTGTCACCACTTAGGAGGCACCATGTGGAGATTATGACACCATCATGATGTCATGTCGTAGACCTATATTTCATAATTAGCTTTTGAAAATGTTCTGATGAAGAGGGCTTCGATATTATATGTTTCCCGGTCATGGGAACTCCAAAGAACTAAGGGCGCAGAGTTGGGACCAAGCACCAAGAGTTATGAGCTCATCGGAAGTGGGAATTTTCGTAACTCCAATGTTAATTCTTAATTTGAAAAATTTTGATTAAGAGGGCTTCCGATGCAGACTAGCACATGGTCGTGAGAGATCCATAGAACCCAGAGCCAAGGGAAGATTTAAGAACTAAGTATTATGGGTCATATCGGGGATGTGAATATTGTAACTCCTGTTTAAATTATAATTTGGAAAAGTTTCGATGGTGAAGGGGCTCCAATATGTGGTGGAGCTTGGTCATGACCATCCAAAGAACCAAGGGTGAAGCATGAATTACAAAGGGAGATAAGCCCCCAATAGGGTCCCATGGGATAAATAGGAAGAGGGCCAATGGAAGATGATCCAAAATGGATCTTGGATAGACTTCTAAGTCTAAAGTGTTCCTCACAGAGGAAAATGAAAGTCCAAGGATGCTCCTAGAAATAGTCCCATTGCATAGATCTTTTCATTCTGAATCTACTACAACTTGAATGGGCTAAAACGGACTTCGGATGATAAAGTTATCGCAAAAGGAAGATTGCTTTTGTCCTTTGAAAAAGGAGGCATTTCTTCTAAAAATGGGCTAAAGGCCTTATAAAGGAAATCGCATCGCAAATGTGCAAAGGGGTGGACTTAAGGCCAAGGCAGAAGGACCCCCGATCAGTGATCTCTGACTCATCGCATCGGAGGCAGGCATGTATGCGATATCGGGACCCCAGACTTGCGATAATGCGATTATGCGATTGCGATAATCGGCGATCGGAGCGATCGGAGGAGCAAGGACATAGACCCCCGCCGATGCGATACGCGAGGTGCGATATCGACGATTAGTGGATTGGCGGATCGGCAGATCGACAATCGGGTGATCAGTGATCCCCGATACAAAGGGCCATTGGGCACGCGACTTGCGATAAGCCGATAAGGGCCAAACCAAATGGGAATTATAAGCACAATTGCATAAAATTTGAAATCTAGTTTTTTCGGATTTTCTGTGTATTAGCGCATTTCCGTTATAAAACCAAAATACAAAGGAAATGACTCGAAGCGATAAAGCTAGACTTGAAAGGTTTATAGATGCGGGTTTGGGTTATTTGAGTTCCATGGTAAGTGGGATTTCAGGCAGGCCTCAGGCGGTAAGTGGTATTGGACGGGCTCCACCCGATCCCATACACTGGTCGACATGTGGCATGGCGCAGGAGAGAGAAAACCGCCTTTTCGGGCGAGTAATCTCCATGCACATAAGCCACTCGAAATGGCGATCATCCGTTGGATTGGAGATCACGCAGATCAATGGTGGGCTTGCGACAACCATAAAAGGGTAGACCCGATAGGGATATGAGTGTGATTTCATAGAATTTGAAGTTCGGGATTTTGCGCTCGATAGCGTATTTCCGGTAAATCTTTGTGTATTGGAATTTTGTTCCATTTTCGGGTTTTGCCTGAAGGAAGGCCCTGATTCCTTTGTAACTACCCCTGATCACTCTGCCACGCTACAAGCGGGTGTTTTATAGACAATGATGCGTTTGTAATGACAAAGAGAGCCACAGAGCCACAGAGCCAGATGGCCAGTCGAAGAGACAAGGAGCAGAAGAAGCTGCACAGCCGGAAGAATGCCTCAAAGAAGCTAGAGAGAAAGATTGAGGAAAAAGGCAGGCAGCGCAGGCAGCTGAGGGAGTTTTTGGAGTTGCTTGGAGGTTGAGCGAAACACTAGAGAGCTGAAGGTTGCTGAGGGAGTGGGAGGACTGAAAAATGTCGCTGGAAGGTTGGTGAGAGTCACTTGGAGGTCAAGCAGACTACAGAGGCACGTAGAGGCCAAGAGAAAGCTCAGAGAAGGCAGAGCCAGAGCCGAGAGCCAGAGCGAGAACCAGAGCCAGAGTGAGAGCCAGAGCTAGATCCAGAGTCAGAGTCGAGAGCCAGAGCGAGAGCTAGAGCTAGAAAGCCAAAGAGCTTCAGAGCCAGGGATAAGATGGTGTTCTAAGCCCATTGTGTTTAGTGTAAACTAGTGGAGTTGAGCATGGAGCTTGTAAAAGGACTTTGCCATAATCCCAGAGAGCCTAGTCGAGTTGACTAGAGCTCAAGGAGACATAGCCCAAGAGTTTTGGGTGAACTCCATATTATATTGTTGTTATGTGTGATTGCTTGTTGCTGCATTGTATTTGCTGCTTTATTTTCTATTATATGTTTTATATCAGTTCAAGCAAATAAACTTAAGGCACATAAACAGTTTAAAGACAAACACAAGCATACACCTATTTTCAAGTACTTTGTAGTTCTGCAATTGGTTAATCATAAGGTATTGGGAATATATAAGCTTTGGAAGTGGGAAAGGTTCTTGTAAGCTTGACAAGAAGCCTTTAGTGCCCCTTTTTCAAATCAGGTGGTATCAGAGCCTGAGATTGATTAACCTCATCTTCAGGAAGGTGATATCAAATCTGGTTATATTAGAGCAAGTGGTATCAGATCAGAATGATTGATTGATAGAGCAAATATTGCTTGTTTGAAAGGTGTTTAAATAGTTATAGGTTGATTGTATGCTTATTCGCAGACTAACTATTGTTTGAGTTTGTAGAGGTGAAGGGAAAGCTATTGATAGCTCATTCCAGGAAGGACAAGAAGGAAGAAGTGCTTAAGGCATTCTTCTACCCCCAAGGACCTAAAGGCAATCCTTGAAGCACAAGAGGTTTGTTGCAAAAGTTTTTTTGAATAAGCTCTTTATTAATCTTGTTTGAAGTTCTTTTGTTCATTGGCATAATGACAACTTCTACAAGTGAATCCTCAAATTCTTCTTTCTTCACAAAAGTCTTTGATGAAGACATGAAGAAAGACTTGTCCACCATGATGGATATGGTGAAAGAAATGTATGAGGATGGAAGGAAGAACAACATACTTAGAGAGTAGTTGAATTCTGTGGAGGAAGAGAAGCAAATGCTTTCTGACAAATTGCAGGAAATGGAGAGGCAACTTCATATTGCAACTATGAACTTGAAAAGGATGCATGAGTTGGAGTCACAACTCTTTTTTGCCAAAGAAGCCTTAGTCAAGTATCAACTTGAAGAAGAGGTAAACAATTCATGTTTGTCTTCAAATTCCTTTAAGAATGCTTATATTGGTTCTTTTGAAAAACATACCAGAGGCATAGGTTCCAAGCTAATGTCCAAGATGGGCTATGAAGGAAAAGGCTTGGGTAAACATGCACAAGGTATTGTTGAGCCAATAATAGTTGGGGAAAGGCCTAAGTATTTGGGTCTTGGCTATGGAAAGTCTTATGGAGAAATTTCCAAAGTTTCCATGAAGGCCATTGAAACAGCTCCAAGAAGGAGTTGCATTGTAGGTCTTCTACCTCAAGAGTGTGAAGATTGTATTCAGGAGGAATGCAATAGCTTGAAACATCATTTGCAGGATGCAGGTGTTCAGAAGCACACACTTGAACCAGAGAGTTGTGGAAACTCTAACAACCTTGAAGAGATTGATGGTGTTCCAAAGGGAGCCACTTCTTCATTTGATTCACCTCCTCATGAAGGCAATAAAGGTGAAAGAGAAAGGTATAAATCTGGTTCTAATCATCTTCCTTTTGATTTTGCAAAGCATGATAAATTTCCACATAGATATGGGAAAAGAATTGCATGTTCCTTTTGTGGTTTGGATAACCATAATGTTTCTAGATGTTGGAAGCAGATAGCCACATGCAAGAAAATTTTGAAGGAAAGGAAGCAAGAAGCCAAAGGTCCATTGGACAAGGCAAGTCATGCTGTCAAGAGGATGCACATGTGTTGCACTTACTACCATAAGCAAGGACATCTTGCTACAAAATGTTGGACTCTGAATCCAGCAATGCTTCCATGAAACTTGAAGAAGGTGGAAAGAGAAAATGGCAGAAATGGAAAGGAAGTTTCCATGGATGATGTGTTCAAGGATGATTCACATGTTGATGATGATGTGCAGACAAAGGAAAACCCTTTAAAATGGATTGGTAATAAATGGTTAGAGTTCTTATCCAATTAAGATTACATGTCTATTGATGCATCTATTTGCATTTCTTTGTTAATGGAATGCAAGTTATAGGATTTTACCAAGAAGGTGAATGGAAAAAGTTGAGTAGGAGACTCACTTTGTTGTTGCAACATTATGTTCATTTCAGCTTCGAAAGTACAGTTTGCTTAAGCGAAAGTTGAAGGATGAAATGCATGCATGAGAATGATATGCATGAACACAAGGATGTTGATGATTTCCTTGTATTTGAACATGTATGTGTAATTAACTTGCAGGGTTGATTTCTTTGACATGCATGTGATGCAATTTTGACTTGGGAGAAGTTAACTTGGTCTCCAAGATGGAGATAATGATGAAGTGTTTCATCTTTTGAAAAGAATCCTTGAGATCTTTTCTACATGCTTGACTTGAAGGGTCATTTGCTTTAAAGGCATGTTTTGTGGGCTTGTTATCTAGTCCATCATTTGTATGCAGATGTAAGACATGGAGGTATTCACAATATGTGAAAATCTGTTTCTTTTGTTGAAGCAGGAGTTTAGACCATCCAATTGTTGTCTGTATTTCTATTGTTGTTAACAGTTGTTTTTGACAGTTTGTCAAACAGGTACAAATGAAAATATTGTGAAGCAGATGTAACTTCACATTTGTTTGAGCCACCTTGGATCAATGATCAAGGTAGAGAAGTTCAAACTACCTTCTATGACCATCTCAGCAAGAGTTCTGCATGAAGTCAAGAAGGAAGATAGTTCTTCCTAGGAGAACTAGCACATCTAGGAAGGAAAGTGGTCAAAGACTTTGGTTCAGAGGCACTATGCAGAGGCAAGTGTATGGAGGCTGAAAGAAGAGTGTGATGTTACTCTCATTTACTATTCAAATCAGTATATCAGTCTTTTGGAGACCAAAAGTTCTTTAGTGGGAAGGCGTGATCCAAAATGGATCTTGGATAGACTTCTAAGTCTAAAGTGTTCCTCACAGAGGAAAATGAAAGTCCAAGGATGCTCCTGGAAATAGTCCCATTGCATAGATATTTTCATTCTAAATCTACTGCAACTTGAATGGGTTAAAACAGACTTCAGATGATGAAGTTATCGCAAAAGGAAGATTGCTTTTGTCCTTTGCAAAAGGAGGCATTTCGTCTAAAAATGGGCTAAAGGCCTTATAAAGGAAATCACATCGCAAATTTGCAAAGGGGTGGACTTAAGGCCAGGGCAGAAGGACCCCCGAACAATGATCTCCGACTCATCGCATCGGAGGCAGGCATGTATGAGATATCAAGACCCCAGACTTGCGATAATGCGATTATGCGATTGCGATAATTCGCAATCAAAGCGATCGGTCGATCGGTGATCGAAGGAGCATGGACATAGACCCCTGCCAATGCGATACGCAAGGTATGATATCGGCGATCGGTGGATCAGCGGATAGACAGATCGACGATCGAGTGATCAGTGATCCTCGATACAAAGGGTCGTTGGGCACGCGACTTGCGAGCCGATAAGTGCTGAACCCGATGGGAATTATAAGCCTGATTGCATAAAATATGAAATCCGGTTTTTTCGGATTTTTTGTGTATTAGCACATTTCCGTTATAAAACCAAAATTCAAAGGAAATGACCCAAAGTGAAAAAGTCGGACCCGAAAGGTTTATAGATGTGGGTTTGGGTTATTTGAGTTTCGTGGTAAGTGGGATTTCGGGCAGGCCTGAGGCAGTAAGTGGTATTGGACGGGCTCCGCCTAATTCCATACACTGGCCGACACGTGGCATGGTGCAGGAGAGAGAAAACCACCTTTTCAGGCGGGTAATCTCCCTGCACATAAGCCACCCGAAATGGCAGTCAACCATTGGATCGGAGATCACGCAGATCAACGGTGGGCTTGCGACAGCCATAAAAGGGCGGACCTGATAGGGATATGAGCATGATTTCATAGAATTTGAAGTCCGGGATTTTGCGCCCGATAGTGTATTTCTGGTAAATCTCTATGTATTGGAATTTTGTTCCATTTTCAGGTTTTGCCTGAAGGAATGCCCCGATTCCTTTGTAACTTCCCTTGATCATTGTGCCACGCTGCAAGCAGGCGTTTTATAGACAATGATGTGTTTGTAATGACAGAGAGAGACACAGAGCCAGATGGCCAGTCGAAGAGACAAGGAGCAGAAGAAGTCGTAGAGCCATAGAGAAACGATTGGGGAAGCCACAGAGCTGGAAGAATGCCTCAAAGAAGCCAGAGAGCACGATTGAGGAAAAGGGCAGGTAGCACAGGTAGCTGAGGGAGTTTTTGGAGTGGCTTGGAGATCGAGCAAAAAACCAGAGAGTTGAAGGTTGTCAAGGGAGTGGGAGGACTGAAAAAGGTCCTAGAAGGTTGCTGAGAGTTGTTTGGAGGTCCAGTGGACTATAGAGGCATGCAGAAACTGAGGGAGAGCTTAGAGAAGCCAGAATCAAAGTCGAGGGCCAGAGCAAGAGCCATAGCCAGAGCCAAAGCCAGAGCCATGAGCCAGAGCCAAGAGCCAGAGCCAAAGCCAAAGCCAGTGCCGGAGCCGAGAGCCAAAGCCAGAGCTAGAGCCGGAACCGAGAGCCAGAGCCAGAAATCCGGAGAGCTTTAGAGCCAAGGATAAGATGGTGTTCTAAGCCCATTGTGTTTAGTGTAAACCAGTGGAGTTGAGCGTGGAGCTTATAAAATGACTTTATCATAATCCCAGAGAGCCTAGTCGAGTTGACTAGAGCTCAAGGAGACGTAGCCCAAGAGTTTTGGGTGAACTCCATATTATATTGTTGTTATGTGTGATTGCTTGTTGCTGCATTGTATTTGCTGCTTTATTTGTTGTTATATGTTTTATATCAGTTCAAGCAAATAAACTTAAGGCACATAAACAGTTTAAAGACAAACACAAGCATACACCTATTTTCAAGCACTTTTTAATTCCACAATTGGTTAATCATAAGGTCTTGGGAATATATAAGCTTTGGAAGTGGGAGAGGTTCTTGTAAGCCTAGCAAGAAGCCTTTAGTGCCTCATTTTTAGATCAGAAGAGGAGCACGAAGGCATCATAAACTTATGTTTTCAGAACGTTATTTCAAATGAAGTTACGAGGATAAAAGGCTCTGATATTGCAGAGCCTATGCATTAAGCCTTTGGTCACAAGAAGTGGTCCCATGGTTGATAAGCGATAAGGAGCTTAAGCAAGAGGAGAAAAGGGTGATCAAAGTCCTATGTTTTTGTAACAATCTTTTATAAGAGTTACGATATGTATTGGGTTCTGATAGTATAGCCTAGAGTGTATGCAGGTGGAGGGGTCGATAGTTATGTCAAAAGACATCTTCAACACCACCACACCTAATCATGGTTGGTTCCAAGAGGGGAGATTAAACAATTAGGGTGAGAAAGCGAAAGGCATATTGGTTGGTAGCTGCAAAGGAACACCGTGGCAGAGACATGGCCTAATTATAGGCGATCACAAGAATTGGCATGGAGATTTTTTGTTGTAGCCATCATTCAATTTTCCCATGTTTTGTTATTTTGTAATTTTTGTGTTTTAAAGAAGGAATCAATCTATTATGTAATTATTTGAATATGTGCACACCGAGACAGCTAGTTGATAAGAAATATGTAACATTAGAAGATATTTTGTAACTGTTGATTCTAAGTTGCCCATCTTCCCATAAATAGGGGGAAGAAACTCATTTGACTGGTTCCAAAATCCTATTCCCAAAGGTCCAAAATCTGTCCTTGCAGATATTCTAAGTTCTGTATACAGAAAGAGGTTCCAACTCTTGGTTCAATGGCTTGTTCATGAGGTGCTAATGCTTATACAAATGTCAATTGTGTTGGAACCATGATATGGACTCCATTTTCAAAGATTAATGAAGTAGATCCAGTGATTCCAAGCAAAGTAATGTGGAGTATGTGTTCCCCTCTGTTTGTCATTTTATGTATGTTTATCTTCCTTTGAGATTGTGTAAAGAAGTTGTTGGTTTCACTCTCAAATTATGGATTTACTTATGTTATAGGGTATAAATGGTACCTATTCAATTACAAATTTACTAGTGTTATATTGTAGCTAAAAGTAACTGTTAGATCACAAATTTACCAATGTTATTTCATGACAAAATTTACCCATGAGAATATAGAGCTAGAAACCTTAAAATGCGGTCCAAAATTTCTACACTTTCATCTGCTTATTCTTCCATAGTTCTTCTAGGATTCGTTGCTTTGGATTATGTGCTATCCAGACCCCTACATTGAATTCCTTCCTTACTTTATCCCCCTCCATTTTCACTATAACGACAAATATTAAGCTGCATTTTAATGTTTGTCAGCCACCATATCGAGACATTTATCCTTGGGATGAGCGATACCTGCCTACATATGCATGTGTTTGTCTAAGTCTACCTTGGTGAAGGGTGATTGAACCAAGTTATGAATCAATATAATTCCAATTATATTAAAAATGGATTGCAACACAAATCTCAACAAATCCTGAAAGCACTCCTCTAAGATGTCTTAAGCACTGACCCTTTCCTCAACGAGAGGGTTATCTCTAGGAGCTACAACATCTTTTGGCATCATTTTTCGGGAATGAATGTATATTTTCCTGTAGATTCACATCTCATGTAATGCACTAAAACACAAGACAAGAATCTACTATACTCTTTAAACAATGGAAACCAATGATCGATGAAAACAATAATCGATGAGAGGTGTTGGAAATAATACTGAGAGGGGGGGTGAATCAGTATTATCAAGTCAAATATTCCCTTTTTCAAATCTAGATATATACGCTACTTCAGTTAATTAAAACCGCGTATATATGCAACTATGTAGAAGGAAACCCACGTATACAATGCAAACTTATAATTTAGTTTATCTTTCAGAAGTTGATTATTAATCTGTGTATCAGAATCAAATAACCAGTAACCAGAGACAGTAAAACAGATCTGAAGACTATCACACACACAAGAACACAAGATATAAGGTGGAAACCCAATGTGGGTGAAAACCACCTGCTGCAATTCATCTCTATATTCTTTTAATTAGAAACTTCTTTTTACAATGTACTGGCGCAGTCCTTTACCAGTACGTAGGCTGCAACCTGCAGAGAGCTACAACCCTCTCTCGTTCTCCAACTTCTCCTGGAAGGGAGCTACAACCCCCTTAGCTCTTGTACTAGCTAATGTACTAGTACGTAGGTGCCGACCTACCGAAGGCTACAACCTTCTCTTTCTTCCTCCAGGTACCACGTTTCATCAATTTTCAGACTGGATACACTGAATCACAACATCATAATCTGAAAGGCCACGTTTCATCCAATTTTCATACTGGACCCATTAATATCATTGAAGCTCATAATCAATCAATACTAGCATCATCAATCTCTGAATTACCCAATACTGAATCAATGCTTTCACCAAAGCCAACCCGCATACAGATCTGCAAATATTTCCTTATAACTTTGCAGCTGTTCCATACATCAGACATACCCAGATCATACCATTCATAAAACATATGTCAATAATTCAGATCTAGTCTATCAAATCAGATAATGATAAACATTCCAATCCTTAAGATCCCGATCCATCAAGTATCAAATAGATCTGCAATCAACCAACTTCCTTGTGCATAAACTGAATTAATACTTTCTCAGCACACAACAACTAGATATCAAATCAGAACCTTGAACACCGCAGTAATAGATAAAACCAGCTAAAACATATTTCAAGTAAAGTCCGTAACTTCACCAAGAGAAACCTGCGTATAGATCTATAAATTCATTCTTTCAAACATTCAGATATTAGTTTACCCAGATTATCAGATTTATAGATCAAGCGTGCGCCACATATCACAGATCAAAATCATATAGAGATACCACTATTCCAGCCTTAAGATTTTGACCCATCAATAGAACTTATCCTTCTCCTTGCGCTCAGGTTCCTTCTTTATTCAGATCTAGATCTGCACCATAACTCAATCACAGTATTCCAGATCTAGCACTTTATCAGATATTCAATTAATCAGAATATGCCTTGCCAAATGATCTCCTTCCTCTTTTATAGCCTTAGGCCTTTCACAATACCACGAACCAAAAACCATAACAATTCAATACCATGGACCCAATACTTGGGATCAACACTTTTGGATGCAATACCACGGACCAAAACCATATGATCAAAAACTGTCGGACTAATACCATGAACCAACCATGAAAGTACGTGAACTTTTCTCTACATGAAAGAAACTTTTCTCTGCATGAAAGTGCATAAACTTGAAAATAACTTTGCTACACTATAATTTATCATCTGTGTGATTTGCCATCAAGGACAACACTTGTCTCATAATGCCAACAATCTCCCCCTTTGGACTTGATGGCAACAATACCAAATCACTCTCCCCCTTTGACATCAAGGGCAAAGGGTAGACCAAGATATTCTCTTCCTTTGTTGTCCATACTCCCCCTGAGTGCCTGCTGAAATTTTTGAATGAGCTCCCCCTTTGTATATGCCAAGGTGTACCAATCTGTCCATGCTCCCCTTGAGTACATGCTGAGTCTCTGCACTGCTGAAGTGTGTTGTTCATGCTCCCCCTGACTGTAGGCAAGATCTGCAAAAAGATGTTCTACAAGAAGAACATGACTCTATCTTAAATGACCTTCCTATCACCAAAGACTCATACATACATCCATCTCTCAACCAAGTGAGGATATACAAATATTGACTCATCCACCCATCCAAGTGGGCTTACACCAGAAGTTTACTCATGATAAACAAGTACATTACATCATTCATCCCAGGCATAGTGGGGAAACCAAAAAAGGCCGTTACATGACCTTGATAACAAAAGACATATATGACATAGAGACGAAATATCTAGAGCAAGACTATGAAAGTTATTAATAACTAATATCAGCAACATCTGTCAATCACTATTCAGATCAACAACCTGTAAATGTCTTGTAACAAGGTATGTCTGCCTATAGATATTAACTCATCCTCTTGAAAGACATCATAGCCATCTCATCAACATCAAGATCTGCATGATCTTATATATCATCCATGTATCATCAATCAGGGACATCTGTATCAATCAACATATGTAAGTGTCAATCTGTCATTTTATCATCATCATGTCTCTAACAATGCAATTTTGAGTAATCATTTATGTATCCAGCATACTGTATATAGTACTATGTATCTTTAGCTCAAGATCATCAACCGTAGCAATCCTTATCCACAAGAGAGCCAAGAACTATAGGAGACTTGCATCAACTATATTATATGATCTTTATGCATATGACGACAACAGCATATGATAGACTCATCATCAAGTAATGAAGATGTGTATACAAGCTTTGTACTTTTCCTTATCCTTATAAAGATCACCATGTAAGCACTATATTAGAGAATCAACCACAAATCTGATCTGATCATCAACTATGTAACCCCAAACATCATATGAGATTTTGTCATGGACAACTCATAATCATATCATAGCAAGATGTATCCTAAGCATCATCACCAAGGACCACTAACCATAATTCCAACAATGCATTATTAAAAGTATCTGCTCCCCCTGAACCTGTGCCATCTGTTTACTGTCAAATCTGATCACGCATATATCAACAAGAAGTATCAAGACATCATCATCATCAAGTTAGGATCAAGACATTTCCACACATCATTAACAGATTGTAACCATTATCAAACATGTTAAATAATGGACCGAATCATATCAGACCCTCTTTCCTGAGCCTATCCCTACTGCTTTTCCTCAAACAATCATATACGCGACTGTGCAGTGACCAACTCGTGTATATACGCGACTTTCCTTTATGAAACTTGCGTATGAAATTCAAGATACTGAAGTTTCACACTTTCAGCTCCTTCTGAGTCTGTTGTGCCTGTACATTGTGCTATGCCACATTTTTCTGACTGTAATTCCTTTTTCTTCCATATATTCAAGTGTGATGATTTTTTCTCCTTTTGGTGTGGTGCCCGTACCTTGTTCCTGCATTCCTTCGCTATATGTCCAAGCTTGTTGCATGCATAACATCTTACATGTTTCATATTCCTTCTGTAGCAATCAGTAACTTTGTGACCAAACATATTGTAAGCAAAGCAATATCCATTAAAGTACCTGGAATGTGATGATCTTTCTGTGTGATGAACCATTCTTCTTCTGCATCTAGCTGCAACATGTCCAAGATTATGACATTCATAACATTCAATATTATTCATCTGAGTAAATGGACAACTATTACTTCCATAGTTAGGAGTAAAAGATTTTCTTTGAAGAATCTCTTTCCTTGATTGTTGATGGGGTTGACCTCTCCTCTCCTTGTTGATCATTTTAGATTTATCTTTAGAGTCCCTTGCCTCACCTTGTGAACTAGATTCACCTTCAACAGATTCATGAAAACCAAGACCAGTTTTGATAGCAGGAGACCTTTGACTACTAAGAATATCATCCAAGACTTTAGTACTATCTTGAAATCATAACAGTTTATCCTTTTCTTCTTTTAAGATATTTACCTCAATCTGAAGTTGTTCTTCCTTTTCCAGACATTGCTTCTTCAGACTTTCTTCCTTCTTCCATTTGTTGCCTTAGTTTGAGAATCTCCTTTTCTTGTTCTTCATTCAGATCCTGCTGCATTTGACGAATTCTGAAGGCACATTCTAGCTGAGATTTTAAGCTGATAACTTCGTTTTCTTGTTTTTCAATAGCTTGGAGTAGATCTTTATTCTGCTTCTTTGATTCTTCAAGATCTTCTTTTAGTGAGAGGATCGTAGCTTCAAGCCTTTCATAATAACTGGATCTATCTCTGAGTTTCTTGATTGTTGTGCTCTTTTCATTGACTTCATTTCTTAGTGATGTTACTTCATCCTGCAACTTTTGATATTTGTCCTTGAATAACTTCCTTACCTTGCTTCCTTCCTCTTGTTGAGCCTTTAGTCTGGTAGCTACTTCTTTGAAGGCACCATCCTTTATGTTCAATAGATCTTCTTGATCTCTAATTTTGTCCGTCAGCCTCTTAAATTCTGCCTCTATTTGATATCCTTCTTGCTCACCCATAAGAGCACATTCAGTTGTTTCGTTATCACTTACATCACCTTCAAATGGATATATAGCTGGAACATCAGAGGATAACAAATTCATACCCGATAGTTCATCTTCATTTTGAAATGATTCTGAATCTGAAGTGCTTCTTCCACATAATCCCCAATCGATTCTCCCACTGTCATAGTTCTTCTGAGATGTCTTCTTCTGCTTAGGCGCTTTCTTCTTAAGCTTCTTTCCCATTGTTCCACGGATCTCCTTCAAGCGATCAAGCTTCTACCAAAGGACCTACTCTGATACCAATTGTTGGAAATAATACTGAGAGGGGGGGGGTGAATCAGTATTATCATATCAATATAACTTTTTCTCTTTCCATATTAAGATTTATATGTGATGCAACAAGTATATATCCATTAAACATATGATTCAGTTAGTTGATCTCTAATGAGTGCATCAGAACATTATTAACCATATGAGCAGTAAACCAGAGCAGTAAAATAGAACAAATCATCACACACAAGAAGCACACATGAACACCATGATGTAAGGTGGAAACCCAATGTGGATGAAAACCACCTGCTGCAAGTCGTCTCAATCTTCTTTAATAAGAAATACCTTTTACAATAGTTCTGTACTGGTGCAGATTTATACCAGTACACAGGCTTCTACCTGCAGAAGGCTACAATCTTCTCTCGTTCTCCAGACTCTCCTGGAAGGGAGCTACAACCCCCTTTGCACAGGCTGCAACCTGCTGAGATGCTCCAACCTTTACTTGTTTTCAGCTGCTACTAGAAGGGAGATACCACCCCCTTGGCTCTTGTACTAGCTGATGTACTAGTACATAGGTTCCGACCTACTGAAGGCTACAACCTTCTCTTTCTTCCTCCAGGTACCACGTTTCATCAATTTTCAGACTGGATACACTAAAGCACAACATCATAATCTTAAAGGTCACGTTTCATCCAATTTTCATACTGGACCCATTAATATCATTGAAGCTCATAATCAATCAATACTAGCATCATCAATCTCTGAATTACCCAATACTGAATCAATGCTTTCACCAAAGCCAACCCGCATATAGATCTGCAAATATTTCTTTATAACTTTGCAGTTGTTCCATACATCAGACATACCCAGATCATACCATTCATAAAACATACGTCAATAATTCAGATCTAGTCTATCAAACCAGATAATGATAAACATTCCAATCCTTAAGATCCCGATCCATCAAGTATCAAATAGATTTGCAATCAACCAACTTCCTTGTGCATAAACTGAATTAATACTTTCTCAGCACACAGCAACCAGATATCAATTCAGAACCTTGAACACGGCAGCAATAGATAAAACCAGCTAAAACATATTTCAAGTAAAGTCCGCAACTTCACCAACAGAAACCTGCGTATAGATCTATAAATTCATTCTTTCAAACATTCAGATATTAGTTAACCCAGATTATCAGATTTATAGATCAAGCGTGCGCCACATATCACAGATCAAAATCATATAGAGATACCACTATTCCAGCCTTAAGATTTTGACCCATCAATAGAACTTATCCTTCTCCTTGCGCTTAGGTTCCTTCTTTATTCAGATCTAGATCTGCACCATAACCCAATCACCGTATTCCAGATCTAGCACTTTATCAGATATTCAATTAATCAGAAGATGCCTTGCCAAATGATCTCCTTCCTCTTTTATAGCCTTAGGCCTTTCACAATACCACGGACCAAAAACCATAACAATTCAATACCATGGACCCAATACTTGGGATCAACACTTTTGGATGCAATACCACGGACCAAAACCATAGGATCAAAAACTGTCGGACTAATACCATGAGCCAACCATGAAAGTGCGTGAACTTTTCTCTGCATGAAAGGAACTTTTCTTTGCATGAAAGTGCGTGAAATTTTCTCTTCATGAAAGGAACTTTTCTCTGCATGAAAGTGCATGAAAGTTTCTCTACATGAAAGAAACGTTTCTCTGCATGAAAGTGCGTGAACTTTTCTCTACATGAAAGAAACTTTTCTCTGCATGAAAGTGCATGAACTTTTCTCTACATGGTAGAAACTTTTCTCTGCATGAAAGTGCGTGAACTTTTCTCTACATGAAAGAAACTTTTCTCTGCATGAAAGTGCATAAACTTGAAAATAACTTTGCTACACTATAATTTATCATTTGTGTGATTTTCCATCAAGGACAACACTTGTCTCATATTGCCAACAAGAGGAAGATAATCAAAGACGCATAACACAATTATTTCTCTAGGGAAAGCCAGTGCTCAAAACCTTGACTATCTATTGCATTAATCATAAATCTGAGTCATAATACAAATCTTGTTCTCACAAGAACAATTCCACACAAGTATGATCAACTCTCTACCTCGCAAGCCCACACTGAACAACACTTAGAAAATTTTTGATGCCTTCTAAGCCCCTATTTCCTTGCACAATTCCTAAGAGGAATAGTCGATATTTAATTGGGAATTCCTTCTTCCATAACTGGGCAATCCAAAACTAGGTCCTATTCTAATTGCATGCATGATTTGTACAACATGGATCATTCTACAACTAATAGTACATTGTCCCTGCACTCTAATCTCAACTGAGTCTTTCTCTGAACTGACATGCATGAGTTTCTCATGAGGGAATCTTCAGTTAGCTAGAGTATGACTGAGGATGTACCAGTGCACCAACTCACTACTAGATCTGTGCTAGTTCCTCCAACAATTAGAACTAGTTTAACTCGCCATAACTCAGTCAAACTAAGTTATCTAATTACAACTCAAATAAAATTATCCTGGATCCCTAAAATTTAGGGAGAACATATACATGACTACAGAAAGACTTCCAACTCAAAATTCCTAAGTTAATTAAGTTAATTAAACTTAATTAACTATTTACAAGTTGTTATGAGAATAGGATTCGATTTTAATTCAAAGTGTAATTCAAGGACAAATTAAACTGGAATTTTTTGTTGTCATTTATCAACAACGAATAAGAACATTTTTCCCTGGGTATGACAACTTTTGCATTCCCTTTGTTAGGTGAGCAAGGGAAGTATGGGTTGAAGATATCTCACCTTGAAGACTCCATTGTTTGAATATTATTTTGAGTACTCTGGCTTTCCGGAGACCTCATACTCGCTCTGATACATGCTAGTAGAGAAATCCACCCGTATTCAACCCTGATAAAATCATATCCCAAAGCATTTGTAAAGAGAAGACCCCTATTACTCCAAATTCCATGAGATCTTTTCTAGAAATATCATCAACTAAGTCTCAAAAAGTTGTGATAAACTACCCTGAGTCTACCTCGAAAGCCTTGGAATATCCTGAAGAAAATTGTGCATTGTTTGGCTCATTTCCTTCTAGAGTAAAAAATGAAGAAGCTTCTATCAATTCACCCTCTTTCTCATTTCATCCCTTCCTTAAAACTGAAGATATTAAAGACATCCTTATAAACAGTCCCACGCAGAGTGTGAATAGCTTCCCAACCTAGATCCAATCAGTTGCGACTCAGATACCCCCTTAGCAAGGACCTGTAATAAATATTCTACCACCTCCCTTGCTCAATATGGTTGTCCCAGGATTTCTCCTAAACAAATATTCCCCACTGGACTTTCCACAACCCTTGAATGGTATGCCACAAGACTATCTCAATCTCTTGCCAAGATTCATAGGGGAAGATGGCATTTCAGCATAGAGGGATGTAGAATCGTTTTGTACATTTTGTAGAAAATATTAATGTAGAACACCTAGATGTGGTGTTAAGACTTTTTTTCTAGTCCCTTGATGGGGAAGCCGGGAAATTGTTTAAATCCCTACCAAATGCTTCAATCACTACCTGGGAGGAGATATATAATTCTTTCATGGAAAAATGGGGAGAGAAAAAGTACCATGGGTATATCCTCATTGAACTCAATTATATGAAGTAAAAACATAATGAAGATGTGTCAGAATTCATAAAAAGGTTTAACAAATTGTACAATAGTCTCCCTGCTAAAATCAAACTTCCACAGGTTGCTGCTAAAGTGGTTTTTGTTGGGGACTTTAAACCAGAATTTGGTTTCACTCTCAAAGGAAGGAAGTATTGCTCCTTAGACCAGATTCAAATAGATGCTTTAAAAGTTGAAGAAAATTTCACCTCTACTAGGAAGTGGAGAGGGAGAACTGATCATGGAGATAGGAGAAGGGGAACAGAGGAAGCTAGTTCCTCACACCAACGAAAGGAAACTCAAGAGCAGAAACTCGAGGAAATGAACAAGATGATAAGAAACCTGTCTAATAAGCTTGTGAAACTGGAGTTAGAAAAAAAACCCTCCTCGACAAAACCAACCAGCTCCTAATTGAAGTTTCAATCCTCAGTATAGGATACCTCCTTTACAACTCTTGTAAAGGGAGAGAAGGGAGAAACAAGATCACATTCATCTTCCATTGTATTTTGAAGATGATCCAGAGGAAAATGCCAAAGAAATAATAAAAGTCCAAGAAAACAGTTTTCTTCTCTTTAAGATGGAAAACCTGAAATAAAGGCAAATGAAGTAGAAGGGGATGATTGGGAGGCCCCACTGGATGATGGTGAGATTGAAAACTATTGTAGATAGTTTGTTGACTTCATGCAGGCCCAACTACACAGGAAATATGATCTTAGATATTCTAGGAAAAGATCTAGAATGCAGGATCAAAATGAGGAGTCCTCTCCCACCAATCCTCCCAAATCAATAGAGAAAGGAAAGAAGCCACTAGACCAAGCCTCACTAAAAAAGAAAGACCCTTTAGATTCCATTCTCCACAAGCTTGAAGTTTCTAAAATAGAACAATTTCCCTTACAATCCAAACCATTCTGTGATAAAGAAAAAGGATCTGTTGACGTGGTCACAACTGATAGGAATCCCCTTGCATTTAGTCTTAAAAAAGAACTGGAGAAGGTCAAAATATTTGTTCCCTTAACCGAATTGTTGAAACATCCAAATTAAAAAGTTCAAGTATCAGGTTCATGTGTCCCCCCACCATGACCCCTCAATAAGACAACCTGAACCTTAAAGAAGAAAGCCTCATGGTTGTATTTGGACCTCATGTTGAGGAACAAGACCCTTCTAATCCCCCATTCTAAGTCACTCTGGTGATTCATGAACTTCTCTTGCATAACTGCATGCTTGACTCAGGAGTTTCTCACAATATGATTCCATTATTTTTTATGAAGCAATTGGAGATGCAAATAACAAGACAACACATATTTCGTTAAAATTGGAATTAAATAGTGTATCTAGAATTTCAAAATAACCAAAAACCTCAATTCTAGTGATGTTCTTGTAATAAAAAAAATTCCAAATTTAATGAAATAAGTGTTAGACCATATATTAAAAATATGTATTCTTTTGACTCCAAGAGAGTAAAATGTCTAGGGATGATTAAATACCTGCTGGTAAATTTGGCTCAGATCCCTATGAAGGGTGTTGTAATGGATATTTTAGTGGTTGATATCCCTGCGAGGTTTGGTATGCTCTCGTCTGGATCATGGGGATCGAAAATTGGAGGATCCATCAAAATGGATTTAACATATGCTACCATTCATGTTTTTGGTGGAGAAGAGTGTTGATTATATAGAGAAGAAAGATTTGTGAAGACAGTTACAAGGACCGACTGTTTGAATAATGCCCCTGTGTATGTAAAGAGAGAGATTTTTGTTGTTTGATGTTAGAGTAAGATGATCAAATCATGGATGAGACACATGTGAAATTTTTTGTCCGATTAGAACAACAATCATTGGAGTGTGAAAAGGTATGGAAGCTATACTTTGATTGTGCTTATTCGAGGGAAGGAAATGGGGCAAGGGTGTTATTGGTATCCCTAGAAGGCAGCTTGATCCCTCGTTCTTTCAAGGTGGACTTTTAAGCCACAAATAATGTTGTTGAATATGATGCTTTGCTACTAGGTCTACAAGCTTCTAGAAATATAAAAATTGGGTGCTTGACAGTGTTTGGGGATTCAGAGCTGGTGGTGAAACAAATACAAAGTCAATGCCAAACCAAACATCCAAGACTGAAGGCCTACTGAAATGAGGTATGGGATCTGATTGAGAACTTTTTCTTAGATTTTAACATCCAGTTTTTTCCCAGAGATGGAAATTGGATGGTTGATTCCTTAGTTGTAGCTGCCAATAACTTCAAGCCTCCTCAAAACCCCTTGCTCAGATACGAAATTGAATTCACATACATACCTTCAATACCATACAATGTTAAGTATTGACAGGTGTTTGAAGATGAGGAACAAATCAAATGCTTCATGGAGGTCGTTGGAGAATTCTCAAGCTCATAGATTGATCAGGAGGAAGAGAAAGTGATAGATGAACAACATACCAAGTGGGAAGACACCATTGTAGGGAACAATATTTTACAATTGAAGGTAATACTATCCCTAGAGGTTTATTTCCCTTGGAATATTGTTCAACTCAAATGATATGGCTACCAAGTCAATTAGAGCAAGAATTTGAAGAATAGGTAGAAGACTGCAATATTGGTTTAGATCAAGGTCCCCAAATAATTAAGTTGGCCAAAGGAGCTCCTAATGAACACAAACAAAGGTACCTAGATCTTTTTAAGAAGTATACGGATGTGTTTTCTTGGTCTTATGATGATTTAAAAAAAAATTATATTAATATCATCCAACATAAAATTCCTTTGAAGGGTGGGGCAAAACCATACAAATAGAAGCTTAGGTAGATTAACCCTATGTTACTTCCGTCAATTGCGAAAGAGGTGAGGAATTTTCTCTAAGCTAAAATTATCATACTTTTGAGGTATTTATATTGGGTGGAAAATCTAGTTTATGTTAGGAAGAAGAACGGGGAAATAAGGTTATGTATTGAATCTAGGAATCCGAATAAGGCCTCACTAAAGGATTATTACCCTCTGCCTAAAATGGACTACATTCTACAAAAGGTGGTGGGCTCTGCTCATATGTCTATGATGGATGGTTTTTCTAGATACAATCAAGTAGTTTTTCATCCTAAGGATCAAAAGAAAATTGCTTTCACCATGCCTTGGGGAACGTTTATGTATGCCAGAATTCCCTTCGACCTCATTAATGCAGGAGCCACTTTTCATAGAGAAATGGATATAGTGTTTGTGGGAGAACAAGATAAGTTTGTGGTAATTTACCTAGATGACATCACTAGTTTTTCAAAAATAGATGAGGATCATATTAAACATCTACAACTCAGTTTTGAGAAATGCAGAAAATATGGCCTGTCTTTAATTCCTTACAAGTCTCAGTTTGCTCTAAGTGAGGAAAAGCTGCTAGGACACATCGTGGAAAAAGAGGGGGTGAAGATAGATCCTAAGAGGGTGGAAGCCATCAACAATATCCCATTACCAAGAAATAAGAAATAAATCTAGGCTTTCTTGGGCATAATCAATTTTTTAATTAGGTTCATACCCAATTATGCTGAGATAATTAAAGAAATTATAGAGATGTTGAAGAAGGATATGGAGGTAAAATGGAATGAAGAAGCTCGGGAGTCATTCTCCATGATCAAAAGGGCCTTTGCAGAAGCTCCTATATTAGTCAGCCCTGACTATCTAAAACCATTTTTCATTTTCTCTTTTGCTTCTCCTCATATAGTGGATGTTGTCTTATTGCAGAAAAACAATGAAGGACATGAGCAACCAATAGTATTTTTTAGCTAGGTGCTACATGATGTTGAGCTAAATTATAACATTCTTGAGAAGGAAGCTTATTCCTTGGTAAAGGACCTAAATACTTCAGAATATGTCCTGCAATTAAGCATAACAACTTATGTTCCTACAGCTGTTGTGAAAGACATTTTGGTACAAGGGGACAATGAGGGAAAAAGAGGTAAATGGATTGCTAAAATCCAAGAATACAACCTGGAGATCAAACCCATGAAGTTGATCAAGGGGCAAGGATTAGCTAAAATATTGTCTGAATCAAACTTCCAAGCCTTGGGTATAAATTTGTTGACAAAGGAAGGAGAAAGTTGAAGAGAAGAGGAGAAGAATAAGGTCAAGGCCGCAACAAAAAAATCCAAATGAAGTACCTCGTGTCTCACTGGTATAAACATATAATCCACTATTTACTTTTTTTTTAATTATTCATTCAATTTTGATAAAGTTAAATACATGGCTTTGAGGCTACAAGCCCAAAAGGTTGTCATTTAAAATGGCCAATTGTATTGGAAAGACCCAGTGGGGATTTTTCTTTTATTCCTAGTATAAGAAGAGATCCATAAAGTGATGGATGAGCTCCATAATTGTGTGTGTGTGTGGAGGGGGATTACTGTTGGAGAGCTACAACCCATAAAATTTTCAAAGCAGGTTTCTATTGGCCCAAGTTGTTTGGTGAGGTACATGCATATGTTTGGGATTGTGAGAAGTTCCAAATGTTTTCTAAAAAGCATAAACTAACATATTTTCCTTTAATCATTGTTTTTGTTGAAGAACCTTTCAGAAAGTGGGGGTTAGAATTCATTGGGTAAATACACCCACCCTCCAACGATCATCACAAATGAATTCTTACAACCACCGATTACTTCACTAAGTGGGTGGAAGCAATCCCAACTAGAAATGCAACCGATGTCATGGTTATCAAATTCATGGAGGAGAATATCCTTGCCAGGTTTGATTGCCCAAGGAAGATTATCACTGATAATGCTCAAGTTTTTAAATCTGCCAAGTTTCTAAGCTTTTGCCAGAAGTATAATATCATTGTGGGTCACTCCACTAGCTACTATCCACAGGGAAATGGATTGACTGAATCATCAAATAAAACCTTGGTAAGGATTTTTAAGGAAACAATATCAGAAAATCATAAAAATTGGGACTCATAATTGAAGTTTTCTTTATGGGCCAATAGAGTTACTACCAAGAGGTCAAATCGGAAATCTCCTTTTGAATTAGTGTATGGGAAAGGTGAAATTTTCCCTATACAACTAGCAATGCTAGTGGCCAAAATTATATAGGATGTTGATGAAGAGCCAAATTATCTAACCAGGAGGATCAATCAGCTAGTAGAACTTCAAGAAACTAGGGGGAAGTGACTCAGAATCTTATTCAACATCAGGAAAAGATGAAGGCTCTGTTTGACAACAAGGCAAAAGACATAACCTTACATCCAAGGGATCTGGTGCTCAGGGGGGATGTCAGATGAAAAGATAAAGGAAAACATGGAAAATTAGATCCCTTATGGTTTGGACCTTTCAATATTGTTGAGGAAAATGGGAACAATACTTTTTGTTGGAAAACTTAGATGGTGAAGTGCTTGAGCTACCTATGAATGGGCAGTTTCTCAAGCTTTACTTCCAACAAATGTTATGCAACTAGCTCACAAAATAGAAGAAAAGATAGATCAACGACTTAAAAATAAGCCTCTTCGAGGGGGGAACATCCTTTACATTACACAAATGAACAATTATTCCATGATACAAATGACAAGACCTCCTTTCTATATATAGGAGTCTAAGGGGTCACAATATAATTAGAGCCAACATAACAATAATAATGTAAGGGCACAACAATAACAATAGTGAGCTTCTATGGGGCACAATAATAACAATATGGGGACTACATGGGCACAATAATACAATAAGGGGGTTGCACTAATAATAATAAGGGGATACACTAGTAGTATAGGGACCTAACATGCTCCTCTCCTTCAAAAAAGTGTTGTTAAAGAGGTCCATTTTCACTCACTGTACATACCAGTGAGCCATTGTATATACCAGTAATGCTTTAAGTTCTTAATGTTTCTGTTGTTTTTTCTTTTCATATATTTGAATAAAATGACTCCATTCCCAATGGATAGAAGGCACTAATATGCAGGTTCTCAATGCATTTCTTGCAATACATTGTCCTGAATTGGAACCAATGTTGTCACCTACTACACCTTTTTGCAATTGTGTCAAATGATGTCGAATGATGGCCAAAAAGGGGAACTGAAGTGAAAAAAGGCCAAAGGGAAGGGGAAATATAAGAGGCTGAAATCATGAGGAGAAATATAAAATCAAAAGCCTAAGTCTCGAAGCCAAAAGGAAAGGTGAAATCCAAAGGGAGGCCAAAATCTAAAGAAGAGTGTCAAAATTTGGCACCTGATAACATCGGAACCCTTTTAAATTCCTTTTCGAAAAAGTTCCGATGAGAGGGGCTTCGATATTATATGGAACCCAGTCATGGAAAACCAAAGGGACCAAGGGCACAGAACTGGGCGGAGCACCTAAGTGCTAAGATGAAATTTCGGAGGATGGTGGCATCAAAACTTTGCTTTAATTCTTAATTGAAAAGCTTCTGATGAGAGGAGCTCTAATATCATGTGGCAGCTGGTCACGAAGACTCAAAAGAACCAAGGGCATAGAGTGGGCAGAGCACCTAAGTGCCAAGAAGGGATATCCGAGGTTGAAGGCATCATAATTATTTTTAATTAATCTTTGAAAAAATTCTAATCTAGAGGGGCTCTGATACAGACTAGCGCTTGGTCACAAAAATACAAAGGAAACCAGTGCAAAACCAAGGACCCTAGGGACACTTTCTCTCTCCTTAAAACTAGGCACATGGCAACAGATAGTTGGTTTCGAGAAGTTGACAGGGGAAATTACGTCAACATGATGCGGTTGGACAAGGACACGTGGCAGGAAATTTCAGCATTTTGAAGGGCCTAAAGGGACAAATCTAGGTGACATGTGTCACAACTCAAGAAGTGCCACTTGGATATTATGACACCAACATGACATCATTTCAGAGAGCTATATATTGGAGGTGAGAGAAATCAAAACTATTTTATAATTAGCTTTTAAAAATGTTTCGATGAAGAGGGCTTCAATATTATATGGCACCCGGTCATGGGAACTCCATAGAACCAAACACACAGAGCTAAGGTCGAGCACCAAGAGCTATGAGCTCATTGGAAGTGGGATTTTTCGTAACTCCATTGTTAATTATTAATTTGAAAACTTCCAATGAAGAGGGCTTCTGATGTAGATTGGAACATGGTTGTGATAGATTCACAAAACCCAGATCCAAGGGAAGATTTAGAAACCTAAGTTCTATGGGCCATATCGGGGATGAAAATATCGTAACTCCTGTGTAAATCCTAATTTAGAAAAGTTCCAATGGTGAAGGGGCTCTGATATGTGGTGGCGCTTAGTCATGACCATCCAAAGAACTAAAGGTGAAGCATGAATTACAAAGGGAGATAGGCCCTCGACAAGGTCCCATGGGATAAATAGGAAGAGGGCCAATGGAAGAGGAGCTTGAAGACATCAGAACTTTATGTTTTCAAAATGTTATTTCAAATGAAGCTACGAGGATAGAAGGCTCTAGTATTGCAGAGCCTATGCATTAAGCCTTTGGTAATAGGTAATGGTCCCATGGTTGATAAGCGATAAAGGAGCTTAAGCAAGAGGAGCCAAGGGCGACCATAAACTTGTGTTTTCCTAACGATATTTTATAAGAGTTACGAGATGTATTGGGTTTCGATAGTATAGCCTAAAGTGTATGCAGGTGGAGGGGTTGGCAGTTATGTCACGAGACATCTTCAACACCACCACACTTGATCATGGCCAGTTCCAAGAGGGGAGATTAAACAGTTAGGGTGAGAAAGTGAAAGGAATATTGGCTGGTAGCTATGAAGGAACATCGTGGCAAAGACGTGGCCTAATAAGAGGCGATCACAGGAATTGGCATGTAGATTTTTTGCTATAGCCATCATTCAGTTTTCCCATGTTTTGTTATTTTGTAATTTTTGTGTTTTAAATAAGGAATCAATATGTTATGTAATCATTCGAATATGTGCATGCCGAGATTGTTAATTGATCAAACATCTATAACATTAGAAGATATTTTGTAACTGTTGATTCAAATCTCCCCCTCTACCCATATATAGGGGAAGAAACTCATTTGACTAGTTCCAAAATCCTGTTCCCAAAGATCTGAAATCTGTCTTTGCATATATTATGAGTTATGTATACAGAAAGAGGTTCATACTCTTGGTTCAATGGCTTGTTCATGAGGTGCTAATGGTTATACAAATGTCAACAGTGTTGGACTTATGATATGGGCTCCATTTTCAAATATTAATGAAGCAAATATGGTGATTGCAAGTAGAGTAATGTGTAGTATGTGTTCCCCTCTATTTTTCATTTCATGTATGTGTATCTTCCTTTGAGATTGTGTAAAGAAGATGTTGGTTTCACTCTCAAATTATGGATTTAATTATGTTATAGGGTAGCAACGATACCTGTGCAATTACATATTTACTAATGTTATATTGTAGCCAATAGTACTTGTGAGATCACAGATTACCAATGTTATTTCGTGACAAAATGTACCCATGAGAATATAGAGCTAGAAACCTTAAAATGCGCTCAACAATTTCTACACTTTCATCTCCTTATTCTTCCATAGTTTTACTGTGATTCGTTGCTTAGGATTCTGTGTTATCCAGCCCTCTGCATTGAATTCCTTCCTTACTTTCTCTCTCTCCATTTTTACTATAACAACAAATATTAAGCTACATTTTACTATGTGTTGGCCACCATATTGAGACATTTATCCTTGGGATGAGTGATATCTGGCTACATATACATATGTGTATGTCTAAGTCTACCTTGGTGAAGGGTGATTGAGCCAAGTTCTGAATCAATATAATTCCAATTATATTAAATATGGAGTGCAACACAAATCTCAGCAAATCCTCAAAGCACTCCTCTAAGATGTCCTAGGCATTGACCCTTTCCTCAACCTGGGGGTTGTCTCTAGGAGCTACAACAGGTGCATTTTGTACTTTCAACACAAAACCTATATACTTGTATTCTAATCTAGAAGATAACCTATGTGTTGACATACCTACACGTGGTGCAAGTTGTGGTGTAGATTTAGCAATGTAGAGTAGAGCCTTTCTTGTGTAAATGTTGAAGACTTTGTGTAGCCTTTGAGAAGAAAGTCTTGGCTGTAAGTGGATAATTTGTCAACATTTTTGAAATCCCATAGTTATATTTTTTTATGCTTGTTCTTCTCTTTTCAATTTTATTGTCTTTCTTCCTAATTTTCAAGGGATATGTTCCTCCAAAGCTCCTTCTCCTTTGTTGTTATTTGAGGAAACCTCAATGTATGATTCTTTAATAGCTTGATTTGGGCATCCTTGAAGTTTGCCATGTCTTTCCATCCAAGAGGGGTTTCACCTTCCCCTTCACTTTAAAATATCAATGGTGTTGGGGATTCCTTTGATTCTTTGGGAGGAAAAACCCTTGGATTCTGAACCTCTGAAGAAATTTGGACTAAAATGGCTCTCCTTTCTTGAGAGATTCATATATTTCATGTAGAATATTGTGCTAGGAATCCATATGATGTTACATCTCTTCCCATCCCAAAATCTCATATATATTTGTGCCTTGGCTAACCTTGTTCCTCGTTGAAGAAGATGGCTCGTTGTCTTGCTTTGAAGATTGTCCCCTAGATTGGCTTCCTTAAGTTATCTTATAAAATGTAAGTCATGACTTGGACAAAGCTTGTTCCCTAAATTGACCTACTTGTGTTGTCTTAGTGAATGCAAAAGGTTTTAAGTAGGACAAACCATTGTACATTACTACCATATTTGTGGTGGGTGTTATCTTCCTGTGCACTTGAGTTCATTATTCCTGCTCATTATTTTTAGTTGATTGATGTTTTAATTTCTTGCAAATTTTAGCATCTATATTTATGAGAAAGTTGATAGACTTGAATGGAAGTTGTATTTGGTCCAGTTGTTGAAGATACTTCCAACTATTTATTTCGATCATTAAAACTTATGGTATCACTTTTTCCATATCAACTTTCACACATATTCGAGGACATGGGACAAAATTTCTTTTGGTTTAGCCATAGCAATGTACTTTCCTAACAAATTCCAAATGCATTGTAGGGCTTCATCATTCCAACATTGAAGAGGAAAATGTGAGAGAAATAGCCACATAGGAATTGTCAAGGGCATGCCATTCTTTGGATTAAAATCCGTAGTCCATCTATTTAGATATGTACGCCTTTCTCCAAGTAAATAAGGGCCTATTTTAAATATCAATTATTTGTCGTCTTTCACCTCAAAAAGGAAGAGATAATTAAACCTCTATCACATAGGAATCATTGAATTTAAATGTGATTTCCAATATTTTTGGATCCATTGATCGATTGTTTTGGGGGAGGGCTAAATACCCATAAATTGCCTCATTAAACCTAGGTCAAAAAATTCCATGGCCTTCTTTTTGGAAACAAAAGCTTGCAACTTCACCTCAAGATTTTCTTCCAAATGTTTTGAAAAAATGGGAAGGTTGATTGCTAAAACTACGGATTGATTCTTGGATTATTGGGAAGAAAGTCGTAGTTTCCTCATCTGAAAGGGGTTGTGACATAACTTCTTCATTTAGAGGGGATTATGACCCCATTTGCTTCCCCTCTCCAAATTTGCTAACAAACAATAATAAGCTAGAGTTTGTTGTAATATATCTCCTAATTTTTTGCATTAATTGTTGGTAATCAATCATTTATGTTGATAAATTATCAAATAATATTTTAATTAAAAAATAAAAAATTATAATAATACAAATTAATAACTCAAAAAATTAACCTTCCAACTTTATAATAAAAGATTATATACTTCATTTTCTTTTCCCTTTGACACACTTTATAGGAGTTTCAAACTCTGGATAGTAGCAAAAGCATATATTTGAAACTCTGGATAGTAGCAAAAGCATATATTTGAAGTAGTCTAGCTCAATACCTACCAAATCTTTATCCAAACTCATCTTATATTAAATAAATCTAATAACAAATTTAGGAAGGCACATTGGGAATGAGAGTAAAAGGCTAATAGAGATTTTGTTTAGATGGTGGTAGATTGGTAAAGTATAATTTAATTATTTCATTTTAGTATGAAAGTCCAAACTCATCTCATATTAAATAAATTTAATAACAAATTTAGGAAGGCACATTGGAAATGAGAGTAAAAGGTTAATAGAGTATTTAATAACAAATTTAGGAAGGCACATTGGAAATGAGAGTAAAAGGATAATAGAGTTTGTGTTTATTATTTTATTTTAGCATGAAGATTTTTATAATTAAGAATATGATGATGAAAATTCATTAAGAATATGATGAAGAAAATTCATAGAACATTATGTGATTTCATTGAAGTGTCTAGTTTTTTTTAGTGAAAACTACACCAAAGATAAAAAGTACAGATTAATGCCAGAAAAGTTTTAAAGTAAAAATAAATGAAGAATAGACTTAGAATATTATGGTCCGGAAAGCAAAAAATAGTAATATTGATGATTTAAAATTTATTAATAATTATTATTATGTGTTTGTTTGAGTAGTTTAAATGGTGATGGTGATGGTTCTGGAATGAAGTTTCACCGAACTAGAAATTTTGGATTTGAATCTTGTGTTACTCTCCCTTGTAGCAGAGTCAATAAGAAACATGTCAACTCGAAAATCAAAAAATCCTACCAAACTTTAAAAAATACCGTTTATTACTCATTATTTAAAAAAATAGAGATAAATAAGAGTTAAGGTTAAAATAAGAAATAAAATATTAAATGAAATGAAAGGATTAAATTACTGTGTATAACTATATACGAAGGTCTAAAACTAAAGTGGCAATATCCCTTGAGATGGTCGATTCCGTTCCATCCGTGCAAATTTGTTAAAAAAATTCACATATCCAATTGTTGCCGCTTCGCGGCACGATTTAAGATGTTAGCGGGCGCCATTGCATCAGCTAAAACTATTTCGACGATAACGCACCAGCCGGAATAACCCGGGTCTGCACAGTGGCAGGGTACTATTCTACCACTAGACCACTGGTGCAAGTATAATCTTACGATTTCGTTTTCTAATTAATAAGAATTACGGAGAAGACATTAAAATGCTTTGCTTCCTTCAAGCAAATGAATTGCCTATGCACTTCCATATGGAAGACAACACTTGGAATTTGAGTCACTTTTAAAAATTTATTTTTCCTAACTTTAAAATTTTTAATTTTATAATTAGTTGTTATCAATTTAATTTGAATTTGAATTATTAAATATTAGCGAATAATTTTTTTTAATTATAAATTAAAATATATTTACGTAAATCATTTTTCTAATTTATTTATTAACATTTTCCAACTTATTTTATTAACTTACTTAAATATACATCTCCAATCTTGAATGGTAAGAATACTTGGCTTCTCTTAATACAAAAGTTTGTGAAAACCATATCATAAAATGTTATATGATTTTTCATTCTTAAAAAAAAAAATGTTATATGATTTAATATTGGAATGATAGAATGTCTAATTTTTTTCTCTTTATTGCTTATTAATCGCAATTATGGAAGTCCATTTCGAAATTTAAGATCTTATAGGAATTAGTGTTCATGACTACCAAGCAAGATTGTCAAAAATCAGTGTTATTACGAGGGACAGTTATGCTATGCATTGCATAATAGTGAATTATTGATTATTTGTGAGAGCACAAGTAATGTTATAAATGCGTAGGTATGAAATTAAGATTAAAATTGAGGTGTGATGGCAAGCATAAGCTTCCAATCATCGTTGTTCATTTTTATTTGCCTCATACTTTTGTGTTCTAGGTTTCCACACTTTATTTTGTCTTCTAGGTTTCCCCATTTCATGTTATGGGAGCAGATTTTGATGGTCTTTGGATTGGTTATTGTGTTGCGAGAGTGGAAAATAAAGCAGGGATTGTGTATTTTTCAGGTTGTTGAAGATCTTGTTTGGCATGAAATCCCTATTGGTATGTAAGACTTCAAACACCATGCCTTTTCTCTTCTTCATTACCTCCTCGATAGAGCCTTTGCTCTTCCTCACGACCTTCTTGATAAAGCCCATGTCAATATTTTCGACACCCTTGTTTGGTATGAAATCGTCACCAGTCTACAAGATTTCACACACCACGTCATCACTCTTCCTCACGACCTCCCTAATGGAGCCTCTATCGATATTTTGAAACCTTTGTTTAGTATGAAACCCTCACCGGTCTACAGGATTTCAAACGCCATGCCTTTGCTAGTCCCCATGGCCTCCCCAATGGCACCACTGTTGATGCTAACAGTGAGAAAGAAAGTAATGTGTTTGACAAAATTAATCAATCAACTGGAGAAGGAAACAAGGACAGTTGGCTCCAAAATTTCCCAATTTTTGTCCAATATTTGTATGATAAATCCCTCTACTTCCTGGTCAAAGCAACTGATGGTGTATCCATGCTCAAAGACAAAGTTAAAGCAAGGATACGAATTTAGGAGGATTCTTTCAGGCTCCTTTACAAAGGAAGGCAGCTATAGACGAATTAGAAACTCAAAGATTATGGTATTGTGAAGGATGCCTCCATATCTCTTGTTGCATGCCTAAATGGTGGTGCTAGGGGTGGTAGGGCATCTTCAACTTCAAAATTGTTCTCCTTCAATGGTGCTCTCAAGTTTGGTTCTAGCTCTTAATAGGACCAGGCAGCGCCCAGACCATACCGGGTGGACAAAGTTGAGGATGTTCCATCTGTAGAAATTTCACACCTAACTCTGGAGTATTACTTTCAACTCTACTTTGAGAACAACCTCATTTGTCACTTCAATGGTTATGGACTCATTCAATGGTTTATGGCCACATTCAGTGGACCTTTATAAGTACATTCATGAGACCTGGACTTCGAAATGCAAGGTTATCCTCTGTTCCAAGGGTTTCTTCATAGTGTTGTTTGCCGAATCAGAGAATTATCGGAAGGCACTAACTAGTGGACCTTGGTTTTGGGGTACAACTAATTTGTTCATTACCCCCAAGTTTCTGGATTTCGATCCCTCTACAACATTTATCACCAAACTTCCAATCTAGGTTTAGCTTCCAAATTTTCTTGCCCATCTATGGCATTTCTCAGTATTTGAGGGCATTGGTAATTCCTTAGGCCATTATCTTTCCACAAATACCTCCCAAGAATAGTATGCCTTATACACATATAGAAGAATCTGTGTGGAAATTGACATTAGTAAAGGGTTGTCGGATAAAATAAACTTAAAAATCAGTGATTACCATTGGACCCAATCCTTGGATTATGAGAATACAATGTTTCAAAGTTAGCTTTGTCTTCAAACTTGGTATCTACAAAATTCTTACCCTAGGTCAACCTCCACCAGGAAGTGACGCAACAAAATGTCAAAATCAAAATGTTGGAAAGCTTATGACCAGTCCCCTGTGTAGGGGGAGCCTTCTTCTCCTTCTGATCAAGAGGATGAGGGTGTCGATCATGATATTCTTCCGGGAAATTAGGATCAAACTGTCACTATCAACCTTATGAGGACTCAGTTGGGATCCCAATGCATCATGTAAACATGGAATTGGTTACTAAAGATGTCTCTTTGGGTATGCTTAAGTGTTTTCATGAATCTGCGTCTTCTGACTCCGACAAGGAAACACCCCCAGCTCTCAACAACAACCCGCAAAATACCTTGGTTGATTTGCCTCTTGTAGGCTGGACCAAGGTTGCAAGAAAGAAAGGCAAAAAGAGTCGTTCTGAAAACAATCCCAAAATTGAGTGATGTTCTCTACTCTTTCTATTTCATGTAGTCTCCTCTTTGAGTCTATGTCAACGTCCTTAGATGGACAATTGCAATCTCTATATAATCAATGTAAAACTTTTATATTAATAAAAAAAAATTGAACTAAGATTAAAATTTACATATATTTTTTCCCTTTTATATATAACCTAAGCATTATTATTATTTGTATCATTTATATTTGTTTGTATATGTTTTTTTTTGTATGTAATCACAATGCAAGTCTTCTCATAAAAATGATTTCTAAATAAGAATGAACAAAACTATTTTTCAAGCCAATGTTTGATTTTATTGTTGGTTTGTAAACTTTCACAACACAGAAAAATCATGTTGCATGTTATATTCAAGATGCCTATAACTCATTTTATTAGTCCCTGCCATCTGGCAATGGCCAGGGACTATAGTAATCCATATGCGATGCTATAGCATTAATTCAAAGCGCTATGTTGTTAATTTAAGCGGATTATTGCAGGGTGACCAAAGTTTTCAAATGACACGAGGTTTACCATTTTCGGGATAACCAAAGTTTTGAAAAGTGACCGTGTTTTCCCTCTTATTTGGCCTCTTCCCGAGGCGAAAGAGGCTGGACCATATGTTTATTTAGCTTTACCCTGTTTATTATCTGTGGCTGTCGAAGAATTCATATTAATGTTACAGGTATGTTAACATTAGTTCGTGTTTGTTTGCAGGTTTGTTTGCAGGTTGGCTATAGCAGGTTTAAGCATATTGGCAGGTGTTGTGCATGCAGGTGGTGTACGTGTCGATGCATGGTGGTGCAGGTGTTCTGCTGGTCTCCCTCCCTTGTTTCCTAACTGAACTGATTGGGTTGGCAAAGCCTTTCGTCAATTGGAAATTGGATGGTCTTTCATGTCGGTCAGAGGAGAGCTCGAGGAGATAGAAGTCGATACACTATGGATGATTCGACCAAGAAACCAATATACCAGTATGTGGGACGCGAAATGTCAGGCATATTATGAGGCAAGCTAGTTTGGAATAGCTCGCTGAGAGCTTTGAGGTGGAAGCAGCTTCTCTTTCAAATCCACGATCTAGGACGACAGTTGCATAGATGGCTCAGAAAAGTGAATACCTGTCTTAATCGCTACGCTGGGCAAAAGACTACACTACGGATGAACCAACAACATACGTGGGTCTACAGCACCATAGTCTTCACCTTCGCGAGTTCACAACCCGGGTGGCAAGGAAGAGTGACTGCAGGGTCTGGCAGACAGACTACTGAGTTCATCAGCGTCAGCCCAGGCTGGGATATCGGGCGGGGCACATAAATGGATTTCTTTACTTTTTACAGTACAGAAAGAGGCCATTTCATGAAGTTTCTTCCCTGGGGCAGGGTATCTCCTCCGCTTGATGGATCCATCATGAAAAGGCAGAGATGGGCAATTTGTTCGACTCTAAGATAAGATAAGCCCTCAAGGAGACCTGTGAATTCTGGGTTTGGTACCAGGCCTATTTATCTGAAGCGAGTATCCCCAATGGCGAATATCGATAGGGACCTCCAGTTCCTACTTCGAGCCAGTTCCTGCTTCGAACGGACCTAGAACTGGAGACTCTGAAACTAGTTCAGCAATAGGATAAGGGGTTAGGACTGGAACAACCAGAAGGTACACTGCTGGGTAGGTGATCAACCTTGCTACCCTTGCTTCTCTCACCCGTGCCTATGCCTAGGTGCCTCCACTACTTGTTCGGTCGCAAATGGATAGGGGAGGGGCAGAACAGGGAGCGTAGGTCGGGCAACATCTGCAGAACTTGTTTGCTATAGAAACCACTACTGATGCTGCGGGTTTATGGATTTAATCCTCCTACATCCTAGGGCTGACAGTCAGGGAGGTTAGACTGTTAAACAGGCAACAGGGGATGGAGCTTAGACGGTTAAACTGCAGGGCATGGAGCATAGAGGGTTAAACAGCTTAGAAGGTTAAACAGCCAAGAGTTTAAACATTTAAGCAAGCAACTAAGGTAGCAAAAATAGCAATGGCGCTGAAATGTGTTTGGGGAGCTATGACATCTATGTTGGTTAACATGCAGGCTGATTTGATGGAGGTTAACGTAAGTCAGGGCATTTGTACAAAGTAGCAAGAAGGGCAATGGTGCTGCCATCTATTTGGGAAGTTATGACATTTGTGCAGGTTAATTTGGTGGGGGTTAAGGTAAGTCAGGTAATTTGTATGTGTTAGCTGCTAATTATTCATTGTGTACACATTTCATTCTATTCAGCATTATGCATGCATCGTCTGCTACGTGTAAGTTACTTTTGTTGTTATATAATAAAGTTAGAAATGATTTCGTGGTTACCTTGCTTCGACTTTTATTTTTGCTTCAGCTCCACTACATTGGTCTATATCAGGTACTGTTTATGTTATTACATTTTTTTGATATATTTTAGCCTCTGTAGGGTTTGAGTTTTTTACATTGGCTGTGTATGATTTCAGTTGGGTTTGAGTTTTTTACCTAGGCTGTGTACGATTTCAGTTTTTATCTTGGCAATGGTTTTTTTTTTGTCTGAGAACTGTTTATCTTGCAAACCATGATTTGTTTTTTTCCTTAGTTATCATTATTGTAAGATTTGTCTAGGATAGAAATTCCAAGAAAGCACGAAGATGAAGGATTTCTTGAGGGCAGGAAGATCAGTGGAAGAATCAGAATGGTCACTAGTCTCAGAGGACGAAATGAAATCTAGTTCCTTGATCTATACATTAGAATCTATAGGGGAATGACTATCAATATTAATATCATTATGATCATTAGATTCTAGAATGAAATCGCAAAATGTAGGTTCTAACATTCCTGTTTATAACCTTTCTAGCTAGGAACCTGAACCTTGAGGGCCCAATCCATATCTTCCCTAGATTTAACTCAGGTTTTCAATGGCTAGGGCACAAATTTCTGAATGTATTTTCAGACCTATTTTTTCACTACTAGCACAAAACTTCTGAGCTCATTTTCACCAACAATGTAATCTTGGGCAAATATTTCAAAGCTGCTTTTTGGGACTGAGTTTTCACTACTAGGGCATCATATTTTGCAAAATTGCTAAGCTCATTTTCTGAGTTGGATCGGGTCTTTTTCAGATCTGGATTTTAGAATTCTTTCATTATTTACATGAGTTTTTGCTAGGTTGACTCCTGAGCCTTTCCCGGGTCACAGATCAGCTTTGATCCTTAGCCATTTGGATTAAGTACCAAGTCAGGTCTGGCAACTGCGTTCAACAGAATCTCTGAAGACTTTTCTATTGCGATAGAGAGCTTGCTCCTATGCTTGTGACAGGATCATCTACAGGCCTTTGTGGTCTGACCAGATAAGAGCCTTACTACAATAATTTAGAATAGTGACAAGATATTTGTGCTCCTCTCCTACCTCCTCATCCTTGTCAATGACTTGATTGTTGCATTGTTCAGATATTGTGGTGTAAGGGTCAGGGAAAAATTCCCTTGTTACAGTTGCATTTCAGGTGTATTTAGACACTTCTAACCCTCCTCTGGTGCGGGCTGGAGGTTTGTGTTTTATATCAGATTAGCTTGCCTTTTCATCTAGATGCAGGAAGGGGAGGCCCTGCAGCCATGGTCGACCCTATGAATCTTCAGCGTTAGCTTTCTAGGAGGGGCGCTTTTCACATTCTCAACTTGGTGTGAAGAATACAGAATCCAGTAATTTTGGTTCGCCAACTGTATCTGGGATGATATGTGTATATAAGGGACATCCATCTGGTGAAGGTTGACACTTTGTGGTGTTTACCTATGGCACACGCCACATTCTAAATAAATATAAGCCAGAAAACATGCATGTTTACATTACTATTTCTCTTTCAAATAGTATTTTTGGTTTCTGCTCCATTTATGCTCTGCTTGCAGAGACCACACCAAGCGCTACACTTGGTCCAATAAGTAAAACAAAGTTTTGATCAAGAAGATTTGTTCCTCAATATTGACTTTGATAAAGTCCTACACAGAACTTCAGAGCTCATTTTCAGACCTAATTTTTCACTACTCAGAGCTGATTTTTAACCTTGAGTTTGTCCCTGAATCTTTTGTTTAGTAAATCAGTCATATATCAAATAATATTGGTTCTTTTTATAACAGGTAGTATGGGGGAGAAGTGGGCTATAATGGTAATTCTTAAGAATCAATTATTGCATTCCTTCCATATCATGCATGGTAATATATTCTTTTCCATAAGGATCGAGTAATATTGAATCTTCGTTCCAAATTGAAACACTCTACATGGAATTATTTCCTCTTTATCCCCGTAAGGGATGTACGTAATCCCTTATCATTATCATTTTCCTATGAAAAATCTTATTTTCATCAATAGGTTTGAATTCATTAGTTCTTTTCTAGAATGAGTCGATAATCTCATTTCTTCCACTGAAGAATGATCTCTCTCCTCTTTCTTAGTAGGAATAGAAAGAGTCCCTATTTTATCGGATGGTTCCAAATTGATCGGATCTGATATGAATTACGTTCTCGGAAAAATATGGGACATAAGTCATAGATTCCTTTGCTTTTTCCTATACCATTTCAAGTGCTATATCTAACATGTGCTAGATATAGATGTTCGTACCGAAAAAAATATGTTCAACTTTGATCCTAAAGTATCCATAAGTACGTTCAGAATTAAGTCTGTCTGCATTGGGTCTATTTTTCCAGGAGTAGGAAGAAGGTGATGTGATCAGCTCCGCTATTTTATGGTACGAGGTCCTTCATCCTACATTTACCATATATGGATAAGTACCATTAAGATATATTTATCCATATATGGGTGTAAAAGAAGAAGTAGTACAAAAGAAAAGGTTAGATATTATTTTCCTCCGTACTACTTTTTTTCTTTTCAAAAAAAATCCCTACCCTGTATTGTTGTAATACAATAGATCCACCCTACCCTATATTGTTGTAATATAAAAGATCTCATAACCTATTTTATACTTATGATCTGGATCATAAGATCTATCTAGTGATTAGAAATCAATTGATTTTCATCATAATCAATTGCTTCCACTACTTTCACTGGCCATTTTGACGTAAGGGATAAGTAGAAAAGCAGTAGGAACTGCAAGGAACAATAGAACAACAATAAATGCAAGGGTATTTACTTCCATGATCTCCTTATTTTAACTTTGTTCAAAAATAGCTCGAGATTTGATCTCATAGAGATGAATGAATCTTTCTTTCAAGATCCATGAAATAGATGTATGTCATTGATAGAATTGGTTCGAGTAACGAAATCTAACTAATGGATTGAATAAATTCTTCGATGGAAATAGTATAACCTAATACGATCACTTTTGATAAGACTAGTAGTAAAAACTTACGTGCATCAGAAAACGTTCCGATCAGCACATGTCTGGTATAATTTCGAAAGAATAGGATTCGTACGAATAAGAACCTTATGCTCCTCCAGAAGATGTTCGTCAGACATGAGAGATATTTTGCTTGGATCTCCATGATTTAGATGGAATTGTGAATCTATCCCGCTTCGGTGATGATATAGAAAGAAGTATCCCATATTGAATTTATCCAGAGGCCCACCCATGACCCTGGAATGATAAGGAATAGTCCGTCCAGATCCTGACATGATCATTCACAGTTCACTTACTATTAGATCGGGACTGACGGGACTCGAACCCGCAACTTCCGTCTTGACAGGGCGGTACTCTAACCAATTGAGCTACAATCCCAATATGGTAGAGTTCACCTACTATTGGATAATATTTATTCCATGATAGGTGCTAGATAGGTCATATAGATTATGTGAGTGCTAGGTCGATTAAATATCTTATCCTTCTCTTTCATTTTTGAAATGTATCAATTCATACGGAATTGGGAATCTACGATATGAATAGATATCGATGTCGGGGTTCAATAACCAATTATCTTTTCATTCATGATTAGCATGAATATAACCATACCGGTAGATTGGTATTGATGATATTGGTTGGGTCGAGCTGGATTTGAACCAGCGTAGGCATATTGCCAACGGATTTATAGTCCGTCCTCATTAACCACTCGGGCATCAACCCAGGAACAATACAATAATTGAAAATTATTTAGGATATCTAACGAATGGATCATGGTACCCCCAAGGGAAGTTGAATCCCCATTGCCTCCTTGAAAGAGAGATGTCCTGATCCACTAGATGATAGGGGCCACCAATCTATTCTTTATAATATGAAAGTGATCGAGAAGTTGTCAATAGTATGACCAAAATTCTTGGTTTCCTCAAGTTTTTTTTTCAATAAACTTGCCTATTGATAAAATGGAGTCCCTTCAAAAATTACTTATTGCAACTAAAACAACTCTAAAGAAATTTACGGAATCTCTATTTGTGATCCATCGGCCCATTTCCGATAAAAAAGACTTTATGGACTCATATTATACAAAATGTTTCATGCTTGATAATTTTAATCATTTTAATAGTGAATGGGGCTTATCGTTCTCTGATCGAAGTTATCCAAAAAAGACTCAAAAAAAGATAAATGGGTTGGTTGGACAAAAGATCGATCCGTATGTTACAATCGGATCGTGGCAAGTATAGTTTAGCGGTAAAAGTGTGATTCGTTACATTATAAACTCGAATAATGGAAGGATCTTTTACATGGATCTTTGATCCATCTAAAGCTCTATTTCCAGATAGGTTCAAAACCTCCCCTATACCATCCATCCAGAGTTCATATGTTACACAACTTCATATACTTTACGTTCCCATATTAGAGTATAGTGCTTCACTTCTTTCCATTAAAACAAATGCCCATTGGTGTTCCAAAAGTTCCTTTCTGAGCCCCTAGAGATGAAGATGCAACTTGGGTCGACTTATACAACCGACTTTATCAAGAGAGATTACTTTTTTTGGCTCGGGATATCAATCACGAGATTGCAAATCAACTCATGGGTCTCATGGTATATTTGAGTGCAGAGGATGCAAATAAAGATATTTTCTCATTTATCAACTGTCTCGGTGGATCAGTAATACTAGGGGTAGGTCTTTTCGATATGATGCAAGCAATAGTACCAGATGTACATACAATATGCATGGGGGTAGCTGCTTCAATGGGATATTTCATCCTAATCGGGGGAGAAATGCCTAAACGTATAACATTACCTCACACTAGGGTTATGATCCACCAACCTGCTAGTTCCTATTATGACGGATCGGCTGCAGATTTTCATAACGAATCGAAACACGTAACGATGCTTCGCGATTACATAACCAAATGTTATATAGAAAGAATGGGCCAACCCAGAGAGGTAATTCAACGGGACCTGAACATAGATGTTTTTATGTCAGCAACAGAAGCCCAAGCTTATGGCATTGTTGATGTCGGGAAGGCTCTGGGCTGGATAGCAGGAGAAACCTTCAATTTGTTATGGGCCCAAATAATAGATTCAATGAGTTCTTACCAATACCCATGACCACTGAATAAGAAAATTAAACTGAAGGCCCAAACAAAATGAGCACCTAAAAATAAAAGACCATATGCAGATAATGAAGAACCATAAGATTGGATCACTTGAGAGGCTTGTTCCCATAGAAAGTCACAGAGCCACCCGTTAATCGTAATGGAACTTTGTGCAAAGTTTCCTCTTGTAATATGAGTTACCACTCCCTAATCACTTATATTACCCTAAACATCGGACTGCATTTTTCAGCTGAAATGGAATATTAATACTGAAATTGCATTGTACATCCAAAATAAACCAAGGAAGACATGATCCCAGCAGATACTTGACATGTTCCTCCTCTACCAGGTCCATCACAAGGAAAGTGAAAACCCATATTCACTTTATTAGGTATTAAACGGGAGCTACGAGCAAATAGAACACCTTTATGTAGGATTAAAACAATCACATGGATAGTAAATGCATGAATGTGATGTACCAAAAAATTCGCGGTTTCCTAATGGAATTGGTAACAAAGCCACTTTGGAACCTACTGTCACCAAATCACCACCTCCCCAGGTTAAGCTGGTACTCGCTGTTGCACCAGGAGCTGTTGAACCAGGTGCTGAAGCATGAGTGTTTTGTATCCATTGCGCAAAGATAGGTTGTAATTGTATAGCAGTATCTGAGAACATATCTTGAGGATGTCCTAGAGCGCTCATAGTATCATTATGAATATACAGACTAAAACTATGGAAACCTAAGAGTATACATACCCAGTTGAGGTGTGATACAATTGCATCACGATGTCTAAGAACGCGATCTAATAAATTGTTGTATTGAGTAGTTGGGTCATAGTCTCTTACCATAAAAATCGTTGCATGTGCAGCAACGCCAACTATGATAAACCCACCAATCCACATATGATGTGTGAACAGAGAGAGTTGGGTACCATAATCAATAGCTAGGTATGGATAGGGAGGCATCAAATACATGTGGTGAGCTACAACAATAGTTAAAGATCCTAACATAGCTAGGTTAATAGCTAGCTGAGCATGCCACGAGGTAGTTAAGATCTCATAAAGACCTTTATGGCTTTCCCACGTAAATGGACCTTTATGAACTTCTAAAAGGTCCTTGAGGTTATGGCCAATGCGCCAATTGGTCTTATACATATGACCAACTATCAGGAAAATAACTGCAATAGCCAAATGATGATGTGCAGTATCGGTCAACCATAGACCCCCCGTTACTGGATTTAATCCTCCACGAAAAGTCAAAAATTTTGAATATTCTGACCAATTCAGGGTTAAAAATGGGGTCAATCCCTCAACAAAATTGGGATAAAGTTGAGCCAAAAGGTCGCGATTTAAAATAAATTCATGAGGAAGTGGTATCTCTTTAGGATCCACTCCAGCGTCTAGAAGTTGGTTAATGGGTAGAGAGACGTGTATTTGGTGTCCTGCCCAAGATAGAGATCCAAGTCATAGTAACCCTGCTAAATGATGGTTCAACATGGATTCTACTTCCTGGAACCAAGCCAATTTTGGGGCAACTTTGTCATAATGGAACCAACCAGCAAAAAGCATTAACGCTGCAAAGATCAATGCACCAATTGCAGTGCAGTAAAGTTGTAATTCACTGGTTATTCCAGATGCTCGCCAAATCTGGAAGAACCCAGAGGTTATTTGTATCCCTCAAAAACCTCCACCTACATCCCCATTCAATATTTCTTGGCCTACTATTGGCCAAACTACTTGGGCACTGGGTTTGATGTGAGTGGGATCAGCCAACCATGCTTCATAATTGGAGAAACGAGCGCCGTGAAAGTACATCCCACTTAGCCAAATAAAGATGATGGCTAGTTGACCAAAATGAGCGCTAAAGACTTTTCGAGAAATCTCTTCCAAATTATTGGTATGGCTATCAAAATTGTGAGCATCAACATGTAAGTTCTAGATCCAAGTGGTAGTATCAGGGCCTTTAGCTAGCGTCCTTGAGAAATGACTAGGTTTGGCCCATTTTTCAAAAGAGGTTTTTATAGTATCTCTATCCACTACGATCTTTACTTCCTTTACTTCTGGTTCCGGTGAACGAATGGTCATTGAATTCTCCCCTTTTCGGACGGGACTTAAATAATAAGAAACCTGCCAATAGCAATTAGTGAACTTACGAGAGATATATCTCAACTCGTTTCTCCCTTTATTTTCTAGTTTATGACTGGAGCGACTATGATACGGGAGTCAATCTGAGGCAGGTGTTCAATTTTATTATGACATATCTTTGAGGTGCTCAATGGACTGTGGGATTTTATCATGCAAAAAAGCATTTTTTTGTAATTTTAAAAGCAACGGTGATTATTACACCATTTCTAGATGGATAAATAAATATATCTGTATATATGGATATATATATATATATATATATATATTTATCCATCTATTGGTACTCCTCCGTATGTCCCATATAAAAGGCCATCCATTATAAATCGTTATTCATGGATCATTAATGAAAAAAATCTCCGGATGGATTTTACCCCTATTAAGAAGATCCATCAACAATCCAAAATCAGAAAAGGTATTCTTTGTATATTGTAAATATATTCCTATAAGATGTCGACGAAATAGAATCTAATTTTTGGGAATATTCTGGAAAAATCCCATTGATTTCGAGTCAGATATTCAATAATGAAAACGATTTCCCAATAATAGAAACTCTTATTCTCCAAAGTGTCCTGTAATCTTTAACCAATTTTGTGCTTCGATGTAATTGCCCGGAGCAAGTGCTATATCTTGTTCCCAATACTCAGCAGCTTGATCGAACCAAGCCTCCACAGTTTCAGGATCTTCCTGTCGAATGGCCTATTCTCCTTGGTCGAGATAGGTAAACTTCGAAAAGTTTTCTTCCCTCAGAACTGTACTTGAGAGTTTCCTACCTCATATGGCTCAATCCACTATTATTTAGTCCTCTACCAAAATTTCCAAAGAATTGGAGATGATTCATTGGGAGTTCATATTAACCAAAGGACCAAAAAAAGTCAATGACATGAGTTTCTGATTTAACTTCCAATTAATTCAATGATCAGGTTCTATCTTTTCTCCTACCCTAAAAAAGATGAAGTATATCTCTTTCTATACTTCAGATTGATTGTCCAAATCAAAGTCTTTTTGCAAGGTAACTATCTCAGTTCCGTATAGAATTTTTGGAGAGTACTCTCTAGCTGGAGTACTTCACATCTTTAGGATCTAATGCTACATCGCTGCTCAATAGCTTAGCATATCAACTCTATTACATAAGTTGATTCCTGATTCTTGTCAATGAGGAGATTTGATCGTATCAGCCCGAAACTTCTTTCAATAATTGATCTTTATGGTGCTTCCATCATCAATTGAATTTATTATCCATGGTATATTTAGGCTCTATCTATTCATATTCGGGCTCCTATGAGAGTTTTTTTTCGCTTCAGCTGATAAAATACCGTTACTTGGGATGGTGCATATGTAGAAAGCATTTTCTTTTGTCCTTACTCGTAGTAGTTATTAACTAAGTTATTCTATGGTACAGATAGTCGCACGTAATGACAGATCAAGGCCATATTATTAAGAGCTTGTGGTAAGGATGGGTTCCGTTCTAATGCTTGGAAATAATATTCCAAAGCCTTCATATGTTCCCCATTACTTGTATGCACAAGACCTATATCATATAGTATATAACTTCGATCATAGGGATCAGTTTCCAGTTGCATAGCTTCATAACAATTTTGTAAAGCTTCCACATATTCCCCTTCTGATTGAGCTGACATTCGTTACAGTCGTTCATTCCATTGAAATGATCTCCGCTTCAAAACCGTACATGAGATTCCCACCTCATACGACTCCTCCTTTCTTTACAGTAGGTAATATGGGGAGTAATCCATGGAATTGAAAAAAAAAAAGATTCTGACCCAATATTATGAATTAACAGGGGCTAGTGTATTTCCAATGAATCTCTAGCCATCCTTCTTGCAAAGATTATTTTCCAAATACCAAGGATCTTACTACTAGGAATGGAACCTCTAACAATTTCTTTGTTCTTAATACCCTGTATTCTTCGAGGATTAATCACTTCAACAATCTCCGATGGTTCCATTATAAGGGTATCCGAAGTACAAACGAGATGGATGTTTGTTGTCCCAACCATTCTCACTACCCTTCAGAAAAGGGTAATGCATATGGGCTATAACGAAGCTTTTGTGTTGTCGATTTCCATACGTAGTGCTTTCTCCCCTCATGCGCACCTATCAAATAGGTTCAACTATACAAGCAAGGCCTATTGCATAGGTGTAACCTCTCGCTCAGTACTAAAATCCTCAGGAGATGAAAGCATCTAAAGGTGCATTGACCGGGGATACACGACAGAAGGAATTGTTCTATCTCCAGAACTCACCTTCACTGAGCGTAAGTTTTATTTTACCCAATTTTTATTCCCGAATACCTTACCTTTTCTTTCCCAAAAAAGAAGAGCGGAAAAAATATCAAATCACACCATCTCTGTAATAGGTAAATGCTTCTTTCTCCCCCAGAGCCATCGGGATTATTCGCAATAAGATATCTGCTACAATTGTGAAGGTCTTATCAATAAAATTGTCATTTCTCTGAGATCTAGGCATAGTCAATTACATATTTGATAATTTCCTTCATTCCCTTACTCAAATGATTCCATGAACGAAATTTTTTTCTGGTGCACAATACCATAAAATGGATTTCCTTACAATCGTAAATATGCTCTCATTCTATCTATTCCAATCTATTCCAATCTATTCTTTAAAATTAGAATAGATAGGGAATAAATTGAATAATTGTTCATTAGTAATATGAATAATAATGGAAAAAGGCTCGTATTGAAAGAATAATAGATTGGGTAAACTCGGGAAGTCCAGTTCGATTATGATCCGAACAATGAAAGAGTTAAAGGATCGAGCATTGCATAATGAGGATGAAATGCCTACCCAACAATTGTGTGCTTTATCCATATAGATAAAAGAATATCGGGAAAATATAGTCATCATGACACAGGATCATTGCCAAAGAATTAGTTCTTATACAATTGATAATATGATCACTATAGATCTATATATGATCATAATATGGAATGGATGAGTTAATCTGTCTTAAATTATTCATTAGGCGATCCGAATACGTCAGATTAACCGGGATGATTGAGGATTTCCTAAAATAAGAGGAAGTTGTAAAAAATGTCCTTTCGTCTTTTTGGGGGGATTGAATCATTACCTTATTTATTATCTATTTATTTCCGAAATATTGAACTGTTCATGCCCGAACAAAAAGAATTTTTTTCGTAAGGAAGTTGCTATTGACTCATTTTATTACTTAGAACCAAGAGATCTCATAGGAAAGATGGTCGGGCGGTTCAAGGCGTAGCATTGGAACTGCTATGTAGGCTTCTACTTATCGAGGGTTCGAATCCCTCTCTTTCTGTATCTTCGCCCTACTATCTATTTTCTTCTCATCCATTGTTTTTCCAATCTATTTAATCCCAATAGGACTATTTCCTAATTCCAGGATCAATCTACCTCTATTTGTAATAGAGAAAATAGAATGAACATTGGTTCATGGTATGGGAAAAGTAAAGGCTATTTTAAGAAGCAATAAAAAAAAGTATCGCAGATAACAGGCAACGTACGTAAGGATTATAAAATGTCTCCTTCGGGGAAGGGAAAAATAAGGGAGAAGAACATAATTTCCAGATGCCCAGCAACCAACCCACCCCTCTCTTTCATTTCATTCTCGATTCAAGCTTGACGGGAATAATACTCTATGACCGGCAATTCATTAATCTTCAAATTGATCCATTTACTATCTATTATTTGATTGATGAATCCTTTATATTGCAAGGAATGAAAAGTCAAATGATTTGGCAATTTATCCCTCTGGAATAGATCTATATTCTTCTTAATGATAGCTATCAATCTTTGTTGATCTCTTATAGTAATCACATCTTGAGGTTTGCAAGGGTAACTTGGTATATCTACCATATGGTCATTGACCCGGATATGTCCATGATTCACTAATTGTCTAACTCCGGGAATGTTGGGAGCCATACCCAATCGAAAAAGAATATTATCCAAACGCATTTCAAGTAATTGCAATAGGACCTGACCCGTTGAGCCTTTGGCTCTTCTAGAAATACGAACATATTTAAGCAATTGTCGCTCCGTTAGTCCGTAATGAAAACACAATTTCTGTTTTTCTTCTAGCTAGATACGATATTGAGATATTTTCCTGGAAGAAGACCAGTTCATAGAATCCTTTCTGTTTTTGGGTATTTTACTAGTGAGACCTGGTAAAGTTTTCAGATGACTTATTATTTTTAAACGAGGTCCCCAATAACGGGACATAGAAACTCCTTATTCAATTAACAAATAGTGCTAGAAAGAAGAAAGAATAGTATAACCTGTATGAGTACTATTGGAATTCTTTTATATGGAAAACGAAGATCTGTCTCCAATTTGTTATTGATCCTAATAGCTCCAATCATTTCATTCATCCCGTTCCTAGTTGGGAGTAAATGATCATGGCATGACGGACCCGACGAACGATCCTAAGAGTATTCTCCATTCCATCTTGATCCTAACAAAACTTTGTGGATTATGGAAATTAGAGGAACGGAAAACAGCCAGCTATCGGGATCGAACCGATGACCATCGCATTACAAGTGCGATGCTCTAACCTCTGAGCTAAGCAGGCTCGATGGAATATCAATCCCCATTTCATTGGGGTGAGATCCATAGATTCCTTTGGAATCCTAACGATTATAGCGCAAATCAGATTCAATGACGCAATTCAGATTACGATTACAACGGAACATTGTTTGAATGTAGATTCTTTCAAGGGAAAGAAAGGAGAAGGATCAATTGATGTCGATCGTTTTACTCACTCTTCCCAATCGACTAGGGGAGGATAATAACATTGCATTTCAAATGGATAAATAATATAATTATTCCAAGTCATATTTGATTGGGGTAGAGATAGAGATGGGGGGAGAAGGGGAGAGAAGGGGAGTAGGGGAGGATATTTCTCCCACCCAATATTGAGCAAATATCCAATGAATAATGCTAATGGATATTACATAATAGGATTAGATCAAGTTATGATCTTGTTCTTCGAGAAGGGGATATGGCGGAATTGGTAGATGCTACGAACTTGATCGAATTGAGCCTTGGTATGGAAACCTACCAAGTGATAGCTTCCAAATCCAGGGAACCCTAGGATATTTTGAATGGGTAATCCTGAGCCAAATCTGGTTCATGAAGACAATGTTTCTTCTCATAAGATAGGAAGGGGATAGGTGCAGAGACTCAATGGAAGCTATTCTAACGAATGAATCTCATTTGGTCCAATACTGTAGTTATAGAACGATCTATTTACACCTCAAAAATGGAGAGAGATGTTATATAACATCAGACAAAACTGGCGATCATAACTTGAATCGTTCCAAGCATTTTATTCATAAGATAGATGCCATATTCGAGTTGAAGTACTAATTTGACATTAAGTAATCCAATTATGAACTTATCTACTCTAGATGGAGAATTAAATTCTTTTTTGGAATAAATGGTTGGATGAGGATAAAGATAGAGTCCAATTCTACATGTCAATGTCAACAACAATGAAAATTGCAGTAGGAGGAAAATCTGTTGGCTTTATAGACCGTGAGGGTTCAAGTCCCTCTATCCCCACCCAGGTTCGTTCCCGAATGGACTGATCTATCTTCTCCAATTCCATTGGTTCGAATCCATTATAATTTCTCGATTCTTTTACCTCGCTATTTTTTTTTCATGAAGAGAAGAAATTAGAACATGAATCTTTTCATCCATCTTATGACCAGTTGAGTTGATCTGTTAATAAGTTGATCATATGATCAATTGATTTTGTGATATATGGCCTACATAGATTAGATCATTTTGAAATTATTCAATTGCAGTCCATTTTTATCATATTAGTGACTTCCATATCGAAAATAATAAAGATCATTCTAAAAACTAGTAAAAATACCTTTTTACTTCTTTTTAGTTGACACAAGTTAAAACCCTGTACCAGGATGATCCACAGGGAAGAGCCGGGATAGCTCAGTTGGTAGAGCAGAGGATTGAAAATCCTCGTGCCACCAGTTCAAATATGGTTCCTGGCAAGATGTCAATATCCATGTCTCCATATCCATCTATCTAAATCTATTCTATCTAGATGTATATCTACATACAAAGACACCCCGATCAAAATAGATAGATGGATCAATCTGTTCTCTCCCTCTTCTTTTCTCATATTGTCCCTCTCTATCCGTTCCAATTGAATCATGATACTCTGTAGATATAAAAAAGTAGGATCGAGAACTCAAAAGTCAAGATTTGACGGTGGGACTGATAATTCGGCACTAGTCAGAATCTATTCATCCTATTCCATCCGAATCGAAATGGGATAGATTATCCAAACGTTGCAGAGGGTATCTCGAAAGTAGATTCGAATTGAGGTTCATAAGATTGATGTAATAAATTTTGACCATAGTTTCTAGTATGAATACTGGATCCAATATGATGATCCCTATGATTTATAGTGAAATATTTTATTCTTTCCTTGTTGGAGTTCGGGCCCCATATATCCATCGAACTATCTTTTCTTTTCTTTCACGAAGTTTCATTATAGCATCTATAATATCCTCTAGTTCAGGTGGGCAATCTGGAGAATAGACATCCACAAGAATTAACTTATCTACTTTGCGAACGGTACTATAATAATCTATACCAAACATTTCTCTGTGATAGTACATGCTCCAGGGCAACTACATATTTTGGTTCTGGCATTTGTTCGTATAATAAATCTCACTACAGAAGGAGCCTTTTTCATGGTCATAGTCCCCGCTGTTATAATGAGGTAATCTCATCTAGGTCTAGATCTTGGTATCAGACCATAACGATCGGAGTCGAATCGTGAATCTATTAATGAAGAGAATTTGATGAAACCACAATTAATATTGTAAAGGAGCATTCATAAACTGGAGAGTCTTGTCCAATTCGTTCGACAAATCGTTTGGGGTAGTTGAAATATCTGTATTCAAAATTGTTTGATCGAGTAAAGGTAACTTCATAGGATTCATCATTGGCTATATGTCATTTTGTACTTCCCTCCCCCACTCGGAAATTAAGGACCATTCCAATGTTCCTCTTCGCCACGCATGGACTGAACCAACGATGAAAATAAGCACGAGAATTGAAGCTCCTATAAATGCAGATATACCCTGTATAATAGAACTCATAGCCCATAGAGAAAGGGAGATTGTTCCAACATCAAGAACAACAAGAACTGGAACGAACATATAATGATCTTAGATCGGATCCAAGTATCTTCCCATTGGTTCGATACTTGATTCGTAACTAGTAGTCTGGTTCTTGACCAATGGGAGCCAAAGCTCTGGAAATAAAGGATGCAAGAATAGGTAGGAATGAGACTATGTATTAATGAAAATATCCAGCCAGAAAGTATTATATTAGGGAAATAGGAACATGAATATACTCCTTTGAAATAGATCAAATTCTTATATTTTTACGTCAACTTCTTCATTTTTATCCCACCCACCATGAGTGGAAGACCAAAGGACCGAACAATAAATACAATCAATTCTAATTGATTCACATATTTTGTTTCGTCCATGGCTTATTATCAAATTAATTCAATGAAATGTTATTTGAATGTCTATTGAGAATATTTGACATGAATCAAGTATGAGAGAAAGAAAGAATGTAAATGGGTCCCAATCCCGAACTACCCAATTTTAGATCTGAGTCTATACTCATATTATAGAATGAATATGTTGATGATCTTTATCCAGCATCCATGGCTGAATGGTTAAAGCGCCCAACTCATAATTGGCGAACTCGCGGGTTCAATTCCTGCTGGATGCAAGGGAACTGCACATATCCATTATTGATGGAATGGGAAGAAGTATGAAGAATAACACCAAACAATTGAAGCATACCAAGCCTTTCAATAAAATGAATGAAAGGCTTGGTATGCTTCAATTAAGCAATACACGATAACAATCCATCAGAGTATTATCCACCTATTGAAATAGATTCAACAACGGCTAGATCCAGAGGAAAGTTGTGAGCATTACGTTCGTGCATAACTTCCATACCTAAACTATGATATATCTGTATAATTAAATTGGTATATGATCCAATATAATAATAGCTACAGGCTTTACAGGAAAAAAAAGGAGAAAAGGAAGGAAAAAATTTACGGATGAAGTGAAATATCGAGTACTTACGGAGAAAAGTATTCGTCTATTGGAAAGGAACCAATATACTTTTAACGTCGATTCGCAATCGAACAAAACAAAGATTAAAAATTGGATTGAAAATTTCTTCGATGTTAAAGTAATAGCTATGAACAACTATCGCCTCCCTGAAAAAGGATGAAAGAGAGTGTCAATGATAGGACATCCAATACGTTGTAAATGTGTGATTATTACACTTAGAACCGGTGATTCTATTCCACTCTTTTCATAACAATAAGATTTCAAATTTGAAACTAAATGGCCATCCGTTCATATAGAATTTTAACTCGAGATACACGCAATAGATCTGTATCAGGTTTCAATGGAAGAGTGTAGTTGGACCCTGTTGTGGCCACCAAAAACCCCCCTATTTGTTTGGTATTAGCAATAACACCAAGCAAATGGGGACCCTTAATAAAAAATCCAAAAAACATTTTATGAAAATTTTTGTATTTCAACTCCTTAAAGCTGTATCGCATCGCAAGAAGAGAATAAAACGTTTTCTTAGGAGCATAATAAACTGCGAAGCAACGATGTGAAATCCATCGCATCGCATACATTATGAAGCGCTCTTAAAAGAAAAATCTTAAGAAACCTCCAACGGCAGATATGCGACGTCGCATATCGCAACATCGCGTAAGCAGCACACAATGATTGAATGACTAAGCGTGTTCTGCGATCTGCGAGCTGCGATGAGTGCGATTTGTGATAAATGCGATCATAAACTTCTGCAATGACACATCTTGACGACGCGATCCGCGATGCTGCGATGCGAGTCGCAGAAATCACCCATCGCAAATTTTCCTCGGCGCAGTATTCAAGGAAATGCTGTCCGTAAATCAAAATTGGGCGAGCGCCTTAAAAGAAATTAATGATTGTACGCCAAAGTATTCAAGAAGGACTGTTTTGTGTTTTTCGAAGAGTCAGTTCGTTATGAGTGTCATGATTATGCATTCATAAGAGTTTAAAGCTTTCATGTCAATCTTTATTATCATTACTCTTTTCTTTTGCGTAAACTGTAAGACAGGAAATAACATGAAGCAATGTGCAGGAAACATCTAATGAAAAGGGGAAAGCATCAATGCTCGGAGAACAGAGAAGAGATCCCTTCAGAAACAGATGTCGCATGCAACAGGACCACAGATTCCAGAGTATCACTCAACAGATGCTGATGTCAATAGGCCATCCAAAACTCAGAGTCAAAGGCGCACAAAAGCAGCATGTTTACAAAAGATCCTGAAGCTTGTGGGTAAAGCAAAAAAAAAAAAGACGCTAAAGAAGGAAAACGCACCAGAAAAGCCTGGAACAAAGAACGGAGGCAATTTTCGAATCAGAAAATTGTTCAGAGAGAAAAATCCCTAACTTGTTCAGTCATTCGCAAGGCCAGAAACCGAAATAACAAAAGCAGAATCAGTTGCGAAGAATTTGGGTGATTACCAAGTATACACACAGTGAATACACCCAGCCAGAGGAAAATTCTCGAAAATATCTTCTAAGTTTACCAGAAAGTGGTGCCAGCGCTTGTTATTTCTATTTTCATAGCTCAAACGAAAGCAGAAGGCGACCAGCCGACTCTTCCCAAGCGAATGTTGCATGCTTGCAACACTACGGAGCAAATACAGAAATGGTTAGGAATTAGATTCAATTTTTAGAAATAGTTTTGCTTTAGCAGAAGGGCGGTCATTTAAAACCGTATCCTAAATTTATGTAATTAAGTTAATTAGTTAGCAGTATTTAAGTCCTTCTCATGCATTTAGAGAAGGGTCCAGAAATTTTTCAAAAAACTTGTCCTCAGAACATGCACTTTTGCACCCTCGGAGGGGGTTTTGATGAATGGATGGATCAAGGTTTATTAATGTTTGCATTTGATATCTGCTACTGATGTTGCCCTTCTGTACTCTTAGTAGATGTTAGAGCAAGGAGAGATAAATCATTGTTGCTTGAAGCTTATGAGTGGAACCAGTCATAAATGGTACTTTTATCTCTTGACTGTTTCTGTTTATATTCTTAAAGTGATATACAGTTTTTAGTTGTTTATATGTTACTGCATGAATGTATGAGTTACCATTTGGCACTTTTGTATGGTGGAGTCATTTATTTATGTTTGATATATGAATAACTTATTATGCGATATGCTGTTCACAACTGTTTTGCCTAACTTTTTATGCAAAGTGGTTTATCTTAATTGATTTCTATTCTTATGATAGCTGAATGATATTTATTACCAGTTATTGTTTGAAATCTATTTAGATCACATAATAGAAGAAATTCACCCCGGGTTAGCGTAGATTAGATGTGTTGTTTCTCATTAGATTACAATAGCATAGAGTTAGTTTAGAAGTTTGAATTAAATTAGCTTTAAGTTAGATCAGCATCATCCAACTCTACACACACACACACCCTTAGATTGGGAAACTGGTCCCATTATCCCCAGTCGGACCCGCTATACCAAACGGATAAGGCGCTGCCAACCAAGGTCCGGACCGGGTGGGTATCCCCCTTGTTGTCGACCTGATTTTCGGGGCTTCAACATATTTGGCGCTAGAAGGAGGGCCCGAACTATGAATGGCACCTAAATCAAAATCTAAATACCATTCTAAGAGTAAATCGCCCTCATAAACTCCCCCGACTTCCCCAATACGTCTAAATCTAGAATCGGAAGTCGCTCGAGTATTAACCACTGCTACATACCCTAATATTTCAGACCAATCTACCATTGAACCCCCTGAAGTTCAAACTCTGATTCACAAACTCCAAGTATTTTCTATTCTTACATAGAGGTCTGATAAATCTCAAAGCAGCGTGACTTCGCAGTACAATCCTGTTCATCCCCTGACCAGATTAAAGAGTGAAAAATTTGGCATCTAGCCAACTGAATTCCCTCTCCCCACCAGGAAAAGAGCAAGGAAAACACCACCAGAGTCTGACAGTGAGACTCTTTCATCTACATCGTCCATTTCAACTCCCTCACCGCGAAGTCAGCCACCCAAATCTCCATTCCAAACCACTCATCCATCTTCCACAACCCCTCTTCTTCAATCATCTAAGATCATAATATCTTCATCTTCCCAGCCTCAGGGATCATCCTCTGCACTTTCATTTACTAGCAGCTCAATGATGGCCCAGTCTCCATGGAACAATCCTGGGGCAGTTTTAATGCCTCCACCCCTGAGCCAAATACCGACCCTGTTACACTAAAAAATGTCACCATGGCTATTTACAGTTGGTATGGCTCTATCAACAGTCATACTACCCTCTTAAGCAAGTCTTATGCCTCTGCTATCCATGTCAAACTCCAAGAAAGAGAGAAAGTCTTTATAAATGTGTTTATCTCTGGGTACGCAGATTCTCTCAACCTTGCCTGCGACGCACCTAATGTTCATGATGTCTGCGTCCAAGGACGCTCTGTATCGAAAGGGTCAGGTGAGTCCCTCTGAAAATGTTAAAATGCGCAAGTTTTATCTTCAAAAACTTACTTGTGGTCATTTCTAGAGCATTCTAGAAGGTTGTTTGACGTGTATGAAGCGCCTCCAGATGGTTCATGCACCCCTAGCAATGAGGAACTTATCCCATCAATAAGAGAGTGATCCCATCCAAAGAGGGGACTATCCCATTGATGGTGGACCTGATTAACTTCCTCTTGAGCATTATAAATACAGGCATTGGGCCAGAAGGAGGGAGGTTGAAAGCTATACATTTCTAAGGGTAAATGCTGCAGGAATTAGGACTCCCATTTAGAAGCTTGTGAGGAGAGATTGCCATCTTTGCTTGTTCTATTTGGAAGTGGGTGAGCTTTGTTAAAGTAGAGGAAGACTCTTGTGGACCCTGGAAGGAGCTTGCACAACACCAAGGCTCAGGTTGTAATGGTTCCTTTTGATTACCTTTAATGCAAATTGGTCCATTCTTCTCAATAACTTGTTGTTTATGGGTTATTTCATGTACTCCTTGGTATATATGTTGAATATGCTTTGTTTTATGTTATAATCAGGTGCTATTTAATTCTTTGACTGTTGGTGATTGCAGGTTTTGGAGAAAAGGAGGAGCTCATCCAGATCAACAAAGCTTGGACTTCTACAACAGCGTTTGGACAAAGGTAAGAACGAAACACTTGATTTCTCATATCATAATGCATGTTTAGAGAAGGATAGCTCTAGTTTGTTTTGTTTGTCATTAGAATGTCTTAGACTTCTAGGAAGGTCGGTTGTGTCCGCACTTTTGACTGATTCCGTGTGACAAATTGGCGACTCCACTGGGGATTCCATTGATGAGAAAAGTCTTTTCTTTTGTGTGAACTTTGCTTTGAGAAAATTGGTTTATTTTTCTGGTTTTGGCTTTGTGATTTTGTCTCTGGGTGGGTTAGCTTAGGATTAGTTTTATTTTGGTTTTTCTTGATTTTTTCAGTAGGACGCACCCTCTGAGTGCTGCACAGTGCGTCCCTGGACGCACTTTTGCTGTGTGCACAGAGCGGGCCCGCACCTGTGCTAACGGGTTGCCTGCGTCCCCTGCTAAAATTTGAGAAAATTCCATTTTTTGCATTTTTTTCTCTTAGATTTTATTTTTTCTTAGTTTTTTCTGCCCAGATTCATTAGTCCCTTGCCAAGAATCTTCACCTGAACTTGTTTCGACAGCATTGAGTGTTTTAGTGGATTTCATCGAAGTATAAGCCCTAGGGTTTGATTTTGAGTAGGTCTTGTAGTGACTTTGGCGGTAGGAGTTGTCAAGCCTTAGATCTCTCTGGTTTTGTCAGCATTCTAAGAAGTCAAACCTGTCATAAAGTCTACCTGTGAGAGCAACTTACCATTGAGTTGTCTCTTGGGCCAATTTCGAAGTGCTTGTTGTTTAAGTCTTGAATTCCATTTTACAAAAAGAACAAAAAGATTTGAGTTTTGTTTTGACTAGTCTTTTGATTCTGCATTAGCTGGTCCTTGATTTGATTTAGATCAAGTAAAACAACCTAGAATCCTCTTTGTGAGCTTTTGCCTTGTTAGATTTGCTTAGAGTAATTTCTCTTTTGATTTGCTTGTGAGTCAAGTTTTCATAGATTTTATAGTTTTTTGAGATTGTTTTTTGTTAAGATAGGTTTATATGCTTTATTTAAAAGAGAAAATACAAAAACATCTCCTTTGAAAAGTTTTGTTTCAAGTAGCTTTGAAAAATTTTGAAAGAAAAAGAGTTTTTCATGCAAGTAAAGAGTGGTCATGTTTGTGTGCTTGAAAAGAAAAAGAGAATTGTTTCTTTGATTGTCTTTTCTAAGGAAGTTGTTTTCTCTAAAATTTGCATTCTCTCAACTCTCTTAGTTAAGAATTTCATTGAAAAAGCAAAGTAGCGTAAATCATCTTAGGTGCATATTTATAGTGGTTGGAGTCGAGTCTACACACCATTGGTTTCACTTCCACTACCTTGTGACTTTAAAGAAAAACCATAAAAGTAACGCTTAAAGTAAAATCAACGTAGTAACTTTTATTTACTAGGGCTCTGAAACACCAATTTAGATCAGGCTAGTGTCTTGGAGTAGGTGAGTAATTAACTCTCCAAGACAAAAAAACCAAACAAGTAGCTTATCTTGTGATAGAATAAATCCAATTGTCTCACTTGTACTCTGGGAAAGCTCCTCTTAAAGTAGAAGCACGAGCTCGTGTCCAAACCAGTGAGGGGATCAATCCCCCCTCGTTGGGAACGACGCCAGACACGCACGTATTACAAACGGTAAACCTCGGATTAACCATTGTCGAGGAGCCAGGGGTCACTTGTTGGTAAACCTTGGATTATTGTCAAGGAGCCGGCAAGGGGATTGAGCTTGCTACTCTGCCCTTGCGTGCTGTCGGAGTTTAGACTGTTCCCCCAGGTGCATTTGTTGCGGTTGGTAACCTTAGTGGCCATTATCTTTAGGATTCTACCGAGGTGACGGTGGAGGGAAGATCCCACTGTACCTGGAGCAGACGTCGGCTAGACTCACTTGGATTTTCTGGGGGGTTCACTTCACTCGAGACGGTTAAAGTGGAGGAACTTGGTCCAGTCTATTCATTAAGCAGGTTGCCGGAGTAACTGTTCCACCCGCCACTTCTGTACTGAATCCAGCGAGGTTGGGCTTCATCACCAACTAGCGCTTTTGGTTCGGAAGGCTACTGTTTGTGTTTGGTTTGACGCCCTAGATTCTTTAGGCGTGTGATTCAAATTTGTTTGGTTCTTTAGATACTTTAGGTGGTTTGATTTGAAATTTTTACTTTGTTTTCGTGTGTAGTAATTAAAAGTTTTTAGCTGTGGCGGAATTACCGAGACAGTCCCGTAGACTTCGGGGCCAGTCTCCTGAAGTTGTTTCTGTGGCCGAATTGTTGAGAAGATCCCTTAGACTTAGGGGTGAACCTCCTCAAGACGAGTCCAGTCATCTAGAAGGTTTAAAGGTCCTTGTAACTCCTCCTAGCGGCAGTAGAGTAGGTTCACCTAAAGAAGGAGAATCTTCCTTGGTGGTCCATCTAGATTACCAAAGTTTAGAGACAGGTTATAATCCCGAAGCTGTTACAGTTTCTGAGCTTGTTGGTAGTTTTTCGTCTGCTAGTGATACAGGCGAAGAACCAGAAATATCCGAACCTGTTACTCCGACTTCTAGTGTTCCTGATTCACCGAGAATAGAAAGAATTATCACCGAAAATCTTCCTGTTGGTTTGATTGCTATTGAAGAACTTGTTCCAGAGGAAGAAATAGGCGTCTCTGATCCTGAAGATCAAATTACCCTTGATCTAAGGGAGCGTGAATCTATCTTTTACAGTCCTCCTAGAAGTACTACTTGGTACCTTTCGTTAACCAATTATTTAGACAACTTTGGGCTAGGTTTTTCTACACCTCGTACTCCTTTTCCACCTGGAGGTATTCATACTCCTGTAAATATGTCTGGTCAGTCGTCCGTGTTTACACAAAGTCCTGAATCTTTTTTACATGGCGGTCCTTCTATTCCTACTGGGTATCAATCTCTTTCTGGTACCTTTGCGGGAGCATCTCCTCAACCCGTTGATCATGGGTTATTAGTTGGAAACAGTGGTAATGTACCATTGGGTGTAGGAGATATTTACATGATGTCAGGTTCAGTTCCCGTTTCCCAACCTCAAGGTGGCCAATTACCGCCTGGGGGGCAACCTCCGTTAATGCCTGGGGGGCAACCTCAAGGTACTTCATTCGTGTCTGGGGGGCAACCTCAAGGTCAGTACGCTCCTATAGGGCAATACATACCTCAAGGTCAACCCCAGCCTCAATATGTACCCCAAGGTCAACCTCAGTATCACTATCAACCTCAAGGATGGCAACCTCAAGGATGGCAACCCCACGGGTATCAACCCCAAGGGTATCAACCTCAAGGATACCAACCTCAAGGTCAAGGTCAACCCCAGTATCCGTATTTACCTCAAGGTTATCAACCTCAAGGTCAATACTCAAGTCAAGGTTATCAACCACCTTAAGGTCAATCATATGGTCAAGGTATGGGAACTACACCTTACAATTATCAATCCTATCCTCAATCCGACTATGGATCTCAGTATCCTCAACCTATTATGGGTCAATACCCTGGAATGTTAGTGTGGGATCCATCACAGGGTCAACAGGTGTTGCAGCCAAGTATACAGTCGGTACCTCAAGCTGGACAACCTGTAGTTTCTAGTCCACCCCAGCAACCGCAACCTGTCCAGTCAAGTGTTCAAACCTCTGTAACTTCGGTAGTTACTCAGCCGCCAATTGCACCTAGTACTCCATCTCAAACGGCTATTGCAACTACTGACATATCTACCATACTTACTTCTGGAGTATCGACGGCTCCGGTTTCTACTGTCTCTGTAACCACTCCTCAGACATCTGTACCGTTGTCCGGATCTACGATTCAAACCACGGTCCATATGCCTGTAGGCCAGCCTAGTATAAGTACGGTTGTCACTACTCAACCTCAATTTGTTCAACCTCCGTACCAGGGACAGTATCAACCTGGGCAAGCTGTCCAACAACCAGTTTACCAGTATCAACCGTATCCTGGGTACACTTATCAACAACCTCAGCAACCCCAGTACAGTCCGGTTAATCCTGGTTTTCCAGGAGGATATAATATCCCAAATGCAACTCCTGTTCCTAGTTATCCTGGATATCCTCCTCCTGGGGCCGGTATTATGACCCAGAGTTTTAGAGATCCTAACTGGCAGTTACCGTTTATCGCAACTTTGGATTTACCAGACTTGACGCGCCTAACGAACGATCCAATTCAATATCTTCCGTTCTGGCCGCCAATGCCAAATAAGTTGCCCAACGATATACCCAAGTTCGAAGGTAAGTCTGGAGAGGATCCGTCCAATCACGTGATGACTTACCACCTCTGGTGTGCTTCAAATTCTATCTCGGATGATTCGATCCGCTTATGTCTTTTCCAGCGTACACTCATTGGTCTCGCGGCCAAGTGGTACATTGAGTTGCCACGGGCCTCTTTTTACAATTTTAGCCAGTTAGCTACCTCGTTCTTAACTCACTTTCAGTTACCGGTCAGATACGATAACGGTACGGAGTTATTAACTTCACTAAAACAATCAACCTCCACGTATATTTCTGATCACATTCATGAGTGGAGACGTCGAAGAAGGCTAGTGAAAGTTTTTATCCCGGACCAAATATTAGCTGAATGGTTTGTTAAATCATTATTACCAAGAATTACTGAAGATGTAGCTAAGGCCAGAGTAGTTTCTGAGGAGCAAGTCATTGCTTAGGCGCAATACCTTGACTTAGTTTACACTCAGTCGGGTATATTACACGAGAAGATTCTGGATCTTCCAAAGTCGAATCAAATCGCTACTGCTCCTTCGGGATCTCATGCCGCTGATGGTATGATTGGTATCGTGAATACAAAGAGCAAGAAGAAGTCTTCCAAGGCTTCAACTACTCCTATTATCACTTTGCCCGATTCCCCGACAGGAGAGTCTTCTCCTGAACTTACCGCCGATATTCACGCTGTAGAGTCATCTACGACCAAATCAAAAAACGACGGAAAGAAGAAAGGAAAGAAGAAGGCTAAAGCAGACAAGGCTCCGAAGGAGAAAACAGAAAAGTCGAAAACCAATGATGAAAAGCGAAAACCTCGATATCCTTGTCTTATTTGTGAAGAAGATCATTTTATGAGAGATTTCCCTCATCGGGCCGAGGTAGTGAAAATAGTCAAAGGTTCTCCTACTCCTGCTGTGCTAAAAAATCCATTTCCGGAGCAGGAGAATAAGATGATAGGTTCTTCCTCGAATGTCAGTGAAGAACCCATTTTGATGATGTCTCATGTGAGGATTGCGACTCGATCGCAAGATTATGGTAGTAAGAATCATGTTGATGGTAAGGAAGCAGAATCTTCTCACTCTAACCCATCAACCTCAGCTCCTGGTTCCGATCCACTACAGATCGAGAAACCTAACCCAGACTTAGTAATTAAACCGCCCGCCAAGGGTGTACTTCGAAGGTCTGCTTTCAATCCACATGCGAGAGCGGCCCAGAATTACAACATTGTTGAGGACTTAGATGTTTCACCCTCAGCAATGTCGGCGTTAGAAGTGCTGCAATCATGCCCAGCACAACGAAAATTGCTTTTGTCGGCTATAGGAGCTGTTGATGTTCAGGATCCGAATCTAATGATCTTCGATCTAGAAAATAGTACACCGCGTCTCCCCCATCAAATGGCTTTCCAAATTCCAGTGATAGTAAAAAACAGGCCTATTCATAGGACTGTGATTGATGAGGGAGCTTCTACGTGTATTATGTCGATTCAATGTTGGAGATCCCTTGGTTCTCCTTCGTTGAACCAATCCCCCACCATCCTTAAGGCCTTTGATGGCCGTGGGTTCCGTCCGTTTGGTATTCTGCAGGAATTCCCTATAGGGGTAGAAGGTAAAACCGTTAGTCTGGATGTGGAAGTGGTTGATGCCCCTCTAGACTACAACCTCCTTTTGGGTCGAAGTTGGTCATATGCTATGACAGCGGTCGTTTCATCGGTCTTTAGAGTAATTAAGTTTCCACATAACGGTAAGATCGTGACTATTGATCAGCTGACATACTTTTCATCCGACCCAGCCTCTTCAGAGAGTATCCAGCATGTCGGTAAGACGACAATCCCTTATAGGGACGTTGGTGTAGGTTTAGTTAAGGATTCTGGTTTACTGGGAACTTTTCCTCTCCCTCCACTAAGCGTAGAACCTTCATTTGCAACAATTCATATGATTACATCAGAAAACATTATTTATGATGATCCTTGGATCGTCCCATCTGACTCTGAGATAGACTCATTCGGTGATGCTATGCCCTTGAGTCCATATGAAATTGCTTATGAAGCTCTCTTGTCTTTTACCGACTCTCATTCAACCGAGATCGACCAAATGAATGTGGTCAGTGAAGAATCACTTTTTACCTCAACCTTAGAACGGATAGCATTTCCCGAAGTCGTGTCATCTGACGAACAACTTCGCGAAATCCTAAGTGTAGACGATCTACCATGGGAGGATCTCCATCACAGATCTTCGTTTTTACCTAAGGATGATGCATTTGAAAATGATTTTTCATCTATCTTTACCGCTGAATATGTCAAAGACGCTCAGGATCCAACGAAACATTCTGATTCAGAGTTGAATTTAGGGAATATTTCTTGTACTATTCCCATTGATATTTCAGTGAAGCCCGGAATTGAGGAGAACATTCATATAGGTGCCGCATGTACATAAGAAGAAATCCAAACTTACAAGGCCCTATTCCAAGAATTCCGCGATGTGTTTGCCTGGTCTTACGAGGAAATGCCAGGAATCGATCCTGCCATTGTTGTTCATGAAATAAAGACCTACCCGGATGCTAAACCCGTCCGGCAACGATTGCGTCAGATTCACCCTCGAAAAGCGGCTGCGATTAAAGCAGAAGTCGAAAAGTTGTTGAAAGTAGGTTTCATTTATCCGATCCCGTTAACGGATTGGGTATCGAATATTGTTCTGGTCAATAAGAAACAAGGAACAATAAGAATCTGTATCGACTATAGGGATATCAATCGAGCTTGTCCAAAAGACAACTATCCTATGCCTTATATCGATCAAATTATTGATGATTGTGCCGGAAGTGAAATGTTTTCCTTCATGGATGGTTTTTCGGGCTATAATCAAATCAATATTCTACCTGCCGACCAACCAAAAACGACATTCATTTGTCCATGGGGGACATTTGCTTATTGCAAATTACCTTTTGGGCTTAAGAATGCCGGGGCCACTTTTCAACGGGCGATGTCTTACGCATTTCACGACATCAAGCACATTGTGCAACCGTATCTCGATGATTTGCCTGCTCATTCTTTACGTCGAGCTGATCACCTTGTCCACCTACGAGCAATCTTTATGAGGTGTAGGCATTATCGAATTCGTTTGAATCCCCACAAGTGTGTTTTCTGTATAGAAACAGGTCGATTGCTGGGATTTGTTGTTTCAAAAGTCGGCATTCGCGTCGATCCCTCGAAAGTCGAGGCTATCATCAAATTGCCTCCTCCTTCGAGTTTGCGCCAACTCCAAAGTTTGCAAGGGAAAGCAAATTTTTTACGCCGATTCATCCCAAACTACGCCGAGGTCACTAAAGGTTTTACACGGTTGTTGAAATAGAACGTTCAATTCTTTTGGGATGAGATTGCCCAACAATCTTTTGATGCACTTAAACACGCGTTGACCCATGCACCATTGTTGCATCCTCCCAACTACAACCAGGACTACTTCTTATACCTCGCAGCTTCGCATTCCACCATTGGAATGGTGTTAGTTCAAGAAGATGAATTCGGAGCGGAGCATGTGATATATTATCTCAGTAGGACCTTAAATCCCACTGAGCTAAAATATTCGCATGTGGAGAAATTGGCCCTGGCAGCTGTTCAAGCTGTCCAGCGTTTTCGTCACTACATTCTTCTCCGTAAAACTACAGTTATTTCGGATTGCAACCCTATGATTTACATTTTGACAAAACAACTGTTAGGGGGCAAGTACTCTAAATGGATCGTTATCCTGCAAGAGTTGACTTGGAGTTTGAGAAGTCCAAGTCTAAGAAATCCTTAGTTTTTGCGGAATTGATGTGTGATTTCCTGCGTACTGACACAGAGACTGTGGCAGAGGAGTCCATTGCGGACGAATCTTTGTTTCTTATCAGTACTTTAGATCCGTGGTACGGGGATATAATCATCTATCTCCAAACCCAAACCTTTCGGCCTGAAGCTTCAAAGGCGGAACGTCGAAAAATTCGGTTTCAATCCCAGCAATACAAAATTATTGGAGATACACTTTATCGCCAGGGGGCAGACTTAGTTTTTCGACGTTGTCTAACTCACGAAGAGGCTGAGAGAGTTTTGAATGATTGTCACTCTGGAGCATGTGGCGGTCATATGTCTGGGTATGCCACAGCTCAGAAGGTGTTGCGCGCTGGTTACTTCTGGCCATCTATGTTTAAAGATTGTATCATTGCAGTCCGGAAGTGCCACAACTGCCAAGTGTTTGATCGAAAGATGCGTGCACCACCTGCTCCTCTCCACCCTATAATTGCCGTTGGTCCATTCGCCAAATGGGGTATCGAATTTATTACTTGTAACCCTCACTCGGCCGGGGGGCATGCGTATATCATCCTCGCGGTTGATTATTTCACTAAATGGGCCGAGGCGATGCCTACATTCGACGCAAGCGGCAAAACAGCTGCAGTTTTCGTATTCAATCATATTATAACTAGGTTTGGTGTCCCACAAGCAATCATTACTGACCATGGGAGCCATTTTCGAAACATCATGATGATTGAGCTTACAAGCCAGCTTGGTTTGCGCCACGACAGCTCTACTCCTTATTATCCGCAAGCCAACGGTTTGGTTGAGTCTATCAACAAAGTTCTAGTTATCATGATCTGACGAACCATTGGTATTCATCGGTCGAATTGGCACAACATGTTATTTTCAGCTCTATGGGCATACCGAACCTTAGTGAAAACCTCAACAGGGTTCACTCCTTTCCAGCTAGTTTATGGCTTGGAAGCTGTGTTACCCATTGAATGCGAAATCCCATCACTTCAAATGGCTGTCGAATTACTCCCAGCTACTTCCGAAGAGGAGAAACGTTTATTGTACTTAACTAAATTAGATGAGACTCGACGTGACGCTGCATTGGCAATCGAGACTCACGGGAAGCGAATGAAAGCTCAGTATGATAGAAATGTGACCCCTCGAAGTTTTTCGGAGGGAGACCTAGTGCTTTTATATGATCAAGCTAACAATAAGCTAGGTGCTGGAAAATTCGTTCCTATGTGGCGTGGACCCTATATTGTAAAGCAAAAGCTAGCAAAAGGGGCTTATGAGCTGGTAGATTTTCATGGGGACTCTTTGGGTAAACCCAAAAATGGACTTTACTTAAAGAGGTATTATGCTTAAATGGTGGGTATGGAGGATTTTTAGTTAGGTTAGGTTTTCTTTCTAGCTAGTGTGATTGTTAGTTAGTCAGTGTGCTTAGCTTAGCGAGTGTGTTTTTTCGTCGTTCTTCTGGCTTATCTTGGTTTTGCTCTTGATATTGCAGATGTCGACGCCTCTCCAAACATACATTGGATTTGCTGATGGTGCTTGTCGTAGTACACGGAATATTTCTTCCGCAGCTTGGGTTATCTATTCACCCTCTGACGAGTTAGCTTCTATGCATAGGGTAAGCCTCGGTCAAACAACGAATAACATTGCAGAATACAGTGCAGTGGTTGAATTATTATCCGAATCTATTTCATTTGGAATTCGACGTTTGATAGTGAGGTTAGATTCTGAACTTGTTGTATTACAGCTTAATAGAGTTTATGCCATTAGGAATCCTGTGTTATTAAGGTTGTTTTTGAGAGTGCGTCTCTTGGAACGTGAATTTGATTACATTGAATATCAGCATATTCCAAGGTCCTTAAATACATTAGCAGATGCAATTGCTTCTCGAGTGTTGGACAGACATTTACAATAATCATGCAAGTAAATTTAAAAACATTTCATCATACATGTTAAACAAGATAAGCCGGTAATAGTGATATATATATAGATAGGAGTGTGTCAAAAAATATACATCGTCTTCGATCATATGTTGAAAAACACCTTATGATCGGCAAAAATGATAGAGTACAAAAAAGTCAAAAATGTCACATGTGTCTACAAAGTGACTAGTCAATCACTGGTGGTGCTCCCTATACGACACCACTGCACGGGCTACCTTGCGCAAAAATCTCCTAAACGGTCCAGGGACCGCGACTACATAGCACTGAAGTCTGATAGGAATATCATCCATAGTAGTCTGAGGTATATCCGCCGTCAGACGCTGTAGATCATGCTCCAACTCAGCTAGTACCTCTGCAGCCGCCGTGTCCTGTGGGGCCGGTACCGGTGCAACTGGATGTCTCCTCTCAAAAGGCCGGAGGTTGGCTGGACGCTGTGGACCAACATCTGCATTTTGAAAATTTTACTGTCAGTTTTGAGACGATATATATAAAAAACAAAAAATACATAATTTGAAAAACTCGTGAAAAATAAAGTACCTCTGTCGTCCCATTGTTCTCCCTGTGGAAGAACCATGTCCGGATCACCTCGAAAATCTACTCCGGCATACGGAAAGTCCTGAATCGCAAACACCTGGTCCTCTAACCAGTGAAAATAACTGTCAGTGAATCGAACAACTGCCGCACCCTCGTCCGGATGCCGGGCCATCACCGTAACCCATCGTACCAGCTTTGGCTCCTGAGGACCCAAAATATCAACAGTGATGATGCTGAGGGATCAGCATCGGAATTCTCTCTAGGGCAAAGCTCACGACTATAGGCCCATATCCAAAGGTCTTTAGTTTCTCGGTCTTTGCCCTGGTCAGTTGAGCTTTCAAGTTAGCCGACACCGCATCACACCAGTTGAAGATGGTGCCTTGGAGACAGTCAATTGCCATCTGCATTTGGGACCCAGTGGCAATATGTAAAGTGGCTGAGCCACAAATCCTGGTCACAGTGAAAGCTAAGACCATGAGTTCACGCCGAGAGATGTATTTGATCTCTATGCCTTTCGCATGGTGTCGATCAGGTAGGCACCAATCTGATCGGAGACTATCAAGGGATTGGCTACCCGGCCTAGTCCCGGCTAGATTGAGTTGCTCGCCTCTATTCGGCAAGCCAGTGAGAAAGTAGATATCAGAGGGCTCTATCTTGAGTTGTTGTCCCCCGATATAAAAGCATTGCTCTTGAACGTTCCATCTCTCGACCAGCCACTCCAAAAATCTTACCTGAGCCCTCATGCCAGGTATGGCCCAGTATTTGTATAATCCACATCCTCTTAGGGCATCGAGGGAAGGTTGATGATTGATTGCAGCTTCATCAACCTCCTCATGCTCTCTTTCTCTCCAATCTAGCATGATAAGTGCCCTACACATGAACAAGCAGGCATTAAAATAAATTTTGGGTAAATTCAATGGTTAATTTGGGAGTTTGGGGTTTCAAAATCCGCGTTTTGCGGAGGACGCACCCCGCGTTTGGCGCACAGTGCGCCGGGACGCAGGTGGCCTGAAGGTAGCCTGCGTCCCCCGACCTTTTCCCTGTGTAGGAAAAAGTCGAGGGACGCAAGACAACCTTTAGGGAACCTGCGTCCCCCGCGGAGCGGTTTTCAAAACCCAAAACCCCCCAAAAATAAAAAATGAAACCTAAAATAAATTTCTAAACGGATGAAATTGACAAGGAGGATGTTGTGAAATACCTGGAGGAGACGGCGTTCGAGTCTGATGGTCGGATTTTCCGCAGCGACCACGGGAAGTTTTTTGCCAAAAGCCCTTTTCTCAACCTCAACAGTAAAATGGTAAAAATGATATTGTAAAAAGTCTTTTTATAGGTTTTTTGGATGGATTTCTTCATTTTTCGCCAAGAAAGGATGTTTTTCAATGAAATTTTGCCTATCTTAAACAGGTATGAGTAATGTGTCGTTTTTGTGCAGGAAAAAGGGATTTAGAGGGAAAATTGTCATTTTTTTACGAACAAAAATATTAGAGTCATCTTTTAAGCCCTTTTCTGACTCCTAAAAAATGAAAAGATTGCCGAGCATTTCTTTTACACTCGTTAAAACGGAATTAAAAGACGGTCCCCTTATAGCTCTTTTCTGACCGTAAAATCAGGAAAAGATTGCCGGGTTTTTGTCGTTTCAAACTCGATACGGAAATAAAACGACGTGTCCTTGATCGCTTTTTACTTTTCAGGTCAGTGGCACTAATCATGAAAGTACTCCTTGGTCGCAAGATCAAGCGGTTCCCCCAGGTATTATTTTATACTTTTTCGGGCTTGAGGGACACAAATCTACGAAAAAGTTCAACTTGGAGTCTTCTTAAGTTTTTCAGACTCTCTAAAATTGAAAAACGCCGAGTTTCTCCTATACTGGGCTCGTTAAACATTTCATAGTAAAGGACCTGTTCAATTACAAACAGGAACGAACCACTCCTTCCTAGGGTTCGAATCAAAACTAGGTTGGACTCATCCGAAGGATGAGCTTATAATCAAGCACATGTTATCCTCCTCAAGCTTGTTAAAAATAAAGAGGTACTTGCCAGAAATGGTGGGGGAAAAGAGAGAAGAATGAGCCTATTTGTTACCTTTTGTCTCAGAAGAAACTTTACTACCACTCTTGAACACGACACTTTTCATTCACCTGGGTTGGGAAATTCTTTACCTCACAGTTGATCAAACCACTTTGAAAGTCTTCAGCCGGGTTCTGGGGATTAACTTTGAGGTATTTAGCACCAAACCATCTATCGTGTCGTTATGTGTTCAAGAGGTGTTATAGAGAATTTTGTGCCTTACAGCAACAAGCATGAATTTTCAATAATCCAAGGGATCCAAAGTTCCCTAAACATGATGTTCCTACCCCTAGAGGAACAAGGTCAGCAAACCAACAGCTCTCAGATCAGTTCTCCACCTGAAAACACTCAAAAACAATAAATCCTGAAATCAAAGCAGGTGCTCCACTAGGTTTCTGCGCTGAAACTCAGTTGCTCCATGGTGTACCTGCGTTGCAAAGCAAGTGGAACAAAGGCCACCTGCGCTGAGCGAGATGGGACAAGTGGCACAATGAGTCATTGCTTTGGAATCTTCCAAAAATGACACTTGGATCAGGGATTTCGCCTTGTGATGAGTCAGAGGCTCCGTTTCTCCAAGTGGAAGCAAGGTTCTCCAAGTGGACTCAAGAACTGAAGATCAACTAAAGATTAACTGAAGAGAGAGAGGACACAAGGCAGCTACACATCAGTTGCAAGCTGACTCATCCTTTCTCAATTCATCTATATATTGAGCTCTCTCCTATGAGCTCAGGAGGCTGGAATTTTGTGCAAAGTAATGATATGCTGTTGGTTTCATTATTGAGCTATTGGGTGATTGTTTGAGAGAGGTGAAGAGGAGAAATTCTTTCTGCTGGGAGGTGTTGCTGGGTTGGAGCCTTCAATGGTTGTAATACTCTCAGAACCTTTACTTCATCATTAATAAAAGCTATTGAGGTTCTTCTATGTGCTCTTGTTTCAATAATATATTGTGATGATTGCATGTTTGGTTTACACTAATCCATGAACCAGTTATGATTGCATGCCTCTTGTAGTTTCCTTCTTTGTTATTTTGCAGGATCTCATTGTAGCTGGGCAAGCAAAAGAACAAGGAGCTAGGAGTAAGCGGCCAAAGAGAAGAGTTTGGATTCGACATTAAGCGCAAGGCAGCGGTTAGTGCATTTCTCCATTGTCTTTTGCTTTCATAAAGAAGTAAACCTTAAGTAGTTTGTTTTACAGTTGTTGCTAAGGAACTATCACCCTTAGAGTGGGATAGGGTCATCCGAGTCGGATACTTTTCCCTACAACAACGCAATTCTCATTTTCCAAAGCAGGTAGTACACAGGCTACCTGCTTTGCAACGCAGGTCCCGAAGGGGCTACCTGCGCTGAGAGCCAGATTGGCTGTGCAGCACCTGCGTTGGCCCAAATTTGCCTAGTGCATTTGGGGTTTCCTCCCTTTCTCTTGCCTGTTTTCACCATTGATTTGGCTGCCAGTAACCAGTCTTGCACCTGTTCTGAAACCAATATTACTTGCCATCATTCTGCCTCTGTTATATAACGAAATTGTACTTGTTCTTTGTATTTCTTACTCATTTACAATTTCCATAACGAAGAGTAAACTAGTCATGCTTTTGGCCTCTTAGATCTGAACCTGTGTTAGGCATTTTGCTGGTCTAAAGAGTTAGCTTGTTTGCTGTCCATAGCTGATTAGTCATTTTACTTTCGTCAGTATTGTTTGATTTCATGTATTTCCAGTGATTAAGCAAGTGAATCTTAAGGTGTCTTTCGATTTTGGACAAACTTGTTTGTTTTCACTCTAAATCGAAATCAAAGTTATATAACCACTTTCTTTTTGTAATCCATCAACATTAAGAAAGGGAAAAGAAAATACATGCATTGTGCATTTTGCATTTGAAAAAGTTTGGATGATGATTTAGGAGAAAGTGCATTAGTTTGTGCTGTATGAACTGTGTGAAAAGAATTTGCCTTTCTTCTCCCTCAGTAGTTAAGATTTTCATCAGTCAAAAAGATTTGAAAAAGCTTGCTTCTCATCTTAGGCTGCATTTAGGAATTTGTCATATACATCTCGTGGTGAACCTTGAAAGGCAAACTTTAAAAAGATCAACTTAAAATATACTGAATGAACCTAACAACGCATTTGAAACATAACGCAAACATCTAGAGGTCTAGGTAGAGACGTGTTCCAGCGTCGTTAAACATAGTGACTGTCGATCTCTACGAAGGTGGGTGATTCCTCCTGAGAGTCGGTGGCACTAATACGGACTTGTGCTCCCACGTACCGTCGCGTATATATTGGGAGACCCCTATAGGCAATTATCCTTTATCCATAGGAAGCCCCGCCCTACTGATCGCGATGCAGTGAACACAGCATTCACGAAGATCGACCACCGTACCGTAAAATGTATTCTGTGGTTTCGCGAAAGGTTTGGCACACCCTCTGCCTAGATCTCCAGAGCAGTTTCTTTTGGCCCTTTTCAAACTCTATAACTGAAAAGGTCCAACCGAGCATTTGTCACTTCGGGCTCGTTAATACATCGAAGGAGACTAGAGTCATCTTTAGCTTTTTCTCGACTCTTAAAACATGAAAAAGCAAAGTTATGTTTAAAAGCGTCTAATAAAATTCATTCAAATCGGAAACACAAATTTTCCCCTTTATATTTTAGTTGATCGAGTAATCCGCAATCGTGAAAGAAAGTCAATTGAATATCCGTCGTTCTCGGAGGCTTGCGAGTCAACCGTCTTTGTCTCCGGAATCGAAAACAATCCGGACAAAGTGAGCTCGTCGAACCAGTTCAAAATCTCCTTTAAAAGTTAGAACAAGTGTTCCAACAACATCTGAGATTCTGGTCACTCCAAACATTTCCGGAAATCCTGCCTCCATAGAAGAAGTTCAATCGCCACAGAGAGATAGTAATACTGATCCTAGTCTGGGGGCAAATACTTGTATGACTGAACCAGTTCCATCTGTAACCGGTCCAGAGAGTTTTGTTCCTCAAACATCTGTCGCGGTCGATACAACCCCTTCTTCGGCACCGGAAATCTTTTACGGACCTGACGGTCTTCCTCTTCCACCTGGTCTGATTGCGATAGAGGAAATTATAGAGGAACCGCAAGTATCCACTCCAATTCAATCTGGAGTAGGGGTCACTCTATTTCCTGCTACAACAGAAGTTTGTCCATCACCAGTGGAAGTTCCTGTAGAATCACTAGGTGATCAATTGGATAGAATAAAAATGACTGAACAACCGTCGACATCTAGGACTGTGTCGAATGACACGGCGACGGTAGAATTACCTGCTGCAAATCCAACAATGTTCGCCGGCATACCATCTGTCCCAACTAGCTCTCAGTCACTAGAAGGAGTCCACCAAGAGACTATCTCGACAGTATGGTTTGTTCCTGTTTGTTCCGGAGTAATGTCTGGTAACTCTCATGGTGAGACTCATCAAATTGACCCTTTTGGGAATCTAATTAGGCCATCCAGTCCTCCAGGATAATCAATTGCCTTGAGTTCTGGATTGCTACCGTATGGGGGGCAGTATGCCCTTTCATTACCCCCTCCGGGAGGGTACCCATACGGGAGTTCTCAACCTTATTCAAGATATGGCGGAATTGCAACGAGTAGTTGGGTACCTATGCTATCCCAACCACCGAGAATTGTATATTCTATGCAACAGTGTGTACCTGTGACAAACATCCCAACTACACCGGCTATTGTGATCGTGTCGCAAGTTCAAACAATGCCTGTTGTATGTCAACCTCAGATTTCTCAGGTTCTCATGCAACAGCCCCTTGACCCTGCGACCCAACCACAATCACCTACTGGTGGGGCAACACAAGTACAGTCGGGTACAACTACCCCACATCTTGGTCCAATGGGTAGTGTAGCGCAACAACCCATGGTGTCACAACCGTGGATAGTGCAATACCAACAGCCGCAATTCCAACAAGTGTACCAAGGTTCTGAACACCAAATATTTGCGAATACTGGACAACCATATATTCAGAATGGTCAAAATCAACCACTTTATAGTGGTCAAGTCCATCAACCGTATTCATCATACCAACATCAACTCCATTATGCTGGTATGCAAAGACCAACTGTTCAAGCGATTCCATCGTATCCTGGTTACGCTTCACCTAACTTGAATCAACAGTTACCATTCGTGGCGTCTTTAGAGTTGCCTGATTTACATCGGTTAACCAATGATCCAATTGCTTACGCCCCTTGGTGGCCAGTGATTCCACACAAACTTCCATCCGACATTCCTAAATTCAATGGAAATCCAGGTGAAGACCCGTCGAATCATGTGATGACGTTTCATCTATGGTGTTCGTCGAACACTTTAAATGACGATTCGATAAGGCTTCGCCTCTTTCAGAGGACATTGACAGGTCCAGCGGCAAAATGGTATATAGAATTGCCTAGAGCTTCGTTCGACAATTTTGGCTCCCTTGCCACGACATTCTTAACCCACTTTCAATTACCAATAAGGAATGAAACGGGAACAGAGATATTGACTAACTTCAAACAGACAACCGCAACTCATATATCAGATCATATACATGAGTGGCGACGTCGACGAAGAATGGTTAAAACATACGTTCCTGATCAGCTTTTAGCTGAGTGGTTTATAAAGTCGTTACTTCTGGCCATAACGGAAGATGTGGCAAAGGGAGGAGTCGTAACAGAAGAGCAGGTTATCGCTCGTGCACAATACTTGGACTTAGTATATACTCAGTCCGGCACGCTCTATGACAAAATACCAGACGCCCCTAGACCAGAGTTTTCAATCCCTCCTCCTCCTAAATCAAACAGTGACTCTCATGCCGGTGATGGCGTGATTGGCACGACAAACACGAATCCGAAAAAGACCCAACAAAAGAAGGCCCGTAAGGATTCGAATCAAAATGCGCATGAAGAAGTTCTTGCTTCGGAAGTAAATGCCGTATCGACAGATAAAGGCAAAGAAACCAATCGACCAGGAAGCAAGAAGAATCAAAACAAAGGGAAGAAGAATAAACAAGGTGAGTCATCTCCTAAGAAAAATTCTTCAAACCCTCTTGGGAATAGGAAACGGTATCCATGTCAAATATGCGATGACAAAGATCACAACACTAAAGATTGCCCATTCAAAGCTGAGCTAAAGAGGTTCTTTAAAATTCCTCATACCTCAACTGTGTCAAGTGATCAATTTCCTAACCCAGGTCAAAATCTGGTTGATAGTGGAAACGCTTCCCCGTCCCAAGTACTTATGTTGTCGATTTCGAAACAGCAAAATGATGCTTTGATTTCAACAAGGAGCAAAGATTATGGGAATCCACAGGTGTCGAACGATAAAGGTAAAGATCAACCTAGCAGTTCGACAACAACTTCGGCAGAAGTTGTACCCCCCATCACACATGAATTAACAATAAAACCGCCAAAGGGAGTAGTACACAAGTCGACATTTAATCCTCGTGCCAGAGCGGCACAGCATTATAACATAGTAGAAGATTTGGCACAATCGCCATCTGCTATGTCGACTCTTGAGGTACTACATCATTGCCCATCCCAAAGGCAGGCGTTGTTATCAGCAATTGGTGGGGTGGATCCTAAAGATTCAAATGTGGTATCCTTTGATCACAAAGGGTATGATCCTCAATTGCCAGCTCAACTAGCTTTCCTTGTCCAAGTGAAAGCCCTCAACAAAACAGTTCACAGAACGATTATTGATGAGGGAGCATCGACATGTATTATGTCGATGAGTTGCTGGAAAACTTTAGGATCCCCAACCTTGTCGCGATCATCGACAACATTAAAAGCATTCGACGGAAGGATATATACCCCTTATGGTATCCTTAGTAACTTGAAGGTTGAACTAGGGGGAAAAACAGTAGAAATAGATGTTGAAGTCATCGATGGCAATCTTGACTATAACATCCTACTGGGAAGGCCATGCAAGCTGTTGTGTCGACTTATTTTAGGAAGATCGCATTCCCCTTTGAAGGAGGGATTACGGTCGTCGATCAACAAAACTTCCTCCCTAATGGTTCACAAGTTACAGGAAGCGTTCCCATGATCCATGGCAGCGACCAGTCGATTCAAGATATTGGAGTAGGTCTGTTGAAAGACCCCACTATGATGGGAACTTTCGTGCTACCACCTCCTATTTGTATAGGAAATGTACCATTTGTAGCAGCATGCAATATGTTATCCACCTTGAAAGTCATAGAAGGCAGAGTCACTATGGATCATGCAATGGTTTTGCCACCAAGCCCCATTGAAATATTGTAGCAATCAATGTTTCATGCATGGGAGGCGAACCCAAATCAACGCTCGTCGAGCGTTTGGGTAGATAGATCTAGAGAATATGGTACCCCATTAGATCCTTGGTCGAGAGTACATGGGACTGACGAAGGAATCTTACAATCAATGATGATTGAGGGGGCACCATGGAATGATCACCACCATCGTTCCCTTCTTTCGGAATACGAAGAAGATACTCAGAAAGATCTTTACCACCCTTCAGTCTTTGAATTCCTAACAAATACTGTAAACACGGTGGATTCCGAGCAAAACTTATCAAATATCGAAGAGACTATAGCCATAAACATCTCGACAAAACCTGATGTTGTAGAGAATATTCATGTTGGCAAAGGTTGTTCCCCTTCAGAACTGGAAATATATAACGCTCTCTTTCGCGAATTTAGAGATGTCTTTGCTTGGTCATATGATGAAATGCCAGGCATCGACTCGAGTATCGTTGAACATGAAATTAAAATGTATCCTGATGTCAAACCAGTAAGACAACGGCTTCGACAGGTGCACCCTAAGAAAGCCGTTGCCATTAAAGCAGAAGTTGAGAAACTTCTCCATGCTGGATTCATCTACCCGGTTCCTCTAACCGATTGGGTATCGAATATTGTCCCTGTTATGAAAAAACAAGGGACGATAAGAGTGTGCGTCGATTATAGGGATGTAAACCAAGCTTGTCCGAAGGACAACTACCCTACGCCCTTCATCGACCAGATAATTGATGAATGCGCCGGATGTGAAATCTTTTCCTTTATGGATGGATTTTCCGGGTATAATCAAATAAATATCCACCCACAGGACCAGTCAAAGACTGCATTTATATGTCCGTGGGGCACGTTCGCTTATCGAAAATTACCCTTTGGCTTGAAGAAAGCGGGGGCAACTTTTCAGAGGGCTATGAATTACGCCTTCCATGACATCAAGAGCATTGTTCAACCATATCTCGACGATCTTCCGGCTCATTCGCGAAAGCGGACTGATCATCCGCAGCATTTAAGAGCGATATTTCTACGTTGCCGACACTACAAGATAAGACTCAACCCTCACAAATGTGTGTTTTGCGTCGGTTCTGGTCATTTACTTGGCTTTGTAGTCTCTAAAGATGGGATTCGTCTCGACCCCTGTAAGGTTCAGGCAATCATTAATTTGCCTCCACCTTCGAATTTGCTTCAGATTCAGAAACTCCAAGGGAAAGTAAACTTTCTGAGGAGGTTCATTCCAAATTACGCAGAACTTGCTAAAGGTTATACACGTCTTTTGAAAAAGGATGTACCCTTCGATTGGGACCAGGTTGCGCAAGCTTCCTTTGACGCTTTGAAAGAGTCTCTAGTAAAAGCATCATTAATGTACGCCCCAGATTATCTTAGGGATTTTAACCTGTATCTAGCTGCGGCAGATACAACCATTGCGATGGTTTTAGTACAAGAAGTCGATGGAGTTGAACATCCTGTCTATTATTTAAGTAAAAACTTAAATGATATAGAAAGTAAATATTCTTACGTTGAAAAGCTAGCGCTCGCTGCTGTTCAAGCGGTACAGAGATTTCGACATTATATCCTCTTTAGGAAAACTACCATTCTGTCAGATTGCAACCCCATGACTTATATACTGTCGCGACAGTTGCTGGGGGGCAAATATTCCAAATGGATAGCGATCCTTCAAGAGTTTGATCTGGAATTTGTGAAATCCAAGTCAAAGAAAGCTCTGGTATTCGCAGAATTATTATGCGATCTCCCATCATCGTCCAACGACGAAACTTCCAAGGAGTCAATAGTGGACGAGACTTTATTTCTGATATCTGCAAGCGATGAATGGTATGGAGATATAATTATCTATCTCCAAACCCAAAAGTTTCAGCCTGACACCTCGCACTCCGAACAGAAACGTATACGATACCAAGCAAAAGACTACATGGTCGTCGGTGATACTCTTTACCGTCGTGGTATCGATACCGTTCTGAGGAGGTGTCTCACCCATGAAGAAGCCGAAAAAGCCCTGAATGAGTGTCATTCGGGCGCGTGTGGGGGGGATCAATCAGGTTTCGCTACAGCCCAAAAGATATTAAGAGCAGGATATTTTTGGCCAACAATGTTCAAAGATTGCATAATCGCAGTCCGAAGTTGTCATTCCTGCCAAATCTTTGATAGCAAAACCAGAAGACCACCCGCACCGCTGCAACCAATAGTTGTGGGTGGGCCTTTCGCCAAATGGGGCATCGATTTCATGCAATGTAACCCCACCTCGACCGGGGGGCATGGGTATATTATAGTCGCAGTTGACTATTTTACCAAATGGGCCGAGGCGATGCCTACATTGGACAATACTGGTGAAACAGCTACCCTATTCTTTTTCAATCATGTAGTCGTCAGGTTCGGTGTACCCCAGGCTATAGTTACAGATCATGGATCGCATTTCCGCAATCACATGATGGCCGAATTAGCTGCCAAACTAGGGTTATCTCACGACAGCTCTACTCCGTATTATCCACAAGCCAACGGACAAGTTGAAGCAATCAACAAGGTCCTGAAGCGTATGTTGCAGAGGATGATCAGAGTTCATAAAAGAAGATGGAACCTGATCCTGTATGCAGCCTTGTGGGCCTGCGAACCTCGGTAAGAAACGCGACCAGTTTCACACCTTTCCAATTGGTGTACGGTCTAGAAGCAGTCTTACCGATCCAGTGTGAAATTTCGTCGCTTAAACTCGCAATTGATCTCCTCCCCGGAACTTCGGAAGAAGAGGCTCGTTTCTTGGAATTAATCCAATTGGGTGAAACCCGTCGTGATGCCACTTTGGCTAATGAATCCCATAAGAAACGAGTCAAGGCTCAGTTCGACAAAAATGTCAAACCCCGTGTCTTCTGAGAAGGTGATTTGGTCTTGCTTTATGACCAAGAATCTGATAAATTAGGAGCAGGTAAATTCAATTCCTTATGGATGGGCCCCTATATTGTTAAAAGAGTGTTAGCAAAAGGATCCTACGAGTTAATGGATTACGACGGAATTCCACTGGCACAGCCCCGGAACGGGATGTACCTCAAGCGTTACTATGCTTAAATAGTAACCTGCATGCTTTTGTTGTATTTTGTTTTCGCCAAAGTTCTTGTTCTGGTTGAGTGATTCCCCTTTTCATTCGTTGCAGATGTCAAACCTTATGGAGACATGTGTTGGGTATGCCGACGGAGCGAGTCGTAGTTTGCGGAACCTATCCTCCGCAGCATGGGCCATTTTTGATCCAAGTGGCGAGTTAGTAAGTTTCAGAGGTGTATGTATTGGGCAATCAACGAATAACATCGCTGAGTATAGCGCGTTGATAGAACTACTCTCTGATGCCATTACACGAGGCATACGCCGACTAATTGTCACGCTAGACTCACAGCTCGTAATACTACAACTCAATGGTATATATTCTGTCCGTAACCCAGCTATTTATCGCATGTTCCTAAGAGTAAAGATCTTGGAAAGACGATTTGATTCAATTCAATATCAACATATTTCAAGAAATCTAAACACATTAACTGACTCATTGGCAAATTATGTGTTAGATAGACATTTGCAACATTTATAAAAAGACACATCATAAAAAGTGTACATATGAATCATCCAAATCAACCAGAATAAGACCCGAAAATCAAAATATATATAAGCTGTCCATAAAGTTCATACATAATGTTCTGTAACCAAGACAAAATTGGTCATATGACCTGAAAAAACTCAAAAATGTTAGGGGGCACCCTAGCCTAATGATGCTCCTGATAGTAAGCCACAGTCTGTGCTATCATGCGCAGAAGACGGGTCCATCGTCTAGGCACACCGATAGTATGTTGCTGCATCGGTAAAGGTAACTCGTCAATCTGTACATCCGGAAGACCACGGGTAAGGTTCTCAACCTGCCCCTGCACAGCTGTAAGGGTCTCAGTATCGCTAAGATCATGGATAATAACCCTCCGAGCAGGTTCCTCTGCCGGAGCAGTAACAGGTGGTCTCGGACGAACTGCCGGACGAACAGGACCGACATCTGCAAGCATACATGAGTTCAATTAAAGTCTTGATAGAATAAAGCACAAGAACATTATAAATGAAAACAATGAACAGTAATATGGTTGAAGTTCTTACCAGTAGCATCCCACTGAGCACCGTCTGGCAGTACCATATCCGGATCACCCCGGAAATCCATACCAACATATGGGTACTCGGGAAAAGACATCTCCTAGCGATCGAACCACCTGAAGAAAGCAGCATTGAAAGAAATCTGGGATTTACCTGCATGTCTGGACATGTGATCGACCCATCACTGCATACGTGGCTCGGTAGGAGAAGGCACTCCGAGATCAATGTACTGAGGTTGCATCAGAGGGATCTTCTCCAAGGCGAAGGCAATCAGAATCGAACCAAAACCAAAGTTCTTCAGCTTCCCGTCCTTCACCTTGTTCAATTGATTTTTCATTTGACTAAGAATTGCATCACTCCAGTTGAAGATCTTCGGTTGGAGACATTCCAAGGCGTGCTGCATATGAGACCTGTTGGCAACATGTAAAGATGCGCTACCGGCCATCCTACCAAGAGTATATAGGATAGACCTGAGAGGCCTGCTAGTAACATCACGGATAACCACCTTGCCGTCTCTGCTCGGCTGGGACCCCTCCCTGCAATACTGGCGGACATAATCTCTCACGGAATCATTCCCCCGAACTGTACCTGATAAAGAAATAAGGGCACCCCGCCTTGACAAGCCGGTCAAGAAGTAAATATCTGTCACAGTCAATGGAATAGGTTTGTTCCTAATCTGGAATACTTGGTTAACAGGATCCCAAGCATCAAGCAAGTACTGCAGTAGTGAAATCTGTGCTCTCATGCTAGAGGTACGGAAAAACTTCAGTAAACCACAGTCTCGTAATGCGCCCACCGTAACAGGATCATGAATGGCAATCATATCTTCTTCTTCATGTTCTCGTTCTCGCCATGTTAGGGCCATCTTGTTCAAGAACCCCTGCAAGACAAACAAGAGAATGAGTCAACTCCTGAAATTGATGAAAAACTGGCGAAAATTTCATCAAAATCTGTAAAAAAATTGTTGCTTTTATGCCCCAAAGCAGGTGCCCAGTGTACTACCTGCGTTGGGAGACAAGCTGCCTTCAAGCATCTTAGATCCCAACGCAGTTTTCGAATGGAGAACCTGCGTTGATCAGAGGGCGCCCTAGCAAAACCCCAGAGGCTCAATAGAACAGCAAAACAGGCATAAAACAGGAAAATGAAACCATGAAAATGAAGAGCTAAGGTTTAGCTCCTACCTAGTCCAAACGGCGCCGAAAATCGTCCGCAGAATCTCCCGGAATCATTTGATGAAAATCAAGGGGAAAGAGGCTCCTCCAAAGCTCCAACAAGCAAAATGCAAATGAAATGGTAAAATGAGAGGTAAAAACCCTTTTTATTTGCTTTCTTACGTAATTCAAGGTAAATATCAATGTGTTAATCTCATTTTCAAGTAAATATTACTCATTTCTAACTAGTTTGTTGCAGCAATTTGAAAATACAGTGCTATCAATGAAAAAGAGAAGCTAATTATGGTAAAAATCAAAAGTAAACCATATATTCGAGCAGTTTTAGCAATGTTCATGCTCGTTAAAAAATAAACGCAAGAATCGAGCAGTTTTGTACAGAGTTCATGCTCGTTAAAAAATAAACACAAGTTGTGAGCAATCTTTCCCTACAGTTCAAGCTCATCCAGAAAAAATGAACCGGTAAATAACCTGGAGAAATGTAACCTTTGAAAGCCAGTTTAAAAGCCCTTGGTCGTGTTCTTGCAGTCTCACCTCCATCCGTTCATTTGGCCAATCGTTCACCTCCATATGTTTGTTTACCCATTTTGAGGAACAACTGCGAAGAGTGATTTCACTTAGCCATCCTGGTGACACTGCCGTGATTGGAGAATTCCATCCTGTACCCGGAATCTGCTGCTATCCCTGTTCATCACTCGTTCCTCAAAAGACGAGTCTTCTTTGAGCTCTTTTGAATGACTCGTAAAATATGAAAAGTTTGTCGAGTTTTGGCCTTCCAGCTCGTTAAAAGGACCGGAAGAGCTATCCCTCCTCTAGATTTTAATCTTTTTGGGCCTGAGGGATTATTGCACAAAAAGATCGAGCACTTGTTTTTTTCGGCTCGTTAAAGAAATCGAAAATTCATCCCTTCTGTATTGTTTTATACTTTTTTGGACTTAAGGGATTAGAAGACGAAAAAGGAATTTTGGAGTTAACTTTTCGTACCTTTTCAGACTCTCTAAAAATGAAAAGGACCGAGTTTTCTTTGTCGTTAGACTCGTTAAAATGATTAAATAGCGACAAACTTGTCTTTAGACGAGAACGAGTTTCCCTATCGCTAGGCTCGTTAAAACATAGCGATGGGCTTGCCCGAAGGGCAGGTTATAGAACAAGCATATGTTATCCTCCTCAAGCTTGACAAAAATAAAGAGGTACTGGTCAGCAATGACTGGGGAAAAATTGGGAGAACCTCACAGCATTAATGGTAGCAAGTCGCTCTTGAACATGACACTTTGTCCTCCGTATCACATCGGGTTGGGTTGTTTCATTCACCGGTCTCATAACCATGGTCCTCGCCACACCATCCGCAATTGGGGTAATGCTACCAATCCATCACATCAGTGTCGTTATATGTTCAAGAGATGTGGTTCTGTAAAGAGTCAACCGTGTTCCACCCACTTCCATACATTGTCCTTCATCCATTTCATGACCGCCACCCTGAATCATACATCACAGTTTGTTTTCACCTCATCACAATCACTAGCTCCGTTCCGTGTCACTGATGTGGGATTCATTAAGGCCCTCCTTTGACGGATCTCTCCTTGTCGACATCAGCTCATTATCCAAGGAGTTGATCTAGGAACACCCCCCTCAGTACTTTGAAGCTTGCATGCCTCAATGGCAAGTTTCTCACTTCCGGCGACAGGTATACATCAATGACCTTCGACCAGAAGATTTTGCATGGTGGTCGACGCCAAGTCCTTTATTCCCACCATGTGGATTGTACTGCCGTACCTTGAGGGTCATCATCCTTATCGGTGATTCCTCTCGCGCTTGTTAATGGTTTACATCATTGACCGGTAATCAAGCGATGTCTTTCCATGTTCGACTTCAAGAAATTCTCACATGGATCGACTTGTACATCGAGTGAAGGTCGGAAGAGATTGAAGACCCCGGATCTAGTTTCATCCATCCGGGCTGCGATATATATTCAGGACATAAAAACATTTGATATGTACATCATTACAGCAGATGATCATCCTTCTCAAAGGATGATAATTTCAGCAGAGAATTATCAGTCTACAATCAGACGATCGTTTGTTCTATGTACCGAAATGTATTTATAAAGCTGAGCATGGGAATGCCCGCCTCAGCTAGATCATGAAAATGTATGAAAAATAATGTATTGTATTGTATCTTATTACAGGACACTTCTCAGCAGATTGAATGAACTTCGGATCCTCTCAATAAAGCATTTCACCCGATAAATGACCTCATACTTTAGGGGGCATCTGTTATAGACAATTTTGTGCCTTACAGCAACAAGCATGAATTGTCAATAATCCAAGGGATCCAAAGTTCCCTAAACATGATGTTCCTACCCCTAGAGGAACAAGGTCAGCAAACCAACAACTCTCAGATCAGTTCTCCACCTGAAAACACTCAAAAACAAGCAATCCTGAAATCAAAGCAGGTGCTCCACTAGGTTTCTACGCTGAAACTCAGTTGCTCCATGGTGTACCTGCGTTGCAAAGCAAGTGGAACAAAGGCCACCTGTGCTGAGCGAGATGGGACAAGTGGCACAATGAGTCATTGCTTTGGAATCTTCCAAAAATGACACTTGGATCAGGGATTTCGCCTTGTGATGAGTCAGAGGCTCTGTTTCTCCAAGTGGAAGCAAGGTTCTCCAAGTGGAATCAAGAACTGAAGATCAACTAAAGATTAACTGAAGAGAGAGAGGACACAAGGCAGCTACACATCAGTTGCAAGCTGACTCATCCTTTCTCAATTCATCTATATATTGAGCTCTCTCCTATGAGCTCAGGAGGCTGGAATTTTGTGCAAAGTAATGATATGCTGTTGGTTTCATTATTGAGCTATTGGGTGATTGTTTGAGAGAGGTGAAGAGGAGCAATTCTTTCTGCTGGGAGGTGTTGCTGGGTTGGAGCCTTCAATGGTTGTAATACTCTCAGAACCTTTACTTCATCATTAATAAAAGCTATTGAGGTTCTTCTATGTGCTCTTGTTTCAATAATATATTGTGATGATTGCATGTTTGGTTTACAGTAATCCATGAACCAGTTATGATTGCATGCCTCTTGTAGTTTCCTTCTTTGTTATTTTGCAGGATCTCATTGTAGCTGGGCAAGCAAAAGAACAAGGAGCTAGGAGTAAGCGGCCAAAGAGAAGAGTTTGGATTCGACATTAAGCGCAAGGCAACGGTTAGTGCATTTCTCCATTCTCTTTTGCTTTCATAAAGAAGTAAACCTTAAGTAGTTTGTTTTACAGTTGTTGCTAAGGAACTATCACCCTTAGAGTGGGATAGGGTCATCCGAGTCGGATACTTTTCCCTACAACAAGAGGTCTGCAAACAAAACTTTCATCTGCAAAATACTTGTCATCCATTTTGACCATCCCTGAGTCGGTCCTTACAGCAACATTTCTTCAACTTGAACAATGATTTCGTGTTGTGGGCTTGCCTACAACGGGTTGCTTTCTATCGACATCAGCACATTATCTAGAGAGATGACTTAGAAATCGTCAGTACCTTGAAATCTGCATGCATCAATGGCAGGTTTCTCGCCTTTGACGTCAGTTTACATCATTGACTTTCGATCGAAGGATTCCGTGAAATGTTCGACATCAACTCATTCATTCACATCTCATGGATTGTACTGGGTACTTTGAGAACCATTGACATTACTGGTGGTCTCTCTCACGCTTGTTAACAGTTCACATCATCGACTGGTAATCAAGTGGTTTCTACCATGTTCGACATCGACTCATTTATTCGCATGGCTAGAATCGTACCAATTCGAGAAGTAGGAATGAAGACCCTGGATCGAGTCTCTACCATCCAGGTTGCGAGGAGTTTTGTATTCATTATCTAAATAGACTAACCATAAACAGATGGCTGCGTCCATACTGTGTCTACAAAAGTCTATGATTATGATGTACTACAAGATCATTCCTGTATCAGAGTAGTTAGTCTGTTAGTTAAAGTTTTAATCTGAGTATGGGAATGCCTACCTCAGTGATGATATAATCTTATACATGTATTTCGTGTTGAAAATTGCAGGTTCTGACCAGGCTCTCCACGAGATAATCCTTGAAATGATAAAGCGCTTCACCCTTCCTAGATAATACAAAACCCTAATCTATTCCAGGCTTCGCACTTTAGGGGGCAATCTGTTACACTAAAAAATGTCACCATGGCTATTTACAGTTGGTATGGCTCTATCAACAGTCATACTACCCTCTTAAGCAAGTCTTATGCCTCTGCTATCCATGTCAAACTCCAAGAAAGAGAGAAAGTCTTTATAAATGTGTTTATCTCTGGGTTCGCAGATTCTCTCAACCTTGCCTGCGGGTACGCACCTAATGTTCATGATGTCTGCGTCCAAGGACGCTCTGTATCTAAAGGGTCAGGTGCGTCCCTCTGAAAAGGTTAAAATGCGCAAGTTTTATCTTCAAAAACTTACTTGTGGTCATTTCTGGAGCATTCTAGAAGGTTGTTTGACGTGTATGAAGCGCCTCCAGATGGTTCATGCACCCCTAGCAATGAGGAACTTATCCCATCAATAAGGGAGTGATCCCATCCAAAGAGGGGACTATCCCATTGATGGTGGACCTGATTAGCTTCCTCTTGAGCATTATAAATATAGGCATTGGGCCAGAAGGAGGGAGGTTGAAAGCTATACATTTCTAAGGGTAAATGCTGCAGGAATTAGGACTCCCATTTAGAAGCTTGTGAGGAGAGATTGCCATCTTTGCTTGCTCTATTTGGAAGTGGGTGAGCTTTGTCAAAGTAGAGGAAGACTCTTGTGGACCCTGGAAGGAGCTTGCACAACACCAAGGCTCAGGTTGTAATGGTTCCCTTTGATTACCTTTAATGCAAATTGGTCCATTCTTCTCAATAACTTGTTGTTTATGGGTTATTTCATGTACTCCTTGGTCTATATGTTGAATATGGTTTGTTTTATGTTATAATCAGGTGCTATTTAATTGTTTGACTGTTGGTGATTGCAGGTTTTGGAGAAAAAGAGGAGCTCATCCAGATCAACAAAGCTTGGACTTCTACAACAGCATTTGGACAAAGGTAAGAACGAAACACTTGATTTCTCATATCATAATGCATGTTTAGAGAAGGATAGCTCTAGTTTGTTTTGTTTGTCATTAGAATGTCTTAGACTTCTAGGAAGGTCGGTTGTGTCCGCACTTTTGACTGATTCCGTGTGACAGACCCATCCTGAGAAATGGCTACCCAAATTCAATCCAGAAGCAGGCATGCTAGCTGAAGAGCACATTAACAATTTCATCCTTTCTGTCAATCTCAACGGAGTTACCAACGAGGATGCTTTTGTCCAGCTTTTTCCCTATACAATGCAAGGAACAGCCAAGTCATGGTACTTTTCATTACCTTCCGGGTCTATCACAAGTTGGGACATTTTTCAAAGTCAATTCCTTACCAAGTTTGGTGATGACAGATCAACGGAAACGTTAATCAATGACCTATCCAATCTTAAAGCCGAGGCTAGAGAACCCATCAAAGATTTCAATTTACGGTTCAATAAAATCCTCAACAAAATTCCCACTGCTTCCCAACCCAGCGAAGAAGTACGATGTGAATGGTATATTACGGCCTTACCATCAAATTTAGCAATCTTCGTGGATAGGGCGAATAAAACAACCTTAGTTGAAAACCTGACAGAGGCGATAGCAGTAGAGAAACGCGTAGTAGCCCTAGAAAAGAGATCTGCGATAGAGGAGCGTAAATCTAAAAAAGTCACCTTCAAGGAAGACCCCAAGAAGAAACAAACGAAAGATCCTTTCGATTTGGAAGGATTGAAAAAAGTATTAAAGACCATGTCCAATGAGATGATTGACATAAAAAAACAAGTAGCAGAAACTTCTTCAAAAAATCCCTACAGATCTTTTAAAAGAGGCCCTTCAATGGATGTGAAACCACCCAACGCTATCTCAAATGTTGAATCCGAAGAAGAGGAAGAAGAAGAGAGTACCACTGAAGGGCAGACCGATGACGAAGAAGTTGTGGAACTACAAGGAATGTGGGATTTCATCCTCCCACAAGAAGAAGATCAAGAAGCATTTCCGGTTAGCACACGAAGCAAAAATCAACTTGATCCTCCCCAAACTACCCCTAAGCAGAAGGGCGCAAGCCCTGCAGCAAAAGATAAAGTCACAACAAAGAAAACGACTGCTAAAGCAACTCAATCTAGCCCAGTCCAACCAGATCAAACACCTCCATCAAGAACACTGATAGTGTCAGATGAAATGGAATACAATATTATTGATGACATGAAAAAGACTAGGGCTAATATCACTCTTTATGAATTGAGCAAATTGAAACATCAACAGAAGATAATGATGAAATAATTACATGCCGTGCCTACTACATCTTTGCCTACAGCTGTAGCTTCCCACAACATGGCAAGACCTCCAACCAACACGATCAATAAGATGGATCCAAATGACATCGCCTTGTTTGGAGGAAGATCAAGGTCTCACACTCCCCCTTTTCTTCTCACTTATGAAATTTTCAATAAAAATGTGCACAATTGTTTCGTAGATTCTGGTGCTTCAACGAATATTTTACCCAGATCAATATGTGCCAAGTTGAATGTTCAACCACAAAAATCCGCAGTGCGCATAGTTCAGCTTGATCGATCTCAAGTCGAAGTGATTGGTGAACTTAATCAAGTGACCATAAGATTGTCGTCTAACCCAAAGGTATGTCAGGTTATTGACATTCTAGTAGCTAATATCCCAGAATTCTATGGCTTGATTCTTAGCAGGGATTGGTCCAAAAAACTCCATGGATACTTCTCAACCGACTGGTCGCAGATGTGGTTACCCTACAATGGTAAACCGAATCAAATAAAGGTTGAACGAGAGTTACACCAGAAGTACATAGTGATGGAATTGGAGGGAGAAAATGAAGCAATAGCATATAACAGCAGTATCATAGGCAATTACTCGATAGATTCTTTCCTCGGCAATTTCAATGCTCATACATCACCTTACTTAGAAAATTCAGTTTTGTCCCAAGTCGAAAATTTTTCCCAAACTGATAATTCAAAGTGTATTAATTTTGTAGATAAACCTGTAAATACATATTTGTTTGGGAAATTATATTTTGATGGCTCTAAATCTAACGAAGGAGCAGGAGCAGGATGCGTTCTGATTAGTCTAAAAGGAAATAAGACCATGCTTACGTGCAGACTTGAACTCGATTGCACAAACAATACAGCGGAATATGAGGCCTTGGTGCAAGGCCTATACAAAGCAATCAGACTTAACCTCAAGTATCTTCAAGTCTTCGGAGACTCTGAGATTGTCATCAAACAGGTACGTAACACCAAACATTGCCTATCGGGTCATTTGAAACACTATCAATCTTTAGTACAAGATCTGACTGAGCATTTTATAGCATTCAATATTTCGTCAATCCCAAGACTCCAAAACGCGAGCGCAGACCTTTTAGCTAACATAGCCTCTATACTTATTCCCTCCGAAGCTTTTAGTCTAGATAAATTCTCAATAGAATTAATCTTTAGACCGTCCATCCCTGACAACATTACAAATTGGAGAGTATTCAATGACAATCCTGATATTGAAAATTTCCTCACTTCTGAAGGATCCTACTCCAATCAGATAATTGACGAAGACCATCACGATCGACAAATACAACAAGATACCACTGATAATGCTATACCTAAATCGATGGTTAAGTTGGAAGACTTATACGATTTGAAAAGTCGGTTTAAAAGGTCTACCAATTCAAAGCTCTACAGTTCAACTCTGAACTACGAATTAGTAAACCTAGGAACCGATGATAAACCACAAGACGTTAATCTAGGCCACGGCCTAGCCCCTGAAGAAAAACTAGCGTACATTCGTCTTTTGAGACAATAAAGAAATGTTTTTTCCTGGAATTACGATGAGCTGAAGACATACGACACTTCTATCATTCAACATACTATCCCTATGATTGAGAACGAAAAACATGTCCAACAGAAACTCAGAAAAATCCACCCCAACTTAGAAAATCAGATAAAAACTGAGCTAAATAAGTTATTAAAAGCCAGAATAATTTTCCCCGTCAGACATTCCAAATGGGTCTCCAATATGGTACCCGTTAGAAAGAAAAACAGAGATATTAGAATCTACATCAATTTTCGGAATCTCAACAAAGCCCATCAAAAAGACAATTTTCCCCTCCCACCTATGGAGAAGATATTACAGGCAGTAGCAGGCTCAGAACTAATGTCTTTTTTGGATGGATTTTCAGGATACAATCAAGTGTTGGTACATCCCGATGATCAATTAAAAACCACATTTCGAACTAAATGGGGCACATACGCATATCGGAAGATGCCATTTGGTTTGATCAATACCGGCGCTACATTTCAGAGAGCCATGGACATCGCATTCAAGGGTTTAGTCAATAAATCTGTAGTAATTTATTTGGATGATATAACAGTGTACTCCAAGAAGCGAAGCGACCATCTCAAAGACTTGAAACAAATCTTTCAACGATGTTTAAGGTATGGGATTTCACTCAACCCAAAGAAATCTTTTTTCGCATTAAGTGAAGGGAAACTTCTAGGATTCATAGTGTCAAAATCTGGTATTCACATTGAGCCTGACAGAATCAAAGAAATTTCTGAAATATCCCTACCTCATAACAAAAAAGCCATGCAATCTTTCCTTGGTCAAATCAATTTCGTGAAGAGATTTGTCCCAAATTTTTCACGAATTGTTTCTCCTTTGAAAACCATGATTAAAAAGAATTCAAATTTTAAATGGGGTCAAGATGAGCATGAATCATTCAACCTGATCAAACAAGCTATCATTAATGCTCCATCTTTAGCAACCCCGAATTTTTCAGAATCTTTTATCTTATACACATTTGCCTCAAAGAAATCATATGCCGCGATTCTAACTCAAGCAAATCAAGAGAAAGCGGAAGCTCCAATCGCATTTTTTAGCTCGAATTAACAAGGTGCTGAACTCAACTATTCAGACGTGGAGAAACATGAATATGTTGTTTTCAAAGCGGTCAAATATTTCATACCTTTCTTACTTAAAACCCATACTACGTTCATAGTACCATTTCCAGCGGTAAGAAATCTTCTAATACAGAAGGATGTCGGTGAAAAAAAGAGCAAATCGGATCACCACTTTACAAGAATACGACCTTGAGATCACACCAGCAAGCATTGTGAGAGGTCAAGGCTTCTGCAAAATGTTGGCTGGAGCATCGCAAATTCCTGAAAATTCATCTGAAGAGGTAAAAATGTATGAGGTAAGCCTAAACGATGCAGAATCATTATATGCTGACACCATTTATTATCTTAAGAACGGGTATGCTCCATCACACCTGGATCACACCAAGAAAAGAGCTCTGAGATTGAAAGCTAAACAATATCAGCTCATAAATGATGTTCTGTTTAAAAAGAATTATGATTCTGTTCTTCTTAGGTGTCTTGAGAAAACTGAAGCCGAAAAGGTTTTGCAGGAACTCCACGATGGACCAGCAGGCGGACACTATGCTGGAGACGCTACTGCACATAAAATTTTACGTGCAGGATATTATTGGCCCACGCTGTTCAAAGACTCACACAGTTACGTGAGGAAATGCCAAGTCTGCCAAACTACTGCAGGGAGAAAAAAGAAACCATCCATGACACTACAGCCAGTAAACATCGAGCAACCATTCAGTCAGTGGGGCTTGGACATAATAGGTGAGATCGTTCCTCACTCTTCTAAGCAGCATAGATACATCCTCACGGCAACAGATTATTTTACTAAATGGGTAGAAGCAGTTCCTCTCAAGACAGCTAATTTTGAAAACATCATTGAATTCATAGATCAATTTATAATCACTAGGTTTGGATTGCCAACGGCTTTAATGTTTGATAATGCCTCATACTTTTCTGGGAATGCAATGACTGAGTTTGCACTTAAAAGAGGGTTCAAACTGAAATATTCGGCCAACTACTATCCGCAAGGTAATGGATTGGCTGAGTCAACAAATAAAAACCTAATCAGGATTATTAAAAGAACAGTTGACCAGAACCAAAAGGATTGGCACAAAGCTTTGGTAAATGCTTTATGGGCAGATACAATAACAAAGAAAGATTCAATCGACACTTCTCCCTTTAATTTAGTTTATGGGAAAGAAGTAGTTCTTCCAACTCACTTAGTCATCCCCTCTTTGTCTTTAGTACAATACATTGATGAAGTATCTACTTCCTCCTTACAATTAAGACAAATGGAGATAATTAAATTAGAAGAACGACGAGAACAAGCTAAGAAAACCCATGCTCATCACCAAGCGCTAATAAAATCCTCTTTTGATTCAAGCATAATGACCAGAAAAAACTTTCAGATGGGAGATTTAGTTTTGAAATGGGATAAGGCTCATGAAGAAAAGGGCAAACATACAAAATTTCAGAAAATGTGGCTTGGTCCTTTTCAGATTGTAGAAGTCATAGGCCCATCAACGTTTGTGTTGCAGGATTTAGCAGGTAGAAGGGATTCTTTGCCTGTTAATGGACAAATCCTTAAAATATTTTTTCCATAGAAGATTACTCTTCTATTCTGTAGGATAGTTTTAGTTTTTCTTTTTCTTTTTCCATAATAAAACCAGTTGTAGATGGTTACTACAGGGGCTCACGAAAAAGACACCAATTCTCTATCAGATTTTGATTTTTTTTTTCGCTTGTACAAGTAGTAAAATTTTCGAAAAATCTGATCTTTATTATTGACAGATGCAGTTAACTTTAGCCTAGATATGGTACTAGTTTCAACTTCAAAACATTTGATGAAAGCAACCTTTAGCGAAGAAATTGTTTTATATCAGCACAATGAAAGGTATCAATAACAAAATAAATATTCTCTGTAAAACTGCTATTTTCAAACTCTATTATTGTCGTCCAGAGCTTTCTTAAGGAAAAACAATGACTTCCTCCCTGCTAAAGAAAATCGCAACATTCAGAGGAACGATCCGAGAAAACACTATATCTCAAAGAATAAGAGGTCTCATCACGAGCCGGCTTATCATGATCACAGATATTATAACTTGCCGACTTTGCCAATACTGTCCACCAAAACAGGGCAACGACTCAAGATTGTTTCAATCAAAAGACAAGGGGTCTCATCATGAGCCAGCTTGTTCAGCAAAAGTGTAAATCAAGTGAATGACTGTGTCATAATTTGGCCACCAAACCAAGACATTGTTCTTTAGAGAATAAAAAAGGAAAAAGTGTCAAAATGGGTTTTTCTCTGAAAAGTTGTAAATAGCCTTAAGCAGGATAAAGGATCATTGCTGGGTAACAGGTAACCCTGTCGAGGCTATGGACGCCTGTTGGTAGCAGAGGCTCTACCTACGACAAACGAGCATATTTTAAAAGCCAACACACAGAGAAGACCTTATTTTATCTTTTAAAGACCAAGTAATGGCTGATGTAAATGCAAGGACTAAGCTTGAGAAAGCAAACAATTGGAATAGGAAAAGGTTGAAACAAAATATCATTGATAGGATAAGGCATAATGTACTCTATCTGTCCATAACAAAATTTAGACTTATGAAATTTTTTCTGCTTGGGAAGTTAAAATTCAATAGAAAAGCAGAGATAACTGGTTCTTCCCAGTGAATCGCCATTGTTGTGGCCACCAACAACCCACCTATTTGTTTGGTATTAGCAATAACACCAAGCAAATGGGGACCCTTAATAAAAAATCCAAAAAACATTTTATGAAAATTTTTGTATTTCAACTCCTTAAAGTTGTATCGCATCGCAAGAAGAGAATAAAACGTTTTCTTAGGAGCATAATAAACTGCGAAGAAGCGACGTGAAATCCATCGCATCGCATACATTATGAAGTGCTCTTAAAAGAAAAATCTTAAGAAACCTCCGACGACCGATATGCGACGTCGCATATCGCAACATCGCGTTAAAGCAACACACAATGATTGAATGACTAAGCGCGATCTGCGATCTGCGAGCTGCGATGAGTGCGATTTGCGATAAATGCGATCATAAACTTCTGCGATGACACATCTTGACGACGCGATCCGCGATGCTGCGATGCGAGTCGCAGAAATCACCCATCGCAAATTTTACTCGGCACAGTATTCTAGGAAATGCTGTCCGTAAACCAAAATTGGGCGCGCGCCTTAAAAGAAATTAATGATTGTACGCCAAAGTATTCAAGAAGGATAGTTTTGTGTTTTTCGAAGAGTCAGTTCGTTATGAGTGTCATGATTATGCATTCATAAGAGTTTAAAGCTTTCATGTCAATCTTTATTATCATTACTCTTTTCCTTTGCGTAAACTGTAAGACAGGAAATAACATGAAGCAATGTGCAGGAAACATCTAAGGAAAAGGGGAAAGCGTCAATGCTTGGAGAATAGAGAAGAGATCCCTTCAGAAACGGATGCCGCATGCAACAAGACCACAGATTCCAGAGTATCACTCAACAGATGCTGATGTCAATAGGCCATCCAAAACTCAGAGTCAAAGGCGCACAAAAGCAGCATGTTTACAAAAGATCCTGAAGCTTGTGGGTAAAGCAAAAAGAAAAAGACGCTAAAGAAGGAAAATGCACCAGAAAAGCCTGGAACAAAGAACGGAGGCAGTTTTCGAATCAGAAAATTGTTCAGAGAGAAAAATCCCTAACTTGTTCAGTCATTCGCAAGGCCGGAAACCGAAATAGCAAAAGTAGAATCAGTTGGGAAGAATTTTGGTTATTACCAAGTATACACACAGTGAATACACCCAGCCAAAGGAAAATTCTCGAAAATATCTTCTAAGTTTACCAGAAAGTGGTGCCAGCGCTTGTTATTTCTATTTTCATAGCTTAAGCGAAAGCAGAAGACGACCAGCCGACTCTTCCCAGGCGAATGTTGCATGCTTGCAGCACTAAGGAGAAAATACATAAATGGTTAGGAATTAGATTCAATTTTTAGAAATAGTTTTTCTTTAGCAGAAGGGCGGTCATTTAAAACTGTATCCTAAATTTATGTAATTAAGTTAATTAGTTAGCAGTATTTAAGCCCTTCTCATGCATTTAGAGAAGGGTCCAGAAATTTGTCAAAAAACTTGTCCTCAGAACATGCACTTTTGCACCCTCGGAGGGGGTTTTGATGAATGGATGGATCAAGGTTTATTAATGTTTGCATTTGATATCTGCTACTGATGTTGCACTTCTTTACTCTTAGTAGATGTTAGAGCAAGGAGAGATAAATCATTGTTGCTTGAAGCTTATGAGTGGAACCAGTCATAAATGGTACTTTTATCTCTTGACTGTTTCTGTTTATATTCTTAAAGTGATATACAGTTTTTAGTTGTTTATATGTTACTGCATGAATGTATGAGTTAGCATTTGGCACTTTTGTACGGTGGAGTCATTTATTTATGTTTGATATATGAATAACTTATTATGCGATATGCTGTTCACAACTGTTTTGCCTAACTTTTTATGCAAAGTGGTTTATCTTAATTGATTTCTATTCTTATGATAGTTGAATGATCTTTATTACCAGTTATTGTTTGAAATCTCTTTAGATCGCATAATAGAAGAAATTCACCCCGGGTTAGCGTAGATTAGATGTGTTTTTTCTCATTAGATTACAATAGCATAGAGTTAGTTTAGAAGTTTGAATTAAATTAGCTTTAAGTACTCTTAGATCAGCATCATCCAACTCTACACACACATACACCCTTAGATTGGGAAACTGGTCCCATTATCCCCAGTCAGACCCGCTATACCAAACGGATAAGGAGCTGCCAACCAAGGTCCGGACCGGGTGGGTATCCCCCTTGTTGTCGACCCGATTTTCGGGGCTTCAACAGACCCGCAAAAGAAATTGACCACTAGACAACATCATTGTGGGAAAGGTCGTAATGGAAGAGGAATTATTACCGCAAGACACAGGGGAGGGGGTCACAAGCGTCTGTATCATCAAATTGATTTTCGACGGAATAAGGAACATATATCAGGAGAAATTGTAACCATAGAATATAACCCTAATAGAAGTGCATACATTTTCAAGGTGCATTACAAGAATGGCGATAAGATGTATATTCTGCAACCCAGAGGGGTCATGATTGGAGATACTATTCTTTCTGGTCCAAAAGCTCCTATATCAATAGGAAATGCCCTACCTCTGAGTGCGGTTTGAATCATTAATTTACGTGATCGGAAGCAACCGATTGGGTTTACAGCAAAACCTGTAAGTCTATCACTGATCCAACTAGGACACTTTTACGGGACGAACCTAAAAGGGAAACTGAGGATAAATGACAGCAGGTGATTGGATTCAAAAATTGTTCATATCGGATCATTGGTTCTGAAGATATAATAATATGGAGAGGACCTGATTGTTTGTTCGAAGCATGAACAAAATGGGATAGAGGCACCCTCTAAAAAGACAAGTTACTCACATTTGATCTAATGGTCAGAGGCGGATTCAGAGCTAGACAGTGGTAGTAATTCCCAAAATAAAAAGATGGGGAGAGGAAAAAAGTAAAAAGAGAGAGAAGAGAAAAAGATGTTTAATATGCCTCCTACGTTATCCATAACATACGAAAGTATTAGCATAATTTGATAAAGTCATTCATTTTGAATGCTACATAAAGAATATAAGCCAGATGATGGAATAAAGAGACCTAGGATGTAGAGAATCGGGACATAGAGAATACAATAGATGCTCCTTCTCATCTCGATTATATTTATTCAATATATGTGAATATAATATACATCCAGAAAGTTGTATGCCCTGAGAGAGGCTTGTACAGTTTGGGAAGGGATTTTTATTCGTCGGAATAAGAGTCTACTTCAACCAATATGCCCTTAGGCATGGCTATACACAACATAGAAATAACACTTGGAAAGGGTGGAAAATTGGCTAGAGTGGTAGGTGCTGTAGTAAAACTGATCGCAAAAGAAGATCGATCAGCCACATTAAGATTACCATCTGGAGAATTTCGTTTAATATTTGAGAACTGCTCAACCACAATTGTACAAGTGGGTAATATCACTGCAAACAATAGAAGTTTCGGTAAAGCCGGAGCTAAAATTTGGTTGGGTAAGTGTTCTGAGGTAAGAGGAGTAGCTATGAACCCTGTAGACCATCCTCATGGAGGTGGGGAAGGAAGAACCCCAATTGGCAGGAAACAACCTGTGACCCCCTGGGGCTATAGTGCACTTGGAAAGAAAGGGAACTTAATTTAGCTGCTCTTTCCAAGAGATGCGAATGCAAATAGAAAACATCTCCTGGATAAGCTTCTCGGCCAGGTGGTCTTCTTAATAGAAGAGACATTTGTCGATAAGCTTGTGCCTGTTTGGAGAGATCATCATAAATGTTTGATGTGTGTTGTTTTTTATACATGAAGTATTCAGCCAAAGGTGCTCCTGTATAAGGGGTGAGATATTGTAATGTAGCGGGAGAATCCACAGTTTCCGCTACCACAATGGTATATTCCATTGCGCCACGTTCTCGGAATGTATTAACTAACTGAGCCACGGAAGAAGCTCTTTGACCAATTGCTACATAGACACAGATTGCATGACTCTTTTGATTAAGAATAGTATCTGTAGCTACTGTTGTCTTGCTGGTCTGTCTGTCCCCAATAATTAATTCTCGTTGACCACATCCTATAGGAATCATAGAATCAATAGCAATAAGCCCCGTTTGAAGGGGTTCATATATAGAACATCTTGATATAATACCTCGAGCGGGAGATTCAATCAGTCGAAATTCGGAAGCTGAAATTTTACCCTTACCATCAATGGGTTGGGCTAGAGCATTTACAACACGACCCAAATACGCATCACTTACTGGTATCTGAGCAATGTTTCCAATTGCTATCATGGAACTACCTTCTTGTATCATCAATCCATCACCCATTAATACAGCTCCAACATTATCCGATCCCAAATTTAGGGCAATGCCTACTGTACCATCTCCAAATTCCACTAATTCCCCTGCCATTACTTCATCAAGACCATGAATACGAGCAATGCCATCTCCTACTTGAAGTATGGTGCCAAGATTACCAACTCTTACTTTGTTGTTATATTGTTATTTTGTCAAGTCTAATACTTCCCATTAGCACTTATTCATTATCTGTTCAGAAATAGGTCCTTAACCTTTTTAATTATGTATTGAGAAATATGACCTATAACAACTAATCATTTGTGTTCATCATGGTTCTAAGCAAGCCAATATTGTGATCGATCGTACGTAAATGTAACTCAGTATTCAAACGACTATTCAAAGTTCCTACTTTCAAATCCATGATCTAGGATGACAGTTGCATAGATGGCTCAGAAAAGTGAATACCTATGTTAATCGCTAAGCCGGGAAGAAGACTACACTACCGATGAACCAACAGCATACGAGAGTCTGCAGCACCAGAGTCTTCACCTTCACGAGTTCACAGCCCGGGTGGCAAGGAAGAGTGACTGCAGGGTCTGGCAGACAGACTACTGAGTTCATCAGCGTCAGCCCAGGCTGGGATACCGGGCAGGGCACATAATTGGATTTCTTTACTTTTTATAGTACAGAAAGAGGCCATTTCATGAAGTTTCTTCCCTGGGGCAGGGTATCTCCTCTGCTTGATGAATCCATCATGAAAAGGCAGAGATGGGCAATTGGTTCGACTCTAAGATAAGATAAGCCCTCAACGAGACCTGTGAATTCTAGGTTTGGTACCAGGCCTATTTATTTGAAGCGAGTATCCCCAATGGCGAATATCGATAGGGACCTCTAGTTCCTGCTTCGAACAGACCTAGAACTGGAGACTCTGAAACTAGTTCAACAACAGGATAAGGGGTTAGGACTGGAACAACCAGAAGGTACACTGCTGGGTAGGTGATCAACCTTGCTACCCTTGCTTCTCTCACCCGTGCCTATGCCTAGGTGCCTCCGCTACTTGTTCGGTCGCAAATGGATAGGGGAGGGGCAGAACAGGGAGGGTAGGTCGGGCAACATCTGCATAACCTGTTTGCTGCAGAAACCACTACTAATGCTGCGGGAAACCACTACTGATGCTGCAGGTTTATGGATTTAATCCTCCTGCATCCTAGGGCTGACAGTCAGGGAGGTTAGACTGTTAAACAGGCAACAGGGGATGGAGCTTAGACGGTTAAACTGCAGGGCATGGAGCTTAGAGGGTTAAACAACTTCGAAGGTTAAACAACCAAGAGTTTAAACATTTAAGCGAGCAACTAAGGTAGAAAAAATAGCAATGGCGCTGACATCTGTTTGGGGAGCTATGACATCTGTGCTGGTTAACGTGCAGGATGATTTGATGGAGGTTAACGTAAGTCAAGGAATTTGTACAAAGTAGCAAGAAGGGCAATGGTGCTGCCATCTGTTTAGGAAGCTACGACATTTGTGCAGGTTAATTTGGTGGGGGTTAAGGTAAGTCAAGTCATTTGTACGTGTTAGCTGCTAATTATTCATTGTGTACACATTTCATTCTATTCATCATTATGCATGCAGCGTCCGCTACGTGTAAGTTACTTTTGCTGTTATATAATAAAGTTAGAAATGATTTCGTGGTTACCTCGCTTCGACTTTTATTTTTGCTTCAGCTCCGCTACATTGGGCTATATCAGGTACTGTTTATGTTATTACATTGTTTTGATATATTTTAGCCTCTATAGGGTTTGAGTTTTTCACATTGGCTGTGTATGATTTCAGTTGGGTTTAAGTTTTTTACCTAGGCTGTGTACGATTTCAATTTTTATCTTGGCAATGGTTTTTTTTTGTCTGAGAACTGTTTATCTTGCAAACCATGATTTGTTTTTTTCCTTAGTTATCATTATTGTAATATTTTTCTAGGATAGAAATTCCAGGAAAGCACGAAGACGAAGGATTTCTTGAGGGCAGGAAGATCAGTACATTAGAATCTACAGGAGAATGACTATCAATATTAATATCATTATGATCATTAGATTCTAGAATGAAATCGCAAAATGTAGGTTCTAACATTCCTGTTTATAACCTTTCTAGCTGGGAACCTGAACCTTGAGGGCCCAATCCATATCTTCCCTAGATTTAACTCAGGTTTTCAATGGCTAGGGCACAAATTTCTGAATGTATTTTTAGACCTATTTTTTCACTACTAGCATAGAACTTTTGAGCTCATTTTCACCAACAAGGTAATCTTGGGCAAATATTTCAGAGCTGGTTTTTGGGACTGAGTTTTCACTACTAGGGCATCATATTTTGTAAAATTGCTAAGCTCATTTTCTGAGTTGGATCAGGTCTTTTTCAGATCTGGTTTTTAGAATTCTTTCATTATTTACATGAGTCTTTGCTGGGTTGACTCCTGAGTCTTTCCCGGGTCACAGATCAGCTTTGATCCTTAGCCATTTGGATTAAGTACCGAGTCAGGTCTGGCAACTGCGTTCAACAGAATCTCTGAAGACTTTCCTATTGCGACAGAGAGCTTGCTCCTACGCTTGTGACAGGATCATCTACGAGCCTTTGTGGCCTGACCAGATAAGAGCCTTACTATAATAATTTAGAATAGTGACAAGATATTTGTGCTCCTCTCCTACCTCCTCATCCTTGTCAATGACTTGATTGTTGCATTGTTCAGATATCGTGGTGTAAGGGTCAGGGAAAAATTCCCTTGTTACAGTTGCATTTCAAGTGTATTTAGACACTTCTAACCCTCCTTAGGATAGGGCCTTAGATTATTGTTAGGTCACATGATGGACAGGAACAATCGGATCACTCCCAGTATCAATGGCTGAAGCTCGGATTCTGCCCCTCCTTCGCGTTTATCTTGTGTTGTGAAACTCCTCTGTGGCTAATGCCCTGTAGCACACCGTCTAATAAATGGGCGTAGCTGGGGGAAGTTAGTTGCGACTTACATGCTCCACCCTGTCTTTCGTCACTGATCTCAATAGGTAGGTGCAAAGGTTTCTTTGAATTTCAAGTTGCATAATGACCGAATAAGAAACATGTTCATAGCATCTGATTTATTACCATTTTCTGTGCTGTAGAATCCACTGCCAACTGCATGATGATCAGCTGTGGATCAACCGTGCAAGAATACCCTTTTAATAATCCCATTGTATGGAGACACCCTTATAGTGAGGCTATTTTGTAATTCCTAGGAAATTTATGCTATCCACAAGTGTCCCAATTCTTGTAATTGTGGCAGGGGTTCCTCTGGTGCGGGCTGGAGGTTTGTGTTTTATATCAGATTAGCTTGCCTTTTCATCTAGATGCAGGAAGGGGAGGCCCTGCAGCCATGGTCAACCCTATGAATCCTCGGCATTAGATTTTTAGGAGGGGCACTTTTCACATTCTCAACTCGGTGTGAAGAATACAAAATCCAGTAATTTTGGTTCGCCAACTATATCTGGGATGATATGTGTATATAAGGGACATCCATATGGTGAAGGTTGACACTTTTTGGTGTTTACCTATGGTGCACTCCACATTCTAAATAAATATAAGCCAGAAAACATGCGTGTTTACATTACTATTTCTCTTTCAAATAGTATTTTTGGTTTCTGCTCCATTGCAGAGACCATGCCAAGCGCTACACTTGGTCCAACAAGTAAAACAAAGTTTTGATCAAGAAGATCTGTTCGTCAAGATTGACTTTGATAAAGTCCTACACAGAACTTTGGAGCTCATTTTCAGACCTAATTTTTCACTACTCAGAGCTGATTTTTAACCCTGAGTTTGTCCCTGAATATTTTGTTTAGTAAATCAATCATATATAAAATAATAATGGTTCTTTTTATAACAGAATTGTTTTAGTCAATTTCTTCAATCTGACATCGAATAAGAACATCCACGCCCAAACAGATAAACTGTTCATACCAAAAGGATTGTATCGATTAATAAGTTGTGAAGAATTTAACCATAGATAATCTCTTGACCATCCCATTAAATAAGTGGAAGACTCATTAAATTGTGCTACATTACCCTGCCATAATGTTATATGCTTCCAATGCCAATAGAAATTAACCCATCCAATAGTATTCAACATCCAGAAAACTACTAAATAAAAAGCATCCCAGGCCGAGATATTGCAACTACCACTGTTATAGACATTTTTGTGCCTTACAGCATTGAGCATGAAATGTCCATAATCTAAGGGATCCAAAGTCCCTAAACATGTTGTTCCTACCCCTAGAGGAACAACGCTAACAAACCACAGCAATTCACAGAAGTTCTCCACCAGAAACTGCTAAAAAACAAGTCAATTCGGGATCATGTCAATGGCTCCACTGGCTGTCTGCGCTGAATCTCAATGGCTCCACTGGCTACCTGTGCTGAATGTCAAAGCCAACACTGGCTACCTGCACTAAGCGAGAGTGGACATGTGGCAAGCTCATTTCTCAATGTGTCAAAGCCCAGGAAGCTTCCAAAATGACACTTGCCTCAGGGAATTCGACTGGTGATGAGTAAGAGGTTCCAAATATCCAAGTGGAAACAAGAACCTCCAAGTGGAATCAAGAACTGACAGAGGGAGAGGACACTAGTTAGATCTCAAGCTGACTCATCCTCTCTCCAAAACATCTATAAATGGATCTCTCCTCCATGAGATCTAGAGGCTGGAATTTTGTTATTGCAAAGAATTGCTGTTGGTTTGAGACTGGAATCATTGGGTGCTTAATGCTTTGAAGGGAGGTGAAGATAGGAATTCCATTTTGCTAGGAAGGAGATGCTGGATTGGAACCCTCTGGGTTGTATCTCTTCCTGAACCTTGTTATTCATCAATAAAGCTATCTTGGTTTTCTCCTATATACTGATGTATCTTTGATGTATGATTGCATTAGTATGTTTAGTTTACTTCTAATCCTGAACTAGTTATGCTTATGAATCTATGTCTTTGTGTAGTGTTCTTCTCTTGTGATCTTGTAGAGACCTGTTGAAGCTGGGCGAGCGAGAGGGCAAGTAGTTGTGAACACCCAAAGAGAAGAGAAACTAGATCGAGGGACAAACGGAAGACACCAGTTAGTCCATCTATCTCTCTTCATTCTTAATTCATAAAGGAAGAATACTAGAATAGCTGTCTCTGTTTGTTGCTAAGGCACTGTCACACCTTAGGTGGATAGGATCGTCCTGCATAGGCATTTTTCCCCACAACAAATTGGCGACTCCGCTGGGGAGATCTGTTTAGTCATTTTATTTGTGTCTCTATCATTGTTTGTTTCATAGAATCAACAGCAACAATCGAACTGCTTCTGCTATTCTCAGTTGCAAAGTAGACAGTTACTGCCTTGATCCAATCACTGGATTTGTCTATGATCTGAACAATAGACTCACAAATGATTTGATGATCCTTTGTGATAGATATTAGTACCCCCTCAAAGCATCCCTTTGATTGTACCTTGCTTGTTGCTTTTATTTGGCCTGAAACCGTTGATTAATTAGCAATCTGTGACCCAGAACCCAGTGAGGAACGAGAGTTTCTCCTTCAGCGCGACCACTTTGAAGGCATTCTGCATTTCAACGTAGGTCCCGTGAAGGCTACCTGTGCTGAATGTCAAAACCACAGTGTTGAGGTTGCGCTGAACCAGTTTTTCCTTGTGCGGCTGGGGTTCTCTGCTCTCTGTTGCCCTGTTTTGATCTCTGTTTTTTGCAGCCTGTAACCAGCATAGGTACCAGTCTGATAACTCCTTTTCTCTGCTTAAATTCCGCCTCCTTTTGTACAAAAATACTGTGAGTGTTTTTATGTGTTTGTGGCGTCATTTACAGTTTTCCTTTGCATGAGTGAAATAATCATCCTGTAGCCCTTGATTCAGATCTATTGATTGTGATCTTAGGAGAGAGTTCATTGGCTGTTTACAGCTGATTATACATTTGATTTTGCTTATTGGTTTGAGTTTGTCTCTTTTAAGTGTCGAAACAAGTGCTCATTTCGAAAGTCGCAAAGTGTTGTAATCTCTTCTACCCTTGTTGATTTCGAAAAAGTAAACTTGTTTGTACTTGTCATTTAAAAGCAAATTCAAAGTTGTACAAAAAGCTTTCTTTGTAGGCATCAATACTAAGAAAGCGGAAAACAAACACCTGCATTGTGCATTTGCATTTTGATAAGTTTGCATGCTTGATTTAGGGAAAGTGCATTAGAATGTGCTGATTGCTCTTTGAGAAAAGATGGTGTCTTTCTTTTCCCTTAGTAGCTAGGATTTTCAAAGTTGAAAAGATATAAAGCTTGCTTATCATCTTAGACTGCATTTAGGAATTATCTCATACATCTCGTGGTGATCCAGAAAGGCAAACTTCTAAAAAGATCAACTTAAAATAAACTGAATGAACTTAACAACGCTTTGCAACATAACGCACAACATAGAGGTCTAGGCTAGAGACGTGTTCCGGCGTCGTTAAACCTGGTGACTGTCGATCTCGTGGAAGGTGGGTGATTCCTCCTGAGGGACGATAGCGCCAGTACAAATTGTGCTCCCACGTACCGTCGCGTATATATTAGGAGACCCCTATAGGAATATAACCTTTATCCTTAGGAAGCCGTGTCGGCCGCCCTACTGATCGCAATGCACTGAACACAGCATTCAGGAAGATCAACCACCCGTACCTTAAAAAGTATTATGCAGTTTTGCGAAAAGTTTGGCACACCCTCTTCCTAGAACTCCAGAGCAGTTTCTTTTGGCCTTTTTCAGACTCTATAACAGAAAAAGTCCATCCGAGCATTTGTCACTTCGGGCTCGTTAAAACATCGAAGGAGACTAGAGTCATATTTAGCTTTTTCTCGACTCTTTAAAAGTGAAAAAGCAAGTTGTGTCTAAAGCGTCGTTAAAAATTTATTTTAAACGGAACAATCACCCTTTATCCCCGCGTTGATCTTTAGGTTGAAAAGATGGAGCACACCAACCAAGGAATTCCCCTTGATGGAAATCCTAGTCCCTTCTCCTCTTGGGGAGATGTTGGTGTGCCCCACATGGCCACATTGTCGCTTCCAGGACTGACAATTGGCCTACCAGTCTGGCTCTTTTCAACCAATGTCGTTCAGAACACCACAATTCCTGAGTAGTCGAGTCAACAGTTAGACCAGACAAGGGTTGCCCACTAGCCTTCGACTTCATATAATTCTTCCTCTCCTCCTTCCTCTTCACTTGACGGAACTGGTAGAACAAAAAACTGAGTTCCTAAGGAGAAGAAGGAGAAGAAGAAGAAAGAGAAGAAGAAGAAGGAGCCAAAGGCAACTGGGGGCAAACAAGTTTCGTCTGACAAAAATCCACACACAGCACTCACTAGGCCTAAATCGCCATGTGTCATATGCAAGGGAGACCACTTCCAGAGAGATTGTCCCTGTATCCCTCGGATACTAAGGGACTGGTCCCCCCATTTGCACAATTCGGTAGCGTCGACCTCTGATAGCCATGTTGACTGCTCATCGTCAACTAGTGGGAGTGAAGCCCCAGGACAGAGAGGGAAAGCTAAATTTCCCTGCAGAATGTGTGAAGGCGATCATGCCATCCACCATTGTCCCTTCTTAGATGAGGCAAAAAGAGTTCTGGAAGATCGCCCGATTTTACGAGCGCAACTTCCTCCTGGATATCAAAGACTCCTGCCAAGTCCCTCGCTAGTTGAAAACCCGGCTGGCCCGCTCAGGTGGTCAGCCGAAGTGCCTATCATTGAAGATGAACCGTCTGAATCCATACCTGACGAAAGTCAAAAGGTTGAGGCGGCAGTTGACCCGGTTTTGCCTTCAAAGGCTCTATCTTCGAATGATACCATCATAGAGGAGAATAAAGATGACACCGTCCAAATTCTCTTCATCAACACTGACTCTAATGAACAAGGGGGCAATGCCCCCATTCCTTTATCGCAGGAAGGAAGTTCATCAGAGCGATATCCGGCCGTCTATTCGGTCCCACCACCAAGTAACCTAGTTGTCTTGTTCGACTGGAACCAACTAGGCAGACCCCGCTTGCCAGCTAGCATACCATTCAGAATTATCGTCCAAATATACAGAATGGTAATGGCTGGCACAGTTATTGATGAAGGGTCATCTGTGAGTATCCTTTCCTCTATTGCTTGGAAAGCGCTTGGTTCGCCAGCGCTTTTGCCTGAAATGAGAAATCTATCAGGCTTTGATAAAGGAACCAGTCGACCTTTAGGGATCCTCCCCAATGTGCCGATCACATTGAAAGGGAAGACCGTTCAAATGAACGTGATGGTCGTTCAAGGACCCTTGGATTATAACCTACTCCTTGGACGAGACTATATATATTGCATGGGAGCCATCGTCTTCTCACTCTTTAGAGTAATGTGTTTTCCGCATGAAGGGAGAGTGGTCAAGCTCGTGGACCAACTTTCATTTCCCGGATCACGCATCGCAAATAGTCATGTACCATCCCTAAATGGTCTTTTCACGCAAGAAGTGTCTCAACCCACGGTTCGTCCTCCTGATGAGCGCGAGTAATCCGGGAGGATATGACTGGAACCCAGGGGGCATGCGTCCTGGTCTGCTTCGGCAGGAAGACTTTGGGTATAGAGTAGGTTTCCGCGGGAGAATATGACTAGTCTGTACCCCGCCCATGCTGGAAGGGGGTTATTCTAGAATAAGATTCTTTCGTCAAAGTTATGTGAGTTGACAGACGGAGTCTCTCACCGTTGTCTATTTCAGTAGGCATCGTTGAAGAAGTGTCTTGTTTGCTATGCAAATGAAACAATCTTTGGGTAACCTGAAAGAGGTAGGCTTTTCCTGGTAGAACAAATGTTTTATCTGCAAATTGAGAGGTAACCTTGAAATTGTACTTTATACCTGGGGGTATGCAAACCTTTTGGAGTGCAAGCAAGGGGCGGCTATTTATTTTTTAAATTTTTAGGACCTCTAACCCTTTAAACTCGTAGGATTAGTCATTTCCGAACTTGCATAAAGAAAGGATTCCGGAGCAAAGCTTACGTAAGATCTAAGCTCCCTAAAAAATAGCATCTTCAATGAGACACTCTTATCATATGACTGGTATAAACGAGCAGTTTTAGCACATAGTTCATGCTCGTTAAAAAATAAACGCAAGATTCGAGCAGTTTTAGCGCATATTTCATGCTCGTTAAAAAATAAACATAAGTTTGAGCAGTGTTTTTCCGCGTTCAAGCTCGTTAAAAAATGAACCTATCCCGGTAAATAACCACTGTGAATGTAACCTTATCTGCCATTAAAGCCTTGGTTGTGTTTGCACCATCACCTCCACTTTTCATTTGGCCGATCGTTCACCTCCATATGATTGTTTACCCATTTTGAGGAACAGCTGCGAAGAGTGATTTCACCTAGCCATCCTTGTGACACTGTCGTGATTGGAAAATTCCAACATGTACCTGGAATCAGCTGCTAACCCTGTTTATCACTCGTTCCTCAAAAGACAAGTCTTCTTTAAGCTCTTTTCGTCTGACTCGTAAAATATGAAAAGATTGCCGAGTTTTGGCCTTCCAGCTCGTTAAAGCGACCGGAAGTGCTATCCCTCCTCTAGATTTTAATCTTTTTGGACCTGAGGGATTATTGCACAAAAAGATCGAGCGCTTGTTTGTTCGGCTCGTTAAAACTATCGAAAACTCATCCCTTTTGCATTGTTTTATACTTTTTCGGACTTAAGGGATTAGATGACGAAAAAGGAATTTCGGAGTTAACTTTATGTACCTTTTCAGACTCTCTAAAAATGAAAAGGACCGAGTTATCTTTGTCGTTAGACTCGTTAAAATCACTAAATAGCGACAAACTTGTCTTTAGATGAGAACGAGTTTCACTATCGCTAGGCTCGATAAAACATAGCGATGGGCTTGCCCGAAGGGCAGGTTATAGAACAAGCATATGTTATCCTCCTCAAGCTTGACAAAAATAAAGAGGTACTAGTCAGCAATGACTGCGGAAAATTGGGAGAAACTCAAGAAAACTTTGATGGTAGCAGGTCGCTCTTGAACATGACACTTTTCCTCCGTACCACAATCGGGTTGGGTTGTTTCATTCACCGGTCACATCACCATGGTCTCGCCATACCATCCATAATTGGGGTAATGCTACCGATCCATCGCATCAGTGTCGCCATATGTTCAAGAGAAGTCGTTCAGAAATAGTCAACCGTGTCCCATCCACTGCCATACATTATCCTTCATTCATTCATGACCGCCACCCTGAATCAGATGTCACAGATCGTTTTCACCTCCATCAAAATCATTAGCTCCGTTCCGTGTCACTGGTGTGGGATTCATTAAGGCCCTCCTTTGACGGATCGCTTCTTGTCGACATCAGCTCATTATCCAAGAAGTTGATCTAGGAACAACCCCTTCAGTACTTTGAAGCTTGCATGCCTCAATGGCAAGTTTCTCACTTCCGGCGACAGGTATACATCAATGACCTTTGACCAGAAGATTTTGCGTGGTGTTCGACGCCAAGTCCTTTATTCACACCACGTGAATTGTACTGTAGTACCTTGAGGGTCATTATCATTATCGGTGATTCCTCTCGCGCTTGTTAACGATTTACCTCATTGACCGGTAATCAAGCGATGTCTTTCCATGTTCGACTTCAGAACAATTCTCACATGGATCGACTTGTACTTAGAGTGAAGATCGAACGAGTTTGAAGACCCCAGATCTAGTTTCATCCATCCGGGCTGCGATATATATTCAGGAAAGATAAAGACATTTGACATGTACATCATTGTAGCAGATGATCATCCTACTCAAAGGATGATAATTTCATCAAAATTATCAGTCTACCATCAGACGATTGTCCGTTCTATGTACAGAAAATGAATTTATAAAGCTGAGCATGGGAATGCCCGCCTCAGCTAGATCATGAAAGCAGTATGAAAAATAATATATTGTATTGTATCTTATTACAGGTCTCCTCCCAGCATTGGATGAACTTCGGACCCTCCTGGATAAAGCATTTCACCCGATAAACGGCCTCATACTTTAGGGGGCAACTGTTATAGACATTTTTGTGCCTTACAGCATTGAGCATGAAATTTCCATAATCTAAGGGATCCAAAGTCCCTAAACATGTTGTTCCTACCCCTAGAGGAACAAGGCTAACAAACCACAGCAATTCACAGAAGTTCTCCACCAGAAACTGCTCAAAAACAAGTCAATTCGGGATCATGTCAATGGCTCCACTGGCTGTCTGCGCTGAATCTCAATGGCTCCACTGGCTACCTGCGCTGAATGTCAAAGCCAACACTGGCTACCTACACTGAGCGAGAGTGGACATGTGGCAAGCTCATTTCTCAAGGTGTCAAAGCCCAGGAAGCTTCCAAAATGACACTTGCCTCAGGGAATTCGACTGGTGATGAGTAAGAGGTTCCAAATCTCCAAGTGGAAACAAGAACCTCCAAGTGGAATCAAGAACTGACAGAGGGAGAGCACACTAGTCAGATCTCAAGCTGACTCATCCTCTCTCCAAAACATCTATAAATGGATCTCTCCTTCATGAGATCTAGAGGCTGGAATTTTGTTATTGCAAAGAATTGTTGTTGGTTTGAGACTTGAATCATTGGGTGCTTAATGCTTTGAAGGGAGGTGAAGATAGGAATTCCATTTTGCTGGGAAGGAGATGCTGGATTGGAGCCCTCTGGGTTGTATCTCTTCCTGAACCTTGTTATTCATCAATAAAGCTATCTCGGTTTTCTCCTATATACTGATGTATCTTTGATGTATGATTGCATCAGTATGTTTAGTTTACTTCTAATCCTGAACTAGTTATGTTTATGAATCTATGTCTTTGTGTAGTGTTCTTCTCTTGTGATCTTGCAAAGACCTGTTGAAGCTGGGCGAGCGAGAGGGTAAGTAGTTGTGAACACCCAAAGAGAAGAGAAACTGGATCGAGGGACAAACGGAAGACACCGGTTAGTCCATCTATCTCTCTTCATTCTTAATTCATAAAGGAAGAATACTAGAATAGCTGTCTCTGTTTGTTGCTAAGGCACTGTCACACCTTAGGTGGATAGGATCGTCCTGCATAGGCATTTTTCCCCACAACAACCACCCCGTCCCGGACCATCGCAAGGAAAACTATAACCAAAATCTTTTTTATCTGGCATTTACCCGGAACCACGCACATCCAAATCACCTTTAACTAGGATCAATGTAGTTGTATGCAAACCTCGAGCAATAGCATGAAAAACCAAAAAGTCTCCAGGACCAATTGTTGAGAACAATGAATTATTATTATCATTAATAGCATTTAACCAACCGGGTAACCATATTCTCTTACCTGCATCGAATGCTGGACCACTTGTTGAAGATAGGAGTATATCAAAACCATATAACGTCTTACCATGAGCAGATTGTATCCACTAAGCAAATATGGTCTCGATCAAGATTTGTTTTTCTAGAGTACTGAAAGCAAGCATAACATCATTATGGACATAAAGTCCCAAGGTATGGAAACCTAGTAATAAACTAACCCAACTAAGATGAGATATTATAGCTTATTTCTGCTCCACCATTCTCGCCAATACATTATCCTTATTCTGTTCCGGATTATAATCCCTAATGAGGAATATAGCTCCATGAGCAAAGGCTCTTGTCATAATGAACCCGGCAATGTATTGATGATGAGAATATAATGCAACTTGGGTGGTGAAATCTTGTGTTATGAATGCATAAGCGGGTAAAGAATACATGTGTTGAGCTACCAAGGAAGTTATAACACCCAAAGAAGCTAAAGCAAGACCCAATTGAAAATGAAGAGAATTGTTGATTGTGTTATAAAGACCCTTATGTATGCATCCTAATAGGCCTCCTAGAGGAACATGTGCCTCCAAAATATCTTCCATACTGTGAACAATCCAAAAGTTGGTTCTATAGATATGACCAGCAAAAAACAAATGCAATAGCTAAATGATGATGAGCCATATCAGTCAGCCATAAAATTTGAGTTTGTTGTAGTCGAAGCATATCTGAGCCTGCACAGAAGCTCACAAATCTGCTCAAGCTTTTTGTCTGGCTTTGGAACTGGATTTTTGGCAAAAGAAGCCGAAGCAGATCTGAGCCTGCACAGAAGCTCATAGATCTGAGCATCTAAGCATTTGAGGAGTTGCAGAGTCCATGCAATATTTTTGATTTACCAGATTTGCCTTGATGCCTTGTTTTCTAGTTATATGAAACTACGATATGCAGAAGACTGCGAAGAAAATGATGAGGAAACTAGATCTCTTACCTTTTCTACCTGATGTTGTTGAAGCCGAGCTCTCTTACCTTTTCTCATGTTTCCTGATGTTGTTGAAGCTGACTGTTGGCTAGAGATTGGATGTATCTCTAAAGGTTCGAGGTTCTAGGAGAAAGTCTGTTGCCTCAATTAAAGTCTACTCGTTGTGCTTCCTCAATCGAAGTGCTCCATTCTCTACTGTAACTCATTCTCCACTGTAACTAATTTCACCGACATTAATGAGAGTTTTCTCATTAACAGACACAAGTGAAAACTGAGGAACAACAGAGGTGAAGACCGAGGAAGGGCCTGGCTTACAGAAAGGGCCTAGAGGAAAGGGCTTGAGATTGGGCTTTGGAGTTACTTCCCCATGACTTGCTCTAGTTAAGGAAAGACTTGAGATGGAAGGAAAGCGAAGCCAGACCTCCATTCGTAGTCCATATCCTTATTCAAAGAAGGTATCCAAAATATCATTTCCAGAGATCTCAGATATATTCTTTTAATAACGACATTTCATTCGGTTATGGAAGGAACGCACAGATATATGGAAGGAGAGGTGTAAGCGAAGCTAGACCTCCATTCGTAGTCCATATCCTTATTCAAAGAAGGTAGCTAGAATATGGTTTCCAGAGATCTCAGATATATTCTTTTAATAACGAGATTTCATGCGGTTATGGAAGGAATGCACAGATAGATGGAAGGAGAGGCTTCATTTTCTAATAGGTGTTCCAAAGATAGAAGGATAAGCTGACATGGAGTAAGCGAAGTTTCATTGGTCTAGGATGAGGGTCGTGCTTATAGGCTCAGAACGGTAGGGTCTAGGCTCAAAGTCAAAATCCCAATTGCAATGGTTATCCCATACCCTAACCCTACTTTACTTACATTCTCTGCATCAATGAAGCTACTATTGTTGCTCATCTCTGGTATTCTATTTTGGAACTGCAAGCTCTCCTTTCAACGTGAAGTTTTCCCTTCAATATTCATAGGAAAATAATCAGTATCACCATGGGCGTCTGCCGTCCGCCATTGATGAAAGCCTACATTCCAACAACCCCGAACTATTGCTTCAAGCTCTAGCCATGGGCCACCTACTCCACTAGGCATATCTTTAAGGCTCGAAGGCCATGAAGTTGAAATTGGTGCACCTACAGTGGGTTGTTTGATTATCGTGATGTCTCCTATATGGAGATATTAGTAGACATATTACCATGATACGATGTTAAGTGGCATGGTTTACGCCCTGCATGTTATGTTATGGAGGAGGTGAGGCATGTGGCCCTCATGGCAGGGCCCACATGGTCCATGGACGTCTTTTTATTTTTATTTTTTTAAGCATGTTAATGACTTTGTGAACCTTAAATTTCAACTTATTCTTATTGCTATAAGGATCTCTTCCCTCTCGTCGGCCATCTCTGAGACTGTCTCGACTATCTCTGAGACTATCTCGGCTATTTCGGCTATCTTGAGAATGTCTTTCATTCAGAGAGCTTTATCACTCTTTTTCTTTTAAAAAAATTAATAAGCTCACTGGCATCATTCACTGGATCATTTACTGGTCTCTTTGTGCAATTGGGGCAGAAAATTGTCTCCCTCTCCATCTCTTCTTATTAGCCTTAAGGGTATTGAGCCTTAGAAACTCCTGTTGTAGCTCTTCATGATGGTAGTATCACTGCTCGATGGCAGGATTTCTATGCAGAGGCCGTAGATCAGTCAGGTTGACGTCATTTCATGAAAATTCGCAGTGACATCAAGGTAATCTCCACAAGATTTATTGGGTATATAATTCTTTCTTTTTAAATTTAGAAAATGTTCTGATTGCAATACAAAGTAAGAGTTACAAGTAGTGTGATTCATTACTAGTTACCTGGTGCCATTATTTAGATTGCGTGCAGACAAAGTCAGTTTCTTCAATTCCTACTCCTAGACTTGCTCTTGCTACTTTTCCCTCAAAGTAAAAGGCAGACAGAGTCGGTTTCTTGAATTCCTGCTCCTGGACTTGCTCTGTGTATATAGTACAGGCATAGACTTCATGCAATTACTGTAACAAGAAATATATTTCATATTAAAATGCGCAAATATATTTCATATTAAAATCTGCATTTAGAGTGTAGCGATACAACAAAGTTTACTAAATCTGTCTGAAATTGAAAAAATATGAAAAAATATCACTGCATCATGAAGATTGGCATTGTTAAAAAAAAATTAGATTCGAAAAATAGATGTTAGCTGGTGTTGTATGAGACTTTACTCACGAAGAAGTTTCATAATTGGATTTTTTTTTCCTAATATTTTATTTAATGCCTCAATTGGCATGCTTTCTCTTATTCTCCTTTACCCAGTGATACCGTTCTATCTTGAGGATTTCATTGTTATTGGAAATCACTTCGCTATTAATAAATTCTAGAAGTGGATTTGCTTTTACCTGTTCTGTTTTCCTTTATTCTGACTAATTTATCCCTATGTGGTCTCTTGGCAGGAGATTCACAATGTTGGTACTTAACAAGGAATAAATTCGCGCCATACTAAGAGCCCGAAGGATATTAAAAAGCTAGAGGACCAGTTTGTAAAAATTGTAAAGGGCAGAGTTACCGTATCGTTATAGATCCAGCACCCATCACCGGTTGCAATTTTGATAAGCTTGTGTTTTTACAGTGTTTATTTTCTCTTACCACATGTCGTATTCTTCATAAACATGAAGATAGGTTTCATTTTCATGCAACATGTTTCATTTTCGTTTTCTATGAGCATACCATGTTTCATTTTCAGTACCTTTCATGTGATCCTGCTAGGCCGTCGGTTCAACGTCTTGCATACGATGTGTAATCCGTTATCATGGAAGACTCACATTGGCAGGCTAAGTGGGTTGTTTACTCCTGTGATGGCACCACCACTTGCAGCGGTCGTAAGCCCACTATAAACATGTGCTCTTATCACTGTACTAGTGAATGCGCCAATTGACCAAGCAAAATTATTGATCCTGTTACACTAAAAAATGTCACCATGACTATTTGCAGTTAGTATGGCTCCATCAACTGTCATACTATCCTCCTTGGCAAGTCTCATACCTCTGCTTTCCATGTCAAACTCCCAGAAAGAGAGAAAAGTCGTTTAAATTCAATTATCTCTGGGTACGCAGTTTCTCTCAGCCTTACCTGCGTGTACGCAACCCAAGTTCACAATACCTGCGTACTTGTACGCTCTCTCTGTAAAGCAATGGGTGCGTACTCCTGTAAAGGTCAAAAGGCGCAAGTTTCACTCCAAAAACGTTACTTGTGGTCATTTCTAGAGCATTCTAGAAGCTTGTTTGACGTGTATGGAGCGCCTCCAGATGGTTCATGTATCCCTATGGAAGAGGAACTTATCCCATCAAGAGGGGAGCTAACCCACCCAAATAGGGGCTTATCCCATTGATGGTGGACCTGATTAACTTCCTCTACAGCACTATAAATACATGCATTGGTCCAGAGGGAGGGGAGGTTGAAATCTGAACATTCCTAAGGGTAGATGCTGCTGAGATTAGGACTTCCTTGTAGAAGCTTGTGAGGAGAGATTGTCATCCTTCTTGTTTCATTTGGAAGTGGGTGAGTTGATCAAAGTAAAGGAAAACTCTTGCTGGACCCTGGGAGGAACTTGCACAACACCAAGGCTCAGGTTGTAATGGTTTCTTTTGTTTCCTATTAATACAAATAAGTCCATTCTTCTCAACAATTTTTTATTTATGAGTTGTTTCATATACTCCTTGGTCTGTATGTTAAATATGTTTTATTTTATGAGATATTCAGGTGCTATTTAATCGTTTGATTGTTAGTGAATGCAGGTTTCGAAGAGAAGGAGGAGCTCATCCGGATCGACGAGGCTGGATTACTACAACAACGTTGGATTACAGGTAGGATCTAAACACTTGATTTCTTATATGGTAAATGCATATTTAGAGAAGGCTTGTTCTTAACTGTCTTGTTTGTCACTAGAAAGCCTTAAGCTTCTAGGGAGGTTGGTTTTGTCCACAAAATTGACTCTTTCCGCATGAGAGATCCGTGACATAAATCCAATATTATGTTATATATATATATATATATATATATAGATATATATATATATATATATATATATATATATATTATTTCCTTATATGTGACAATAATACACACCAAGTAACAAAGATCTTTCACGTAAAATGCATTTTATTTGTTAAAATGCATTTCGAATAACAGTCAATAAATCTATGCCTGTAATGTTTGGTACCTCTTAATTGATAGTTCCTAGCTAAACGTAAAAAAGTTTCTATTCTAGTTCCACGGTTTTTACTGAAGATGAAATTCAGTAAAACTGCATATTTGTAATTACTAAGAGCTATGCCCAATTCTAGCTACGCATCGACTGTATTTTCCTCATGCTCAGCTTAAACAATTAAAACCTATTTGAATGACTGAATTGGTTTTGCATCGCACGCACAACTCCAACGACTTCTTACTGAGCATACACAATTATTGGTTTTTGGTTGTCTGACTGTGTGTTTGGGTGGGCTAGCTTAGGGTTAAATTAGATTTTAGTTTTTCTTAGTTTTGCTAGAAGTACGCAGCCTCTGAGTTCATCACAGTGCGTACCTGTATGCACTGCGACTGTGTGCATAGAGCGTACCCGCACCTGTGTAAACAGGTTGCCTGCGTACCCTGTCAAAATTGAGAAAATTTCAATTTTCTCCTTTTTGCCTCTTAGATTTTGCTTTAAATTTGTTTTTTCCACCCAGATCCACTGGTTACCTACCAGAGATCTTCATCTGAACTTGTTTCGTCAGTGTCAAGTGTTTTAGCGGAATTCATAGAGATTTTGCCTTACGGTTTGATTTTTGCACTGGTCCTACAGTGATTTTGGCTTTAGAAGTCGTAAAACCTTGGATCTCCCTGGTCTTTGCAGTCTTCTTAGGAGTCGGACCTTTCATAAAATCTATCCTTGTGAGACATCTACCTTTGTTTTGTCTCTTTTCCGAATCTCGGACAAGTTTGTTGATTGAACTGTGAATTTCATTTTACGAAAAAGAACAAAAGATTTTATGTTTGTTTTTGACTAGTTTTTGATTCTGCATTGACTAGTCCTTAGTTAAATCACGACTGAGTAAAACATCCTGGGATCATACTTTGTAGGTTTTGGCCTCATTAGATTTTCTTATTAGGTGAATTTCTTTTGATTTTCTTTTAAGTAGCTTTGATTTGATAGATTTGTAAAGGTTTGTTTTTTGATTTTTAAATGCTTTGTTAAGTAGGAAAAAATCCAAAAAATCTCCTTTGAAAGAAAAGTTTGCTTAGTGGCATTTGAGTCTTTGAATGAAAAGGGAATTTTCGCAAAATAATTAGTGGTCATGTGTTGCATGTTTTGGAAAAGATAAAGAGATTGTTTCTTTGAATTTCATTGCCAAGAAAGTTGTCTTTATAAAAATTTTGCATTCTCCAACTCTCTTAGCTAAGGAATTCATTGAAAGAGAAAATTAGTATTAATCATCCTAAGTGCATCTTTTTAGTGGTTTGAGTCGAGTCTACACACCATCAGTTTCATCTCCGATATCTTTTGTCTTAAAGAAAAGCCATAAAAATTAACGCTTAAAGTAAAATCAACTTAGTAACTTTTTATTTACTAGGGCTCTGAAACACCAATATAGATCAGGCTAGTGTCTTGGAGTAGGAGAGTAATTAACTCTCCAAGACAGCAAAACAAAACAAGTAGCTTATCTTGTGGTAGGATAAATCCAACTATTTCATTTGTACTCTGGGAAAGCTCCTTTTAAAGGAGAAGCACGAGACCGTGTCCGAACCAGTGAGGGGATCAATCCTCCTTCATTGGGAAAGACGCCAGATACACACGTATTACAAACGGTAAACCTCAGATTATTGTCGAGGAGCCTGGGGTCACTTGTCGGTAAACCTTGGATTATTGTCAAGGAACCGGCAAGGGGATTGAGCTTGTTACTCTGCCCTTGCGTGCTATCGGGTCGTAGACTGTTCCCCCAGGTATATTTGTTGTTGTTGGTAACCTTAGTGACCATTATCTTTAGGATTCTACCCGAGGTGACGGTGGAGGGAAGATCCCACTGTACCTGGAGCAGACGTCGGCTAGACTCACTTGGATTTTCCGGGGGGTTCACTTCACTCGAGACGGTTAAAGTGGAGGAACTTGTGCCGGTCTATTCATTAAGCAGGTTGCCGGGGTAACTGTTCCACCCACCACTTCTATACTGAATTCGGCGATGTTGGGCTTCATCACCAACTAGTGTTTTCGGTCTAGAAGGCTACTGTTTGTGCATGGTTTGACGCCCTAGATTCTTTAGGCGTGTAATTCAAATTTGTTTGGTTCTTTAGAGACTTTAGGTGGTTTGCTTTGAGATTTTACTTTGTTTGCGTGTGCAGTAGTTAAAAGTTTTTAACTGTGGCGGAATTACCGAGACAATCCCATAGACTTTGGGGTCAGTCTCCTGAGATTGTTACCGTGGCCGATTTGTTGAGGAAATCCCGTAGACTTCGGGGTGAGCCTCCTCAAGACGTCCCGAGTCATTACGAAGGTTTGAAAGTCCTTGTAACTCCTCCTGGTGGCAGTAGAGTAGGTTCACTTGAAGAAGGAGAGTCTTCGTTGGTAGTCCATCCAGATTACCAAAGTCTAGAAACAGGTTATAATCCTGAAGCTGTTGCAGTTTCCGAGCTTGCTGGTAGTTTTTCATCTACTAGTGATATAGGCGAAGAACCTGAAATACCTGAACCTGTTACTCCAACTTCTAGTGTTCTTGATTCACCTAGGGTAGAAAGAGTCATCACCGAAAATCTTCCTTCTGGTTTGATAGATATTGAAGAACTTGCTCCAGAAGAAGAAGTAGGCGGCCCTATTCTTGAAGATCAACCTACCATTGATCTAAGAGAGCGTGAATCTATCTTTTACAGTCCACCTAGAAGTACTACTTGGTATCTTTCGTTAACTAATTACTTAGACAACTCAGGGATAAGTTTTTCTCCACCTCGTACTCCTTATCCACCCAAAGGTATTTATACTCCTGTAAATATGTCTAGTCAGTCGCCCGTGTTTACTCAACCTCCTAAATCTTTCTTGTATGGTGGTCCTTCTGTTCCTGCTGGGTATCAGTCACTTTCTGGTACTTTTGCAGGAGCATCTCCTTAACCCATTGGACATGGATCATTAGCTGGAAACAATGGTAATAAACCGTTGGGTGTAGGAGACATTTATATGATGTCAGGTTCGATTCCCGGTTCTCAACCTCAAGGTGGTCAATTACCGCCTGGGGGGCAGCCTCAATTAACGCCTAGGGGGCAACCTCAAGGTACACAACTTGCGTCTGGGGGGCAACCTCAAGGACAGTATGTACCCATGGTACAGTACATTCCTCAAGGTCAACCCCAACCTCAATATGTACCCCAGGGTCAACCTCAGTATCAATATATGCCTCAAGGTCAACCCCAGTATCAGTACTTACCTCAAGGGTATCTACCCCAACGTCAATACTCGAGTCAAGGTTATCAACCACCTCAAGGTCAATCTTATGTTCAAGGTACGGGAAATGTACCTTTCAATTATCAATCCTACCCTCAATCCGGTTATGGATCTTAATATCCTCAACCTATCATGGGTCAATACCCCGGAATGAACGTAGTGTGGGATCCATCGCAAGTTCAACAAGTGTTGCAACCAAGTGTACAGTTGTCATCCCAAACTGGACAACCTGTGGTTTCTGGTCAACCCCAGCAACCAGTCCAGTCTAATGTTCAAACTTCTGTACCTTCGGTAGTTACTCAGTCGCCAATTGCACCTAGTACTCCATCTCAAACGACTGCTGCAACTACCGCAACATCTGTTCCTTCCACCACACCTACTTCTGGAGTATCGACAGCTCCGGTTTCTACTATCTCTGCCACTACTCCACAGACATCTTTACCATTTTCTGGATCCACGATTCAAACTACGGTTCAGATGCATGTGGGGCAGCTAGGTCAAAGTACGGTTGTTACTACTAAACCACAATTTGTTTATCAACCGTACCAGGGACAGTACCAATACGGGCCTGCTGTCCAACAACCAGTTTACTAGTATCAACTGTATCCTGGGTACACTTATCAACAACCACAGCAACCCTAGTACGGTCCGGTTAATCCTAGTTTTCTGGGAGGATACAATATCCCGAATGTGATTCCTGTTCCAAGTTATCCTGGATATCCTCCTCCTGGGACTGGTCTTGTGACTTAGAGTTTTAGGGATCCTAATCGGCAATTATCATTTATCGCAACTTTGGATTTGCCAGACTTGACACGCCTAACGAACGATCCAATAAATTATCTTCCGTTCTGGCCGCCAATGCCAAATAAGTTGCCCAGTGACATACCCAAGTTCGAAGGTAAGTCTGGAGAGGATCCATCAAATCACGTGATGACTTACCACCTCTGGTGTGCTTCAAATTCTATCTCAGATGATTCGATCCGTTTACGTCTTTTTCAGCGTACGCTCATTGGTCTCGCGGCCAAGTGGTATATTGAGTTACCACGAGCCTCTTTTTATAATTTTAGTCAGTTAGCTACCTCGTTCTTAACACATTTTCAGTTGCCGGTCAGATATGATAATGGCACTGAGTTATTAACTTCATTGAAACAGTCGATGTCTACTTATATTTCTGACCATATACATGAATGGAGACGTCGAAGGCGATTAGTGAAAGTTTTTATCCCGGACCAAATCTTAGCTGAATGGTTTGTTAAATCATTATTACCGAAGATTACTGAAGATGTTGTTAAGGCCGGAGTAGTTACTGAAGAGAAAGTCATTGCTTAAGCGCAGTACCTTGACTTAGTTTATACTCAGTCGGGTACGTTACACGAAAAGATCCCAGATCTTCCAAAGTCGAATCAAATCGCTGCTGCTCCTTCGGGATCTCATGCTACTGATGGCATGATTGGTACGGTGAATACTAAAGGCAAGAAGAAGTCTTCAAAGAATTCTTCGCCCATTATCACCTTACCAGACTCCCCGACAGGAGAGTCTTCTGCTGAAGTTTCTGCTGATATTCACGTTGTAGAGTCATCTACGGCTAAATCAAAAAACGGTGGGAAGAAGAAAGGCAAGAAGAAGAATAAAGCAGAAAAAGCTCCAAAGGAGAAAACAGAAAAGTGGGAAACCAATGACGAAAAGTGCAAGCCCCGTTATCCTTGTCTTATTTGTGAAGAAGATCATTTTACAAGAGATTTCCCTCATCGGGCCGAGGTTGTGAAACTAGTCAAAGGTTCCCAAATTCCTGCTGTCTTGAAGGATCCATTTCCGAAAGATAGCCAAATGATAGGTTCTTCCTCGAGTGCCGTCGAAGAACCCATATTGATGATGTCTCATGTAAGGATTGCGACTTGGTCACACGATTATGGTAGTAAAAGTCCAGTTGATGGATCGAAAGAAGCAGAATCTTCTCAGTCAAATCCATCAACCTCAGCTCCCGGTTCCGATCCACTACAGATCGAGAAACCTAACCCTGACTTAGTGATTAAACCACCCGCCAAGGGTGTACTTCGAAGGTCTGCTTTCAATCCACATGTGAGAGCGGCCCATAATTACAATATTGTTGAGGACTTAGTTGTTTCACCTTCAGCAATGTCGGCTTTAGAAGTGCTGCAATCATGCCCAGCACAACAAAAATTACTTTTGTCGGCTATAGGAGCTGTTGATGTTCAGGACCCGAACTTGATAATCTTTGATCTAGAAAATAGTACACCGCGTTTACCTCATCAGATGGCTTTCCAGATTCCAGTGATAGTCAAAAACATGCCTATTCATCGGACTGTAATTGATGAGGGAGCTTCCACGTGTATTATGTCGATTCAGTGGAGATCGCTTGGTTCTCCTTCACTTAACCAATCCCCGAAAATTCTTAAGGCCTTTGATGGCCGTGGGTTCCATCCATTTGGCATTCTATAGGATTTGCCTATAGGGGTTGAAGGAAAAACCATTAGTCTGGATGTGGAGGTGGTTGATGCCCCTCTAGACTACAACCTTCTCTTGGGTCGAAGTTGGTCTTACGCTATGACAGCAGTCGTCTCATCGGTCTTCAGAGTAATAAAATTTCCACATAATGGCAAGATCGTGACCATAGACCAGCTGGCTTATTTTTCATCCGACCCAGCCTCTTCAGAGAGTATCCAGCATGTCGGTAAAATGACTATCCCTTATAAGGATGTTGGTGTAGGATTAGTTAAAGATGTCGGTTTACTGGGAACTTTTCCTTTTCCTCCAATCAACGCCGTGTCTTCGTTCGCATCTATTCATATGATTACATCAGATACGATTGTTTCTGATGATCCTTGGATCATTCCTTCCGAATCTGAAATAGACTCATTTGGTGATGTTATGCCTTTGAGTCCATATGAAATTGCTTACGAAGTCGTGCAGTCTTTTACCGACTCGCGTTCAACCAAAATCGACCAAACGAATGTGGTCCGTGAGGAATCACTTTTCACTTCAACCTCAGGGTTAATAGCGTTTCCCGAAGTTGTGTCATCTGATGAACAACTCTGTGAAATCCTGTGTGTAGACGATTTACCATGGGAAGATCTCCATCATAGATCTTCGTTTTTACCTGAGGATGATCGCTTTGAAAACGATTTCTCATCAGTTTTTACAGCTGAATATGTCAAAGAAGCTCAGAATTCAATGAAACATCCTGATTCAGAGCTGAATTTCGGAAACATCTCTCGCACTGTTCCCATTGACATTTCAGTCAAGCCCGAAATTATTGAAAACATTCATATAGGTGCCTCATGTTCAGATGACGAGATTCAAACCTACAAGGCCGTATTTCAAGAATTCTGCGACGTGTTTGCCTGGTCCTATGAGGAAATGCCAGGAATTGATCCCGCAATTGTTTTCCATGAGATTAAGACTTACCCGGACGCTAAACCCGTTCGGCAACGTTTGCGTCAGATTCACCCTCGAAAAGCGGCTGCAATTAAAGCAGAAGTCGAGAAGTTGTTGAAAGCAGGTTTCATTTATCCGATCCCCTTAACGGATTGGGTATCGAATATTGTTCCGGTTAACAAAAAACAAGGAACAATAAGAATATGTATCGACTATAGGGATATCAATCGTGCTTGTCCCAAAGACAACTATCCAACACCCTATATCGATCAAATAATTGATGATTGTGCCGGCAGTGAAATATTTTCCTTTATGGACGGTTTTTCCGGTTACAATCAAATCAATATTCTACCTGCCGATCAACCAAAAACGGCTTTCATTTGTCCATGGGGGACATTCGCTTATTTCAAATTACCTTTTGGGCTTAAGAATGCTAGACCCACTTTTCAAAGGGCGATGTCTTATGCGTTTCATGACATCAAACAAATTGTGCAACCGTACCTCGATGATTTGCCTGCTCATTCATTACATCGAGCTGATCACCTTGTCCATTTACGAGCAATTTTCATGAGGTGTAGGCATTATCGTATACGTTTGAACCCACACAAATGTGTCTTCTGTATAGAAGTGGGACGATTGCTAGGATTTGTAGTTTCAAAAGCCGGCATTCGCGTCGATCCCTCGAAGGTAGAAGCTATCATCAAATTGCCTCCCCCTTCGAGTCTTCGCCAACTCCAAAGTTTGCAAGGGAAAGCGAACTTTCTACGCCGATTCATTCCTAACTACGCCGAGGTTACAAAAGGTTTTACACGGTTGTTGAAACAGAACGCTCAATTCTCTTGGGATGAAATAGCTCAGCAATCTTTTGATGCACTTAAACACGCGTTGGCCCATGCACCGTTGTTGCATCCTCCCAACTACAACCAAGACTACTTTTTGTACCTTGCTGCCTCTCATTCCACGATTGGAATGGTATTAGTTCAGGAAGACAAATTCGCAACGGAACATGTGATATATTATCTTAGTAGGACGTTAAATCCCACTGAGCTAAAATATTCGCATGTGGAGAAATTGGCCCTCGCAGCCGTTCAGGCTGTCCAACGTTTTCGTCATTACATTCTTCTCCGTAAAACTACAGTCATTTCAGATTGCAATCCTATGATCTACATTTTGACTAAAAAATTGCAAGGGGGCAAGTACTCTAAATGGATCGCTATCCTACAAGAGTTCGACTTAGAGTTTGAAAAATCTAAGTCTAAGAAATCTTTAGTCTTTGCAGAGTTGATGTGTGACTTCCTGCGTGCTGACACGGAAGCTGTGGCAGAGGAGCCCATTGCGGATGAATCTTTGTTTCTCATCGGCACTTTAGATCCGTGGTATGGGGATATAATCATCTATCTCCAAACCCAATCCTTTCGGCCCGAAGCTTCAAAGTCAGAACGTCGAAAAATTCGATTCCAGTCCCAACAGTACAAAATTATTGGAGATACTCTTTATCGCCGTGGGGCAAACTTGGTTTTCCGACGTTGCTTAACTCATGAAGAGGCAGAAAAGGTTTTGAATGACTGTCACTCTGGGGCGTGTGGTGGTCATATGTCTGGGTATGACACAGCTCAGAAGGTGTTGCGTGCTGGCTATTTCTGGCCGTCCATGTTTAAAGATTGTATCATTGCGGTCCGAAAATGCCACAACTGTCAAGTGTTTGATCGCAAGATGCACGCACCACCAGCTCCTCTCCACCCTATAATTGTCGTTGGTCCTTTTGCCAAATGGGGTATCGACTTTATTACATGTAACCCTCACTCGGCCGGGGGGCATGCATATATCATCCTTGCGGTTGATTATTTTACTAAGTGGGCCGAGGCGATGCCTACATTCGAGGCAGACGGAAAGACTGCTGCAATTTTCATATTCAATCACATTATTGCTAGGTTTGGTGTCCCACAAGCGATAATCACTGACCATGGGCGCCATTTTCGAAACATTATGATGACAGAACTTACAGGCCAGCTTGGTTTGCGTCACGATAGCTCAACTCCTTATTATCCACAAGCCAACAGTCTGGTTGAGTCCATAAACAAAGTTTTGGTCATCATGATCCAACGAATCATTGGGATTCATCGGTCGAATTGGCACAACATGTTATTTTCCGCGCTTTGGGCATATCGAACTTCAGTGAAAACATCAACAGGGTTCACTCCTTTCCAACTAGTTTATGGTTTGGAAGATGTGCTCCCCATTGAATGCGAAATCCCATCACTTCAAACGGATGTCGAATTACTTCCAGCTACTTCCGAAGAGGAGAAGCGTTTATTGTATTTAGCTCAATTAGATGAGACTCGACGCGATGCTGCACTGGCAATCGAGACTCATGCAAAACGAATGAAAGCTCAGTATGATCGAAATGTGACCCCTTGAAATTTTTCGGAAGGAGACCTAGTGCTATTGTATGATCAAGCTAACGATAAATTAGTTGCTGGAAAATTCGTTCCTATGTGGCATGGACCCTACATTGTTAAGCGGAAGCTAGCAAAAGGGGCCTATGAGCTGGTTGACTTTGATGGGGACTCTTTGGGTAAACCCAGGAATGGACTTTACCTAAAGAGGTACTATGCTTAAATGGTGGGTGTGAAGATTTTCGTTAGGTTAGTTAGGTTAATTTTTCTTTCTAGCTAGTGTGTTTGTTAGTATAGACAGTGTGCTTAGCTTAGAAAGTGTGTTTTTCATCGTTATTCTGCTTATCCTGGTTTTACCCTTGATGTTTGCAGATGTCGATGCCTCTTCAAACGTATATTGGATTTGCTGATGGTGCTTGTCGTAGTACACGGAATATCTCTTCCGCAGCTTGGGTTATCTATTCGCCCTCTGACGAGTTAGTTTCTATGCACGGGGTGAGCCTCGGGCAAACAACAAACAACATTGCAAAATACAATGCAGTGATTGAGTTATTATCTGAATCCATTTCATTTGGGATTCAGAGTTTGATAGTGAGGTTAGATTCTGAACTCGTTGTATTACAGCTTAATAGAGTTTATGCCATTAGAAATCCAGTGTTATTAAGGTTATTTTTGAGAGTGCGTCTTTTGGAACGTGAATTTGATTACATCGAATATCAACATATTCCAAGGTATTTTAATACATTAGCAGATGCAATTGCTTCTCGAATGTTAGACAGACATTTGCGATAATCATACATGTAAATTTAAAAACATTAACATTTAATCATACATGTTTAACAAGATAAGCCAGTAATAATGATATATATAGATAGGAGTGTGTCAAAAATACATCGTCTTCGATCATAGGTTGCAAAATACCTTATGATCGGCAAAAATGATAAGTACAAAAAACCAAAATGTCACATGTGTCTACAAAAGTGACCATCCAATCACTAGTGGTGCTCCCTATACGACACCACTACACGGGCTACCCTACATAAGAACCTCCTAAAAGGTCCTGGGACTGCGACTACATAGCACTGAAGTCTGATAGGAATATCATCTATAGTAGTCTCTGGTATATCCGCCGTCAGACGCTCTAGATCCTGCTCCAACTCAAATAAGGTCTCTGCAGCCGCGTCCTGTGGGACCGGTGCCGGTGCAACTGGTTGTCTCCTCTCGAAAGGTCGGAGATTGGCTGGACGCCGTGGACCCACATCTGCATTTTGAAAATTTTTACTGTCAGTTTTGAGACGATATATAAAAACAAAAAAAATAGATAATTTAAAAACTTGTGAAAAATGAAGTACCTTTGTCGTCCCATTGTTCTCCCTGTGGAAGAACCATGTCCGGATCACCGCGAAAATCCACTCCGGCATACGGAAAATCCTGGATCGCAAAGACCTGGTCCTCCAACCAGTGAAAGTAACCCGCAGGAAATCAGACAACTCCCGCTCCCTCATCAGGATGCCGAGCCATCACCGCAAGCCATCGCATCAACTTTGGCTCCCGAGGTGGCCCAACCGCAACAGTGAGATGTTGGGGGATCAGCATCGGAACTCTCTCTAGGGCAAAGCTCACAACCAAAGGCCCATACCCAAAGGTCTTTAATTGCCCGTTCTTTGCCCTAGTCAGTTGGCCCTTCATATTGGCCAACACAGAATCACAACAGTTGAAAATGGTGCCTCGGAAGCAATCAATCGCCATCCGCATTTGGGACCCGGTGGCAATGTGCAAAGCGGCCGCGCTGCAGAGTCTAGTAACTGTAAAGGAAATTACCATAAGTTCAGGATGGGATATGTATTTGATTTCTATCCCCTTCTCCTGGTTTTGATTATTGCACCACTCTAGCCAGAGACTAGCAAGGGATTGGCCACCCGGCCTAGTCCCGAACAGAGACAATTGCTCACCCCTATTAGGCAAACCAGTGAGAAAATATATGTCTGAGGGCTCAATCTCGAGCTGGTGCCCTCCGATGTAAAAACATTGTTCCTGGACGTTCCACCTTTCAACCAGCCACTCTAAGAATGGCACCTGGGCCCTCATGCCAGGTATGGCCCAGTATTTGTAGAGACCGCATGCCTTCAAAGCATCAATGGAGGGTTGATGATCTATTGCGGCCAAATCAACATCTTCGTGTTCTCTTTCGCGCCAATCAAGCATGGTGGGCAATCTACACACCAGAAAACATTCATTAGAATTCATTAAATCAAAAATTAATGGTTTAGTTTTGAGATTTGGGGTTTTAAAATTGCTTTGCGCGGAGTATGCACCCCGCGTTCAGAAACAGAGTGTCGGTACACAGTTGTTCTAACGGTAGGTTGCGTACTCCTGCCATTTTCCCATTAACGAAAATGTCGGGGTACGCAGGTTGCCCATGGGGCACCTGCGTACCCCGAGAAGCATATCTTGAAACCCCAAAGCCCCCAAAAAATCAAACTAGGGCTTAAAATGAAATTCTAAATGGATGAAAACAAAGAGGAGGATGTTGTGGAATACCTGAAAGAGACGGCGCTCGATTCTGACGGTCGGATTCTCCGCAAAGTCCACGGGAAGTTTCTTGCCAAAAGCCCTTTCCTCTCCCTCAACAGTAAAATGGTAAAAATGACATGGTAAAAAGTCTTTTTATAGGTTTTTTGGATAAATGAATGCTAGGTTTGTTTATTTTTCACCATGGAAGGATATTTTTCAATGTATTTTTTCCTATCTTAAACATGTATGAGTAATGTGTTGTTTTTGTGCAGGACAAAAGGACTTTCAGGGAAAATTATCATTTTTCACGAACCAAAACATCAGAGTCATCTTTTAAGCCCTTTTTTGACTCCTAAAACATGAAAAGATTTTCGAGCATTTCTTTTACACTTGTTAAAACAAAATTAAAAAACGGTCCCCTTATAGCCCTTTTCTGACCCTAAAAACAAGAAAATATTGCCGGGTTTTTGTCGTTTCAAACTCGATACTGGAAATAAAACGACGTGTCCTTGATCGCTTTTTACTTTTCAGGTCAGAGGCACTAATCATGAAAGTACTCCTTGGTCGCAAGATCAAGCGGTTCTCTCAAGTATTATTTTATACTTTTTCGGGCTTGGGAGACACAAATTTACGAAAAAGTTCAACCCTGGAGTCTTCTTTAGTTTTTTCAGACTCTCTAAAATTGAAAAACGCCGAGTTTCTCCTATACTGGACTCGTTAAAATTTCACAGTAGAGGACCTGTTCGATTACAAACAGGAACGAACCACTCCTTCTTAGGATTCGAATCTAAACTAAGTTGGACTCATCCGAAGGATGAGCTTATAATCAAGCATATGTTATCCTCCTCAAGCTTGTAAAAAATAAAGAGGTACTTGCCAGAAATGGTGGGGGAAAAGAGAGAAGAATGAGCCTATTTGTTATCCTTTGTCACAGAAAAACCTTATTACCACTCTTGAACACGACACTTTTCATTCACCTGGGTTGGGAAATCCTTTGTCTTAAAGTTGATTAAACCACTTTGAAAGCCTTCAACCGTTTCTGGGTATTAACTTTGGGTCAATTGTCGCCAAGCCATCTGTCGTGTCGTTATGTGTTCAAGAGGTCTCTACAAATAAACCATTCATATGCAAAATACTTGTCATCCATCTTTGACCATCCCTGAGTCAGTCCTTACAGCAACATTTCTTCAACTTGAACTATGATTTCGTGTTGCGGGCTTGCCTGCAACGGGTCGCTTTCTATCGACATCAGCACATTATCTAGAGAGATGACTTAGAAATCGTTAGTACCTTGAAGTCTGCATGCATCAATGGCAGGTTTCTTGCCTTTGATGACAGTTTACATAATTGACTTTCGATCGAAGGATTCTGTGACATGTTCGACATCAACCCATTCATTCACATCTCATGTATTGTACTAGGTACTTTGAGAACCATTGACATCACTGGTGGTCTCTCTCACACTTGTTAACATTTTACATCATTGACTGGTAATCAAGTTGTTTCTACCATGTTCGACATCAACTCATTTATTCGCATGGATAGAATCGTACCAATTCGAGAAGTAGAAATCAAGACCCTGGATCTAGTTTCCACCATCCAGGCTGTGAGGAATTTTGTATTCATTATATAAGTAGACTAATCATAAACAGATGGTTGCGCCCATACTGTGTCTACATGTGTCTATGTTTGTGATGTACTGCAAAATCATTCTTGTATCAGAGTAGTAGTTAGATTGTTAGTTAAAGTTTTCAATCTGAGTATGGGAATGCCTACCTCAGCGATGATATCATCTTATATATGTATTTTGTGTTGAATATTTGCAGGTTCTGACCAGGCTCTCCACAAGATAATCCTTGAAATGATAAAGTACTTCACCCTTCCTAGATGATTTGAAACCCTAAATCTACTTCAGGCTTCGCACTTTAGGGGGCAATCTGTTACACTAAAAAATTTCACCATGACTATTTGCAGTTAGTATGGCTCCATCAACTGTCATACTATCCTCCTTGGCAAGTCTCATACCTCTTCTTTCCATGTCAAACTCCAAGAAAGAGAGAAAAGTCGTTTAAAGTCAATTATCTTTGGGTACACAGTTTCTCTCAGCCTTACCTGCTTGTACGCAACCCAAGTTCACAATACCTGTGTACTTGTACGCTCTGTCTGTAAGGCAATGGGTGCGTACTCCTGTAAAGGTCAAAAGGCGCAAGTTTCACTCCAAAAAAGTTACTTGTGGTCATTTCTAAAGCATTCTAGAAGCTTGTTTGACGTGTATGGAGCGCCTCTAGATGGTTCATGTATCCCTATGGAAGAGGAACTTATCCCATCAAGAGGGGAGCTAACCCACCCAAAGAGGGGCTTATCCCATTGATGGTGGACCTGATTAACTTCTTCTACATCACTATAAATACATGCATTGGGCCAGAGGGAGGGGAGGTTTAAAGCTGAACATTCCTAAGGGTAGATGCTGCTGAGATTAGGACTTCCTTGTAGAAGCTTGTGAGGAGAGATTGTCATCCTTCTTGTTTCATTTGGAAGTGGGTGAGCTGATCAAAGTAAAGGAAAACTCTTGCTGGACCCTGGGAGGAACTTGCACAACACCAAGGCTCAGGTTGTAATGGTTTCTTTTGTTTCCTATTAATACAAATAAGTCCATTCTTCTCAACAATTTGTTATTTATGAGTTGTTTCATATACTCCTTGGTCTGTATGTTAAATATGTTTTATTTTATGAGATATCCAGGTGCTATTTAATCGTTTGATTGTTAGTGAATGCAGGTTTCAAAGAGAAGGAGGAGCTCATCCGGATCGACAAGGCTGGATTACTACAACAGCGTTGGATTACAGGTAGGATCTAAACACTTGATTTCTTATATGGTAAATGCATATTTAGAGAAGGCTTGTTCTTAATTGTCTTGTTTGTCACTAGAAAGCCTTAAGCTTCTAGGGAGGTTGGTTTTGTCCACAAAATTGACTCTTTCCGCATGACAGATCCGTGATATAAATCCAAGATAATGTTATATATATATATATATATATATATATATCTACTATTTCCTTATATGTGACAATAATACACACCAAGTAACAAAGATATTTCAGGTAAAATGCATTTTATTTGTTAAAATGCATTTCGGATAACAGTCAATAAATCTACGCCTGTAATGTTTGGTACCTCTTAATTGATAGTTCCCAGCTAAACGTAAAAAAGTTTCTATTCTAGTTCCACAGTTTTTACTGAAGATGAAATTCAGTAAAACTGCATATTTGTAATTACTAAGAGCTATGCCCAATTCTAGTTACGCATCGACTGTATTTTCCTCATGCTCAGCTTAAACAATTAAAACCTATTTGAATGACTGAATTGGTTTTGCATCGCACGCACAGCTCCAACGACTTCTTACTGAGCATACACAATTATTAGAGGGCGTATTTGTCAATTATGTTTTTTGCCTGATCAGAGATCATTGGTGCTTATGGATCGGTGGGCCTTGTTGGCTGGATAGGCCCTTTGCATCGCACGCACAGCTCCAACGACTTCTTACTGAGCATACACAATTACTAGAGGGCGTATTTGTCAATTATGTTTTTTGCCTGATCAGAGATCATTGGTGCTTATGGATCGGTGGGCGTTTGTTGCCATAGAAAAGCGATGGGAAACTCATTTCTTCTGAGTACTTATCTTTGAAGATTCCTAATGGCATGTATCCGGCAGCAGGTGCAATGTTAATTTGTTTATTTACAAGGTCATGGACAGTGTGTGCATCAATGAATCCATGGACCAATTTTTTTGTCGTTGGTTCATCGTTTTCTTGGTTATCGTGTTCGCTATCTTTAGCTTCACTTGAACTTTGATATGCCTCTTGGTTTTGTAGGAATGCCTCTTTCCAATTGTCATTTATGGTAGCATTCTCAAGCTTGTAAAGCATCCTTTTGCATAATTGTTTTAATGCTTTCATCACTTTGTGAACTCGAACTTGACCAAATGCATAAGCACTTTTGAATCTTAAACTCTTTTTGAGAACAACGGCAACCATGTCAGTGTCTTTTATAGTTCGAGGCAATGTAGATTGAATTCTGGAAATGTTAGTGGGGACATTGATGACTCCTCCAGTTAAGCCTAGTTGCGGCTTCTTATGTCGATGGCCCATTTCTTTTATTTGCAAGAAGGGCAATCTTAATGCAACTAGTCTTTCTTCTAGTTCAGTGAGTTGTGTGAGTGTTCTAGTGGCATTGTTTCTTCTTATCTGTTCAGGAACTGCATATTTAGCAATTTTTTCATGTTCAATTGCTTTTTTGCAGTGTTTACAAATGTAGCGATTTTCAACACGAGATTTAACATTCTCAAAACTAGTTGATAGTTTCCTAATCTTATTTTGTCTTGCTTTATTTGCTTGTTTCACAAAGCAAATGTCTCTTTTGAAAAACGTTGTTCACATGATGAACAATTGAAAATAGGTGTGTCAGTTACTTGTCTTTGATATATTTGATCAAACTTTGATAATTCTGTTAATTTGTTCATTGATCTTGATTGAATCGATAGGCCTCATTTTCCTGATTTCTTTGATTGTGCTGAAAGATCCTTTGATCTTGTTGCAAATGGATTGTAGTCCATGTTTTCTATGACTATTTCTTGTTCCATTGTTGTTGTGTTGAATGCAAGTCTTATTTTCTGCGTTTTCAATCTTTTCCGAATAATGCCTTAAGCAAACGTAAAGATAAACTTTTCGTCTCTTTGCCTAATGGACAAGAAATTACAATTTTTGTTTGTGAGTTGTTTCTAATATGTTTTTTCAAGTTTCTAAGTGACCGAAATCTCAGTGTCTCAGATTTTCCTGATTTCTTTGATTGTGCTGAAAGATGTTTTTACAAGTTTCTAAGTGATCGAAATCTTAGTGTCTCAGATTTTCCTGATTTCTTTGATTGTGCTGAAAGATCCTTTGATATTGTTGCAAATGGATTGTAGTCCATGTTTTCTATGACTATTTCTTGTTTCATTGTTGTTGTGTTGAATGCAAGTCTTATTTTCTGTATTTTCAATTTTTTCCGAATAATGCCTTTAAGCAAATGCAAATATAAACTTTTTGACTATTTGTCTAATGGACAAGAAGTTACAATTTATGTTTCTGTGTTGTTTCTAATATGTTTTTTCAAGTTTCTAAGTGATCGAAATCTCGGTGTGTCACTAACATCTTCTGTGTTTTCTAGAACTACTTTTTGTTTCATTATAGTTTTGTTATATTGAAAGCCTATCTTTTGCCTTTTCAAATTTTTCCGAGAAATGTCCTTAAGCACATGCAAAGATAAACTTCTCTTGTGCTTGTTCAAATGAAAAGATGGTTTTAATTGAGTTTTAAAAAATTAACATTTTGTTTCAGATTGTGTTTCAGTGTTGTTCTTTGAGGAACGTGATGAATGAAACATTACAACCTCCTCAGTATTTGTGGCGGTTGTTATGTCAGACGTTCTAGCGTTAGCTAGAGATATCTTTATTTCACTTGTATCTTCTTTACTTGGAAGAAGACATGTTTTTATGTTATCTTGTTTACTGCATAAGTTCATTTGTTCATATGAGGTGTTTGTTTGTTGTTGGAAGGTACAATGCATTGTAGATTGCCTACGAACCAAAGGTTTGAAGTGCCCATTCAAAGGATCCTCGTCATGGAATAATATGTCAAGAGTATTTGTTTTAAGACTTGAGTTGAAGTGCAAATAAATTGTCATTTTTGTTTTGGACCAAACGCTAATTGGAATTTTCAGCCAATTTGAGAGCCAGTGGATACAGAAAATATCTCCCCATAAACCTCTAGATCCTAGGGGTATATTTTTTGAGGCAGATCTAGCCATTTTGTCTAAATAGATTTCACGGTTGCTAATGTTATGCATTTCTTTAAGTGACTCTTCATGCAGTTCATGTTCATAAGACAAAATTGCCTCTCTATCTTGTTTTTCAAGACAGTGTCTAAAATACTCTATTGTTCCTTTCCTTAGCTCTACTGATGTGTATTGAAAATCTAGCAAAAGTTCTAAACTATCGAATAAACAGCCTCCAATTAGATATGAGAAATTGTTCACACTAAATAAGTGATGCTTTTGCAAGACTAATTCCAAATTGTGTTTCTCAGACATAGCAGACATGTTTCTAAGTGACCGAAATCTCAGTGTCTCACTAACATCTTCTATGTTTTCTAGAACGACTTGTTGTTTCATTGTAATTTTGTTATACTCAATGCCTATTTTTTGTCTTTTCAAATTTTTCGGAGCAATGTCCTTAAGCATATGCAAAGATACACTTCTCTTGTGCTTGTTTAAGTGACAAGATGGTTTTAATTTAGCTTCAATAGATTGACATTTTTTTTCAGGTTGCAGTTCAGTATTGTTCTTTGAGGTATCAGTTTGTTGTTGGAAGGCACAATCAATTGTAGTCTGCCTACGAACCAAAGGCTCGAAGTGCCCATTCAGAGGATCCTCGTCATGGAATAATATGTCACGAGTATTTTTTGTAACACTTGAATTGAAGTGCAAATATACTCTCATCTTTGTTTTGGACCAAACCTTAATTGGATTTTTCAGCCAGTTTGAGAGCCAATGGATACAGAAAATATCTCCCCATAGACCTCTAGATGCTAGGGGTATATTGTTTGAGGCAAATCTAGCCATTTTGTCTAAACATATTTCACGGTTGCTAATGTTATGCGTTTCTTTAAGTGAGGCTTCATGCAGTTCATGTTCATAAGACAAAATTGCCTCTCTCTCTTGTTTTTCGAGACAGTCTCTAAAATAATCTATTGTTCCTTTCCTTAGCTCTACTGATGTGTATCGGAAATTGATCCGGATTTAAACAGGAACGCAATAGATTACAGAGATAACCATAAATACGAAGATGCGATAACCATAAAACAGAGATGCAACGAAAATAATACTTCATTTCATTAATGGAGAATACTGAAATATGCTTACAAATAAAAATAACCCAGTTAGGGCGATGGTAGCTTATCTCTAAGAAGAGATGTGTCGGCTACATGCCTCTGAACTATTCCAAACTGTGTTTACAATGAGGCTCGAAGGCCTATTTATTATTGAGAAACAATGGAAAATCCTTCACATTCCAAAACCTAACCCTAGAAGATGAAACGCCAAATTATGGGCCCTGTTTTGGGGTGAGTTGGACAGCCAACTTCCCAGGGTCGCGAATTGGTCGTATTATCTCCGTTTGACGCGCATGATAGCCCATTGGAAAGATCTCTCCGAGGACTACGACGAGAAAGATGATTTTCCCAAAAAACGTCGTTTAGGGCCTCAAAACGGCTCCGGAAGTTTAGGACCCGAAAAACTGCTAAAAATAATAAATTGTACTATAATTAAGGAAACTGAAAAACTGAAAGAGACAGTTGTGGGGGTCCAAATGGGATAGGTGGGTGTCCACCAACATCCACTTGGATCATTCCTCCCCCTTAGGAAGCAATGGTCCCCATTGCGTTGAGTTCCTCCCTGAGATGAGGAAGCTTCTGCTGAGCTGGGTCTCTGGTGAGCTGTTCTGCAATCTCTGATGTGTCCAGAAATGGTGGGGAGCATGGTCGGCGACGATCCACATTGAACACTCGGTGAAAGCGAAGGAATGGAGGAATGTTGTGCTTCAAAGCATTGTTTCCCGTAGCCTTGTTACTGGTGTAAGGACCATGTCAAAGTGGTCTGAGTTTCTGATGGGTTCTGGTAAGGCACTCCCTCTGCAAATGTAACCAAACTTTGTCGCCCACCTGAAACTTGTGTGGTACCCCTCTAGGTAAGGAGAAGTTGTTACTATGTTCTATCATGACTGTATCCCTCTGTTGTTGCTGCTACATGGAGGAACCCTTCGCGAGGGTCATGGATGTAGCAACGATCTTCCCCTTACTTTGGGAGCGAACCAAACAGAAAATAAATTTCCTAGTCTATGAGATGAGCTTGCTGCCTTTCTTAGCAGTGATCAAAGAGGTGGCGGTAGGTGGAGCTACCTCTGGTATCCTGTATAATGAATTATCCAAATAAATAATGACAGCACGATGCCTTGACTCATACACAGCATGTCGCCCCCACAAGTATGGCTGGCCTAATAGTACATCGCAAACATCCAGAGGTGTAACATCACACAATACCTCGTCTGTGAAGGGCTTGATGCTGTAGGGAAGGTGACACTATTGGTTAACTTTGAGATCTCGTCCTTTGTGAAGCCACCCGATACTATATGGTTGTGGGTGTGGCGTAGTTGGTAGGCCCAACCGCTTCACGACCTCTGCTGAAATGAGGTTCTTTTGGCTGCCACTGTCGACAATGAATTGCAGCGGTGAACCCTTCACCCACATCTGTGAGTGGAAAAGCTGTTCCCCCTCCTCTGGCTCTTCGGGCTCATTCTTCTGGATCTTGGCAGTGGCAACAGTGGCACTAGGATCCGCATCAATGATTTGCTTCCCTTTGCCATCCCCCTTGTCGGGTTCCGGCTCAAAGTCGGAACATGCATCTGATTCAGAAGCCTTCAACTCGGCCACCAACGACTGCTTGGTCTGACACTCACTTGTGTTATGAGTGGGACCCTTGTGGAACTCACACCACTTTCCTATGTCCTTCTTCGGCTTCGTGGTGTTGTTCTTGTCTTGCAGCTTCGAGGGGTTGTCTTGGGTCACCCCGCCTTGGCTTTGTCCTTTGGGCTTCGGATTTGCAGATCCAAAGTCTCGTTTCTTCTGTTTGAACTTTTGCTCGATTTTGACAGCGTATCGGTATGTTGTGCCGAGTGAGGAGATGTCCAAGAACTCCATCTCTTCATGGATGTATCTGTGTAGGCAGCCGCAGTATTTGAGTACCAGATGCTGCTCAGAATCTTTAATACCCATCTGTGTGCGAAGGGTATGAAAAACATTTGTGAACTCTATCACATCTTGGTCTCGTCCCTGCCGCAGTGTGGTCCATTTGATGTATTTGTCCTCATAGCTTTTGACAGGGTAGTACTGCTCCTTGATGGCATCCCGGAAGTCATTCCAAGTGGGGGCGGCTGAAAGCAATGAGCCTGTACTTTCATCCTTCTGCTTGCAGTATGTTTCCCACCAGTCCTTGACGTGGGGGGTTGCTTTGAGAAGAGCGAAAACAATCTTTTCCCGACTCAAAAATTCATGAATAGAAAAATACCCATCTAGCAGATTTAACCATTTATCTACGGCATCTGCGTCTATTTGACCCTCGAAGATGGGGATTTCAAAATTAACTTGTACCTTAAACGATGTGGCGTTTCCAGAGTCGCTGTTGGAAGCCGATGCGTCGCCTCTGGGTAGCCGCTGAAGGATCTGCGCAAAGCTATCCATCATCGCGTTCCTTTGCCGCTCGAGGGCTTCTTCGAGCAAGATTCTGATAGGATCTCCTGCCCCCTCGTCTTTCTTCTCATCCGCCATGGGAGGTCGTCGAGATTTGCAAGGCTGGTCTTTCAAAGGTTCGACCAATTCAAGCCCTAACTCCTTATATCCCGACCTCATTGGGTACATGCAAAGAAAAACAAAGAAAAAGCAGACCGCTATGATACCACTGATCCGGATTTAAACAGGAACGCAATAGATTACAGAGATAACCATAAATACGGAGATGCGATAACCATAAAAACAGAGATGCAGCGGAAATAATACTTCATTTCATTAATGGAGAATACTGAAATATGCTTACAAATAGAAATAACCCAGCTAGGGCGATGGTAGCTTATCTCTGAGAAGAGATGTGTCGGCTACATGCCTCTGAACTGTTCCGAACTGTGTTTACAATGAGGCTTGAAGGCCTATTTATTATTGAGAAACAATGGAAAACCCTTCACATTCCAAAACCTAACCCTAGAAGATGAAACACCAAATTATGGGCCCCGTTTTGGGGTGAGTTGGACATCCAACTTCCCGGGGTCGCAAATTGGTCGTATTATCTCCGTTTGACGTGCATGATAGCCCGTTGGAAAGATCTCTCCAAGGACTACGATGAAAAAGATGATTTTTTATCTAAAAAATTGTGGAAGTAGATTTCCCAAAAAAACGTCGTTTCGAGCCTGAAAACGGCACCGGAAGTTTAGGACCCGAAAAACTACTAAAAATAGTAAAATGTGCTATAATTAAGGAAACTGAAAGAAAAAATTGTGGGGGTCCAAATGGGATAGGTGGGTGGCCACCAACATCCACCTGGATCAGAAATCTAGCAAAAGTTCTAAACTATCGAATAAACAGTCTCCAATTAGATATGAGAAATTGTCCACATGAAATAAGTGATGCTTTTGCAAGACTAATTGCAAATTGTGTTTATCAGACATAGGAGACATGATGACGACTAAGTGTTCGATGCAATATTATGTTTAGTGATGCAATGCAATTACAAGTCACAGAATCATAATAGCAAGTTGAACAATGAAAATAAATATAGAACTGGAAGTGATTGTGTGTACCTTTGGGACTGCAAATTTCTACTGAGCTGCTCAGACTCCTTATTTCAGTTAACATCCAATGCACAGTTTTGATACCAAAGTTCAAAATACGACCGCCAAGATAAAAAAGAACCTGTTGTACATTAGGATCTATCATTGTAAATGTATATCAATCCACTGACCAGTCAAAGACAGCTTAAAATTAATAAGTGAAATCAAGAAATTAGATACTTGTATAAGTTTTCTTGTTACTATGTGTGACAGATTTAGTGCACCTAGGCTTGTTATTATGATATTAAGTATGGCTAGGTTCTGCAATCCAAATGCCCAATACTGCATAACCCAACTAATGAAAGGAATGCACCAGACCTTAGAGAAAATTAAAAAATACCATTGTCAAGAAAATCAGTCCACTGTCACAGACAACTTAAAATTAATCACTGAAATCAATAGATTAGATACTTGTATGAGTTTTCTTGTTATTATGTGTAACAAATTTAGTGCACTAAGGCTTGTTATTGTGATTTTAAGTGTGACTAGGTTCTGCAATCCAAATGGCCAATACTACATAATCAAACTAATGAGAGGAGTGCACAGGACCTCAGAGAGAATAAAAAAAAAACCACTGTCAAGAAAATCAGTCCACTGTAGCAAGCTAATACAAGATTAATCACAAAGATTTTCACTTTGAAAATTGGGCAAATTGCGACAAATGCATGGTTGCTTAGCCATACAATTTTGTGTGTTGTCACATCACATCTACACTCATGTCAAATTGAAGAAATTGACTAAAAAAATTATGTTATAAAAAGAACCAATATTATTTTATATATGACTGATTTACTAAACAAAAGATTCAAGGACAAACTCAGGGTTAAAAATCAGCTCTGAGTAGTGGAAAATTAGGTCTGAAAATGAGCTCCAAAGTTCTGTGTAGGACTTTATTAAAATCAATCTTGAGGAACAGATCTACAAATGCAAGGTTGCTCAGCCATACAATTTTGTGTGTTGTCACATCACATCTACACTCATGTCAAATTGAAGAAATTGACTAAAACAATTCTGTTATAAAAAGAACCAATATTATTTTATTTTAAAAAGCTAACGCCCAAGATTCATAGGGTCTACCATGGCTGTAGGGCCTCCCCTTCCTACATCTAGATGAAAAGGCAAGCTAATCTGATATAAAACACAAACCTCCAACCCACACCAGACGAACCCCTGCCACAATTACAAGAATTGGGACACTTGTGGATACCATAAATTGCCTAGGAATTAAAAAATATCCTCACTATAAGGGTGTCTCCACACAATGGGATTATTAAAAGGGTATGCTTGCACGGTTGATCCACCTTGAAAGCAATTCAAATCTGAGAAACAGTTTTATTTTAAATTTTCGTCATTCTAAGATCTGCTGTGTAAATCAATGTTGGTAAATTATCCTCATATAACCAATTCACATCCTCTTAGGGTTTTCATCATGCAGTTGGTAGTGGATTCTACAGTACAAAAAATGATAATAAATCAGATGCTCTGAACATGTTTCTTATTCGGTCATTATGCAACTTGCAATTCAAAGAAACCTTTGCACCTACCTATTGAGATCAGTGACGAAGGACAGGGGCAGAGCAGGTAAGTCGCAACTAACTTCCCCCTTAACTATAAATGGTTGGAAATTATAAAAATTGAGAAAGTTCCTATTAGACTACCTAAAAATTAGGGAAACTTCTATTAGTACAGTCATGAATTTGAGAAAGATACCCACAATTATCACAACTACTACAGCACAATGTCACAGTGTGTGCATAACAATTTTAAATATAAGTGAACAAAGAAAATAGCTACTCTACCACCATACTCTCAATCGGATCCCTCACTACTTTCTTCAAGTAGTGAGGATTCCAGGTGTCTAGCTTTGTTCTCAAGGGAGGTATTAGATCCTGGGGAAATTCTACGAGGTTCACCAGTTTAAACACTGTTTGGATTTCCCTTTTCGTTAAGCTCGAAGAGTTGCGTAAGGACACCAAGGTGACACTATGACAACGAAGGTGACAGTGAGTAGCTTGCATGGTAGTTGCCTCAACGTGAGACAGTGAGTAGCTTGCATGGTAGTTGCCTCAACATAAGACCTGTTATGGTTAGAACTTTTTTCGAGCAGTAACAACTTCAATCGAAAAATTTCACCAACAATATCAGCCCATCCAATCCAATCCAATCCATCCATTGACCATGATATATGTGATGTAAAAAAAGTTGCTTTTATTGATATTATCATTCCAATAGCCTTTGGTAATAAGGCTTTTATGAAAATGCATTTATACATTTCATAAGGAACGTAAGAAATAAACCTCAGCTCCCCTATGTTCTTCTATATTGTTCCTGTCCATCATGTGACCTAACAATAATCCAAGGCCCTATCCTAAGAAGGGTTAGAAGTGTCTAAATACACCTGAAATGAAATTGTAACAAGGGAATTTTTCCATGACCCTTACACCACGATATCTGAACAATGCAACAATCAAGTCATTGACAAGGATGAGGAGGTAGGAGAGGATGACAAATATCTTGTCACTATTCTAAATTATTGTAGTAATGCTCTTATCTGGTCAGGCCACAAAGGCCCGTAGATGATCCTGTCACAAGCGTAGCAGCAAGCTCTCTATCGCAATAGAAAAGTCTTCAGAGATTTTGTTGAACACAGTTTCCAGACCTGACTCGGTACTTAATCCAAATGGCTAAGGGTCAAAACTGATCTGTGACCGGGGAAAGACTCAGGAGTCAACCCAGCAAAGACTCATGTAAATCATGAAATAATTCTAAAAACCAGATCTGAAAAAGACCCGATCCAACTCAGAAAATGAGCTTAGCAATTTTGCAAAATATGATGCCCTAGTAGTGAAAACTCAGTCCCAAAAAGCAGCTCTGAAATATTTGCCCAAGATTACCTTGTTGGTGAAAATGAGCTCAGAAGTTCTGTGCTAGTAGTGAAAAAATAGGTCTGAAAATACATTCAGAAATTTGTGCCCTAGCCATTGAAAACCTGAGTTAAATCTAGGGAAGATATGGATTGGGCCCTCAAGGTTCAGGTTCCCAACTAGAAAGGTTATAAAGAGGAATGTTAAAAATCAGCTCTGAGTAGTGAAAAATTAGGTCTAAAGATGAGCTCTGAAGTTCTATGTGGGACTTTATCAAAATCAATCTTGAGGAATAGATCTACAAATGCATGGTTGCTCAGCCATACAATTTTGTGTGTTGTCACATCACATCTACACTGATGTCAAATTGAAGAAATTGACTAAAACAATTTTGTTATAAAAAGAACCAATATTATTTTATATATGACTGATTTACTAAACAAAAGATTCAGGGACAAACTGAGGGTTAAAAATCAGCTCTGAGTAGTGAAAAATTAGGTCTGAAAATGAGCTCCGAAGTTCTGTGTAGGACTTTATCAAAGTCAATCTTGAGGAACAGATCTTCTTGATCAAAACTTTGTTTTACTTGTTGGACCAAGTGTAGCGCTTGGCGTGGTTTCTGCAAGCAGAGCATAAATGGAGCAGAAACCAAAAATACTATTTGAAAGAGAAATAGTAATGTAAACACGCATGTTTTCTGGCTTATATTTATTTATAATGTGGCGTGCGCCATAGGTAAACACCAAAAAGTGTCAGCCTTCACCAAATGGATGTCCCTTATATACACATATCATCCCAGATATAGTTGGCGAACAAAAATTACTGGATTCTGTATTCTTCACACCGAGTTGAGAATGTGAAAAGTGCCCCTCCTAAAAAGCTAACGCCGAGGATTCATAGGGTCGACCATGGTTGCAGGGCCTCCCCTTCCTGCATCTAGATGAAAAGGCAAGCTAATCTGATATAAAACACAAACCTCCAACCCGCACCAGAGGAACCCCTGCCACAATTACAAGAATTGGGACACTTGTGGATAGCATAAATTGCCTAGGAATTACAAAATAGCCTCACTATAAGGGTGTCTCCACACAATGGGATTATTAAAAGGGTATGCTTGCACGGTTGATCCACAATTGATCATCATGCAGTTGGCAGTGGATTCTACAGTACAGAAAATGGTAATAAATCATATGCTCTGAACATGTTTCTTATTCGGTCATTATGCAACTTGCAATTCAAAGAAACCTTTGCACCTACCTATTGAGATCAGTGACGAAGGATAGGGGCGGAGCAGGTAAGTCGCAACTAACTTCCCCCAGCTATGCCCATTTATTGGACGGTGTGCTACAGGGCATCAGCCGCAGAGGAGTTTCGCAACACAAGATAAATGCGAAGGAGGGGCAGAATCCGAGCTTCAGCCGTTGATACTGGGACTGATCCGATTGTTCCAGTCCATCATGTGACCTAACGATAATCCAAGGCCCTATCCTAAGGAGGGTTAGAAGTGTCTAAATACACCTGAAATGCAACTGTAACAAGGGAATTTTTCCCTGACCCTTACACCACGATATCTGAACAATGCAACAATCAAGTCATTGACAAGGATGAGGAGGTAGGAGAGGAGCACAAATATCTTGTCACTATTCTAAATTATTGTAGTAAGGCTCTTATCTGGTCAGGCCACAAAGGCCCGTAGATGATCCTGTCACAAGCGTAGGAGCAAGCTCTTTGTCGCAATAGAAAAGTCTTCAGAGATTCTGTTGAACACAGTTGCCAGACCTGACTCGGTACTTAATCCAAATGGCTAAGGATCAAAGCTGATCTGTGACCCGGGAAAGACTCAGGAGTCAACCCAGCAAAGACTCATGTAAATAATGAAAGAATTCTAAAAACCAGATCTGAAAAAGACCCGATCCAACTCAGAAAATGAGCTTAGCAATTTTGCAAAATATGATGCCCTAGTAGTGAAAACTCAGTCCCAAAAAGCAGCTCTGAAATATTTGCCCAAGATTACCTTGTTGGTGAAAATGAGCTCAGAAGTTTTGTGCTAGTAGTGAAAAAATAGGTCTGAAAATACATTCAGAAATTTGTGCCCTAGCCATTAAAAACCTGAGTTAAATCTAGGGAAGATATGGATTGGGCCCTCAAGGTTTAGGTTCCCAGCTAGAAAGGTTATAAACAGGAATGTTAGAACCTACATTTTGCGATTTCATTCTAGAATCTAATGATCATAATGATATTAATATTGATAGTCATTCCCCTGTGTATTCTAATGTACTGATCTTCCTGCCCTCAAGAAATCCTTCGTCTTCGTGCTTTCCTAGAATTTCTATCCTAGACAAATATTACAATAATGATAACTAAGGAAAAAAACAAATCATGGTTTGCAAGATAAACAGTTCTCAGAAAAAAAAAACCATTGCCAAGATAAAAACTGAAATCGTACACAGCCTAGGTAAAAAACTCAAACCCAACTGAAATCATACACAGCCAACGTAAAAAACTCAAACCCTACAGAGGCTAAAATATATCAAAACAATGTAATAACATAAACAGTACCTGATATAGACCAATGTAGTGGAGCTGAAGCAAAAATAAAAGTCGAAGCAAGGTAACCACGAAATCATTTCTAACTTTATTATATAACAACAAAAGTAACTTACACGTAGCGGACGCTACATGCATAATGTTGAATAGAATGAAATGTGTACACAATGAATAATTAGCAGCTAACACCTACAAATGACCTGACTTACCTTAACGCCCAGCAAATTAACCTGCACAAATGTCATAGCTTCCCAAACAGATGGCAGCACCATTGCCCTTCTTGCTACTTTGTACAAATGCCCTGACTTACGTTAACCTCCATCAAATCAGCCTGCACGTTAACCAGCACAGATGTCATAGCTCCCCAAACAGATGTCAGTGCCATTGCTATTTTTGCTACCTTAGTTGCTCGCTTAAATGTTTAAACTCTTGGCTGTTTAACCTTCTAAGCTATTTAACCCTCTAAGCTCCATGCCCTACAGTTTAACCGTCTAAGCTCCATCCCCTGTTCCCTGTTTAACAGTCTAACCTCCCTGACTATCAGCCCTAGGATGCAGGAGGATTAAATCCATAAACCCGCAGCATCAGTAGTGGTTTCTGCAACAAACAGGTTATGCAGATGTTGCCCGACCTACCCTCCCTGTTCTGCCCCTCCCCTATCCATTTGCGACCGAACAAGTAGTGGAGGCACCTATGCATAGGCACGGTGAGAGAAGCAAGGGTAGCAAGGTTGATCACCTACCCAACAGTGTACCTTCTGGTTGTTCCAGTCCTAACCCCTTATCCTGTTGCTGAACTAGTTTCAGAGACTCCATTTCTAGGTCCGTTTGAAGTAGGAACTGGAGGTCCCTATCGATATTCGCCATTGGGGATACTCGCTTCAGATACATAGGCCTGGTACCAAACCCAGAATTCACAGGTCTCATTGAGGGCTTGTCTTATCTTAGATTCTAACCAATTTCCCATCTCTGCCTTTTCATGATGGATCCATCAAGCGGAGGAGATACCCTACCCCAGGGAAGAAACTTCATGAAATGGCCTCTTTCTGTACTGTAAAAAGTAAAGAAATCCAATTATGTGCCCCGCCCGGTATCCCAGCCTGGGCTGACGCTGATGAACTCAGTAGTCTGTCTGCCAAACCTTGCAGTCACTCTTCCTTGCCGCCCGGGCTGTGAACTCGCGAACGTGAAGACTCTGGTGCTGCAGACTCTCGTATGCTGTTGGTTCATCCGTAGTGTAGTCTTCTGCCTGGCTTAGCGATTAAGACAGGTATTCACTTTTCTGAGCCATCTATGCAACTGTCATCCTAGATCATGGATTTGAAAGAGAAGCTACTTGCGCCTCAGAGCTCTCAGTGAGCTATTCCAAACTAGCCTGCCTCATAATATGCCTAATATTTCGTGTCCCACATACTGGTATACTGGTTTCTTGGCCGAATCATCCATAGTGTATCGACTGTTATCTCCTCGAGCTCTCCTCTGACTGACATGAAAGACCATCCAATTTCCAATTGACGAAAGGCTTTGCCAACCCAATCAGTTCAGTTAGGAAACAAGGGAGGGAGGCCAGCAGAACACCTGCACCACCATGCATCGACACGTACACCACCTGCATGCACAACACCTGCCAATATGCTCAAACCTGCTATAGCCAACCTTCAAACAAACCTGCAAACAAACGCGAACTAATGTTAGCGAACTAATGTTAACATACCTGTAACATTAATATGAATTCTTCGACAGCCACAGATAATAAACAGTGTAAAGCTAAATAAACCTATGGTCCAGCCTCTTCCGCCTCAGGAAGAGGCCAAATAAGAGGGCAAACACAGTCACTTTTCAAAACTTTGGTTATCCCGACAATGGTAAACCCCGCGGCATTTGAAAACTTTGGTCACCCTGCAATAATCCGCTTAAATTAACAACATAGCGCTTCGAATTAATGCTATAGCATCGCATATGGATTACATCTACAACCTAAATGGAGACCAAGTGTTTCATGGTTCAAAAATGCCGAATCCCGTCTCAATCATCATTTGTCAGGACTCTTCGGAGTCAGTTCTCTAGCTTGGAGAGTGCATTTAGTTCATGTCGCTATTCCTGAATCAAGGGGAGTGCATGTCAGATGGGATAATTTTTTGGATGTATTACTGCATCCCGAAGGTTTAGAACCACTTTTCACAGGTCAGTGGAATCTCTATGCTCAAAATCCTGATTCTAGTAGTCACTTATTCGGTACCTCCCAAGGGGGGGAATTGCTATTCTAACTCTTCTCGGAGGATTCCATCCACAAACTCAAAGTTTATGGCTGACTGATATGGCTCATCATCATTTAGCTATTGCATTTGTTTTTTCAATTGCTGGTCATATGTATAGAACCAACTTTGGGATTGGTCACAGTATGGAAGATATTTTGGAGGCACATGTTCCTCCAGGTGGCCTATTAGGACGCGAACATAAGGGTCTTTATAACACAATCAATAATTCTCTTCATTTTCAATTAGGTCTTGCTTTAGCTTCTTTGCGGGTTATAACTTCCTTGGTAGCTCAACACATGTATTCTTTACCCGCTTATGCATTCATAACACAAGACTTCACCACCCAAGTTGCATTATATACTCATCATCAATACATTGCTGGGTTCATTATGACAGGAGCCTTTGCTCATGGAGCTATATTCCTCATTAGGGATTATAATCTGGAACAGAATAAGGATAATGTATTGGCGAGAATGTTGGAGCAGAAATAAGCTATAATATCTCATTTTAGTTGGGTTAGTTTATTACTAGGTTTCCATACCTTGGGACTTTATGTCCATAATGATGTTATGCTTGCTTTCGGTACTCCAGAAAAACAAATCTTGATCGAGCCCATATTTGCTCAATGGATACAATCTGCTCATGGTAAGACGTTATATGGTTTCGATATACTCCTATATTCAACAAGTGGTCCAGCATTCGATGCAGGTAAGAGCATATGGTTACCCAGTTGGTTAAATGCTATTAATGATAATAGTAATTCATTGTTCTCAACAATTGGTCCTGGAGACTTTTTGGTTCATCATGCTATTACTCTAGGTTTGCATACAACTACATTGATCCTAGTTAAAGGTGCTTTGGATGCGCGTGGTTCCAAGTTAATGCCAGATAAAAAAGATTTTGGTTATAGTTTTCCTTGCGATGGTCTGGGACGGGGTGGTACTTGCGATATCTCGGCCTGGGATGCTTTTTATTTAGCAGTTTTCTGGATGTTGACAAATACGCCCTCTAATAATTGTGTATGCTCAGTAAGAAGTCGTTGGAGCTGTGTGTGCGATGCAAAACCAATTCAGTCATTCAAATAGGTTTCAATTGTTTAAGCTAAGCATGAGGAAAATGCAGTTGATGCGTAACTAGAATTGGGCATAGCTCTTAGCAATTACAAATATGCAGTTTTACTGAATTTCATCTTCAGTAAAAACTGTGGAACTAGAATAGAAACTTTTTTACGTTCAGCTGGGAACTATCAATTAAGAGGTACCAAACATTACAGGCGTAGATTTATTGACTGTTATCCGAAAGATCTTTGTTACTTGGTGTGTATTATTGTCACATATAAGGAAATAATAGATATATATAACATAATCTTTTCATTGACTAGCAGTTCTATGTTGCCCGTTCTTTTGTTTCTTGAATCGAAATTGAAACGAAATCACAATTGAAAGCAATAGTTTACTATTTGAGTATAGGTAGTAATTTTGGTTTCGTCAACTCCTTATGGATTTATATCACAGATCAATACTTTTGCTTGGTCAATTGGTGCATTCACTGGTACAGTGATAAGAGCACATGTTTATAGTGGGCTTACAACAGCTGCAAGTGGTGGCGCCATCACAGGTGTAAACAACCCGCTTAGCCCGCCAATGTGAGTCTTCCACGATAATGGATTACACATCGTATGCAAGATGTTGAACCGACGGCCTAGCAGGATCACATGAAAGGTACTGAAAATGAAACGTGGCATGCTCATAGAAAACGAAAATGAAACATGTTGCATGAAAATGAAACCTGTCTTCATGTTTCTGAAGAATACGACCATGTGGTAAGAGAAAATAAACACTGTAAAAACACCAGCTTATCAAAATCGCAACCACAGCAACAACGGTTGTTTCAGCTTGTCTGCCCTGACATTTTTGTGTCTGGATTTCCTGCATTACCAGGATTATTTAGTCGTTTTGTTTGTAGCATTCTCTGTATTAAGTCCGAGTTATTACACAGATGCTGATGCAAATGTCAGGGATGTTGGGAATAGAAGGCCTGCTTTTGTGAAAGTCGGTGCTCTTTTTGGATTTAATTCTACAATTGGAAGAGTGGCAAAGACGGCTATAGAATTGATGGTGAATGATGTGAACAGCAACGAGAATTTGTTGGACGTGACAAAACTGGTGCTTACTACAGTGGATTCTAGCTGCAATGCCTTCGTCGGAACTGTGGAAGGTTCACAACTGAACTTTAGTTTGTTGATTTTGATTACTTTGTATTTACACAAAAGCTAGTTTTCTTTTGATAACTTTGGATACTGGCGCTTCTTATCTATGGTCCATTCTAGCTGCAATGCCTTCCCACTGTGGAAGGTTCACAACTAAACTTTATTTTGCTGACCTTAATTACTTTATATTTACACAAAAGATTAGTTTTCTGTCCAGAACTTTCGATTCTTCTGCTTCTTATTTCTGAATGAATGGTAAAAAATATCAATATACTAGGCAAGATGTGAGATGTACCATTTCAAAAATTTACCTTCGCTAAACTGACCAGAAGTTTGAGTTTTTGAGAGCCGGACACACGCTGTTCTCAATTTTTTAGTATTTGGGGATTCCTAAAATTAGGGTTTTGAAACAGAAAACATTCCGAAAATAGATCCTAAGAGGATAAGCTATACACAGAAAGCATTTTGGAAATGAGTCCTAAAAGATTTGAGAACCCTATGAGTGATGGGTGCTGGATCTATAACGATACGGTAACTCTGCCCTTTATAATTTTTACAAACTGGTCCTCTGGCTTTTTAATATCCTTCGGGCTCTTAGTATGGCGCGAATTTATTCCTTGTTAAGTACCAACATTGTGAATCTCCTTCCAAGAGACCACATAGGGATAAATTAGTCAGAATAAAGAAAAACAGAATAGGTAAAAGCAAATCCACTTCTAGAATTTATTAATAGCGAAGTGATTTCCAGTAACAATGAAATCCTCAAGATAGAACGGTATCACTGGGTAAACGAGAATAGGAGAAAGCATGCCAATTGAGGCATTAAATAAAATATTAGGAAAAAAAATCCAATTATGAAACTTCTTCGTGAGTAAAGTCTCATACAACACCAGCTAACATCTATTTTTTGAATCTGAATTTTTTTTAACAATGCCAATCTTCATGATGCAGTGATATTTTTTCATATTTTTTCAATTTCAGACAGATTTAGTAAACTTTGTAAACTAGGTTTATTGAACCAATTTTGTAAACTTTGTTGTATCGCTACACTCCAAATGCAGATTTTAATATGAAATATATTTGCGCATTTTAATATGAAATATATTTCTTGTTACAGTAATTGCATGAAGTCTATGCCTGTACTATATACACAGAGCAAGTCCAGGAGCAGGAATTCAAGAAACCGACTCTGTCTGCCTTTTACTTTGAGGGAAAAGCAGCAAGAGCAAGTCCAGGAGCAGGAATTCAAGAAACCGACTCTGTCTGCACGCAATCTAAATAATGGCACCAGGTAAATAGTAATGAATCTCACTACTTGTAACCCTTACTTTGTACTACAATCAGAACATTTTCTAAATTTAAAAATAAATAATTATATACCCAATAAATCCTGTGGAGATTACCTTGATGTCACCACGAATTTTCATGAAATGACGTCAACCTGACTGATCTGCGCCCTCTGCACAGAAATCCCGCCATCGAGCAGTGATATTGCCATCATGAAGAGCTATAACAGGAGTTTCTAAGGCTCGATACCCTTAAGGCTAATAAGAAGAGATGGAGAGGGAGACAATTTTCTGCCCCAATTGCACAAAGAGACCAGTAAATGATCCAGTGAATGATGCCAGTGAGCTTATTGATTTCGTTAAAAGAAAAAGAGTGATAAAGCTCTCTGAATGAAAGACAGTCTCAAGATAGCTGAAATAGCCGAGACAGTCTCAGAGATGGCCGACAAGAGGGAACCCCTTGTGTGGAGACACCCTTATAGCGAGGCTATTTTGTAATTCCTAAGCAATTTATGCTATCCACAAGTGTCCCAATTCTTGTAATTGTGGCAGGGGTTCCTCTGGTGCGGTCTGGAGGTTTGTGTTTTATATCAGATTAGCTTGCCTTTTCATCTAGATGCAGGAAGGGGAGGCCCTGCAGCCATGGTTGACCCTATGAATCCTCGGCATTAGCTTTTTAGGAGGGGCACTTTTCACATTCTCAACTCGATGTGAAGAATACAGAATCCAATAATTTTGGTTTGCCAACTGTATCTGGGATGATATGTGTATATAAGGGACATCCATCTGGTGAAGGCTGACACTTTGTGGTGTTTACCTATGGCGCACGCCACATTCTAAATAAATATAAGCCAGAAAACATGCGTGTTTACATTACTATTTCTCTTTCAAATAGTATTTTTGGTTTCCACTCCATTTATGCTCTGCTTGCAGAGACCACACCAAGTGCTACACTTGGTCCAACAAGTAAAACAAAGTTTTGATCAAGAAGATCTGTTCCTCAAGATTGACTTTGATAAAGTCCTACACAAAACTTTGGAGCTCATTTTCAGACCTAATTTTTCACTACTCAGAGCTGATTTTTAGCCCTGAGTTTGTCCCTGAATCTTTTGTTTAGTAAATCAGTCATATATAAAATAATATTGGTTCTTTTTATAACATAATTGTTTTAGTCAATTTCTTCAATTTGACATCAGTGTAGATGTTGTTAGCCTCCTATACCAATAGGTTTCATATTTCATGATTGACTGTGTAAATGCCAAATATGTCATTCTTTCCATGCTGCAAAGGTTCCATATTTCCAAGAGAATCCAAAAATTTAAAAAAAATGTAAAGAGGGTATGCCCTAAAAGAATAATCAAAGGGCAAAAAGAAGAAATGAATGGGCCAAGACAAAAATAAAAGAAATGAACCCCAATCAAAAGGCCAGGAAAGTGTGCTAGTTCAAATGCCACTACTATATTCCATTTTTGAAGAATTATTCCATTTTTGAAGAAATTCACAGTTAAGGGAAGGCCAAACAGCTTAATCTTGGCCTCTCTAGGTTTAAATTGCTTGTTTTAGAGATAGAGAATGAAAATTTGTCCAAACTATTTAATCTTGGCAGATTATTAGATAGGTAGAGAAGCTAGGGTGCTCAACTGCTTAATTTGAGCCCCAGAAGAAATAAGGATAGATTTAGATAGGAGGATAGCCAAAAGAAAAGAAGAAAAGCTGGGTTTGCTAGTTCAAGTGCACCCAAACAAAGAGAAGAGAAAATGCTAGGCAAAGTAGCCTGTGTAGGAAGTTTTGAGGTTGCAGAATGAAGAATTGTGATAAATTTTGTGTTTCAAAGTGTTAAATCTACTTATATCACAAGTGCAAAGCAGTTTTCCCTTGGAGCAGCTCAAGCGAGGCATGACTAACTTCCCCTTCATCCTTTTTCCCCAAGTCATTTACTAACTTCCCCAAGGATATTGAGATCTGCTCAATACCCCTAGATTACTCCATTAAACTCCTTTTTTCCTTTTAAAAGCCTAAGTTCCTTATACTTAGTGCTTTCTTCTCAAATTCATATTAATTTCTAACTCTATTATATAAATCCCATGATTTCCCCCTCCCCTTATTAAAAATATGATAAAAACCCCCAATATATACATATCCCCTCCTTTGGTTGAAATATAACCATAAATAGTGCTTTGGTAATTACTAAGTTTACTTGAAACTTAGTAAGAACCCTCCTCCTATGCAATTGGACCCCTTCCGATGCATTAAAACCCTTCTCCGATCTCAAAAAACCCTTATCACTTCATAAAAACCCTTCCTCCGATCCATCCTGACCCCCCTCCGACACGATATCGCAGTCGGAGGTAGCAGTCACATTGTTGACCCCATTTGTTTGTGCCCCGATAGAATTCCTCCGATGTGATTTTTGCAATCGCATATCGCATTGATCATATTCCGCTATTTCTCTTCCACATCCATTCCTCCCGTTGCGATATCGCTATCGCATCCGAAGCGATATCGCTATCGCAAGTCATTTCTATCGCAACCACTCCTTTATCGTTATTCTCCGTTCTACCGCAAACTTGTGTTTTACCGCAAAACTTAGGTTTTACCGTAAATCTCCCTTTATTGCAAAAACACTGCTTTTCCGCAATTCATCGCATCACTGCTTTATCGCTATATCACAATCGCATAAATATAAAGGCTCCGCACCCCTTTCCCTCCACCGACATGATATAGCGATCGCGCGTCCACCGTCTGATCAACCCCCCTCATCAACAGTCTATATTGTATCGCATCGCTCCATATCGCAATTCTATATATCACTTATACCCATGTCGCGTCGCTTTATCGCTATTGTTAAAACCTTCTCCCCTTTCCACTCCCGATGCGAACTTCCGATGCGATTTCGCAATCGCTCATCGCAAGCCTCCCCCGATATCGCTATAGCTCATCGCTAAAGTCGCATATATAAAAGACTCCGCCCCCATGTCCCTTGCCGATGCGATATTGTGACTTAACCTCCACCGTTGGATTGGCCCTCGCTTGATCCAACGGCCCACATTTATTCCTCTCTATAGTGATCGCTCTCGCCCTCTAATTCATGAAATCTCCCGCTTAAGTCGTTTTTTGCCTTATAAAGGGAAAAAAGGCTTTTTTCCTTATATTTCCATTTGGTGCCCACGCGTGCTCCAACTTCAAAGGAAGCAGGCCATTCTTCATCCATTTTTGATCGCCTCAACCCAAAAAAGCTCCGGACAGCGAGCTTACGGCCTCAGCACAGTCACCATTCTACAAATTCTCCGCCATTATGCAGTATTCCTCGTTTTTTGATAATGTTTTGATCGGCCAGCGCCGAAACACTTCTAAAGCCCGTAGAAACTAACAAGAAGGCACAATAACAGTTATATCTCACCATAAAGTGATAAAGCAAGGGCGATTTAGCAGATTAAAGAGTATCAGTGGAGAAAAAGAGTATCAGCTCAGCGGAAAAGTGTATCAGTAAAAGAATTAAAAGAATATCAGTGGAGAATTAAAGCCACAACAAAGGAACATTAAAGAGGATCCCAACAAAGTCAAAGAGTATCAGAACATACTTAAAAGCTACATCAGATCAGAATTTATGCACATTGAAGCCGGCTAAGAGGAGCATATCAAAAGCCGAGGCGCAGTTATTGCAGATAGACAGCACAGAGCTACAAAGGATGCCCATTAACTCATTTTTGAAGGAGCTGCCTCCAGCGCAGCATATACTAGATATTTTTTACTTTACTTGCAGTTGAAGTTAGGTTAATCTTAGATATTTTCTCAGATCTGTTATCAGATCTTGCTTGTACATAGTTTCTCTTATAAATACCTCCCCAAACTATGTTTTAAGGGTTGGTTGGTTGATAAAGCTTATTCTAGACTTGCGTTGTATCTTTTGAGAACTTTTATGAACAAAGATGGCTGGAATGCATTGCTTATGAACTGTCTGGTTGTGGATTTGATGGCTGAAGAGCAAATTACGGAATTCTTGTGCTACTTCATGGATCAATAAGTCTTTCTCACTTGTATTTCAGTTTCTATGTTTAGTATATCATCTATGTATCATGATATAGATTGCAGGAAAGAAGAATAGCTCAGATTTTACTTAGTTGTACTTTGTGCTCAATTTCTATGATTTCTCTATGTTTTCTTCAGAATTAGTTATGAATATGAATCCTTCATTGCTCATGTTTGCACTAGTTCTTTCATATATGAATGCTGTTTAGGAATCCTTAATTGCTCCTAGATAATGCTCACTCACTTTCCCTCTGTTAGCATAATGAAAGCTACTTAATTGCCTTTCATTCCCTGACCTCATTTCATCCTATTTCCAACTTGAAGGTTCTTCCATGTTTAGCTATCTTGCTCTGTAGTCCCTCTTTACCAAAGAAATCACACCCAGCAACCCTTAATCATTGACTCCATTGCCCAATGGTCTGAACTTCTCATTTTGCATGCCAACTCTGTCTGAAAGCATCAGCCATCCCACCAAACTTAAAACAAAACCCATGTACATCATAACTAGCCTAAAATCCCACCAAAACAAAGCTAAATCATAAAGAGAGAGCCCTCTCTGATTGCAGGTAGGCTAGGACCTGCAATCTAAAGATTGGTTTGTGGTTACCTCAGTCGTATCCCTTAGGAGCCAGGGGACAACCTTAGTGATAACATCATTGGCGACTCCACTGGGGAACAATCTCAGAAAATTCCAAAAAACAAGCTAGAAGTTGGCTTCGAAGAAGAAATCTCATCATACTAGGTCAAACCCAAACCCAAATCCCCCAGCTGCTTTTCAAAATCCCAATTTAATCCCAAAAATCCTTAGGAAACAAGAAGGAAAAGAGGATATTGTTGATTTAAGTCCTGAAGAAATTCCCCAAGGCTATATTCCAACCCCTATTAAAGTTTCACTCCACACCGTTCCAACTTCTCCTTGTTCTTCATCCACCTCTCAAAGCACCTTCTCCACACCTCCATTCACTGCACATACTCCTACCATTATCCCAGTTGTTCCAGCTGTTTCATTTCTTCCTGTTGTTCCATTTATCCCTGTAAATATGGCTAACAGATATGCACCTTTACAGTTACCCAGAAATCTAGGGGCTATGCCTCAGGATTATCAAACTAAAATCACATATTTTGATGGTACTGGTTCTTACACAACCCTGCAACACACCAAGAAAATGCAGGACTATTTTGAGAATTATGAAATAGATGATGATGATGTAAGAATGAAGATTTTTGTCCAAAGTTTAACAGGAGATGTAAGGCCTTGGTTTAGAGCGCAAATTCCATAGTTGACCCAGAAGCCCTTTACCAAACATTTCTCAACAGATGGGAAAAGAAGAAAGATCCTCTTCACATATTATCCGAATATGATACCATCAAAAGAGGCCCTCAAGAAGCGGTCTTAGACTATTGTGCTAGATTTAACAATGTTTACAATGTTATTCCACAGAACCTTAGACCTCCACCTGATCTTGCTTTATACAAATTCCTGATGGATTTGATTCCGACATGGCATATCAATTGAGGGAAAGAGCCCCTCAAACCTTAGCAGACATGCAGAATATAGCGGTTAGTGTGGAGGCAAACCTGATCGCTAAGCGAAACAGAGCAAGAGCTGAGAGAAGAACCACTTTTAAAGAAGAGCCTTCAGTAGTTGAACAAAAATTGGATGCAATCATCAATACCATGCACAGACTTGGAGACAGAGTAGAAACTGTTGAAAGAAAATCATCATGGGAAGGACAACAAAGTAATACTATCAGAAGCCCAAACTTTAGAAAAAACCAAAACCCAAATTTTGGAAGGGCTGGCCTCGACCATGATATAAGACCTCCTTTTCAAGAAGTCTATGTTGAAGCATCAACATCCAGCGAACCAGCTGAGGATTCTCATATCAACTTGATGGGTCTGAACGGTGAGCAACAAGTTTTTCTAACCCGAGAAGACCAAGATAATCATGATATCAATCAATTTCAAACCAAGTCCGGAGAGTCATTTGACTTTAGGGAAGGCTATGATGCAGTAGTATATGAGGTTCACAAGTAGTATAAATTGAGAACTAGAACCATAGATGTGCCTGAACCTATCAAACAGAAGGATACCAAACAGCCCAAGAAGATAAAAGACAAAGTTGTTCTCACAGAACCTTCTGGTATAACAGACCCAAACCTAAAAGAAGTGACTGTGGAAGATGTAACAGACATGTAGACCTCTAAAAATCAGCCATTTGTATCCTCTTCCTCAAAAGAGAATTTAAACAGCGCCCCTCAAAATACTTCTGAAACAGAAATACTTCAAGATAACACTGATAATCAAGAGAAAATCGTTGAAAGTGCAATTGAAAAAGGAAAATCTGCCAGTCACAGCGCAAAAACTCAATCGAAGAAACCCTTTGATTTAGAAGCAGAAATTGGTAAATTAAAGATATCTATTCCTCTCTCTGAGCTTGCTAAACATGATGTATATAGACAGCAAATCAAAAGATCGCTGCAAATGCCAGAGAATAGGGATGATGTTAATGTCTTAGATGATCAACCTGAGCTACTTTTCGGTCCTGAAGTCGATGGAAAAATAGCAAATAGAGGTGTTCTACCCTTTTATGTCAGTTTACACATCCATGACAAAGTCTTGCACAATGCAATGTTTGATTCAGGAGCTTCACACAACCTAATGCCCAAAGCTGTAATGGAGAAACTAAACCTGGATATCACTAGACCCTACAAAGACTTGTTCTCATTTGATTCTATTCAAGTCAAGTGTTTAGGCCTAATCAAAGATTTATGTGTGTCTTTGGTCCAATACCCGAATAAAACAATCCTAATGGACGTGGTGGTAGTTGATATCCCACCCAAATATGGTATGCTGTTATCAAGATCTTGGGGAGCCAAACTCCAAGGATCTTTGCAATTAGACCTCTCCTATGCCACTATTTCAGTCTTTGGGCAACCAAAGAGACTGTACTGAGAAACACTAATGAAATATGTGGTAAGCAGTGAAGAAAAGCCCCAAAACTTTCCTATCTATTCTATCCATTCTGATATGGATTCATTCATCTTGTTTAATGCTGATATGTGTCCTCCAACTGATGATAAGCCTTTGGCTTTAGAGCAAGAAATATGCATAAATGAAGAATCGGTTGCCCAAAACCTTGAAACTGTTGAAATAACTGATGCAACCAGCATACAAGGCAAACTACATGAAACAGAAAATTCAAATCTGCCCACTCCAAAAATGATTACAACTCCCAATGCTAGTCAGGACCATGAAATCCTATGGTATTTAGAGTTTGATGGCTCAGTAAATAAACTAGGAGCAGGGGCAGGGGTATGGATCCACAACACACAAAACAACCATGCTGAAGGTCATGCCTATAGATTAAATTTCAGATGTACTAACAATATGGCAGAGTATGAAGCCCTCCTGTTAGGCCTCAAACTGATCAGAGCTCTAGGGGCAACAAAGGTGTCAATTCTAGGAGATTCAGATCTGATCATACAACAAATCAAGGGAACCTTTGTCACAAATGATCAGAGATTAAGGACTTATAGAAAGGCAGCCGCTGAAATACTCAATACCTTCACAGAATCCCAGCTTGCCAAAATCTCAAGAAGCCATAACTTACATGCGCATAGCCTAGTAACTTTTGCCAGCACTTGCAAGCTGCCATTCGAGCCCAATCACTATTTCACTGCCGAAATCAAAAATAGGCCTGCAGTCCCAGACAATATCATGGATTGGCAAGTCTTTGAAAATGATGCACAGATCAACAATTTCCTTACTTTACAAGAAGAATTTTCAGGTTTAAACATTGATGCAGATGCCATGGATGATCCACAACAAGCAGTAAACAAAGATCAGCACACTATATCAGCTGAGACAGCAAATCAGATTTTGCACCCAACTACTTTTGATAACAATAATATACAAGAGCTGAAACAAATGAATTTTGATGAAATAGCTGAGGCAGAGGCTAAAGTTATTGAACTGAAAGACAACTTTCTGCCCACGGGCCTAACTCCCTTAGAAGACATTTTTTATTCAAACGATATCCCTAAAAAGCCAAAGATGTAGCCCTTAAACGCTGCCATTGAAGACTGTAATATTGGGACCGCAGAAAGCCCCAAAATGATAAAACTATCCAAATCATTGCCTCCCGATCAAAAGCCAAAATATGTTGACTTGTTTAAAGAGTTCCAAGATGTTTTTGCCTGGAGTTATGAGGACCTCAAGTCCTATGACACTTCAGTCATTCAGCATACCATACCTTTGAAACCAAATCAAAAGCCTTTCAAACAGAAATTAAGGAGAATCAAGCCTGTGCTTCTCCCCTTGATTGAGAAAGAAGTAAAGAGAATGTTTTAGGCTGGTATCATTGCACCAATCAGGTTTTCGGAATGGGTATCTAACTTAGTGCCCACAAGGAAGAAAACAGGTGAGATTAGATTATGTGTTGATTTAAGAAATTTGAACCAAGTCTCTCTTAAAGACCACTACCCTTTACCCAAGATGGACCATATTTTACAAAGGGTAGTGGGGTCTTCTAGGATTTCGCTGTTAGATGGCTTCTCAGGATTCAATCAAATCTTAGTTCACCCAGATGATCAGGATAAAACAGCTTTCACAACGTCGCGAGGAACCTTTAAATATGTAAAAATGCCTTTCAGACTTAAGAACGCAGGGGCCACTTTTCAGAGAGCAATGGACATAGCCTTTGCCAAAGAAATCCATGATTTCTTAGTGGTCTACCTTGATGACCTTACTCCATTCTCAAAATCAGACCAAGAGCATCTAAAACATCTAAGGTAGGTGTTCTTAACTTGTAGGAAATATGGCATATCTTTAAATCCTAAGAAATCCATGTTTGGTCTAGAGGAAGGCAAACTTCTTGGTCACATCATTTCAAAAGATGGTATTAGAATCGACCCGGACAGGATTCAAGCCATCCTTCAAGTCCCTCGTCCAAGAAACATCAAAGAACTGCAAGCTTTTCTAGGAAAGATCAATTTCCTAAGAAGGTTTATTCTCAATTTGGCCGAGCTGATAAGATTGTTAAACAACATGCTCAAGAAAGATTCCAAAGTAAAATTGACATTAGAAGCCAAACAAGCCTTTGAGGGCATAAAAACAACCTTAACACAAACACCAGTTCTCACAAGCCCGAGATTTGATAGAGATTTCATCATTTTTGCCTTTGCATCTGAACATACCATTGCTGCTGTCCTATTACAAAAGGATGATCGGGATGTGAAAAGCCCATTGCTTTCTTCAGCAGAGCCCTTAGAGATGCGCTCGTAAAGTATCAAATCATGGAAAAGCAAGCATATGTACCAAACGCTGTTGTAAAAGACATTTTAACTCAAGAGGGAATTGAAGGCAAAAGGGGCAAATGGATTGCTAATATCCTAGAATATGACATTGAAATCAAGCCCACTAAACTGATAAAAGGACAAGGTTTGGCCAAACTGATGACTGAAACCAATTTCCAAGCCCTTGACATTAATGAACTGGACAACGAACAGGAGCTGGCGACTCCACAGATCAATCAAGCCTTCTTACAATCACCTTGGTATGCTGACATTTGTTTTATATTGTTAAACCTGCATGCTCCTCCAGGGTTGTCCAGAACTAAAAAGAGATTTTTGAAAATGAAAGCATCAAAGTTTTGTATTTTAGACAGTGCCCTGTTTTGGAAAACTCATGAAGGAATATTGCTTAATTGTCTAACTTTGAATGAAACTGACGAAGGAGTTTCATGCAAGGGACTGTGGAGGGCATTTTTATTGGAAGTCTACTGCTGACAAGATATTAAGGGTTGGTTACTATTGGCCCTCCCTCTTTGCCGATGTCAAGAAATTTGTTGTTTCATGCCATAAGTGCCAGATCTTTGAAGGCAAAAGAAAGTTGCTGCCCTTACCCCTTAAACCCATCTCAACTGAAAAACCATTCCAGCAATGGGGTTTAGACTTCATTGGTGAGATTCATCCCTCCTCTTCTGGCCAGCACAAATGGATTTTAACTGCTACATATTGCTTTACTAAGTGGATTGAGGCCATCCCTTGTAGGCAAGCCAATGATTCAACCATCATACAATTCCTTGAAGCCAATATCTTGTCTAGATTCGGCTGTCCCAAAAAAATTATCACAGACAACGCTACTGCCTTTAAATCCAAAAGAATGATCAGTTTTTGCCACAAATACCACATTACCTTAGGTCACTCCACAGCCTATTACCCTCAAGGTAATGGCCTGGTAGAATCATCCAACAAAAGCCTCATCAATATCATCAAGAAAGTCTTGGAGGAGAATAAAAAGAATTGGCACAAAAAGCTGGTAAATGCCCTATGGGCAGACAGATTGACAACTAAGAGATCCATTGGAACGAGCCCATATGAGTTAGTTTATGGCATGGAGGAAAGATTCCCTTCATCTTTGGGAATCCCGGTGATCAAGCTACTGCAAGAAATGCAAGAAGAGCCTAATGATATCCAAAGAAGGATAAATCAAACCATTCACTTGCAGCAGACAAGGGAGGAAGTATATCAGAGGGTTCAGATTTTACAAGAGAAGCTGAAAAAGATGTTTGATAAGAGAACCAAGGCAGAGGATTTCTTCATCGGAGATAAAGTGCTTAGATGGGATTCAAGGAGGGAAGATAAAGGGAAGCATGGCAAGTTCGATTTCCTGTGGAAAGGTCCTTATGTCATTCAAGCTGTGCAAGGCAATAACACATATTTTCTGAAGAGTTTGGATGGCACCGAAGCTGAAGATGGCCCTGTCAATGGGTGAATGCTAAAACACTATTTTGATCACTTTTGATGAATGTAACACAGCTATGTATTGTACGTTAAATATGTATTTCCAACATTTTTATTTTTACAGCAGTCCGATAAGGAATCAGCGCAGCGAATTTTGAAGAAAGAATCAAAGGAATACACCATTTGATCTCTGTTTTGAATTAATCTCAAAAGAAGTGCTCGGGAAAAGATGAGATGATGGTAAGCACGCAGAAGAAGCCAGCAAAGGCAGCGCTATAATATTACAGCAATTCAGCTCAAAAAGAGTGCTGCATACAGGTTTCAAAGATTCAGTCAATGACATCCAAGGCAGGGGAGATTTTCAGTTTATAGCAACAATTGAAAATAAGGCATTCTGACCTACTGTTCTTGGCTTTTCATCTGGAAAAGCCATCCCCAAGTGGAGCCACTATTAGCCTCCTATACCAATAGGTTTCATATTTCATGATTGACTGTGTAAATGCCAAATATGTCATTCTTTCCATGCTGCAAAGGTTCCATATTCCCAAGAAAATCCAAAAATTTAAAAAAATGTAAAGAGGGTATGCCCTAAAAGAATAATCAAAGGGAAAAAAGAAGAAATGAATGGGCCAAGACAAAAATAAAATAAATGAACCCCAATCAAAAGGCCAAGAAAGTGTGCTAGTTCAAATGCCACTACTATATTCCATTTTTGAAGAATTATTCCATTTTTGAAGAAATTCATAGTTAAGGGAAGGCCAAACAGCTTAATCTTGGCCTCTCTAGGTTTAAATTGCTTGTTTTAGAGATAGAGAATGAAAATCTGTCCAAACTATTTAATCTTGGCAGATTATTAGATAGGTAGAGAAGCTAGGGTGCTCAACTGCTTAATCTGAGCCCCAGAAGAAATAAGGATAGATTTAGATAGGAGGATAGCCAAAAGAAAAGAAGAAAAGCTGGGTTTGCTAGTTCAAGTGCACCCAAACAAAGAGAAGAGAAAATGCTAGGCAAAGTAGGCTGGGTAGGCAGTTTTGAGGTTGCAGAATGAAGAATTGTGATAAATTTTGTGTTTCAAAGTGTTAAATCTACTTATATCACAAGTGCAAAGCAGTTTTCCCTTGGAGCAGCTCAAGCGAGGCATGACTAACTTCCCCTTCATCCTTTTTCCCCAAGTCATTTACTAACTTCCCCAAGGATATTGAGATCTGCTCAATACTCCTAGATTACTCCATTAAACTCCTTTTTTCCTTTTAAAAGCCTAAGTTCCTTATACTTAGCGCTTTCTTCTCAAATTCATATTAATTTCTAACTCTATTATATAAATCCCATGATTTCCCCCTCCCCTTATTAAAAATATGATAAAACCCCCAATATATACATATCCCCTCCTTTGGTTGAAATATAACCATAAATAGTGCTTTGGGAATTACTAAGTTTACTCGAAACTTAGTAAGAACCCTCCTCCTATGCAATTGGACCCCTTCTGATGCATTAAAACCCTTCTCCGATCTCAAAAAACCCTTATCGCTTCATAAAAACCCTTCCTCTGATCCATCCTTACCCCCCTCCGACGCGATATCGCAGTCGGAGGTAGCAGTCACATTGTTGACCCCATTTGTTTGTGCCCCGATAGAATTCCTCCGATGCGATTTTCGCAATCGCATATCGCATTGATCATATTCCGCTATTTCTCTTCCACATCCATTCCTCCCGATGCAATATCGCTATCGCATCCGAAGCGATATCGCTATCGCAAGTCATTTCTATCGCAACTGCTCCTTTATCATTATTCTCTGTTCTACCGCAAACTTGTGTTTTACCGCAAAACTTATGTTTTACCGTAAATCTCCCTTTATCACAAAAACACTGCTTTTCCGCAATTCATCGCATCGCTGCTTTATCGCTATATCGCAATCGCATAAATATAAAGGCTCCGCACCCCTTGCCCTCCGCCGACGCGATATAGCGATCGCGCGTCCGCCGTCCGATCAACCCCCCTCATCAACGGTCTATATTGTATCGCATCGCTCCATATCGCAATTCTATATATCGCTTATACCCATGTCGCGTCGCTTTATCGCTATTGTTAAAACCTTCTCCTCTTTCCACTCCCGATGCGAACTTCCGATGCGATTTCACAATCGCTCATCGCAAGCCTCCCCCGATATCGCTATCGCTCATCGCTAAAGTCGCATATATAAAAGACTCCACCCCCATGTCCCTTGCTGATGCGATATTGCAACTTAACCTCTGCCATTGGATCGGCCCTCACTTGATCCAACGGCCCACATTTATTCCTCTCTACAGTGATCGCTCCCGCCCTCTAATTCATGAAATCTCCCGCTTAAGTCGTTTTTTGCCTTATAAAGGGAAAAAAGGCTTTTTTGCTTATATTTCCATTCGGTGCCCACGCGCGCTCCAACTTCAAAGGAAGCAGGCCATTCTTCATCCATTTTTGATCGCCTCAGCCCAGAAAAGCTCCGGACAACGAGCTTACGGCCTCAGCACAGTCACCATTCTACAAATCCTCCGCCATTATGCAGTATTCCTCCTTTTTTGATAATGTTTTGATCGGCCAGCGCCGAAACACTTCTAAAGCCCGCAGAAACTAACAAGAAGGCATAATAACAGTTATATCTCGCCATAAAGTGATAAAGCAAGGGCGATTTAGCATATTAAAGCGTATCAGTGGAGAAAAAGAGTATCAGCTCAGCAAAAAGTGTATCAGTAAAAGAATTAAAAGAATATCAGTGGAGAATTAAAGCCACACAAAGGAACATTAAAGAGGATCCCAACAAAGTCAAAGAGTATCAGAACAGACTTAAAAGCTACATCAGATCAGAATTTATGCACATTGAAGCCGGCTAAGAGGAGCAGATCAAAAGCCGAGGCACAGTTATTGCAGATAGACAGCACAGAGCTACAAAGGACGCCCATTAACTCATTTTTGAAGGAGCTGCCTCCAGCGTAGCATATACTAGATATTTTTTACTTTACTTGTAGTTGAAGTTAGGTTAATCTTAGATATTTTCTCAGATCTGTTATCAGATCTTGCTTGTACATAGTTTCTCTTATAAATACCTCCCCAAACTATGTTTTAAGGGTTGGTTGGTTGATAAATCTCATTCTAGACTTGCGCTGTATCTTTTAAGAACTTTTATGAACAAAGATGGCTGGAATGCATTGCTTATGAACTATCTGGTTGTGGATTTGATGGCTGAAGAGAAAATTACAGAATTCTCGTGCTACTTCATGGATCAATAAGTCTTTCTCACTTGTATTTCAGTTTCTATGTTTAGTATATCATCTATGTATCATGATCTAGATTGTAGGAAAGAAGAATAGCTCAGATTTTACTTAGCTGTACTCTGTGCTCAATTTCTGTGATTTCTCTATGTTTTCTTCAGAATTAGTTATGAATATGAATCCTTCATTGCTCATGTTTTCACTAGTTCTTTCATATATGAATGTTGTTTAGGAATCCTTAATTGCTCCTAGATAATGCTCACTCACTTTCCCTCTGTTAGCATAATGAGAGCTACTTAATTGCCTTTCATTCCCTGACCTCATTTCATCCTATTTCCAGCTTGAAGGTTGTTCCATGTTTAGCTATCTTGCTCTGTAGTCCCTCTTTACCAAAGAAATCACACCCAGTAGCCCTTAATCATTGACTCCATTGCCCAATGGTCTGAACTTCTCATTTTTCATGCCAACTCTATCTGAAAGCATCATCCATCCCACCAAACTTAAAACAAAACCCATGTACATCATAACTAACCTAAAATCCCACCAAAACAAAGCTAAATCATAAAGAGAGAGCCCTCTCTGATTGCAGGTAGGATAGGACCTGCAATCTAAAGATTGGTTTGTGGTTACCTCGGTCGTATCCCTTAGGAGCCAGGGGACAACCTGAGTGATAACAGATGTGATGTGACAACACACAAAATTGTATGGCTGAGCAACCGTGCATTTGTAGATCTGTTCCTCAAGATTGATTTTGATAAAGTCCTACACAGAACTTCAGAGCTCATCTTCAGACCTAATTTTTCACTACTCAGAGCTGATTTTTAACATTCCTCTTTATAACCTTTCTAGCTGGGAACCTAAACCTTGAGGGCCCAATCCATATCTTCCCTAGATTTAACTCAGGTTTTCAATGGCTAGTGCACAAATTTCTGGACGTATTTTCAAACCTATTTTTTCACTACTAGCATAGAACTTCTGAGCTCATTTTCACCAACAAGGTAATCTTGGGCAAATATTTCAGAGCTGCTTTTTGGCACTGAGTTTTCACTACTAGGGCATCATATTTTGCAAAATTGCTAAGCTCATTTTCTGAGTTGGATCGGGTCTTTCTCAGATCTGGTTTTTAGAATTCTTTCATGATTTACATGAGTCTTTGCTGGGTTGACTCCTGAGTCTTTCCCGGGTCACAGATCAGTTTTGACCCTTAGCCATTTGGATTAAGTACCGAGTCAGGTCTGGCAACTGTGTTCAACAGAATCTCTGAAGACTTTTCTATTGTGACAGAGAGCTTGTTGCTACGCTTGTGACAGGATCATCTACGGGCCTTTGTGGCCTGACCAGACAAGAGCCCTACTACAATAATTTAGAATAGTGACAAGATATTTGTCATCCTCTCCTACCTCCTCATCCTTGTCAATGACTTGATTGTTTCATTGTTCAGATATCGTGGTGTAAGGGTCATGGCAAAATTCCCTTGTTACAGTTGCATTTCAGGTGTATTTAGACACTTCTAACCCTCCTTAGGATAGGACCTTGGATTATCATTAGGTCACATGGTGGACAGGAAAAATATAGAAGAACAGAGGGGAGCTGAGGTTTATTTCTTACGTTCCTTACGAAATGTATAAATGCATTTTCATAAAAGCCTTATTTCCAAAGGCTATTGGAATGATAATATCAATAAAAGTGACTTTTTTTACATCACATATATCATGCTCGATGGATGGATTGGATTGGATTGGATTGGATGGGCCGATATTGTTGGTGAAATTTTTCGTTTGAAGCTGTTACTGCTCGGAAAAAGTTCTAACCATAACAGGTCTTATGTTGAGGCAACTACCATGCAAGCTACTCACTGTCACCTTCGTTGTCACAGTGTCACCTTGGTGTCCTTGCCCAACTCTTCGAGCTTGAGGAAAAGGGAAATCCAAACAGTGTTTAAACTGGTGAACCTTGTAGAATTGCCCCTAGGATCTAATACCTCCCTTGAGAACAAAGCTAGACACCTGGAATCCTCACTACTTGAAGAAAGTAGTGAGGGATCCGATTGAGAGTATGGTGGTAGAGTAGCTATTTGCTTTGTTCACTTATATTTAAAATTGCTATGCACACACTGTGACATTGTGCTGTAGTAGTTGTGATAGTTGTGGGTATCTTTCTCAAATTCATAACTGTACTAATAGAAGTTTCCCTAATTTTTAGGTAGTCTAATAGGAACTTTCTCCATTTTTATAATTTCCAACTATTTATAGTTAAGGGGGAAGTTAGTTGCGACTTACCTGCTCCGCCCCTGTCCTTCGTCACTGATCTCAATAGGTAGGTGCAAAGGTTTCTTTGAATTGCAAGTTGCATAATGACCGAATAAGAAACATGTTCAGAGCATCCGATTTATTATCATTTTCTGTACTGTAGAATCCACTGCCAACTGCATGATGAAACCCCTAAGAGGATGTGAATTGGTTAGATGAGGATAATTTACCAACATTGATTTACACAGCAGATCTTAGAATGACGACAATTTAAAATAAAACTGTTTCTCAGATTTGAATTGCTTTCAAGGTGGATCAACCGTGCAAGCATACCCTTTTAATAATCCCATTGTGTGGAGACACCCTTATAGTGAGGCTATTTTGTAATTCCTAGGCAATTTATGGTATCCACAAGTGTCCCAATTCTTGTAATTGTGGCAGGGGTTCGTCTAGTGTGGGCTGGAGGTTTGTGTTTTATATCAGATTAGCTTGCCTTTTCATCTAGATGCAGGAAGGGGAGGCCCTGCAGCCATGGTAGACCCTATGAATCTTCGACATTAGCTTTTTAAAATAAAATAATATTGGTTCTTTTTATAACAGAATTGTTTTAGTCAATTTCTTCAATTTGACATAAGTGTAGATGTGATGTGACAACACACAAAATTGTATGGCTGAGCAACCGTGCATTTGTCGCCAATTGCCCAATTTTCAAAGTGAACATCTTTGTGATTAATCTTGTATTAGTTTGCTACAGTGGACTGAGTTTCTTGACAGTGGTTTTTTTTTATTCTCTCTGAGGTCCGGTGCACTCCTCTCATTAGTTTGATTATGCAGTATTGGCCATTTGGATTGCAAAATCTAGTCACACTTAAAATCATAATAACAAGCCTGAGTGCACTAAATTTGTTACACATAATAACAAGAAAACTCATACAAGTATCTAATCTGTTGATTTCAGTGATTAATTTTAAGCTATTTGTGACAGTGGACTGATTTTCTTGACAGTGGTATTTTTTAATTTTCTCTAAGGTCTGGTGCATTCCTTTCATTAGTTTGATTATGCAGTATTGGGCATTTGGATTGCAGAACCTAGCCATTCTTAATATCATAATAACAAGCCTAGGTGCACTAAATTTGTCACACATAGTAACAAGAAAACTCATACAAGTATCTAATTTCTTGATTTCACTTATTAATTTTAAGTTGTCTTTGACTGGTCAGTGGATTGATATACATTTACAATGACTGATCCTAACGTACAACAGGTTCTTTTTTATCTTGGTGGTCGTATTTTGAACTTTGGTATCAAAACTGTGCATTGGATGTTAACTGACATAAGCAGTCTGAGCAGCTCAGTAGACATTTGCAGTCCCAAAGGTACACACAATCACTTCCTGTTCTATATTCATTTTCATTGTTCAACTTGCTATTATGATTCTGTGACTTGTAATTGCATTGCATCACTAAACATAATATTGCATCGAACACTTAGTCGTCATCATGTCTCCTATGTCTGATAAACACAATTTGCAATTAGTCTTGCAAAAGCATCACTTATTTTGTGTGAACAATTTCTCATATCTAATTGGAGATTGTTTATTCAATAGTTTAGAACTTTTGCTAGATTTCCGATACACATCAGTAGAGCTAAGGAAAGGAACAATAGAGTATTTTAGAGACTGTCTCGAAAAACAAGATAGAGAGGCAATTTTGTCTTATGAACATGAACTGCATGAAGCCTCACTTAAAGAAATGCATAACATTAGCAACCGTGAAATCTATTTAGACAAAATGGCTAGATCTGCCTCAAACAATATACCCCTAGCATCTAGAGGTCTATGGGGAGATATTTTTTGTATCCATTGGCTCTCAAACTGGCTGAAAATTCCAATTAGGGTTTGGTCCAAAACAAAGATGAGAGTCTATTTGCACTTCAATTCAAGTGTTACAACAAATACTCGTGACATATTATTCCATGACAAGGATCCTCTGAATGGGCACTTCGAGCCTTTGGTTCGTAGGCAGACTACAATTGATTGTACCTTCCAACAACAAACTGATACCTCAAAGAACAATACTGAACCGCAACCTGAAACAAAATGTCAATCTATTGAAGCTAAATTAAAACCATCTTGTCACTTAAACAAGCACAAGAGAAGTGTATCTTTGCATGTGCTTAAGGACATTGCTTCGAAAAATTTGAAAAGACAAAAAATAAGCATTGAGTATAACAAAATTACAATGAAACAACAAGTCGTTCTAGAAAACATAGAAGATGTTAGTGAGACACTGAGATTTCGGTCACTTAGAAACATGTCTGCTATGTCTGAGAAACACAATTTGGAATTAGTCTTGCAAAAGCATCACTTATTTCGTGTGAACAATTTCTCATATCTAATTGGAGACTGTTTATTCGATAGTTTAGAACTTTTGCTAGATTTTCAATACACATCAGTAGAGCTAAGGAAAGGAACAATAGAGTATTTTAGACACTGTCTTGAAAAACAAGATAGAGAGGTAATTTTGTCTTACGAACATGAACTGCATGAAGAGTCACTTAAAGAAATGCATAACATTAGCCACCGTGAAATCTATTTAGACAAAATGGCTAGATCTGCCTCAAACAATATACCCCTATGATCTAGAGGTTTATGGGGAGATATTTTCTGTATCCACTGGCTCTCAAATTGGTTGAAAATTCCAATTAGCGTTTGGTCCAAAACAAAGATGAGAATTTATTTGCACTTCAATTCAAGTCTTAAAACAAATACTCTTGACATATTATTCCATGACGAGGATCCTTTGAATGGGAACTTCGAACCTTTGGTTCGTAGGCAATCTACAATGCATTGTACCTTCCAACAACAAACAAACACCTCATATGAACAAATGAACTTATGCAGTAAACAAGATAACATAGAAACATGTCTTCTTCCAAGTAAAGAAGATACAAGTGAAATAAAGATATCTCTAGCTAATGCTAGAACATCTGACATAGCAACCGCCACAAATACTGAGGAGGTTGTAATGTTTCATTCATCACATTCCTCAAAGAACAACACTGAAACACAATCTGAAACAAAATGTCAATTTGTTCAAACTAAATTAAAACTATCTTGTCATTTAAACAAGCACAAGAGAAGTTTATCTTTGCATGTGCTTAAGGACATTGCTCGGAAAAATTTGAAAAGGCAAAAGATAGGCATTCAATATAACAAAACTACAATGAAACAACAAGTAGTTCTAGAAAACACAGAAGATGTTAGTGACACACCAAGATTTCGATCACTTAGAAACTTGAAAAAACATATTAGAAACAACGCAGAAACAGAAATTGTAACTTCTTGTCCATTAGACAAACAGTCAAAAAGTTTATCTTTGCATTTGCTTAAAGGCATTATTCGGAAAAAATTGAAAACACAGAAAATAAGACTTGCATTCAACACAACAACAATGAAACAATAAATAGTCATAGAAAACGTGGACTATAATCCATTTGCAACAAGATCAAAGGATCTTTCAGCACAATCAAAGAAATCAGGAAAATCTGAGACACTGAGATTTCGATCACTTAGAAACTTGAAAAAACATCTTTCAGCACAATCAAAGAAATTAGGAAAATCTGAGACACTGAGATTTCGATCACTTAAAAACTTGAAAAAACATATTAGAAACAACGCACAAACAGAAATTGTAATTTCTTGTCCATTAGGCAAAGAGACGAAAAGTTTATCTTTGCGTTTGCTTAAAGGCATTATTTGGAAAAAATTGAAAACGCAGAAAATAAGACTTGCATTCAACACAACAACAATGAAACAAGAAATAGTCATAGAAAACATGGACTACAATCCATTTGCAACAAGATCAAAGGATCTTTCAGCACAATCAAAGAAATCAGGAAAATCAGGCCTATTGATTCAATCAAGATCAATGAACAAATTAACAGAATTATCAAAGTTTGATCAAATATATCAAAGACAAGTAACTGACACACCTATTTTCAATTGTTCATCATGTGAAACAACGTTTTTCAAAAGAGACATTTGCTTTGTGAAACAAGCAAATCAAGCAAGACAAAATAAGATTAGGAAACTATCAACTAGTTTCGAGAATGTTAAATCTCGTGTTGAAAATCGCTACATTTGTAAACACTGCAAAAAAGCAATTGAACATGAAACAATCGCTAAATATGCAGTTCCTGAACAGATAAGAAGAAACAATGCCACTAGAACACTCACACAACTCACTGAACTAGAAGAAAGACTAGTTGCATTAAGATTGCCCTTCTTGCAAATAAAAGAAATGGGCCATCGACATAAGAAGCCGCAACTAGGCTTAACTGGAGGAGTCATCAATGTCCCCACTAACATTTCCAGAATTCAATCTGCATTGCCTCGAACTATAAAAGACACTGACACGGTTGCCGTTGTTCTAAAAAAGAATTTAAGATTCAAAAGTGCTTATGCATTTGGTCGAGTTCGAGTTCACAAAGTGATGAAAGGATTAAAACAATTATGCAAAAGGATGCTTTACAAGCTCGAGAACGCTACCATAAATGACAATTGGAAAGAGGCATTCCTACAAAACCAAGAGGCATATCAAATTTCAAGTGAAGCTGAAGATAGCGAACACAATAACCAAGAAAACGATGAACCAACGACAAAAACATTGGTCCATGGATTCATTGATGCACACACTGTCCATGACCTTGTAAATAAACAAATTAACATTGCACCTGCTACCGGATACATGCCATTAGGAATCTTCAAAGATAAGTACTCAGAAGAAATGAGTTTCCCATCGCTTTTCTATGGCAACAAACGCCCAGCTGACATCTACAAAAACTTTACATATCAAAAGATTTGTCACTGGGAAGTGCTGCATAAAAACCACGGTTTTGCTTATCATACTACAAACCTGTTTTATAAAGCAATTCGCATTATCATAAATCAAGTCTTGAATACAATGTGGATTAGAATTAGAAAAGGGCAGTTGAAAGGTAGAAAACTAGTTGCAAAAGACATTAAGTCAAAACCGAACCTAGATCCTATTTTAAATTCTGACATTGGGTACATGGACCTAAAAACAATTCGTACCTCACCTGACTACCACCAGCGAATACGGAACAAACTCTATGCAATGATATGACAACTAGGACCGCCCACTTTCTTTGTCTCCTTTAGCAGTGCAAAGCATCTTTGGGATCCTTTAATGCATGCATTGAGAGACATAAAACAAAACACTAGAAGACCAAACACAAATGAACTCGATGAAAATGAACCTAGCTCATTAATAAGAAACGACCCTGTTACTTGTGTACGTTACTATAGATCTAGGAGGGACGCACTACATCAATTGATATCTCATGATCACAAGTATTATGGAGAGCTCAATGACCACTTCTATGTAACTAAATTCCAAAACCAGGGCAGTGAACATGAACATGGTTTACTTTGGATAAAATCTGCACCAATCTATGGTCAAAATACAAATATTGAAGTCAAACAATTCGTTGACAATTACTTGTCAACTAATTCACTCCTACTTGCAAAGGAACTTAGAGCTCTACAACACCATTGTCACACAAAAAGTTGTAGGAAGCATGCAAATTCTAATTGCAGATTTAATTTCCCAATACCACCGATGAAAGCAACAAAAATACTTGAGCCTCTTGAATTCGATAGTGATAAAACAAAAGCACATGCAAATCTAATCTTTGAAACAATAAACAGCACAAGATATAGTGAAAATGATACATTTGATAGCTTTTTGGCCAACCTTGGAGTAGTACACAATGAATACATACATGCTATCCAATGTACACTAAATCGAACAACACTCTTATTGCAAAGAAAACCAGTTGACACCTGGACAAATAACTTCGCAAAACATATTCCAGGAATTTGGATTGCAAACACTGATTCCCAATTTGTACTTGACTCATATGTAGCTGCAATGTATTGCAGTTCCTATATGACAAAAGAAGATAAAACACTCACAAGAACATTTAAAAACATACACGACGATCATGTGAAAACAAAATCTGATATCCTAAATACCATTAGTTCTTTAGGGAAAGCTTTGGTCAACTTGCAACAAATGTCTGCACAACAAGCAGTGCATATTGTGTTATCACTTCCACTAAACTGTAGTTCACGAAAGTTTGTATTCATTAACACATCTCCTGTTGATGATCGTGCATTTGTTCTTAAAAGAAAAAAAGACCTGCAAAAGGAAGCAGATGACTCAGAAGACATAATGTGCCCATCAATTATTGACTACTATGTTCTACGACCTATCGCTATTGAACTTGTATGCTTAGCAGAATTTGCATCTAGTTATACAAAGAAAGGACAAAAACACAGAAAATCAAGTAGACCATATGTCATTCAATCTGTTAGATATAAAAAATACAAGGACATTGAAAATCACTGTAGAGAGCAATTAATGTTATACTATCCCTATCGAGTAAGTGAAACTGCAATTAAGCAACATCACACAAGTTGGCAATCTGCATATCTTGCATTCGAAGAAATAGTCAAGCAAAATGAACAAAAGTTCAAATTTGCTACAACAACTACATGGGGTGACATAGATGACGCAATGCACACAGTAGAAATAGAAACTGAACAAATATTCGACATAGATAGTTTGAAATCAAATGAAACAGAAACTATAACATTTAACAAATCGATAGATGACAAATACGAAAACTATGACTTCCAAAATGACTTGGAACATTTCCAAGATACAAAGAAGTTTGCTCTACGATCTACAAGGCCATATGAAATCGTCAAACAACCACATATACTTGAAGACGTAGAGTACTATGAATTAATGCGACAATTAAACACAGAACAAGCAAGCATAGTTACTGATGTTATAACAAGAAAATTGTACAGACCAGATGAACTGATCTATTTGTTATTAACAGGAGGTGCAAGAACAGGAAAGACACACACAGCGAAGGCAATCTTCCAATCCTTAGTATGCATACACAATGTGGCATTGCCTTATAACCCGTCACAACTAATAGGAATAATCACTGCATACACGGGCAAAGCTGCCTTTAATGCTGGTGGTGTGACATTGCATTCTGCATTCTATTTGCCCTTTAACAAAGCAGATTTCCCCTCACTAAACAATGAAAAATTAGACACATTATCAAAGCATTTCCAACAACTGTGTGTACTCCTCATAGATGAGGCATCACTTGTTGGTGCAACAACACTATATCAAATTGATAAGCGACTCCGACAAATCTTACACACACCAACTTCATACTTTGGTAATGTTGACATGATATTCTCTGGTGATCTTTACCAGGCAAACCCAGTCAGAGACTCTCTTATCTTTGAAAACCCAAAAATCAACAAAAAATAATTCCATACGACTTCTGGCCAAAGAAAATAAAATGTTATCAATTGCACACAGCGATGCACCAAAAAGACCCATTGTTCATTGATGTACTAAATAGGATGAGATTAAACATGCAAACAGATCAAGATATTGCTTATGTAAACAATAACTGCTATAGGATCGCACCTTTAAGCCCAGTTTTCCCATACATTTTCTATCGAAACAAAGATGTCCATAATCACAATGCAAAACTGCTTTCACTAACAAAGGGGGAACAAATAATGCTTGTTGCAATTGACAATTACGAGATTCCTGGATCGAGTTATTTTGCTTTTGATAAAGCAATCTCATTGCCATCAACAATTACAGTTAAACAAAACATGTTAGTTGAACTATATGCAGGAAATTACAATACAAACGATGGATTGGTTAATGGTGCTGAAGGGATTTTCAAATCCTATTCATCTAATAACAACAGACCTGACATTGTCTAGATAGAATTTTCAAACATAGAAATTGGGAAACAACAAAGAAACAAATTCAAACAACTATACGACATAAATATATTTCCAAATTGGACACCAATCTTTCGAATTGCAAAATCACTAGCAATGTCTCGTAACAAATTACAAATTACAATTCGAAAACAATTTCCAATCAAATTAGCCTGTGCACAAACAATACACCGAACACAAGGGTTGACATTAGATCAACTTGCATTTGACCCAACTGGTGTCATAAAACATGGTCTAGTCTACACTGCATTATCACATGTTAGAACTATCGACTCACTATACTTGATTAACAAATTGACACAACAAAACTTCCATGTCAAAAACAAGATAATCAATGAAATGGCATGGCTAGAAACAATTGGTGCATGGAAACTAGAATTCGCAAAGAAGAAATCTAATAACAAGAATGTTTTATCAATTGCAAGTCTAAACACACGTAGTCTACGTGCACATCTTAGTGACGTGATTCATCACAATGACTTAATGGACAATATGATTCTCTGTTTTCAAGAAACTCATTTGTACATTCCGCCAATAGACAAAGAATTCTTATCATTCAATTTTGCCATTGCACATTCTACACATGGAATTCTTACTTGCATAAACAAAAAAATATCTATTAAAGCAACAAAGACATTTTGCAAAAACAAAACAGAGCTTACCCTAATTGACATGTACTTTCAACGGCCGATTTGCTTAATGAACATTTATGCAGCACCATTTGAACAAGTATCCACGATAATGCAAATAATTAAGGAAGCAAAATCGCAAACTACATATACTAATTGTGTTTTTTTAGTTATTGGTGATTTCAACATTGACATACAACAACAAACAGCTCGTAGCAAACTCTTTGTCCGCAACGAAAAACAATAATAGACCATATCTGGACAACTTTGCCTATAAAACAGTGTGAAATAAATGTAACATGGGCATATTGGTCTGATCATAGAATATTCTATGCGCTACTACAGCTCTAACGACCCTTAGTACAAAGCAGTTTTAGCCTGTAGCAAAATCAATGTAGCATTGTTATACAAGTTTCTCTACAATTTGCTAAACTTCATATTCGAACAAATTCTATGTTATGCAAGCAATATCAATCTCCAATGGACATACTAAAATTCTATGTCTTGCAGCATCCTTGCAACACTCTGCGCAAACTAATCTAGGTATGTAACAACACATAGAATAACATTATGCACAAATTTATTATTACATAGAACACATTTTGCTTGTAAACCTAATAGCTTGTACTCGTGTTGTACAGGTAACTAATATGAAAAGACAACACGAAGAAGTTACTGCTCCAGAGGCTTGCAATCTCTCAGAGACTTGCAACGTCTCAGAAACTGATAAAAAGGCTTGCAGTCTCTCAGAGACTTGCAATGTCTCAGAAACTGATAAAAAGTAACTAAATAACCTTTAAATCTATTCTTACAAGTTTTATAGTACAAACATTATGTTAATTCAGATTATTTTAATATTGTTCTACAGGCAGAAACAAGAAAAGAAATCTGAAATAAGAGCTAACCATCAACTATGCACTCCGATCACAATACAGGAATTGAAAAGCCTGAAACTCGGAACAATCTTTCACTGTGACATTCTTGTAATATATAAAACAATGGTCGATCAAATACACGGAATTCAATTGTTACGTGCTGACCTAGTGGATAGCAAAGGGAATATGGCAATTACACTGAATGTGCCACATAACCTCATTGCTACTGTTGAAGCCAAACTTGTAGTCGGCCAGGGAATTTGTATCAGAGATTTCAAGATCTCTCCAAAAACAGTTTATGACCATGGAGACTGTACGTGCATATTAGTTCTACATGACAAAAGCATCGTAGAAACAATCCCAGCCATCTGTACCCAATACACATTTGTACCGACAACCACTATTAGCCAACTCACAAGCACAACAACTGCATTCGCAATCGGCACAATAGCTGGTCTTGTAACAGCTGCAAAAGAAATAGGCGGTCAATATGTGCTAAATATCAAGGATGGCCAATCTCAAAAAGACAAAGCTACGGTATATACAAATTCAATCATTTATACTTTTTAACATTTACTTAAAAGCAATTACATTTAACACTAGTACATTTTGCAATTCAGGTTTATCTTTTCAGTACATTTCAAGCAATTTTCAAATCCATACAAAAACAAATTTCGAAACAAGAAGCACCAATGGTGCTGTTTCGAAATTTTGTTAGAGGAAAAGAACATGGATCACTATGCACTTGCAAATCCACCTTCATTACAGCCGTCACTTCGAACAGAGTACTTGCAGACCTGAGCAAACTAACTGTGTCAACAACAAAGGTTGTTTCATAGTCCACAAAATATAAATTCTAATTCTTTATTTGTTGTTCTCCTAAATTATGCTCCTTCATTTAACGTCCTCCTAGCATTTTTTATTACAATATCTAATGCTAAAACTGTACTGAAACATGAACCAGGTTAAAGGAATGTTGACGATAACAAATATACATGCAGAACCTTTTGTTACAATCTGCAACAATTGCTCTCTTCCCGCAGATACATTTGGAACAGTTTTCACGGATCAACTTAATTATTCCACATGCGGAGAGTTAACCACGTATCGACGCAGTTTACAATTGCATTGCATTATCCAAACAGAGGCAAATGTTCAGTACAAGTGCATTCTAAAAGACAGTTTGCTGCTAGAACTTTGTCCATCTTTAACAGATCTGACATATGAAAAATATCTAGAAGACGTTGCTGATGTTACATATAACTTACGAGATTTCCACGTACACAGCAGCTTTCTATTGGATAGTTCGGATGACATTGTGCGTACAGATTGACATATTTTACCCTCTGTAGGATTTGACTTTTTCAGTTTTCATGGTGTATTTCTCTCTAATCTGAAGTACACTCTAGGAGTGCCTCATCTCCTAGATGGCTTCATAAACACAGTTGATGTATAGAGTGACTTTCAGATGCGCATTTAAGGCTTACAACTAATGTTCTTGTTCTTGTAATAATTAGGCTCTCTTGTAAAGATGTTTTACTGGCAGCAACTTTGTTTGCACTATCAAAAGACAAACTAGGTGAATGGTAGCAATGACTTGATTGTTGCATTGTTGAGATATCATGCTGGGAGGGTCATGGTAAAATTCCCTTGTTACAGTTGCATGTTTTCGTTTTGATTCCTGTAGCTGAAACCATGAGGGATAGGTAAACAAGAAATCACAGGCATATAATCATCATTTCGTTGAATGACTTAGTAGTTAATTAATTGATTCGACAAAAAGGCAGGAGAAGCAAGGGTATATGAACCAGTGGCCCTTTTCATAGCTTAGATAGCCACATTACCTTTTTGAAAGTGTTTCAATGCAAGATCAAAGCTCTCTTATATCTGAAAAACACTTATATCTTATCCGTGTTACTGGTAGCCTGCTCCATCAACATATGAGGAAGTTTTTAAGAACATGTTTGACTACATAGACCGCTTATTTTTAATAGTGATGCCAAGGAAGCTTTTGTACATGGCAATTGGTAATTGAGTTAGTTACCTTAAGTACTCCACCTTTAATATTTGACATTAAATATTTAATGTTCACATCTTTTGGTAAACTTTTACTGAGCACTGACTTTTTGTAACTGTACATGGTGTTGCACAACGTTTTTGTGTTGCAAAAGATGTAGCTGAAGCAATAAGTTTGTCTGCTATTGAAGAACTACTTAATACCCCTTCAAAGCGAGTTGTCTTACGTTTCTGATTTACATTGTGCATTTTGCAAAAGATGTAGCTAAAGCAATAAGTTTGTCTGCTATTGAAGAACTACTTAATACCCCTTCAAAGCGAGTTGTATTAAATAAGATTCAAGTAGAAATTCAACGTTTCTGATTTACATTGTGCATTTTTCAGAGTACAGAAGAAGAAAGATTGAGAAAAGAGTTTGAGGCAGAAGGTAAAGTTATGGCCTTAAAAGAGAAATCAGAAGTCCATGACTCAAATGTCATTACCCCTAGGACAAAATTTATGGCCACACTGTCTATAGCTATGTAGTACTATGTACATTTAAGATTAAACAGGGTGGCAGAAAATAAAGGTTTGCATTATCCTTCATTTCGCAAGGCAGTATTGATATGTTACCGCATAATCTTAAAAGTAACTTTCATCTTTTTTAGGAAGCTAGAATTGCTAATGTCTTGTAATCTTGTTTTCCTTTCATGACTAATTCATATAATTGCGATTCGTTTCTACATTTCATCTCTGATGTGTGCTGATTTGCTTTTTTTAATTCAATCTTGAAGGTTATAGTGTCTGATGCAAATGTTCCTGGTGAGGGGGAACACAAAGCCATGTCCTATATACGTCTCCAAAGAAACCTCCCTGGTTTCAATCCAAATACGTATCACTGCTTGTATGGATTAGTAAGTGCTCTGATTTCTAAAAAGAATGGCGTTGCTTGAACCTGACATGTGGTATTTTAGGTTAATTGCTTGATATTTTACTAAGACTTATGGTATCTCTTCATTTAGCTAATGATGATTTTATTTGATAACATACATTTAATTTTGTGTATAATTTGTATGATTTTAAAAGCTGCTTTTGCAACTCCAGGATGCAGATTTAATTATGCTGGCATTGGCAACTCATGAAATCCACTTCTCAATTTTAAGAGAGGTTGTTGACTTCTTTGCAACATAAACATTGATATTTTGTTTCCGGATATTCTGGGATTACTATGTAAGAGATAGCTCTGCCTCTGAGTATATACCTGTGGTGATGATACAGGTCATCACTTTCCCTGGTCAGCAAGAAAAATGCTACCTTTGTCAACATTATGCTAATAATTGAGCAGTTTCTCAACATCTGGACCTTGCGAGAGTACTTGGAGTGTGACATGAAGTTTTTGTGGGGAATGATTTCCTTCCGCACATGCCTACATTAGAAATCCGTGAGGTTTGTACATGATTTCTGGCATTCCTGTAGTGCTTTTCTTTTATTGACAAATCACAAAAAAGCCTTTACTACTGGCTTTGTTATACTGGTGTTTCCCCTTTAACTGGTCATCATTATTTGATTGGGAAATTATATTCCTTGTTATGAAATGAATTTTACAGAAAGTGCTAGTGTGGTTGTATTGTATTAAAGAGGATGCAGTGAAACTTGCTGATGGATGTTAACTGACATAAGCAGTCTCAGCAGCTCAGTAGACAGTTGCAGTCCCAAAGGTACACACAATCACTTCCTGTTCTATATACATTTTCATTATTCAACTTGCCATTATGATTCTGTGACTTGTAGTTGCATTGCATTACTAAACATAATATTGAACTCTAGTATCAAAACTGTGCATTGGATGTTAACTGACAGCTCAGCTCAGTAGACCTTCGCAGTCAAAAAGGTACACATAATCACTTCTTGTTCTATACCCCATTTGCCTGAGAAAATTGTTTAAACATTATCCTGTTCAGTCAACCTTCACTTTCTCTGCAAAAGTGTTCCCAATTCAGTATGACAGAATATAGTCCCACTTGACTGAGAAAAGTACAGCTTTAGCACTTAGTTAGCTACAGTGGTATAGTGGATTACAGAACCTGGCCATACTTAATATCATAATAACAAGCCTAGGTTAAGCTGTCTTTGACTAGTCAGTGGATTGATATACATTTACAATGACTGATCCTAACGTACAACAGGTTCTTTTTTATCTTGGCAATGGTATTTTGAACTCTGGTGTCAACACTGTGCATTCGATGTTAACTGACATAAACAGTCTGAGCAGCTCAGTAGACATATTATGATTCTGTGACTTGTAGTTGCATTGCATCACTAAACATAATATTGCATCGAACACTTAGTCATCATCATGTTTCCTATGTCTGAGAAATTCTTTTTTATCTTGGCAATCGTATTTTGAACTCTGGTATCAAAACTGTGCATTGAATGTTAACTGAGCCTACTCAATGTAGGTGCATTCTCAAGTGCATTCTCAGGTTGAACCTACTCAATGCAGGCACTTAACTCTGCTCAGGAAGCAACTGTGGCAAGGCCGCCTAGGTTTTGCATTGGATCTTAACTGAACCTACTATGGGACATGAAGTACCGGCATCTAAAGGTTGAACGTGAGGCTCAAGGTGAAAAGGCTAAAGGCTGATTCCATCTGTTGGACTTGGCTTAAGGCAAAGGCATCTGTATTCTTTCAGAAGGTTCAAGTTGAAAGGCAAAGGCTAGAGTTGAAAGGCAAGAGGGTAAAGGCATCTGGCTTCTGGTTCCTGCCTGGCTAAAGTTGAGAGGTTACAGGCTTCATCTTCTGCTGATAGATTACAGGCTAGCATCTGTGTTACTTGGTGATGAAGGCAGAAGTTGACAGGCTCCTTCATGGGTCAAGGCTTAGAAGCTCAATTTTGTAGGATGACCAATTCAATTTGACAGAATCAACATCTAGTTCGGTTCTCAATGCAGGGACTTGCTGCCTCGCAGCCTTCCTTGTTTAAATGTGCAACCTTCAACAATCATAAATCAAGCTCCATAATATTATTATTCCGTAAAAATTATCATATAAGCCTAGAGTGGGATTTAATATTCGACATTATATTAGATTAATCTAGGAGTTATACCATGTGGTAAGTATAATGCCCATTAGATCATGATAGGGCATGATTTTGTTGTATATATAGTAAATTGGTTGTATATAAAAAAATAGATATGTAGAGATGGAAGTCATATTGATTACATCAAAAGAAATAGTTTTGTTTTGATTTGTTTTGTTTTGTTTTTTTTTTTTAATATATTGTTTTTTAATATAAATTTTATTAACATAAAATGTAAAATCAAATTTATTTTTTTATTATTAAAAATCCAAATAAAAATACAATAGATTCATTATGAGTTTGGATTTGGCTGAGGTGAGATGATTTTATCGTAATTTTAAAGATAATTATAAACTAATAAAATAATTAATGAATAATTTGTAAAATTGGTATTTTTTCATGAAATAAATTTAAATTGTAGATGTGTATAGCAATAGTGAAGTTCAGACAAACATGTTTAGGTTCATTTAATCAACATTAAATATTTACTTTAAATTTGCATTTTATATTGTTTAATTACTTAGCATCTTATATTGTTTAATTATTTAGTTTAGTGAAAGAAATAAAGAGGTTATGATTACAATAGAATTTATGTCTATTATAGAAATGCTAAAAGACAAATACCTAAAACTTAATTTGGAATGTTCAACCGGATATTGAACACAAGTTAAATGCTCAAGGAGGTGAAGAGTTACAAAAAATTTTGGGCTACCATGTGAACTGAATAATATTAAAGGATATTAAAAATATTTTTTGTATTAACAAAGGAGATGGGACAACTCCATATCTACAATAGACAAGACAAGACAAAGTATCATCTTGTGCTCAAGGAAGCTCAGATTTTCTATCATTTTAATCATATTGCTCTAAATATTGTGAATTGTGGAGAGATTAAGACCTCCAAATTGTAATTGATTAGCCAAATTCATGTATCATTCAATAAAGAGTTAAATTTGATCAATTATCTTTTATTTCCATTTATTCACATGTTAATTCTATCATATAATTTTTAGTTATGTAGCATTTTCATATTGTGATAGTTTAAGTAAGCTACCTCTGTAGTTGTTGTACTCTAGTAGTACCAATCCAATACTATAGCATGTTAGCAAATTGTGAAACTTGTTTGGTGCATTAAGTGGTATCAAATCAAGGTTTGGATCTGGTTGACAGTTTGCAAAAGTATCATAACTAATTCTCTCTTGAGAGTTGGGATCTATGAGATCAATTATTTTGCAACTGTGGTAGCAAGGAGACTTTTGAGAGGGTCATTTCAGCTTATGTCTATTGAGAAACATGTAGAAGAAACAATGTTGAAAGAAAGACCTATGAATGGTAGTGTGGTTGAGGATTACGAGAAAACTTCTAAGGAAAACTCCCGGAGGAACTATTGTAGGAGCATTTACAAGTCAAATAATCTTTGACTTTCTTAGGTCAAAACCTCATTCACTAAGGGAGTTGGTTCCCTACTTTATATTCCAAGGGAAGTTGGGTTCCCTAAGTTATTTGATTTTGTAATATTTAATATAGTCTAGAAAGAATGAATTGTTAGGAATTTAGATAGGTGTTATTTATTTCCTATGTACAAAGAGACTTTAGATATAATTGGGATTTTGTTAGAGAATATAAAAAATAGATTTGGTTTGTTAGATTGATTGAACACAAATTTTTTTAGTAAAGATTCTCATATGAAATTAAATAGAATAATAGAAGAATTAGATAGGGGTTAGAGAGTTTAATGAATTAATAAAAGAGGTATGTTGTGAAAGGAACTGCACTACTATGAAAAATCATTGTTTTCCCTTTTTGTCTTTTAATCAGTATATGGATTATTAGCTTCATCCAATCTTATATGTGTGTATGATGTGTTTTGAGATTTTGTTAGAGAATATAAAAAATAGATTTGGTTTGTTAGATTGATTGAACACGAATTTTTTTAGTAAAGATTCTCATATGAAATTAAATAGAATAATAGAAGAATTAGATAGGGGTTAGAGAGTTTAATGAATTAATAAAAGAGATATGTTGTGAAAGGAACAACACTACTATGCAAAATCATTGTTTTCCCTTTTCTTCTTTTAATCAGTATATGGATTATTAGCTTCATCCAATCTTATATGTGTGTATGATGTGTTTTGAGTATATAATTGAGTTATTGTGGTCGCAAAGTTTAATTGTGGTGTGGGCATAACCAGGCGAGTGCGATATTCATTATTTTGTGTATTCGAATTACCTATATCTAGCTTTGACTATATCCAGATCAAACGCTAAATAAACTCACCCGATGTGGGACCTTCAACCAACCAAGTTGTATTTGGTGAAGAAACGTCGATTTAACAAGTAAAATATCTTTGGGGTTAAACAACATAAATCTAGCAACCTGGATTCCATATTAAGGAAATTAAAGTATTTGCTTGCGCGTGAATCAAAACTAGTGCGAAAAAGAATTGTTTAAGGTGATGGATCGATATCAGCGTGGTATCAAAGCATTTCCTGAAGTGAAAAGAAAATTGCAAATCTGACGAGTAGTAGCTAGAGGAGCATCTCAAGGAGTATTTTGAGGGATACTTCTAAAAAATGTGGCTTTGCAAGTAGAAGTGAGGAGACTTGAGAAAGAATGGCAGCTACAGAGACTACACAAAGGAGAGGAATTAACGAGGGATGTGTGAGTGATGTTGAAGGAGAATTTTCTAGTGAAGAAGAAGTTGAAGAATGAACAGAGGCAAGGATTGTTAAAGATGTTTAAAAAGATGATTGTCAAATCAAAAATGGAGGTACCATTATATGAAGGTAGCTTGAACATTAATGAGTTAATGGATTAGATAAATGCTCTAGATAAATACTTTGATTATGAGGAGGTTCAAGAAGATAAGTGATTCAAGTATGTGGTGACTAGACTCAAAATCCATGCAATGCTATGATGGGGCAAAGTACAAGATGAATGAAAAAGGAAAGGAAAGTCTAAGGTTAAATATTGGGACAAAATGGTAGCAAAAATCAAAGGTAAATTCTTTCCTAAAGATGATCAAATCAATCTTTTAGAAAATTACAGAACCTTAGAGAAAATTCAATGTCAATTAGAGAATAAGTTGAAGAGTTATACAAGTTGAATATTAGAGTTGGTCATATGGAAGATGATGTTGAGAAATTGGTTGAATATATAAATGATTTGAGATTTGATATTCAAGATGAAATCTTATGTTATCTTTGAAGACTATTGAGGATGCATATCAAGCTACCTTGGAGATAGAAGAGAAAGTTGTTTGAAAGCAAAGTCAGAGAAGTCAAGGGAGGAGTCCTACAAGTGGAATAGGACAATAAAGTCGAAGAGGAAGAGTCCAATTTCCAAGAGAAGAAGGGGGAAATTCCAATAGTCAATCACCAAGAGGAGGTGTTTTAATAGGAATAAAATCATTCTCAAGAGGTATAGGTCAAGGAAGAGACTATCAACCTAGATGTTTCCTATGTGGGAAACTAGGACATATGTCTTGGGAATGTCTTGAGAATGCATTAGCAAGAAAAAGAGGTGCTCATGTTACGGAATCATAAGAAGAAAATGAGAATCCAATCTCCATAGGTAGAGGTCAAGGAAGAGACTATCAACCTAGATGTTTTTGATGTGGGAAACTAGGACATATGTCTTGGGAATGTCTTGAGAATGCATTAGCAAGAAAAAGAGGTGCTCATGTTGCAAAAGCACAAGAAGAAAATGAGAATCCAATCACAATTGAAGTTCTTAAAGCAGGAGAATCCTTGCTGATGAAGAGAGTATTAATCTAAGTAGAGAAGGAAGCTAAAGAGCCAACTCAAAGGAGAAGTCAATTTAGGACCATGTGCAAGTCTAAAGGTAAGTGTTGCAAAGTCATGATTGATAGTTTTAGTACTAATAACTTAGTTTCCTTTGAAATGGTAGAGAAATTTAATTTGAAGAAAAAAACACACCCTCATCCTTACAAGGTGTCTTGGTTGCAAAATAGACATAAAGTTTTTGTTAATGAAAAATGTAAAGTGGATTTCCAAATAGGAAGATATAAAGATGAAGTTGTGTATGATGTGATGCCAATGAACGTTTGCCATGTTTTGTTGGGAAGGTCGTGGAAATATGACAGGAAAACAATCCATGATGGCAACAGGAACATGTACATGTTTGAAAAGGATGGTAAAAAACACACCATGTATCCTTTTCTAGATGAAGAAGCCAAAGATGAAGCAAGACCAAGTGTACTAGTTATAAGTGGAAATAAGTTGTTGTGAGAAGAAAAA